>OV277858.1:21421126-22621126 GCA_922989275.2 Gari tellinella
AACACTTTTAAGAGAGACGACAGTATGGCGGAGACAGTGCTATATAATAGACGACTAGCTTAGCAGTTAACACTTCCACTGCCAAATTTTCGTAAGATTTTTACCCCTCACAATTTCATTGTCGTCGCTTCAATTTTGTTGTCTGCAATGTCGTTTCAAATTTTAAAAAAGGCATAATGACTGAAGAATTTTCAAAACGAGTGTCAAACTGTTTAGACTGATCCGACGCCGAATTACCCGGCGTTTGGTCAGGATCCAAACTGTTTGCAAACGCGCTTTTAAATGTTATTGAGAGCGAAAGAGTTAAAAGGATGATTTTACCTGTCAAGACTATCGAGGTGGGTGTTTTCTAGTCTCCAAACACACCCTTTGACACTGTTTCCCGGACGTTCGGTGATGGTAGCGTGTCCGCAACACCATCGTAACTCCAGGGGATCCGTCCCAAGGCTGCTGAAGGTAAGGACATGGTCCTGGAACAAATATACCAAAGGAAGAACCTAGTTAGCACTCAAAGCATGCCCACCCAGACCTACAAATGCAGACGCTGCAGTCTTGTGTACCTTTCACGCATTGGCCTAGTGTCAGTCATCAGCTAGCCTGCAACACACCAGGGCCCGTTTTACTAAACTACTTACGCAAAGTTTTTGCGTAAGTCAAAATTTTAAATTTCAATTTATATTTTTTATTATCACTTGCTACAAACAGCAAATAGCCAGATTAGAGGACGCGCTTTTAGCGCGTCCTCTGATCTGGCTATTTGCTGTTTGCAAACGTTTATGATCGAAAAATAAGAGTTAAACGATTTTGACTTACGCAAATTGTTTGCGTAAGTTGTTTAGTAAAACGGGCGCCTGAAACGTAAAGCACCTACTTAGATCCGAGCCATAATGATTTTTTATTTTTTTTACCAAAAGCTAACTTTTGGCGCATTGGATGATTGAACCGTGTGTGTTTCACCCCGTGCGGGCATGCATTCTTCAATAAGTCAGACTGCCCGTCCGTGTACCTTTTGTTCGGAGCATATTTCCTATACAAAATCAGCTAGTGATACCAGTTGGTGTGTGAATACATTTTGAATGACGGAGTGTCGTATACAATTCTTGGATCACTGTGACCTTGACAATGACCTTTGAAAAAAAAGTACTTCCAAGAAAAGATTTCCTAAATATGATATCAGGGACGCATATACAGTACGTCCCTGATGATATTAACAAAATTTAAGATTTATTTGAATTTCAAGAAAGGAAGAATAGCAAGGGGTGTCATCTTACTTTTTATACGCCCGTAAAAACGGGTTGTATTATGACATACCCTGTGCTGTCCGTCAGTCTGTCGTTAACCTTTTCTTGTTAGCATTCTCTAATCTTCATTCATTGACTAATCATAGTTAAACTCACTACAAATATTCCTTATTACAAAAGCTCAGACGAGTCTGCGTTTCAGACGATTGCGACTATGTTTGGTAGAGTTATGCGCCTTTGTTGTAAAATGAGGGCATTTAAAAAAAAACTTCTTTGTACTATGTTAAGGGAGTAAAGCGGTATTTGATGTGTCTTAGTATTGTAGAGTTATGTCCATCTACACTTGTTTATTCCCTGCTAAAAGGCAGAGGAATACTGTCTTAGGTCTGCACGTCCGACCGGTTTCCGTCCACAGCTTTATCTGATAAAACTTTTTCGAAACGAATGTATTACACATTCAATAGGTGATGCCACTCATTCGAATAGGTGATATCATTCATATAGGAAGTTAACAGGTAATATCACCTATTTGAATAAGTGACACATGAACATGTATTACTCATTCAATTTAGTGATATCACTTAAGAAAACCAATAAGTGATATTATCAATTCGACTAGATGATATCACTAATTCGAATGTTATATCACTTTTCTAATAGGTGATATCACTTAATAATTTTCGTAAGTTATATCAACAATTCGAAAAAGGGATATCACATGTTTGAATTGGTGATATCATCTATTATCACAAAATTTGAATACAAAGTAGTACGGCGCCCCATATTATTTCAGTCAAAACTCATAGAATCTAAATTAGAGAAATAAAAACCGAATGTAAATTAACCCCTTCACTGCCTTGCCTGGATGTCTAAAAGACATAGTCTCATGGATGCACCAGCCTATGTTGAAGCTGAACACTGACAAAACTGAAGTCATACTGGTTTACTAAAAAAGGTTAAAGTTCCTGGAGATTTTCACGTTCAAGTGGGAAACTCTAAAACCAAAACACCATTGTGTGTGTGAAGAATATTGGTGCTAGATTCGATTCCCAAATTGATATGACACAACACATCAACACTGTGTGCAGGTATGGCTACGCACAACTGCCGCATATAGGTCATATTAGACAGTACCTTTCTCCAAAAGCTACAAAGAACTTGGACAATTCTCTGGTCACATCCAAAATAGACTACTGCAACTCACTGCTATATGAGATATCCCAAAAACTCACCACGACAACTACAGCGTGTGCAAAATACAACAGCCCGCATCATTACCAGGACTCCTCGGTTCAATGACATCATTCCAGTCTTAAAAGAGCTTCACTGGCTTCCAGTTCAACACAGAACTAAATTCAAAATTCTGACACTCACATACAAAGCCATGTGCAATGATTCTCCAATGTACATTGTTAGTATGCTGATATGTATAGACCTCAAAGAGATCTGCGAGTAAATCAGTATCGCTGGTTGTGCCGAGAAGTCGTTTGGTGAGGTTTGGAGATAGAAGTTTCATGCATGCATCCAAAAGCCCTGGAACACTCTACCATCAGACATCAGAGATGCGAGCTCAATTGCAGCCTTCACACACACTTTAATATCTGTTATTAACCAAAAAAGAAATTAACCAAAATTTTTTTTATTAAGTATTAAAAGAAAGTAGGAAATCAATGACTACTATCTCTGGGCTGTGTTCATGCTGTATATGCTGTGTATCTAAATGTGAGTTCTGGAGTTGTACCGTTGACCTTGTGCCTGTCTTTTGGATCTTGCTGGTAGGGATTGTCCAATGGCTTTGAAACCAGTTGACTGGAGCTATGTGGTATAGTTCTTTGACAGTTTTATCTTTATGTTAATAAATTAAGGGTGTAACTCAGCCATGGATTATACAATACTCAACCAAACAACACGGAGAGTATTGTTTTATACATTCGTTTTACGATTTGTGAACTACTCTCCGGCTCTACACTGAAACAAACAAAACAAACAAAAGAAAAAAATAAAAACAACAAAAATCAACCTAAATAAAATCCGTTTTTCTAAGCAAGCCATTGGTCTTTTTATTATTTTTTATTATTTGACTCATATTAAAGTTTATTTTACAAACTAACTATGCCAATTTTATAATATAAGTAAGAATAATGAATTAATTTAAATGTTTCCATGTAACTCCATAATGTATCATGTTTATGGTAAATGTAGTTATTTGTCTTTTCCCGCTTTGTAGGTACATTTAAATATTTTCATGTGAAGCACACAACTATTGTGTGAAAAGAGCGCTATATAAATCAGGTTTAATAATAATAGTAATAATTTATTTGCAAACTGTTTAGATCCTGATCAGGCACCGCGAAAAGCGGCATCTTATAAGGATCAGAACGGTTTGACACTCATGGCGATATTACTTAACCCTATCACTGCCAACCTTTTTTGAGATTTTACCCCTTCACCGTTTCATTGTCGTCTGCTTCATTTTTGTTGTCTGCAATGTCGTTTCAACGTTAAAAAGGCAGTATGACTTAAGAAATTTCAAAACGAATGTCAAACAGTTTGGATCCTGATCAGACACCGTGTTGCATTTACCTGAAATATTTGAATTTGAGAAACAAAAGCAGACGACAGTTTTTTAAAAAAGATGCCGTCATGAATTTGAGAGGTTAAACAATATGACTTTAAAAGAATCGACACGAGTTTGGAACTTGATCTGAGGCCGACAGTGTTAAGGCTAAGTTCAAAGGTTAACCCTTAAGTGCGACCTAGTCAATACGATATTTTCAAACAGTCTGGTTCTAGATAAGCGACTAATTTTTTTTCTCAAGTTTAGAAAAGATCAAAATTATTTTAACTTTGTTCGCAGACCAGATATTTAAAGCAGACGCCAAAACAGTATGGTATTGGCCAATCTACTAACCTCTAGCACGGCCGTAGTAACGAAAACAGCACTCGGGTTTTGGATTCTTAACCTCTCTCGAAGCAGGTTACTACCGTATCCAAAATAAAGAAACGCCATTATCTCCACGGTATGAGAATCAGTGAGCTCAGAACGCATAGATCCGGTTTATATATATAATAAACCGATAATATATCTTCAGTGAAACCAATCCACACAAGCACCACACTTAGTTACTGCGGTTATATCGTCCGTTTAAATCCACATATACCAGGATAGTGCAATGAACTCTCCCTATATGCTTACTGAAAGATTCGTTTAAGATGTACAACGCGGTGGTCTTAAAACACTACAGAATAGTCTATACGAGGGGTGTTCCAAAAATAATGTCACTTGCATCGGTGCTCATATAGCGGAAGTGCTTTTGTTCATTTTAATTTGCTCTGCCCTTCAAAATACTCTCCGCCAGCCAGAACACACCTTTTTAGCCGGTCAATCCATTTTTGGAAGCATTTTTCATACTCTTCAATGGGGACACCCATCAGACACTGATAAACAGCAGATCCAAGGGCATTTCTCGAATTGAATCTCCTTCCAGATAAATGATATTTAAGTTTTGGAAAGAGAAAATAATCGCAGGGGGCCAAGTCTGGCGAATACGGAGGGTGCGGAAGGACGGTAACCTTCTCTGACTCCAAAAAGTCAGTCACAATACGTGCCTTGTGAGCGGGTGCATTATCATGCAAAAGTCGGACATACTTAAGTTCTGTTTTGGGGCGGCGACTTTTGTAGTAGTTCTTCAATTTTCTCAGAACAACGTTTTTATAGTACTTGCCTGTGACCGTTCTGCCTTTTGGCACATGGATTTGAATAGCTGGACGACCCTTATTAGTTTACCGTTCGTATTCGTTTGGCAATACTTGGGCGTCTGGCATTTTTAGTGGTCCATATTCGGTTGGAAACCTTCCGCTTTGGTTCAAAATAATACACCCAGGTCTCATCACCAGTGACTGTATTATCAAAAGCCTTTTTACTATATTTTTGGTACATTTTGAGAAGTTTTTTTGCCATTGTTACACGCGTCTTCTTTTGCTCATCCGTTAACAAATGGGGTATCCATCTTGCATTTATCTTTTTAACTTTTAGGTGTTTCTTCAAAATTGCATGAACTCTTGCTAAGACAAGTTTGTCATTCGAGCCAATTGTCTTACGGTGAATCGAGCATCAGTTTTGAGGATATTTCGGATTTTTTCTATGTTACCTTTGGTCGTAGTTGTTGCAGGACGACCTGGGCGAGCAGCATCTTTCAGTTGCTGCTGCCCAGCACTAAATTTAGCTACCCACCTTCAAACAGTCATGTGAGACAGTTGGCCCTCCCCATAAATGTCACACACCTCGCGGTGAATATCTACAGCTTTTATGTCGAGTAATGACCTACCTTTTATATAGGCCCTAATTTCAAGAACATTTTCAGCTCGTTTTCCTGTCAGTTTGTGTATAGTCTCACGAATAGGCTATGAAACGATGTATTGTTCGACAATATTGACCTGACGTTGAACTTTATGCATGAATAGATTAAAGAGTGATGACACAGTATAAATCAATAATCGACAGCATGCCGTACACTGTCGGGAATGTTCGATAAATTACGTAAATCGTGTTACATGTTTGATCTTATGTGGAGTAAAACTCCCCCTTAGTTAAGCGATAAAATACGATTTCCGATTATGCTAGTATAATCGTATCTACTAAAAAGCATCCTGTTGGGTTTAGATTTGGTTTTAAATCACGACAGATCCTCGATACCCTCACCTGCGATTAACGCCGGTTGACCATACATGTATATACCTAATTGGCAACCACTTGACGTTGCATCTGCCATAGGTGAGTCGTTAGAGCGAATGATTTGTAATGGCGAGGTCCCGGGTTCGAATCTCGTATGAGGTAAATATTTATTTATTTGCATTTTCATGTTTTATAAGTTATGATTTTATTTTACACATAAAACGCACGGATGACACGTTCTTCTCATTGTCACGTGTCATTCTGTGCCACATCATACGTTTTCTCACACACAGCCTAACCAGCAACATGTCAAATAGGAAGTCAAACTATATTTTATCATCTAAGGTTAAAGAAATAATCTTTAACGTTTCTGAGACGTTTGCAAAAATAAAGAAAAAGGAAAATAAGAAAGAAAGCGAGAAAAAGAAAATTATAGAAAAAACAGTAGCACTATATGTGGGGGGAAAAATAGAAAAAAAGATGATGCACGGGTATCGAACCACTGGCCTTTTACGAAAGGATAATGACGTGTATAGTCGCCTTCCTTACCACTTGAGCTAATAACTTATCGATATGTTTGATCACCGGTCAATGCCATTTGTCTTTGTTTACCGGTTTCGGTACCATGTGCGTTCTCGTATAAATTGAACGAAGTGTCCCGAAGATATATTTAGAAATGAAACGAAGTGTGAAATTATGCTGTAGAGGTCACCAACGTCAGGTCAATATTGACGAACAATACAGTGTACCGAGGCCAGTGAAATTGTGGACGAGATATTTACCTGTCACGAGCCAGTGATCACTCAATCGACACGAGGTGGTTTTGTGCATAAATTGCACGATTTCCGCGAAAAATAGCACATATGACATTATTTATGGAACACCCCTCGTACAGCAGGAAATATGAAAAAGCAAACAATGCAGACTCTGATGAGACACCTCGTCTACACTCTTTGTAAACTAGGCTTAAGTGGGTTAAAGTTATATGTACATTCAACTTTTGTTTCAAACTCATTATTCAGTTATTTTGCCTAAAGGAAATATTGACGTTGTTCTACTCGACGTCAGATCAGGATCCAAACTAAATTAATGTGTAAATATTTTTTAGGTAAAGCTCGGACCTGAGTTTTCAATTATAGTCAAACAACTAATTCTGACTATTTAAATTTATACCTATACACTTATATAGTGTATATGAGTCGAAGGAGCGATATAGACCCCTATAATGGCTGTAATGTCACCTGGCACGAAGTGGCACAGTGAGCTGTTGTGATCGCATTGTTTCCACCGTCGTCCGTCCACGTCGTCGTCAGTTGTTTTTTGTTTTATTTTCCATACTCAATGTATCTATATATAATGGGAACCAGGCGTCAATTATATGGTCATTAGGATTGCTTTGAAAAGAATGCTGTGTACAGTGGTATAAGCTGGTCAAATTATTTAGTGCCTTTTGAAAAATAGTGCATTACCTGATGTAAACAGCTCAGAATAGTAAACAAATTTCAAACGGAAACTTAAGGTATTTCGCATATGGAAGTCTTCATGCGGGCAAGCGGAAATGCGTCTTGACGACATAGATTTTGTCCGCACGTGCTTATACTAAACATTTTATATAAAAGAGATGTTGATACGACTCAGTGGAGTCCTTCATTGCGCAGTCGGTAGAGTGATTGACTAGCAATCCAAACGGCATAGGTTCGAGTCCCATTCGATCCAAATATTCATTTAACTGAAGTGTCCGATTTTATTGACTTGTCAATCAATAACGCAGTGATCAAGGGACATGTTATATTTAGTCTTCGTTGATTATAATTAGTTTAGTGATACTATACACGACCCACTTATACGTATGTCCACTTACATGTACGTTTTAGTTTAATGACTTACAAGTCAATAAAATCGGTATACAGCTATAAGATTTGATCGAACTATAAAGCCACACAATCAATCAATCAATACGTCAACCTTTTCAAGATCGATATTGCACACTGTAATATATTGTTTAAACAATATAATTAACCTTGTATGCAATTCCATGAATAAATAATAATGCATTTTAATGACCGAATACTTATTTCAAGGTAGGGAACTATATCTCAACTTCAAATTTCCGATATTTTAATAAGAAAATCTGTTATTACAACAAATCTTGGCCGTAATGTTTTCTATTTTTTTCTGACCAGCTATTTCATCAACCATACATTCGAATTAAATGAAAAAAAACCACGATACATTGAACGAGCCAGTATTTTTGTATTTCAATTTGTTATGTAAAATTAGCATTTCGCAAAGTTTTAATAGCTGATAACATCTTTCTGAACACCTTTATTCATACTGTTTTTAGCTTTTCTTGTAATGAATGTTGTGGACTACTTATTGTGCGAGACTTATAATCACTAGCTTTATTTATCTTTGAGAATTATCAAAATGCCAGGTTTCTGTCAGAAAAAGATACCTTAAAGAAAAATCCAAACGGTTATTTCTTAGACTATTATCATTCTTCAGGAAAAGTTTCATAACACCTTTCATGGAAATTAAGCTCACGCGCGAAGTACCTTAAATAGTTTTTGAAAATATTTGTGATGCAAAAACTTAAACTAAAGACCAACAAAATGACGCAGGTAACAGGGTCGAGTTCGTTGAGATAAAAATGACAATAATGCAACAAATAAACATCAGAAAAAAGGTTTGAACTGGACAGGATGAACATCTGAGTTCGGAAATCACAGTTTCATAGTCGGACGCGTTAACCACTAGAATCTTACGAAGTCTGTAAATTACATCACCATAAAACCCTGGATGTGAAATATCTCGCCAAAGAAAATACTTTAAGTTACATTTATACTTGTTAATGAGAGGAAGATTTCTATAAAAGAATTTAGAAAATGTTTTACGAAGTTTATGAAATCTGTACCCCTGTTTAAGAAGCGTTTCAGTTATTGTTTTATTACGAATGTGAAAGTCCTCAACAGAGGTGCAGGCCCTAGCAAAACGAATGAGTTGTGAAATATAAACTCCATAAGATGTAGAACGGGAAACATCGCCATCTAGATGAAGATAATTTATAATACTAAAATCAAAATCATCTCGTTTATCGTAAATCTTAGAAGAAACAATTCAGCTTTATATATACATGTATCAAAGATATGTAACTTTTTAATATAAGAGCTATTATTACATTTAAGAGGGTCCGTATTTATATATATAAACTTCAATTACTTATAGGTGAGACATTGTTAAGTTATAAATTTTATCCGACGATTTGACTTCGATGCCAATCAACGCTTCAGCATCCCTAGTGTTGTTTGCCATAACTTAAGCTGCTGAAATATACAGCAGAGGTGATATATGGGACCCCTGTCTGATCCGCGTGTAAGATTGAATATTTCTTAACTATAGCCTTTGTTAAAACACATGTTTTACATTCAGCATAAAGAAGTTTTATCCAAACTATGAAGCAATGTTTAAATCCAAATTGTTTAAGGACATAAAATAGGAAGCTCCATTCAAAAGTGTCAAGTGCGTTTCGAAAATATAAAATTGATATAGCACCCTTTATCTGTAAATTATCAGCATTATCTATTACGTCCTGGATTTGTCAAGTAGGTTGTATCCTGTTAACTGTGTAACATACCTTTTAGAAAATAATGATATATGTATGGTATGACCTAGCACATACTGATTTAGCATTGACATATTAAAACTTCGCGTTTACTGACATATATATTTAATACAATACGAATGTTCTCATAAAAATGACACTATCTATTTAAATACAAATATCAATAGTTATATAACTACGTGGAGAATATCACCTTATATAAATATCAAAGATATCAAATATATGTTACTCTTTACTTTTAACAATATCAGTGCATATCAAGGGGGGGGGGGGGTGTATAAGCGTCTGTAAATATAGAGTATAGAAAAAATAGTAATAATGAACAAAAAAATGTAAAAACAGGTTTTGGCACAGTCTCTTATATGTAAGGGGTGGAAATCAGAACCGCATATTTATTAACATCTTTTAGGTCTAGTAAATCTGGATTAAAAGTACATGCTTTTGTAAACAACTTTTCTCTTTAATCATTGTATATATAAAACTTCTATAATGACATGCATGTTATTTTTCTTGATTATTATTCATACAAAATGGGCAGACTCTACTTTCTTCGTTAAGGTTCATGTAATGTCCCTGTACGAGAAAAAATACCCAAATTTGAAAAGTTGCAATACTCAATAACTATACCACATTGGCTAAAAATATTTTCACACAGCATAAATAATTAGTCAATGCCTAAATTTTCATTAATATAAGTATACTTGTGATGTCAGAAGATCCAAAAGTAGCGAACTTGGAGTGAAAATAGCCTCTTCAGCAGAATATATCAAATCACTTAATGACACGTATTTTCGGAAATCTGGTAGAATACATACAAAGAACCCATTACATACTGGGTACTCCTACACAGAATGTCTTACAAAAGTCAGAAAAAAACCTTGTAATTGGCCCTTAGAATACCCCATGCTTGATTCAAGGGCAGCCATTTGCATTTTACAAATTTGTAGAAGTTTGCTAACATTTAAGGTCCATTTACTCCAAATCTACAAAACCGATTGACAATTGTTATATACGTGCGGACAGAGAAAAGAACAAGCAATATTATTGATGGAATGTCACTCACCCGAATCACTGCAGTTAGACAATATATCCGTTCAATTATATCAAGGTCACCGAAATATGTCATTTGTCGACTTTTCCGATTAATCCGCATTTTCTCATTTTTTAATATCCATATTTTCAACTTTTATTTCAGTACACTATTGTTGTTTGATACATAAACAATAAAATAAGTGCATTGCGCATTACTTTCGATCATAAATTTCTCCGGGTGTCACGATTCTTCAGCGGACTACTTGTCGGAAACTAATTTCGTCCCTGTACAGCTGACCTTTGTTTCAGGAAAATCAAGAGTTTGTCCCTTTAAATCACCTTTTTACACCCATGCAAGTATTCCACATCTTTCCGACTATTGTAATGTTGATTAATATTTCACTTTGCTTTGCGATCTCTATCATATAAAGCTTACATTGTTGTGAAACTATTCAAGCCTTTGGCAGGTACAGGGTAAATGCTCATGTACAGTGGAGAATGTGTTATTATTTCCCAATAAACGCGTTTACGCTAAAACTATTATTTGCAGTGCAAACAGTTTGGAGCCAGATCAGACGCCGGGTAACCCGGCGTCTGATCAGGCTCCAAACTGTTTGCCACCACGATTAACATGAAATATCAGAATTGTCCAAAAGTTGTTATTTTCTACGTTTTAGTGCTTTGCGTTTGCGTACGTTTGCTTTTAAACGGGAAAGAATAACAGAGTCTCCACTGTATATACTATTGCACGAGTTGGACAAGGCTTTCTATGGTGTCCTAGTAGGGACACAACCGACGATTTCGTTGGGCAGAGACACACAATTCTTTTTTGTCCTTACTACTTTTTTCACGTATATTCTGCTTCTGCATTTCACACATACACACACATTAAAATACTGTAATAGTTCATGAGTTTAATTATGCAACTACCACCCTGATAGCCTTACTTCAGTAGTTGTAAGAATTTAAAACCAATCATAAGGGCACAGATATTTGAAAATTTAGTCAGAAACAATCATATATTAGTTTATATGATGCTCAATTTGGTTTTCGTTCTAGGGGATCCTGCGTTTTACAGTTAATTGAATACATAGATGATTAGTCACATTACATTGAGGGTGATAGAATTTGGGAAAATATATTGTATATTTAGATTTTGTCAAAGCTTTTGAGAGCATAGTACATTAACGTTTTCTCGCAAAGTATCAGTATTTGGTATCAGAGGGCCAGTTTTGTCATGGAAACGTGACTTTTTTACTGGACGTAGGCAATATGTATCTGTGAAAGGACCCTGGTCTTTTTCGTGGGAAGACATTTTAAGTGGGGTACCCCAGGGAAGTGTCCTGGGACCCATATTATTCATGTGTTTATAATAGATGATCCCTACCCCTGAAGTTATACGTAGTATTGTGAAATTATTCGCTTATGGTACCAAACTATACAACAAAGACATTAGAATTGATATTATCCAGCACGACTTAGATGCCTTACACATAGTCAAAGTGGCTGTTGCGTTTTAATGTGAAAAATTACAGAACCATACACTTTGGAAGAGACAACCAATATTACCAGTATACTTTGAACTTTGCGGACATTGAGTCTGCTAGTGAAAAGGGGGATTTAGGGGTAATAGTAGGATTAAAAAGTTAGTAGTCATATAGCTGAAAAAGATAACAAATCCAACAGTGTATTATCCTTAATAATCAGAATGTATGATTACATTTCGAAAAGCTATTTCATATTTTTGTACAAAGCACTCGTCAGGTCAATATGGAAACACTATTATCATGTATTATGGTATATATTCTTAAAAGAAGTGTTTAAAATTATGTAAGCCTACTAATAAGCGTCTCCTGGGTTGTCAAACTTACATGTACCGAAAGATTGGTTTTCAAAAATAGCTTGGTCATCGACGAAGCCGTGGTGATATGATACAATGTTGAAAATTATTTTAAGAAATGGAAGATATACATATAGAAAGATTTTACATTAAAAATATTTTTCGAATTAAAAAAACATCATTAAGTTTACAACACTTTTCACAGAGAATTATAAACAACCGGATCTCACTTCAGTTTATATAGAATTAAAAATAATAAACTTTGTTGATACATTTATATGCCGGATGAATTATTTTTGTAATCGAAGCTTCAATGTCATAGTCATGTGTTTGTGTACTTCATTGGATTAGAATCAAATATTGCGTACTGTTTAATAAATAATTCAGTTGAGAAGGGTCGAAATGGAATATTCTTAATAATTAGAATGACCACACAGCATCTTGAAACAAACATTTACTTGATGCGCATTTAAAATGATGTTTAAAAAAGCACTAGTAACCACTGTTCCCTCCATTTTACGGATACATTGCAGAATACGTCCCCTCATTGATTTTACGTAACGTTTCAAATGCGTTGGCATTCCAACCAAAATGCACTTGGAGGTCATTATGGTATAAATTTGATGATTTGACCCGACCTTGTTATCAAATACATCCGATATGTGTTCTATGGGGCTCATGTCCGAGGATAAAACAGGCCAAGGCAGAACATTAATGTATTTTAGCAAGAAATTGAGTGGTGATACGCGCCGTGTGATGCTTTATACATGTATTGTCAAGCTCAAAATGCCAGGTCCTTCCTTTCTTTTGCATGAATCGAATCACTGTGTTATTTAAAACATTGATGAAACGCTGATCATTGGCATTTTATTGAATAATAACCAAGTCAATTTCCAGAGTTCCAATTTTCCCAAACCAAACCATAGCGCTGCCACCACCCATTATGTCTCTCTCAAACATATCGTTCTCCACGGTCACTCCTCCTTTTTGCGCATTGAGGCGAGCGGACCGTGGCGAGATTCTCTTGCCTTCGCGGTAATGAATGTAGCGCTGTTTACAGTGAAACATCTGTATCTGCGCACGTGCAAAGTAAGGAACACGTTGACAAGCTTAGACGCATAAAGAGACCTGGGATTTGAATAGCAATTGTGTAGTCGTTATACGCAATGAAGTCATTATAATCATGTATGTATCTTGCAACATGCGTTAAAACACAGTTATAGAAGAATTCTAGGAAGAGGATGGGGTTATAAAGAAGCAGATCCTCCCGCGAGAGCCCAACAACGATTCTCAATGTATTCTCAAGGTATAATTCAGTTAAAAAAGGATGAAAAAATAATACAGCCTGCATATTTATACATGTAATAATGTTTGACAGAGGCTCGTGTTGCCCACCATACTTTGGAAAAATTAAGTAGTCCCCCATTGCAAAATAGTGTTGTCCTTGAAAATTGTCAAATATTCCATGACTTCTTCTGTTGTTATTTGAGTGGATTCCGTCAGGATTTTGGTCCTACTACCTCATATAAAGCATATTCTTCAATATAGAGGAAGGATTTGTTGAATTTCAGTACAGAAAATTTGCTTCATATTTTGGTGCAAATCCAAACATATTGTTCAAAATCAAGATACACAGTTTTCCTTTCAAATTGTAACCTATCTCATAAGCTTGTTCATTTCAATACGAACATTTTGATATGAAATTATGCAACATTGCTCCGTAAATGACCAAAAAATCACCTTTCAAAAATGCACCAAAAAACGCTTTACAAGAACCTTAAGACCCCTCATAACGGCCAGTTTTATTTACAAAAAGCCGACCGCTGCAAAGGCAGGGGTATCACTTTACAATTTTAGTAGAAAAGTTGAATTAAAAACACTTGTACAATCTAAGCTTTTTACGACCACGGCCAGATATCACAACATAATTACTTGTTCAACGTAGCTAGCAACTTATGAGATTTTCATTTTTTTTAGTTTAAACAATTTAGCAAATTAAAGTAATCGGATATGCTAAACAACAGTTTATACTTAAATCATTCTTATATATATATATACATACACTCTATGTAATACTATACCTATATGCTATATATATTACATGAGCTATCTTTATTAAACGCATGCGCATGAATGTATGTGGGTAGTTGAATCAAGGTCACAATAGGCAGCTTAATGCAGGATTAATTCCGAGAAAAACAATACAATCATAAAGTGTGTCACGGTTAGTGTGTTCCGGTAGGTGTGTCACAGTCAGTAACAGATGGTCCTAAGGCGTGTATCGACTCTTAAATGCATTTTGTAATCTATGCAAACCTGTAAGACCGGTATTTAATTGTTCAAAGATGCGTATTCCGTGTCCGCAATTTTTGGCTTACAAAAGAAATTGTTGGGTTTATTTCATAAGTCGGCTCAGTGTTTGTGTCCACATTTTGTGTATGTGACGTGTCGCTCGAAGAGAAAAGTGTCAAGCAAATGGACAGATCGCGAATGCAACCGACCGAAGAAACATGTCTCAAATAAGCTTGTCAGGGCTGTCATAAATTGACATATAGAATCCTAAGATTTCCAAATTTGCATTTATCAAGTGTAATATTACGAATCGTGCCTGTTTCTAGTTTTGTTGACATGCGACTACTTAAAGAAGGCTGCAAGTAAAGCAGAATGCGCCTAAAGGCGCATTCTGCTATACATTCACCCTGCTTTAAGCTACTATAAACTGGACATTTTTTCCAAAGATTTAGGAAATTCCGGAGAAATGGCAGCCCTAGCTTGTTTTATCACAGAACTATGGAATACCAGTCTAAATTTACTCACATGGAATATGTGAGGACGGTTTGTGACGGTATGTACTTACACACAAATTTGCTATTCCTATCTGAAAACTATAGATGTTCTCCGGACAAGCGTTTCCTACAAATTAGGTCATCTGTCAATGTCACACAGTGACCTTGAAATAGTATGCATTTGCATTTATCAAGTGTAATATTACGAATCGTGCCTGTTTCTAGTTTTGTTGACATGCGACTACTTAAAGAAGGCTGCAAGTAAAGCAGAATGCGCCTAAAGGCGCATTCTGCTATACATTCACCCTGCTTTAAGCTACTATAAACTGGACATTTTTTCCAAAGATTTAGGAAATTCCGGAGAAATGGCAGCCCTAGCTTGTTTTATCACAGAACTATGGAATACCAGTCTAAATTTACTCACATGGAATATGTGAGGACGGTTTGTGACGGTATGTACTTACACACAAATTTGCTATTCCTATCTGAAAACTATAGATGTTCTCCGGACAAGCGTTTCCTACAAATTAGGTCATCTGTCAATGTCACACAGTGACCTTGAAATAGTATGCAGCATTCCGTCCTCCAAAATTATACTCACACGCCAAATGTTTATCCCTGGTTGAAAAATGATAAGGATTAGGTGATATGACAAGAATACATGTTCGGGGGAGGGGAGGGGGGTAAATCATGCGATAGCTTTTTCGTATTTCTTTATCCTGAATTAAGTAGTCATCAGTTTAAACTTCAAAAATGCCGTTTAAGTTTCCTGTTTTAAAGAAGGTTCACTGTATAACTGTAATGAGCAGAAATGCAATAAAATTAGAAAATAGCAGCTTTTCGTTTCAAAGAATTATTTTATTTGGGTGGTAAACAGTTTTACATGGCGTCTGATCGGGATCCAAACTGTTTTCAAAAGAATATTAGTTTAAGCACAAGTCGTTTATTGAGAAAGTGAGAAAACACTGATCAGACGCCAAATGATTTACCAGGCATCTGGTCTTGGTCCAAATCGTTTGCAGAACGTGTTCTCCGCTTTAAGTCTTGCCCTCGTTACTGTGCAGCTACATGTATCTGATAAACCGGATGTCCGCTATTACTGTGCGTTTAACCGATTTGTGCTCACGATCTCATAAAGTCCGGTTGCAAAACCCCATATTTTTGGAGAACCTTGCAATACGGTACGTGCAAAGTTTTTTTGCTGTTTCTTTACCTCTGAGGTGTGCTCTTTAAGAATCTGAATGATGCCACTCTGACTTCATTGGGCAATCCGCACAATATGCAAATAAAGGCAACTATTACTGAAAATCCTGTGTTCGCCAATATCTCAGTAAAATTATATAATACATTGTATCAAAATGATGTTGGTGTCTATCCCCATGTTTTGATAGGTACATAATCAGATAAAGACGTTTTAGTAAGGATGATACCGGTGTTTAGTGGTGCTGAAAAGGCATATTTAGGCAGCCATTACTGAAATTTTCATTTTCGTAAATATCTCAGAAAGTAAGCATGATATCAAAACAATGTTGGTGTCTATACCCATGTTTAGAGGGGTAAAGAATCAGATAATGCCATTTTAGAAAAGATCACACCACACTTTTGTGCTGAATAGGCATATAAGGTAGCCATTACAGAAAACCTCGTTTTGGTCAATATCTCATTACCTGTGCATGGTACATTGTATCAACATAATTTTAGTGTCGATCCCCGTGCTTTGAGGGGTAAAGAATCAGATTAACCCTTAACTGATGAAAACAATATTGTCTGCTAAAGTTTTCGTCTGCTTCAATTTTCGAACTTCTTCAAAGTAGCTCAAAATTGGTGCATTGTTTTTGCAAAATATGCAAATAAAACCGCCATTATCGATGCCACGATCAAGCCTACGTTTTCCTGGTTCTCTCTTACTAACAGCAGAGGTGTCGGAAGAAACCATTAAGAAGGAATTAAAGGACATTAATCCATCAAAATATGTAGGACCAGACAAAATACATCCTAAAATGCTAAAGGAGTGCTCAACAACAGTAATAATAGCTATTCATACAATCTTTGCAAAATCTATTCTAGAAGGGCAACTGCCTAATGAATGGAAAGAAGCCAATTTGACTGCAATTCTCAAAGCCGGAAACAGAAATAAAGCGGAAAATTATAGACCCATCAGTATAACATCAATATGTTGCAGAATAATGGAAAAATCTTACGTAATTACATTGTACAACATTTAGAAACAAACAATATTATATCCAAGCACCAACATGGATTTAGAAAAGGATATGCTTGTACGTCACAACTACTAGAATGCATGGAAGATTGGTCGCAGTCGATAGACGAAGGAAAACAAGTACACGTCATATATCTAGATTTCAAGGCTGCTTTCGACAAAGTTCCACACCATAGATTACTGAAAAAAGTATGGGATATGGCATTCAAGGTCAGCTATACAGGTGGGTAGAGTGTTTTTTGAGTGATAGGAAACAAAGAGTCTTGGTAAACGGGCAGATGTCGGGGTGGGCACCGGTCAGGAGTGGTGTCCCCCAGGGTATTGTTCTGGGGCCTGTACTGTTCCTTATATACATTAATGATCTCCCTGAAGCTATCAACTGCGTAATACGATTGTTCGCAGATGATACCAAAATATACAAAGAACTGGGTACACCAACTGATGCTATAGAGCTACAAGATAACATTTTCAATGCATGTACGTGGTCAAATAAATGGCAACTGCTTTTTAACATAAAAATGTAAACATATGCGAATAGGTACAACAAATTGTAACCAGGTTGAAAAATATTATATCAAAGACGGAAACAGCAAAATACACGAAATTTCGGATGTAGAAACTGAGAACTTCTTGGGGTTCATTTCGACCCCAAACTCTTCTTTTCAAGACATATAAATGAAAAAATTAAGATTGCTAACAGAAATCTAGGATTAATCATAAGATCATTCACTTACATGTCACAAGAAATGTTCCTAATCTTGTACAAATCTCTAGTGAGACCACACTTGGAATATGCTTCCACAGTTTGGTCTCCTAGATTAAAAAAAGATCAGAAAGCAATAGAAAATGTACAACGTAGGGCAACCAGCATGGTTGGAAACATTACCAATCTTAGCTATCCAGATAGGCTGAGAACTCTTGGTATACCCAGTCTTGAATATAGAAGAACCAGGGCTGATCTTTTAGAAACATATAAAATAATGAATGGACATGTACACTTGTGTAAGGAGAGGTTCTTCCCTGGTCCTAAAGCCACCAATCTAAGAAATAATTCAAAAGCAGTCTATAAGCAGTGGTCACGCACTGAAACCAGAAGATGCTCTTTTAGCCGTAGGGTTGTTGATCAATGGAACATATTGCTTGAAGAAATTGTAAGGGCACCCTCAATCAACTCATTTAAGAATAGGCTAAATAAGAACTGGGTTGGGGGACCTGACAAGTTCAGCCAAAATTGTCTTGTTTGACAAAACTGTCTTAATTGATCAAACCAATGAACAATTAATAAATGATGCCAGTAGGCAGGACTCTATAAATTAGTGCAGTGAGTGAATAGCGTTGTTTTTAAAGAAGTGTTTTTAAGCCATTCGTTACAGTAATGTAGTGCATACAAGTATATCTTACTTAGTAAGATTCAAAAAGTGTATATACGCGCATATTAAAGAAGACTGATGTGTGATTCGCTGAATAGGCTACAACTAGAACAGCAAAACGTGAAAACAGTCTAAGAACCCTAGTGTTTATATGGGCAGGAGCCCATATCCGGCTGAACAACTTTATGGACTTTATGGACTGGTGACGTTTGTCTGGTGTATATAAATTATTTATATGAGAGCTTTGAAAGAATGATCACACATCAATTAGATTTAGAATTCTTAGGTACAATTACTTTGACAGTTTATAGCGTTATATTTATTCTAGAGTTTAATCAGTCCTAACGGTAGGCAACAACACTATGCGGTCGTGCTGAACTTAATTCCTAATCGAACGTAATAAAAACCTGACACCCGCTCAAAAAACGGCGGACGTGGTCCAGTGTTAGTACACTTGACTACGATGCTAGGTGTCATGAATTCGATCCCCCGCTTGACCAAGTCCTTCGGATGATAATTTATAAAAACCGAGGTCCGATGTATCAGGGCTTTAGTGTATCTCATCTAAAAGTACCAAAGAAAGCTGTCGATAATATGAGTATGGCATCGCGTCCGGGTTTTCTGTATCAGCTCCCCTCTCTCTGGGACGTCCAATTAGCCCATAGATGGCAGAAACGACCGTTAACCAAAATAAAAAATTCGGTCAATTGTTGCTTTGCAGTCAAAGAAGGCACAAAGAAATATAGCTCTTGCCTGTAGGCAGTTGGTTTAGACAGTATACTGGTGTTTTGTAGTAGTTTCGATTATAAGGGTGACACTTGGAAATACATATAGTTCTATTAGTGTAGCTTTTCTGAGACAGCAACGTGGTACCCTGCTCAATACCGTGGCTAAGCCCTTGTAGGTCATACACATCACCCGTGCATGTCAGAATTGCCGGACCATAGGCAAAGAAGACTCTGAACATCATAAAAGCAGGAAAGTCCATAAAAGTAAATCATCAAATCGCTGATGATCAGTCGTTCAATGTCATAAGGGCTGAGCTATTTGAGTATACATATCTCATCAACTACAGAAGCTGAGCATCCATGGCACAACTGTAGGGTATCGGTGGTTGTTCAGCGAGGGGGTCAGTGTCCACTATACCTGATCAATACACACGCTGCACAACTATGAAATCTACGCTGCGGAAGAAGCTACAGGTGAATGTGTCCCTGCGTTAAGTCGAGAATTCAGAGGTAGAAATACTGGATGGCTGTGTTATCATTTGAGTTATAAACTGGCCTAATCAAGGAACTGTGACAATGACTTCATGATGAATGTTATGAAGAGGATGGCAAGCCAGGACACACTCGCTTCTTCGAATTCGACTTCAACATAAAAAGTGGAATGCGGGTAGCTGGAGCTGATAACGAGATCAGGCGACTACAAAAATGCAGTTACATATTCCGGTGCCGCTCCAGAAAGATGCCCTTACAGTAACTGAGAATAAGGTACAAGTCATAGATCTGATATGTCAGAATTCGATCCAGAAAGCACGCACCGAGCCAAATGAACACATTCTGGCTATTATCTCTACTAACTCTGTACCAGTCGTAATTCAGAAGGGCATTGTCTTCCGCAGGGAAGATCTTATGATTGGCCAAGAAGAAGCTGATGTTATTAACGTACAACAGATGCAGCTGAAAGCGACGTGATAAGAATCAACACCGTATGTGAGGACACAGAGTGACTTTTTCGTCTTCTTGCAACGTTAGTTTAAACATATTGAAAGTACATATGATTACATTTATACATGCTAACGTAAATAAACAATACCTAGGAAAAGGATTGAAAGGAAAGAATAAACTTATTGAGTCTCTACTTTTGTCCTATGCATCGTTGAACCTGAC
Source organism: Gari tellinella (assembly GCA_922989275.2). Taxonomy (NCBI): domain Eukaryota; kingdom Metazoa; phylum Mollusca; class Bivalvia; order Cardiida; family Psammobiidae; genus Gari; species Gari tellinella. The sequence continues at coordinate 21,441,806 of OV277858.1, forward strand.
CTGTCGTTTAAGAATGAAAGGGTCAAATGCTGAACAAACTACGATATATATTGCGGCAACTGCAGGTGAACATGAACACTTGTTTTCACAACTGCCAGCCGCCAGTATCCTCTCAGACAGTGCCATTGTTGGTCAGTTCTTTGGAGTAGAAAATTGCATCGTCATCAAAGTCCTTAAGCGTGTTGTTGTACTGAACAAATTGGGCGTAGTACCGTATCATAGGACATAGGCGACTTCATTGAAGAAGCGACAGCATTCATGGTTGCCTATTATGGGATCAAACGCTTGGTGACATCGAACATGTCTGAAGTTCGGGGAGAAGTATTGTTGCAAAGAATTGGTAGAAACATTATTACACAATTAATGCTCGAGAGCTTTAGTTATTTCTACTTTCCAAAGGGGCATTTAAACAGAACGGAAAACATCCAGACTGGCATTTAGAAATCATCTCTCAAATCAGAACCTACACCATTAGATCCTGTCGAGTTCGGATGGGAACGTGATGAATGCATTAGATGATTGATTCCAGTAATATTGCAACCAAACGTTAATACTGCTCCACAGGAGGTGCTGGAAGTTATATGGTGTGGTTGTGCTACGGGTACACTCTGTCCGACAGCAATGTATGGATGATGTACAATGTTGTGTGGATACCACGGGATAGCACACTGTCAGAATAAATACACCTTACGGGTCGATGACAGTGACAGGTTGTTGAAATGATTTGTTTAAAGACTGAATCAAATCAGTATTGGGAATATGCCCCTGCATAGATAAAAGGAATGCTTTGAAACGACTTGGATGCACACTGAAGTTTATTTTTGTATATTTTGCAAAACATATTGGTGTGGTTAACACTGAAATGGTTTAATCTGATTTTTTACACCTAAAACATACTTTCAGACGCCAGAAATTATTTTCATATCATATGTACATGAAGTTGACCTCATGGACCAGGGGTGATAATGAATTACATGTTTTGAGTACAGTCATAAAGGATGGTAACTGAGAATATAGCTTGCATTCTTGGACATTGGTATTGACGAAAATGAGAGTTTCGGTAATGGCTGACTAAATGTCCCTATTCAGCAAAACTATTTGTGATATTCACTGAAATGGCTTTAACTGGTTATTTACCCCTAAAACGTGTGTTTATAAGCCAGAATTATTTTTTGATATTACACGTAGTTGCTAAGATATTGACGAAAACAAGATTTTCGGTAATGGCTGCCGAAATATGTATATTCATTACAAACTTATGAATATATTTGTTGGATCAATACTGAAAAGGTTTTTTCTCTGAGTCTTTACCCCTCAAAATACGGAGATAGACACTAAAATTATTCTGATATCATAATTATGTAGATACTAAGATATTGACTAAAACGAGATTTTCAGTAATGGCTGCCTAAATATGCATATTTAGTACAAACGTGCGGTGTGATCTTTACTAAAATGGCTTAATCTGATTCTTTTCCCCTAAAATAAAGGGGAAAGACACCAAAATTGTTTTGATGTCACACAAACTTTCTGAGATATTGACGAAAATGAAAATTTCAAGTGACAAAGTGGTGAATCTACTATATCCTTATGCAAAAGAGTAAGGTTGAGAGAACTACAGTTTGTTTTGAGTCGGGTATGGAGGATTTGCGAATATCTATGCCAAGTGTAGTAATAAGGCGTTATATTCGATATTCCGTCTGTGCCTAACGAGTGCTTGAAAAAAGATACAGAAATGGTGTTACGAGTACCAGGTGAGAGAGAATTCCACAAATTCGCAGCGGAAGGAAGAAAAAATTTCGAGCACAATTGTGTGCGGCAGAATGGAATCTGGATATTGTTTTCGTTTCTTAAGCTATAGGCGGAGGTATCGCTGACCAAAGGGGATACCAAAGAAGAGAGATACGAAAAGGTTATATTATTGACCATTTTATAGAAAATAACGAGTTTGTGATTTTCCCTTCTTTTTGCTAGGCTTTCTTTCCAGTTTCAATATAAATGTTATGTATTGATACAAGTTTAGTGGCACCTATTACAATGCTTGCTGCTTCACTTTGAATACTATCACATTCGTCTTTCTCTTCATTTGTACAGTTTCCCCATTCAACGTCTGCATATTCAAGAATAGGTCTTATAAAGCTAAAGTAAATAGTCTCAAGTGATTTTCTATCAAGCATACATTTTAATATGCGCATTGTATTTATTCTATTCCAAGCTTTAAGTTTTATATTCTCAATGAGTTGGTGCCATTTGCCGTCATTTGATAAATGAACGCCTGAATGTTTATGAGATTGAACCTCAGATATATCTTCATTTGACATTGATAACGCAGGATGGATAGGTTTATTAGTTTTCCGAAATATTATTAATGATTCAGTATTGGAGGGATTAAAAGAAACAAGCCAACGTTTAGCCCAGTTTGAGATAACAGAGATGTCTGAGTTTAGCGTAGCAGCAGATGTATTGGCATGCTCAAAGATAATGTAAAGACTAGTATCGTCAGCAAAAAGACGAATGTTGGATTGGATGTCTGAGACAATGTCATTTATATATATTAGAAATAAGAGGGGACCGAGAATAGAACATTGAGGTACACCTGCATTAATAGTTGACCGATTGGGGGTTGTACCTGGAAGAATTATCCGTTGTTTCCTATTTGGAAGGTGCTCAGCAAACTATTTTAAGTTTGAAAATAGGTTACCACTTAAAGCGGATTGAAAGTGATAGAGAATGAGCCTTAATACATAAGGTGCGTTCTGTTTTACTTTTAGTCAGCTTTATATTCTGATCTATATATACTATGGAATACTTACTGTATTTAACCTGTTTCTAGTTTTGAAAATAGGTTACCACTTAATGCGGATTGAAAGCTAAGAGGAATGAGCCTTAAGGTGCATTCTGTTTTACTTTTAGTCAGCTTTAAGTCAAAAGCATCAATGCACAGTGATATTTATGATTTATTAGCTATGGAATTGTTACAGTTTTTTTTAGCTTGTTCATAGTTTTAAAAAACAGGCTGAAAGTAATGCAGAATACTTCTTAATATAGCTCTTGCTTTAATTTCAGCCTGCTTTATGCAAAAAGCTTTAAGCTTTAAATTATAATTTTCAATCGTTGTATTACTTTTAATATGTATAAATATGGAATATTTATTGTATTTTTGCCTGTTATTAGTTTGAAAACGGGTTCTCATTTGATGTTGGATAAAAGCAAGGCTAAATTTAAGCCTTGCTTAGTAAATGCACCTTAAAACTCCTTTTTCTTTGCACAGGGAAATAGCTAAGGGAGGTAACTCATACAGATGATGTATTTTATAACATCGGGTTATTTCTCTTAAAAAATATAGATAGCGCAAAATCGAAACATTTTGTATAAGTGTACACTTGTGTATATGTTTGAAATATTTACCTACCCATTTGTGCCTAGTTTTTCAAAAAGAAAATTTCTGTATACATGTATGTTGTTGGAACAGATAGTAGTAAGATTAACATATAGATGTATCATATTGTAAGTAATGAAGCTACAAAGTACGTATACAACGACAAACGGAGCAGACCCTAATAACTTTATTAGTCTGTACTGCAAATGTGCCAAAGCCCACATAGGAAGATCGTATGCACGTATGGGCAATGCACTTGTGAATCAGAGTATGGCTATACCAAGGGAAGTAATCGAACTGTTATGGTTTCTTGGTTTTGACACAGTTACCTCCCTTTTGAATGCCATTGATAATGATAAATAATGTATGTATATTTTCACCATTGATCATGAACAACAATTTACAATGTTAAGTTACTCTGGTAATGTTGGACGAAATTTGCCTTGATTTCCTGAATAAAATCTATCTGATCTATCTATCTATTATTATTTCGGCGATGAAAGGGTGCACTAAATCATAGTCTTTGGATTGAAACGCTGTTTGTACATACTGTAACGTATTCTAAAATAGTCACTGATGTATCTTCTCTATATATTCTTAAACTCTCACAATAATTTCTTTAAATGTAATTCGTTTTCAATGTTACCATAATCACAAACAGTTCACATTGATTCTGTTTGTTGTAGCGTGTTTAATTACCATTGTAACATTTGTTTGCTATTTAGGTTAGCAGCGTGTGCCCCGTCGTGTGCGTGCAGAGTACAGTAAAGAAACCATTTTCTTTCCAAATAACTCTGATTACACTTAAACTATCATTTTCAATGCAAACAGTTTGGAGCCAGATCAGACGCATCAGGCTCCAAACTGTTTGCCACTCAAATTAAAACTTGTAGTCGGAATTGGCAAAAGGTTGTCATTTTCTATATTTCATTGCAATGCGTTTGCGTTTGAAAGAAAGAGTTACGTTTTCAAAATGTAATTCGGACCGGTAACCAACTCGCAATCAGCGGCCATCGATTTCTTTACTGAACTCATCACTGTACTCTTATTCTTCCGTATCCACAGTCGATGCTTTGATTACAACATTTTCTATAACTTATTATTGTACAAAACTATGGGCTATACTCCAACACTAAGTTAAAACTCTGTTCGTTTACATTTCTCCATACCAACCTTGAATAAAATAATCTATCACTCGTTATTTAACCCCTTCACTGCCTTAGGTATTTGCAAACAGTTTGGATCCTGATCAGACGCCGCGTAACGCGGCGTCTGATCCGGATCCAAACTGGTTGACACTCATTTCAATATTTCTTAAGTCAAAATAGCACAAATTAAAATTTAAGAAATAAAAGCAGACGGCAATTGTTTAAAATTGATGACGTCGAGGTAGTGAAGGGGTTAACAGATGACTGCTTGAGGTTAACGTAAAACGGATTGTCCCATATGTTTTAATTATATGAACGACCCCCTCCGTACAACGACCCTTGCAACAGTTCCCTAAACAGGACACTTCTGTATAAAACGCTTTTAATGCTGTAATATCGTCTGCTTAAAGTGGTTGTCTGCTGTTTTTCTCAAAGTTACTTATCGGACATTTTGACAAAAAATCTTAATGACGAGTGACAAACAGCTTGAATCTAGAATCATGCAGATGTCGCGTTACGCGGCGTCTGATCTGGATTCAAGCTGTTTGCAAATGTAAACCAATTTCCCTCCATAAAACGACTCCCTCCGAACAACGCACATATAAAGGATCTGTCATGAGTCGATGTTTAAGACATGCTGATCTCAAACGAGTCTAGAATTGAAATGTTATTAAGCGAGCCTTGGCGAGTTTAATAACTTTTCTATTCTAGACGAGTTTGAGATCAACTTGTCTTAAACACGGAATTATACGTCAAATTGCCGTTATACAGAGTGACGTTATAGTGACGTCATCAAAGTGATCTTACACATGTTGGAGATATAGAGGATAATCAATTTCTTTGGATTGATATGAAAAATATATCACGAGAATGGGTTGTTATCTGGTTAAAAAACGAGTCCGCAGGATAACAACCCAGATAACAACCCATGACGTTATAGTGACGTCATCAAAGTGATCTTACACATGTTGGAGATATAGAGGATAATCAATTTCTTTGGATTGATATGAAAAATATATCACGAGAATGGGTTGTTATCTGGTTAAAAAACGAGTCCGCATGACGAGTTTTTTAACCAGATAACAACCCATTCGAGTGATATATTTTTCATATCTATTCAAAGGAATTGATTATTCTATTTATTATATATATTTTAATGACGTTTTTACAGAAAAAACACACAAAATTGATTACCGTGACGCCACTAAACTAACTATGACGTGACGTCACAAAAAGTGATATCATCACTACATGTAGTGATGATATCAACAGTGACGATATCAAATTTATCTAACTGAGAAATCTCTATAAATCATCGATAGGTATATAATAAAAGGATATTCGTCATTGTTGTTCGCTATAGAAAACAGGGGTAGCTATGTGAGAAAAATTGTGTCTTCCATTGCTCTATTAGTTACTGTTTCATTTTCAGCATGCTTTAAAACGGCATTTGTCTTTAAGACCATCAAAGCTTCGCCTTTTAGAAATATTCACTAACTTCGACTACTACACAAACATATACAGATAGTTTAGGTCCATATCAAGCTTTCTGACTGGATAAAGGGGAGTTCCATGTTTCACTGTCACCTTGCTTTACGCCGACACCTGATGTACAGTAAAACCTCTCTATAACAGCCACTAATTAGTGTTAGTTATTAGGTGTTTATGACAGGTGATTGCTTAAAGCAAGGTGACAGTAAAACAGAAATCTCCTTTAGGAGATTTCTGTTTTACTGTCACCTTGCTTTAAGCTATCACCTGTCTTTTATACAGCTTATTAGCCTTCTTTTAGTGGCTGTTATAGAGAGGTTTTACTGTAATCACCTAATCAACAAGTCGTAATGCATGTATTACATGTACAAGCAGACGATAACCGCTTAGCAGACACGTTCTTTTCAGTAAACTTTTGCATACTAGGATGGAGATAAAAATAATGTTTAATGAATTTATAGCGAAGATTTAAAATGAACAGGTCAAACATATAATTTTCTTTAAATTGTACAATAAACAGTAGAGAAGACCAATTAACACTGAATTCAATCGACTGTTGTTAGCCTTCGACGGACAAAATATCGTCTGATAACATCTGCTGTCTGCAATTGTATGCAATGTTTTTAAAAATTGTTTGAAATAATTTTTAATTGTAGACATATTGATGTGAGTGTCAAACAGTCAAGTATATCCAGTGATAAGTTTAGTAAAGAAATTGATGGCCGTTGATGGCCATCGATTGCGAGTTGGCTACCGGTCTGAAAAAACAATGTATAGTGGAGAAAACGTAGTTCTTTCCTTTCGTTCAAACGCAAACGAAATATAGAAAATGACATCATTTGGCAATTCAGACTATCAGTTTTAATCTGAGTGGCAAACAGTTTGGAGCCTGATTAGACGCCAGGTTACGTAACCGGCGTCTGATCTGACTCCAAACTGTTTGCAATAAAAATAATAGTTTAAGTGTAACCGAGGTTTTTTGGAAAGAAAATGCCTTCTCTACTGTACACTGCACGCTGCACACGGGATACAAACTGCTAGCGTTAACAGCGAACAATGGTAACTGAACGCGCTTCTGATCGGACGCTGCCAATCTGTTTGCAAAAAAGAATTTTTTCTATTGCGGTGAAGGGGTTAAATGTCATAAAGCGAAAATTAATTGTATTTATTTTGACATTTGAGATAAAAACGACCTTTTCCCACATTAATTTACAGTAGTGCAACGATCGGATGGCGTTGTTTACAAAACATTGTGTATGTATACAAAGAAAATTAACGATAAATACAACTGCGACATGTTGTATTGGTAAATCAAAGCAAGTGGTTTGAGTGACTGTATGGTGTAGTGGATAAGCGTGCTGCCTAGTAGTACTTATTACTAGTTACTTTTGAGGGTCGTGAGTTCGAACCTAGAGAGCACCACTTTTTTTTTCTTTTTCTTTTTTTTGTATATTACACTGATATGCGCTGATATACGTTGTTTAAAATAAACATTGATAGAACGAATAAGTCAATTGATATCGCAGGCAGTAAAGAGCTACATCATGTTGTCTTTTTACTGATTACAAAGATGTGTTTTGACCCTATTACTGCACGATATAAAAATGCAACGCTTATGAAAAACAGACTCAATAATATAACTAACGAATCTGTGAGAATGAAAATATGTAGAAAGTGAAACAGAACGTCATTAATTTGAAATAAATAAATAAAATAATCACCGAATGTGGGATTCGAACTCAAGACTTCTGCGTGAAAGTCTAACAGCATAACCACTACGCCAATACAGCATATGCTAGTATGGTTATCAAACTTGTACTTATCGGTAATTTAACTAATTTTCTTTGTTTACATTCGCAATGTTTTGTAAACAACGCCATCCGATCGTTGTTCTACTGTACATGTATACTACAAAGACATGTCTGGTACATCTTTAGCTACTAGCCTGAAGCTTGTTTACTCAACCATTTACTTAAGTGTACAGTAAAGTTTCGCATGTCACTGTCATCTTGTCAGTTGTCTCATTTTTAACTACAGTGGAACCCCTCCAAACCGGAACCTCTAAATACCGGAATTCTCTCTAAACCGGGCAAAAGAATTGGTTCCGTTTCCAACCCTTCTTTAATTTAACGCATTTCACTATAAAAACGCCTTTTAACCTCTTTCATTTATTCCTAAGAGTAGAGAAGAAAACTGTTTATAGATTCTAGCAGATCAAAGTTTAAATCAGGTTGAAATTAAAGCAGAATGCGCCTGCGCATTCTGCTTTACTTTCAATCTGCTTTTAGTGGTCAGCTATCTTCCATACTAGAAACAAGCTGTTTGGTTATGGGTTAAAAACCTCTCTAAACTGGAAACCCCTCTAAACCGGAACGTTTTGTTGTCCCCACACATGTCCGGGTTAGAGGGGTTTCACTGTATTTAACACCCTTTAACTCCCAATGACGCCATAAAGCGCGCTTGCAAACAGTTTGGGTCTTGATCGGACTCCGCATAACGCGGCGTTTGACCAGGACCCAAGCGGTGTGACACTTGTTTCGATATTTCATCAGTCCTATTGCCTGAAATCTAACGATTTTTGTAGGCAACACTATTGAAGCAGACGACACACGGGCGGTGAACGGGTAAAAAAGGCTCGACAAATTTGGTCCCTGTGACATACATGCTCCCTGAACCTTTAAACAAGTTTCCAATTAAGTCTAGTCCATGTTTAGACTTACAATGTTTTTTGTCTGCCATACCGATATACTGTAAACTGACAAACAATACAGACCGTGATCAGGAGCCGTCTGATCTGAGTCTACATGTACACTGTTTGTTAATGACGATCGAATATACGGGTTTATTGTGTAAAGCAGTTACCTCCATAAAACATCACAAATAGACTTGCATCGAGAGTTGTTGTTGTCGTAATATAGTCTCATATGTATATAAGAATGATATGTCGGTACAGTGATTTAATCATGGTAACGATGGATATTTGATATATGACCCCAGGTGTGTCGTTTGCAATTCATATTTTCCTGAATATTGTTTATTATAAACTGTATAATGTCCAAAGCGAAAGAAAAAAATCATATTGTATAGTAACTACTTTATAGCCCTTACGCTCTCAATGACGCTTAAAAGCGCGTTTGCAAACAGATTGGGTCCTGATCAGTCGCCGCGTAACGCGGCATCTGATCAGGACCTAACCTGTTTGACACTCTTATCGATACTTTTAAGTCATACAACCTTAAATCTAACTTTGAAACGTGTCTTGCAGACAACAATACTGAAGCAGACGACAATAAAGCGGTGTATGGGTAAACATTTCCTGAATTATTTGAGGATGAAAGGGTTAAGTATAGTTTAGACGGGGAAAATAATGATTTCTTCACTGCAAAATGCAATGTTCAAGCATCTTTGACCTAGGTAGGGCAACTTGTCATAAAATACACAGTGAAACACAATGGATACGGCTGAGGGGGCGTGTATACATACACATGTCAGGTGTATACTAGTACATGATGTAAAACATTTCAGCAAAACGTTCAGAGGAGCATACCGTCATATAACTTTGCCAAAGTCTATGTGAACAAAAGTAAACGACAATGTAGGTTTACATGTATTCACAAACTCTTTGAATGGATTAAATGACAGGCGTGTGTATCACTGATTATATAAGGGGAGATAATGATATTGCTTACATGCAAAGGAGCTTGTGCATTACGAGTAAACTTCAAGAAAAGGTATTTGTGGCCTGTATGCATGCTCATAGTGTTTATAACTGTCACAGTCGTTTACCGCATGACAGACACGGAATTGGACATATCTGTTGTGACATATCCACCAGCTTATCCAACCAAAGGCATCGGCAGAAATATCGAGGAGGCTAAATACCTCGAACATTTAACGTTCAAGAATTCAGGTTGCAATCAAACATATGATGCTATATTGTCTGTGAATAGTGCCGTCAGGAATTTCAAAAAACGTCAACTTATACGTGAAACACTTGGACGGGCATGTGTTCAGTTCAATTGTAAGGTGGTCTTCATTCTAGGGGCGATATCGGATAAACATATCATGGGGAACGTTAGAAAAGAATTTGATTCTAAACATGATGTTATTGTCAGTTGGAAAGAGGATACGTACAAAAATAATGCCAATAAAGTTTTGACTCTCCTGGAATGGGCGGTACATCGTTGCCCCACCGCTAAGTATGTTATCCGCATTAATGACGATGTGTATGTTAACATCAAATCATTTCTGTCCGATTTAGAAAGTATGGGAGGAGTCAATTGCAACTGCTTTTATTGTTTCATAATTTACAACGCCTTTGCGCGACGGAAAAAGAGCAGCAAGTGGTATGTCAGCACAGATGCCTATCGTAGCACGGAAGACAGGTACCCGCAGTACTGCGCAGGCGCAGCGCAGGCTTTTCCGAATAGCCTATCGTCAGTGTTACTGTCATCAGTATTTAAAGCACCCTACGTGTGGCACGACGACGTCTGGCTGACGGGACTTCTTAGATTATATGCAAACGTGTCTCTAGCAAGTACGAGAAGACATGTGTGGATTTACGATAAGGGAACGTTTGATCCTTGCCTTATTAATGACTATTTATTGGTCCATAATGTTAACACGTCAGTATTCAATAATACACACAATACGTTCATGGAGAACGTCAACGGAACTAGTACAAGATGTAAACGTTTTAAGTTCATGTATATTCTACCGTCTTTTTCTGTAGTCATTTTCCTACTTTTGATATTTTGTTTAAGACGGAAAAGGAAGCGTGGTTCTTAACTCATTGAGCCCTAGTGACGTATATATGCGTCCTTTACCAAATGTGTACCTGTGAAGAATACACTTGTCCTATGCAAACAGTGAAGTCCCTGATCAGAGGGCTCCTGTAGGAGCCCTCTGATCAGAGACTTCACTGTTTGTCATTTTGCAAATTATTAAAAAAAACAACACCTAAATAGTCTAAAATGGACCAGCCTTTATTGCAAACTGGAATTGTCCATTGGAAGTTTCAGGGGATAAAGTGTTTAAAATTTCATGGTCAAGTTTATCGTGAGTTGTTTACCCCTTAACCGCCATATTGTCGACTACTTCAATATTGTATGCAATATTGTTTCAAAGTTAGAGTTTAGGCAGTATTAACTGACGTTATTTCAAAACAAGTGGCAAACAGTTTTTATCCTGACCAGACGCCGCGTTATGCCGCGTCTGATCAGGATTAAAATTGTTTGCGAATGCGCTTTATGACGTCATTGAAAATGTAAGGGTTAACCCTTTCAGATCTAAATGTTTCTTCGATGTATTTATTATCATTTTATGCTGTTCTGGTATATACATGTATATTGTATATTTGAACCAGTCTACAGTTGTACGAGGGTATACTTGAGTGTCAGAGTGTCTCCTGAGTTGAAACAATTTAGGGTAATGGTGTCCGACCAGGCGGAAGTACAGCAGTAAATGTTTCGAATTTTACATCCTACAGGGCTTCCATATGTTGATAATAAAATCCAACGTTTTCAAATTTTTCAGACACAATTTTTACTAATCGCAACTTTACACCAAAGTCTGTTTCTTGTTTTGAAGACACATGACTGCTTAAAACAGGTTGAAAGTAAAGCAGAATGCGCCTTAAGGCGCATTCTGCTTTACTTTCAGCCTGTTTAAGCTACGATCTGCTAGGATAAAAATCCGAATACTTAGGAAAAATCCGTAGAAATGGCAGCCCTGCATCCTATATCTACATGCTGTAATGTTTTAACTATAGATTGACGTAGAGTTTATAACAATCCATGCTGAGAACCCCCCTGCCTTACTCCTTGGTTAACCATGAAAGAGTCTGATTTGAGATTAGGAAACTTGACCACACTACTCGCCCCATGATGCAGATCTTCAATGAATTTCCGTATCATGTCCCTTACCCCTACCTGAAACACCCACCTCATAAGGTGGGCGTGGTCAACAACGTCAAAGGCAGCCATGGCGTCAATAAATATCAGTCTAACTGGATTTCCTTCTTCCTTGAAAACCCTTGTTACTTTTTCAAGTATGAGGGCTGCATGTAGTGGTGATATCTTAGTTGTAAACTCCCTTTGGTACATGTATAGACTTTGCGTATTTAGAATGGTACAACAGATTGGACCCGTTCCTTTATGATAGCTTCCAAAAACTTCCAATTACGGGTAGCACAGTGATACATACATGTACCCTTGTAGTTTGTTACTTCACATAGTTCGCCTTTGGTTTTTGAAGAATTGGGTTAAGAATCCTGTTTTCAGTGAGGGTGGGACTTGACTTATTTTGAGGATGCAAGATAACAGCTGTAGAATAGAGGAGAGAAGTTATTGTTCTCAATGTATGATACTTTCCACAGATAGCCCATATACATGTCAGCAGCTTGATACTTTCCACAGATAGCCCGTATATGTGAGCAGCTTTACCACACTTTAGTGACTTCATTGAGTTCCGGACAAAATTCCGTCTACATGTGCATACGGACGGACGGGGTGATTCTAGTATACAACGCAACAACTTTTTGGTTGGGGTTATAATAAGAACAGATATGATTAATGAAGTTTACATATAATCACATAGTTTAACATACATGCTTGATATGATGATTGTATACGAATTAAATGGTTGATTTTGACTGTACTACATATTTACATTTGTGTATGGACGATAAACATTTTATCGTTTAACTCCAAAAGAAATAAAATGTTTCGTTCATAAAGATATTAATCCTTCCCTGGTAATATTCAGAAATGTCCATTCTATTATTAAACAGAGCATCACATAACAGTGACTTGAATGTGGTTCCAATGTAATTGACCCTTTGCCTGCTGATCGCAACTTCACATGTTTGCAAACAGTTTCGATCCAGATCAGACGCCGCGTGACGCGGCGTCTGATCTGGATCCAAACTGTTTGACACGCCTTTTTAGGTTTCGTTACTTAAAAAATGTATAAATCTAAATTTAACAAATTTTACAGACGACAATTTCAAAGCAGACGAGATCACAGCAGAATAAGGGTTAATATACACGTGGCACACTACTAGAACGGTTGCCTGGTAACCAATCATGCCAGAGACAAGTGCATTATCTGTTGATATTGATATTTAGAATACATGTACCTTGAGTAATTAGTTTACACCATAAATCCCAGCTAATACGATGAAGACTTTGGCCACTCGAAAAAAAGGTTTTTTTCTCAGGTAAATAAAGCAGGTGATTGGTTAAGCAAAGCGAAATTGTACCAGAAAGCTACTGCTTTGAAGGTTTATTGTCTTTTAACTATTTTGCCCCCTGAAACTTCAAATGGACAATTCAAATAAATAGTTAAGTTTAGCCCATTTTAACAATTTAGACTTGTACAAAATCATCGTGAATATTAAACATAACAGTACCGACCTCGATCATAGGGCCGCCTGAATTGGGTCTACACTGTTTGTATCACAGCCGAACTATTTGTATATGACGAATGCTAATGTCGGTGGGGTTTAATGATCAAATTTATCGTGAGGTTTTTACCCCTTCACCACCATATGGTCGTCTGCTTCAATATTGTTGTCTGCAATATCGTTTCAAAGTAAGATTCAAGTCAGTATACCTAACGTAATTTCAAAACAATGGCAAACAGTTTTGAGCGTCTGATCAGATCAAAACAGTTTGCAAATGCGCTATATGACGTCATTGAGAGTGAAAGGGTTAAGACAATCAACGATGTTTCGTTGTTATTTCCATAACATTACATCAATTTAAGGTTCGTGTAAAGTCCCTGTACGAGAACAAACACTGAAATTGGAAAAGTTGTAATACTCAATAACTATACCACATTGGCTAAAAATATTTTTACACAGTGTTTATTATCAGTCAATAGAGTGAAAATGACCTCTTCAGTAAAAAATATCAAATCACTGAATGGCACGTATTTTCGGAAAACTGATAGAATGCATACAAAGAATACCCTCAATACTGGGTAGTCCTACACAGAATATCTGAGAAAACTTAGGAATAAGTCTGTAATTTTCTATCAAAAATATACAATATTTGACACGAGGCAGCCATTTGCATCGCTAAGGTGTTTCAACATTTAAAATCAATTTACTCAAAATCTATAAAACCGATTGACGATTGTTATATACGTGTGGACAGATAAAAGAACAAGCAATATGATTGATGGAATGTCACTCACCAGAATTACTGCAGTTAGAAAATATATCCGTTCAATTATATCACTATCATCGCATTGTTTTCATATTCCAAGAAGGTTGACCTTCCAATTACTCCGCATTGTCGCATTTTGTTAACACCCACCTTTTCAACTTTTATTTCCGTATATTCCTATTATTTGATATATCACCAACAGAATAAATGCATTGCACTCCACTTTCGATCATACATTCCTCCGAATATCACGATTTTTCACCGGATTATTTCTTGCGAACTAATTTCCGGCCATCTACGGATAGCCTTTGTCCGAGAGCAAGGGAATATGTTTTGAGAGTTTTTGTGATTAAAACTTAGTTGTTTCACCCTTTCAAGTATTCCACACGTATCCGACTACTGTAATGTTTGTTAATATTCCATTTGGCATTGCGATCTTTATTATAAACGCTTAGATTGTTGTGAAAGCATTCTTGCTGTTTTGGGTGACATGTACATATACACGATTACCCGTATGTCGTCCAACATTCGGTACTATGGAACCCTAGTAGGACCAAGAGCAGACAATTTCGTTGGACAGAGTCACGCACTTCGTTTTTGTCCTTACTATTCTTCCACGTATATTCTGCTTTTGCATTTCACACATACACACACATTAATATATTATAATGGCTAGAGTATTTTCAACTACCACCGTGGTAGCCTTATTTCAGTAATTGTCAGTGTTTAGAAAAAGTATTAGTGCACAAATATTGAAATATTTAGTTAGAAACAGTCATATATCAGTTTATTTGATGCCCAATGTAGTTTTTTGTTCTAAGAGATTCTGCGTTTTACAGTAAATTTAATTTCATGGAGGATTAGTCACACTACACTGAGGGAGATGAAAGTTGGGACAATATATTGTGTATTTAGATTTTGTCAAACTTTTGACAGCATAGTAAATTTACGTTTATTTTGAAAGTATCAGTATTTAGTATCAGAGGGTCGGTTTTGTCAGGGATACGTGGCTTTTTTCCTGGCCTTAGACAATATATATCAGTGTAAGGAGGGTCTTCTTCATGGAAAGACGTTTTAAGTTGGGTACCTCAGGGAAGTGTCCCGGGACCCATATTATACATTTGTTTATAAAAGACTTCCCTGGAGTAGTGAGTAGAATTGTGAAATCTTTCGCTGGTGGTACCAAACTTTACAACAAAAACCGTAACAGTGATATTATCCTACACGACTTAGATGCCTCACTCATTGTCAAATTTGTGGCGGTTGTGTTTTAATGCAAAAAATTGCAGGACTATACATTATGGAAGAGACAACCAAGATAATCAGTACACTTTGTACATTGAAGACATTGAGTCTGCTAGAGAAAAGGGGGATTTAGGGAACATCTTTTACAGGACTTAAAAGTTAGTAGTCATATAGCTGAACAAGATAACAAATTTAACGGTGTATTACCCTTAATTATCAGATTTTATGAGCACATTGCGAAAAGCTCTTTGATACTGTTATACAAAACACTCGTCAGGTAAATATGGAACCATGTATTATGGTAAACAAAGTTGGAACCAGACATCCTTGTATTATTATTTTTCAATTATATGTCAGCTAGACATACATTACCAGTAACATTTACATTTCATTGACCCCTGTACTAAATATGATTAGCAAACCAGTTAAGAATTTAAAAGAATATATTTTGTTGATACATTTATATACCGGGTTAATTGTTTTCGTAATCGAAGAAGCTTTAAAGGCATATTCATTTGTCTGTTTAATTCATTGGATGAAAATTAAATTTTGCATATTTTTTATGAATAATTCAGCTGAGAGGGGTCGAAAATTAGAATGACCACACAGCATCTGGAAACAAAAATTACTGACTGCGCACTTAAAGTGATGTTATAAACTTCAACTGTAACCACTGATACCTCAATTTTACAAATGCATTGCAGAATATGCCCCCTCATTGAATTTACGTAGCGTTTCGAATACGTTGCCATTCCAAGTGCACATTGGAGGTAATTATGGTATAAATTTGACGATTCGATCAGACTCTGTTTCCCAATTAATTCGTTATGTGTTCTATAGGACTCATGCCCTAGGATAAAATAGGCCAATGCAATACGTATATCTTCTTTTTAGCCAGACATTTTGTGATGATACGCGTCGTGTGAAGCTTTGCAATGTCAAGCTCGAAAATGCCAGGCCCATTATCTTGTTTGAATTGTATCACTGTGCTGTGTTATTTAAAATATTGATGTAACGCTGAGCATTGGCATTTCCTGGAATAATAGCTAAGTCAATTTTTAGAGTTCCCATTATCCCAACCCATGCATAGTATTGTCATCACCAAATATGTCTGCCGAATCCAACATCTGCAAGTCGTTCATTTCTACAGCAAGAGATGCGTTTTCTGCGTGGCTGACGATAAACCGACTTTTAACCGCGAGACTCATCGCGCTAAAAAGTACTGTACATACCGACTGCCACTGATTCAGTGTAATTGTCAGTGTTAACCTGTACAGTACTGTATACAGTGAAACACCTGTTCCTGTGCACGTGCAAAGTAAAAAACGTGTTTTCAAGCTTAGACGCATAAAGAGATCTGGGATTTGAATAACAATTGCATAATCGTAAGTCACAATTATATTGTAAGAATCATGTATAAATCGTGCTACATGTATTAAGACACAGTTACTTCTAAGAAGAGGATGGGCTTATAAAGGAGTAACCCCTTCCCCTAAAGCCCAATAACGATCTCAAGGCATTCTCAAGGTATAATTCAGTTAATCAAATTAAGGTGGTTCGACAGCGGGCGGCCCGCATCTCGAGTTCCGGAAATGCTGATGACTTTCACCTGATCTTTGCGGCACGTGCTTATAGTAGAAAATTTAGATAAAGAAAAGTTTGATCTTACTCAGTGTCTGCTCTGTTAGCGCAGTGGATACGGTGATAGACTTGCAATCCAAAGGTTCTAGGTTCGATTCCCACTCGGTTCAAAACTTTTTTTTAACAATTGTCTGATTTTAGTGACTAGTCATTTCATAACGCAGTGATCAAAGGACAGGCTATGTTTAGTCAAGTAATAATGAATAATATCAGATGCAAGTATAGTCAAGTGACAGCTAAATTTGTGAGTATTTATAGCCTATATGACAGATGGCAGCTTAACACAGGACAAAAATAATGCTAAAAGATAGATCCTAAAGGAGCTTTTATGCATTACTTTTGTTATGCATTAAGCAATCACTTGCCTTTAAAGATCTACAGGCTACCGTTTTCAATGGTCCCTTATTACAGGTTTGACTTATGGTATTATTTAGAGCTGACGGCATTTTAAAGTTGAACTCACGGGAGGTTACTCGTTTTGTGTTTACATTTTGTCAGAATTTCAGGAAATCATGTATAAAATGTAAATTCCACTGTAGATTTTTATTAACTTTTTGTGACTAGTAGAATTAAGTTATATCTATCTAATAAGAGTAAAACAAGTGTACGTTAAACAGCTAGTTTTTTTTAATTTTGAGATTTTCAGAATTTGACTTTTTTTAAATATTGATATTTCCAACAAATATGTCATAAAATACTTTTGTTTGCCCAATATCTTATAGTCTATGTACAGTTTACTTGATTGTACAGAAATTATTGAGTTATATCATTTTATAAAGAAAATATTCCTGTTTATCAAAAAAGGAGCTTTTTTCGACAAAAGGTCCTGTCAGAAAAAAACGGCACTGTAACTTTTTTTTTATTTTAACGATTTTTCACTCTCCATATGGTATATTTCATTTTAATCAAGGTTTCAAAGAATTCTGACACAGAATAAGCTGACCCGCGAACCACCTTAATAAAAAAGGATGAAAAACAAAACGGTATACATATGAATACATGTAAAAATGTTTGACAAAGGCTCGTGTTGCCCACAATACTTTGGAGAAAAAAAAGTAGTCCCACATGTCACAAAAGTGTTGTCCTTGAAATTGACCAAATATTCCATGACTTCTTATGTTGTTATGTGAATGGATTTCGTCAGGGTGTTTCTCCTACTACCTCATGTAAAGCATATTCTTCAATATATAAGAAGGATTTGTGAAATTTTAAAACAGAAACTATTCTTCATATTTTGGCATAAATGTCAACATATTGTTCAAAACCAAAATTCACAGATTTCTTTTTTCAATTGCAAACTATTTCACACGTGTGATTATTTCAATACGAACATTTTGATATGTAATAATGCAACATTGCTCCAGAAATGACCAAAATATCACCTTTCAAAAATGCACCAAAAAACACTTTACATGAACCTTAACAAGCCCTTGTGAATAGTTTCGATCCTGGTCAGACGCCGAGTAACCTTGTGTGTAATCTGGATCTTAACTGTTTGACACTGAATCTTTTACTCAGTAAATATGCTTTTTTACGTCTTCAAATTATTTCTTTATTAAGAAAAATAGTTCACTTTATACAGTAATGAATATGCTACAAGTATTTAAGAAATAGTTTCCTTATGATAGGAGAAATGTGAAAGTAAAGCACAATTCTCCTTTAGACGAATTCTGCTCTACTTCAAAGCTTAAAGTGACTGTCTGTCTTCAGAACTGACAACAAGTTATTGGGGAAAGGGGTAAACAATCAGTTCTCTAAATAACTGCAGACAATAATTGTAAAGCAGCCGATTTCCTCGCAGTGAATGGATTAAACCCTTCACTGCCATGACGTCATCAATTCTAAACAATTGTCGTCTGCTTTTATTTCTCAGATTTAAATGTTAATGTTTCTTACTTAAGAAATATAAAGACGAGTGTCAAACAGTTTTGATCTTGATCAGACGCCGCGTTACGCGGCGTCTGATCAGGATCAAAACTGTTTGCAAATAAATAATGTACTCGAGGTAAGACAGCGATCAGATTAATGGTACAGCTGCGGAAATAACCGTATTTGGTTTCAACCTTGGCAGTACGATATTTGCACACGACACATTACACCATAGCTTATACAAATCCCTTCAAAGTTTGCTTCCCACTTGAAATTAGTACTGTAAAGCCTCTCTATAACGACGACTTAATAGTATTACTTAACAGGTGTTTAAGGCAGGTGGCTTTAAAAGCAAGATGCATGTAAAACAGAAACCTCCTTTAAACAAGGTGAATGTAAAACAGAAAGTTCCTTTAAAAGCTTTCTGATTTACGTCAGTAACCTTGCTTTAAGCTGTGTTTTGTATTTTATGAAATCAAATTTGTACTTTTAATTGGTCGTATTAGAGAGGTTTCATTGCATATTGTATTTAATAGTGTGTGCAGAAAAAAGTATCGTTAGTGAGACTGACAATATTAAGAGTTCTCTATTGATCCGCTAGGGCGCTTGAACACAAGACGTACACCAAAAGGATACGATTAAGTGACAGTGTATAGTAGCCTCATACAAGAGAGATGTGTGTACATAGTGAAAAAGTGTTAGCCATACATTTAAATGGAGAATAAATATATGTTAATGTACCCTTTCACTGCCAACTGAAACTTCGCAAACAGTTGAGGTCCTCATCAGACGCCTAGGAACTCGGCGTCTGTTCAGGATCCAAACAGTTCAATAATCGTGTCGATATTTTTGCAATGGTATTGATAGATTCTAATTGAAATGAAACAACAACTATAATATTTTAACGATAATTGTATAGCATTGGAATGGTTGTTTTTACAAAGTCTTTATGGATTAAGTGACAGCCGTGTGTTTCACTAACAGTGTGAAGAGAGACATTGATATATATTGTGCTCAGTACATTTATATTTAGGTACTAATTGTTAGGTTGAAATGGGAACATGCGCAATATTACGCGTAAAGTTCAAGAGACGTTACTTGTGGCCTGTGTGCATGCTGATATTGTTTATAACTGTAGCAGTCGTATACCGCATGACGAACACGGAATTGGACATATCTGTTGTGACAAATCCACGTACTTATCCAACAAAAGGCATCGGCAGAAACATCACGGAGGCAAAACAGCTCGAATATTCAACGTTCATGAATTCAGGTTGCAATCAAACATATGATGCTATATTGTCTGTGAATAGTGCCATCAGGAATTTCAAGAAACGTCAACTTATACGTGATACGCTTGGACGGGCATGTGTACAGTTAAACTGTAAGGTGATATTTATGTTAGGGGCAATTTCGAATAAACATATCATGGAAAAGGTGGCAGAGGAATTTGAAAGTGAACATGATGTTATTGTGAGTTGGAAAGAGGACACATACAACACTGTTACCAATAAAGTTGTGACTTTGCTAAAGTGGGCGGTACATCGTTGCCCTACCGCCAAGTATGTTATCCGTATTAACGACGATGTGTATGTAAACATCAAATCATTTCTTTCAGATTTAGAACGTGTGGGAGGAGTCAATTGCAAATGCTTTTATTGTTTTGTAATTAATGATGCTTTTGTACGAAGAAGTAAGGACAACAAATGGTTTGTCAGTACAGATGCCTATCGTAGCACGGAAGACAGGTACCCGCAGTACTGCGCAGGCGCAGCACATGCCTTTCCAAACGCCATTTCGCCTATGTTGCTGTCAGCTGTTTTCAAAGCACCTTACGTGTGGCACGAAGACGTCTGGCTGACGGGGCTTCTTAGATTATATGCAAACGTGTCTTTACAAAGAACAAGAAGATACGCATGGATACATGAAAAGGGAACATTTAATCCTTGTTTTATTATTGACTATTTATTCGTCCATAATGTCAACACGTCGGTATTTAACAATACACATAATACTTTCATGCATAATCTGAATGGAACTAGTTCAAGATGTAAACGTTTTAACTACATCTACATTCTACCATCCTTTTCTGCAATCATGTTTGTGCTTTTAATTTGTTATGTCAGACGGAAAAGGCAGGGCTGCAGTTAACCCCTTCACTGTCATGACGTCATCAAATTTAAACAATTGTCGTCTGCTTCTATTTTTAAAAAACAATTTTTAGGTATTTTTATTTCAGAAAGATTGAAACGAGTGTCAAACAGTTTTGATTCTGATCAGACGCCGCGTAAAGCGGCGTCTGATCAGGATCCAGACTGTTTGCAAATAACTTCTCCACTCGGGGTAAGGCAGTGAAGGGGTTAAGAGGGAGTAAACTGAATAAATCCAACAGCAATTTGACAGTAAAACAGAAAGCTCCTTTTGGAGCGTTCTGTTTTGCTTTCACCCCGCCTTTAGCTGTTACTAGTATTTTATACAATTGATTCGCCTTCTTTTTAGTTCTAAAATAGCCCGAGAAAGTTTAATTGATTATCTATTTAAAATTGTGTTGGTCGCTGATTTCAAAACCTATTTTTCACCGTTTTGGTCCATGGAAAAACAGAATTTCTTTGTTAAACCATTTACACTATAGCCTTTTCTTGTTTTGAAAACAGCTGACCACTTAAAGGAGGTTGAAAGTAAAACAGAATGCACCTGAAGGTGCATTCTGCTTTGAGCTACCATCTGTTAGGATGTAGAAAATATTTGTTATGGTTCACATTATTAAATGTGTTAAGTGGAACTATTTTTCAGTGGGGGAATACTTTTAAGGAGTACAATGCGTATATATTTGTTAAAGCGTTGTTTTTTTATAAACGTAATTGAATTATGATCATTATCAAAAACAGAACACTCTCTTTGTAACAACCATAAACATGTTGCTAAATGATTGTATGAAAGAAAAGTGGCAACTTGAATCAGGGTGACGGTAAAGCAGAAAACCACCGGAGTAGCTTTCTGTTTTATCTTTACATTGCTTTTAAACTGCTACATGTCTTAAACACATAATAAACCATCTTAATTAAGTGTTCGATATAAAGACATTTAACGCTGTCAACCGTAGGGATGAGTATACTCGTCATTTACAAACAGTATACCTGTAACTTTAAATGGGCAATTCCAGTTAACAATTAAATTTAGTCCATTTTTGAATAACTAAGGTGTTTTTAACAACATTTGGCAAAATGACAAACAGTGTATACCCTGATCATAAGGCTCTTTAAGGAGTCCTCAGATCAGGGTCTACATAACGGTTCGTCATTTGCAATATATTGTTAAAATGAACCCTGAATAGTCAATTATGGACTAGACGTATTTTGAAATTGGAATTATCCATTAAAAGTTTCAGGGGTGGATGATTTAAAGTGATAAGAAAATGATGGCAATATACTAATGGGTCGCTAGCCCAATGAACTAAGGCGTTTACCATTCTATTTCTTGTTACTAACACGTCACTGCCTTACCAAACGTAGATCAGTTACTTGCAAACAGTTTACATCCTGATCAGACATAGCGTTACGCACTGTCTTATCCGAATCCCAACTGTTAGACACTAAATTTTATGTTTCTTACGTCAACATACCTAAAATATGATTTGACAAAAAAAGCAGACGACAATTATTGTTTAAAGCTGAGTATTTCAAATAGTAAAGGGGCTAACAATAGGTCCCGAAAAGAACAAACATTTTTGCTCATCGATTTTGATTTAATCAATTATTTTCCTAAACTACTGCATATGTGTTTATAAGAAAGTCTTGCATCACTTTTAAATGTGTTTTACCTATTTGTGCCTTGGGTACCATTAATGATACATAGGCAAACAGTGAAGACTTTGATCAGATGCCGCTCTCTGATCAGAGTCTATTTTCTTTGCTAATAGATATATTTCAATAAAAAAATGAAAATTTAGACCAAGTACCCCTTAATACCAAAAATAGAATAATAATAATCTTAGATATCAGCATGGAATCATCGACTTGGCATAATTGGTTTAAGCCAAATCTTGGTTCCAGTCTAAAACAATGCTACTACCATAACATCGTCTGCCTTACCTTCTCTGTTATGATTTCATCAATTTTCAGCAATGGTCGTCTGCTTTTATTTCTCACACGAATTTAATTTAGATATAAGGACTTAAGAAATGTTAAATTTAGGGTGAACGCGGCGTCTGATCAAGATCAAAACTGCTTGCAAGTAATCATTTTACTAGGCGTAAGGCAGCGAAGGTGTTATTATTGTTGCTATAGGAATGAACAACATCTTTTTGCCGTTCATGACGGTAATAATATATTAGCTTCGCAAGGGGTAAGTTCCGAAGGGCGTTTACGATAAACTTACCCCCGAAGCTAATGTATTTATACCGTCGTTTGCGGCTAAAAGATGTTGTTTATTCCTTATATTTATATTTCTATTTTCTGTCTTGTCCATTTAATGTGTAGTTTGAACCAATTTGTTTTCATGTATATGAGTATATCATATACCGGCCAAATAGGTTTGTAGATGTAATATCGGTGTAATAGCCATTTCATTTTCTAAATATGGTGTGAAAAGTAGTCCTAACTACATGTACTGTATTTGCATTATAAATCCAGGGTTTTACCCAGTACCCTTTCTCACTGTGCTTTAAGAACGCCCCTAAGAATATATAACAAAAATTTCAATCTGAATATCCATTATCAAAGCATATTTTTTAAACAATTAGGTGGTGCTTGTTTTTATACATTCTTTACACATAGCAACGCGGATAGCAACGCTGAAATGCGACTACCGAGCGTGTACACACACCGCTATCCAAAGCATTTCTGAATTAAAACACTTTCGGCCGATACACATAGGATAGTTTAAATATGTCAGAACAGAACATAAGTTACATAACGTTCCCAATTTAGAAAGTGTGAATGCATTATTTTGCTTTATGTTCCAGCGACTTTCCTATGTAATTCTGGTGAACAAATTGTTTGAAATTGTCAATTTCAAACCGTAGCTAGAAGACAACTTGTCTAATCTTTAAATAGAACACCACTCATTCAAAGGGAGAGAAAGCGTACAGATTTAATGACGGAGCGTAATATGATAATCTCCCTTAAAACAGCATTTAATTTTTGTTTATCGCAATTTGATTTTAATTGAACTGTCTCCGACTTTAAATAGGGATTTACCCAGTAAACTGTCTATGTATGTGCTTTATGAAAAATTATAAGAACTATATTGAAAAATAAACAATGCGACCTGAATATATATCATCACAGCATATTTACAACCATATGTCACGGTTGTTTAACCCTTTATCCCATGAGCTGTTTCTAGTTTTGACAATAAGTGACTACTTAAAGCATTTTGAAAGTAAAGCAGAATGCGCTCTAAGGCGCAATCTGCTTTACTTTCAGCCTGCTTTGAGGTACCACCTGCTAGAATTAAGAAACTATTCATTCTGATACTTATTCATGACTGTATAGATTGGAATAATTTTCTTCCGCGGAGGATTAAATGGAATGCGCTAAAAGGTGCTTCATTAAGGTAAAGGCCTAGCGCCTACCGGTATTTACAGTGGAGAAAACGTTATTCTTTCCCGTTTAAACGCAAACGAAACGCAAACGCATAGCAGTAAAATACAACTTCTTGACCATTCTGAATGTTGATTTAAACCTGGACGGAAAACAGTTTGGAGCCTGATCAGACGCCGGGTTACTCGGCGTCTGATCTGACTCCAAACTGTTTGCAATAGAAATAATAGTTTTAGTATGAGCAATAAACATATTACGGGCAATACACGCTGTTTTACTATGTAACCGCTATGTAAAGTGCCTCCAGGTTATGCAAAAGAAGTTGTTACAGTTGGTATAGGCATGTCATACGATTTTGATTAAACCATTAATGTACAGTAACACTTCTAATACGACCATCACAAAAAAGAATGCTTAATACTATAAAAGTTAGGTAACAGCTTAAAGAAAGGTGACGGTTATACAGCCGCGAAATAGAGATACGGAATGTAACGCGCATTATGTAATATGAATGTACACCAATTTAAGCGAAGTAATCTACGTATGCTTAAAAATTATTTCATATTGGTTGTTGCCCTTTTCTCTCATTTTGACAAGCACCCGTAGCCTGTTTCTAGTTTGGCAGATAGGTGACCAATTAAAGCAGGTTTAAAATAAAGCAGAATACGCCTTAGGGCACATTATGTTTTTCTTTCAGCCTGCTTTTGAGCTATCATCTGCTATGATACAGTAAATATTTTATGGTGCATATTTATGAATATGAAAAGTGAAACTCGTTTTTGATTTTTTATTCTCAGAGAGAGCAAACATGCCCCCGAATAACGCACTCCTGTAAAGAGGAAACCTATAATGTAACATTTTATCAACCTGAGACAGATACATAATCATATAAGGATATATTATTTAAAGACGTACTCGCCTATATTAAAATGTTGAAAAACAAAATTCTTAAATACCTTGATTACTATATATTTTCTGATTTGCAATACATTTATTACCATAAAAATGAATTTTGAAAAGTTCTCATTGGTAAATTATGTAAAATATAGTCCTTTTCCGTACCGGCACTGTTTCAAGATTTGAAAAATCTGTCCCGAGTAGCAGTTCTTGTAGAAATTATGTTTATGTTTTTATCAGCAGCACTGTAAATGCTTTAAGTAACTAAACCTTTATTTAATGCTGTTGTATTCACATACACTCATATATTTACCAATTTAAGCAACTATTGGATGAATATTTCTCATTTTTAGGTCAACAGAGACGCAATTTGGCTATTGGGGAGGTATATTTTCTGCATAAAATCTAAGGGGGTAGGGTTAGAAATTTGATCATATTTCATAAATGAACAACGCGACACCTAGGTTTCTTTACACCATTAGATAAGAAATACTTTAACCTAGATGCCTAGAAAGTTTAAAGAATTTTCATTGGATTTTTTTACATAATTGATGTTTTTGTGAGACATTGGCAAGAAAAAATGTCTTATTTTACCGGTTTTCAGTATTCATTTTAGCCCAAAAGCTCATTAAAAACACAAGTAAAGAGCTTTAAAAAGTTTATTTCACACTTGCTTGTGATGAGTTAATGCTAGAAACTTAAAAAGTGTACTAGAAATATGTTATTGTGTAGTTATATAAGTGCATTTGTCCCTTATGACGTTTTCTGCTCTGATAATGAGCAAATGTGGCAAACGTCACACTTTTCAAAGCCAGCTAGAGCTGAAAAAAGCATTGCAACCCCCGATTTTTATTTTAGCAATTTGCTTATATATACCTTAATTCAACTTGTAGAACTTTTCATGCGATTCTGTTGAATTTTTCAAATACGCAAGTATCCCTTTAAAGATTTTAGTGTTGCCATTTCCGGGTTAGTAAACCTGTGGGTTACCTCACTTCTTTTTTTCAATACAAAAGCATTGTCATTTGGCTATATGTATACGTATAGTAGGGTGTTTTCAATCTGTATAAAACATGATGTGCATATTACCATATTGTTTGGAAAGAATCCACTTGACCATCAAAATTCATACAATGATTTCAATTTGTAAAGCTCACCAATTATATCCCGCTTGAAAAGAGACATTGATATAATCCAATTATAGTGTACAATTTTTTATAATCAATTTTTGTACGCTGTATGTTTAAAGGATGGAAGATTAAAGATAAATCGACTTACATGAATGACAACTTTCTAATTGGGACGCAATGTATAAACGGGTGAAATATAACATAGCAACTTAGATATGTAATCTAAACAAGCTGCAAAATAGCCCTGAATCTACGGGCGCCTTCATTCGGCAGTATACGGAGCTTGAAGTCAGTGTTTAACCTACAACACCACACTATAAGATGTATGTGCTTCTGTCCATAGCCATCAGCCTACAGGTGGCTACAGGTTTGGTACTAGACTCCGGCAGTGATCCTCTATTGTTGGTTGAACAAGAACGGCAAGCAAGACTAAGACTGGAGGCGAAATTCACGGAGATTGAGAGAACCGTAAATCGACTGGATTCAAGTGTCAGTGCGGAATGTGGTAAGCTGTTTTGATGCTGTCACCTTCATTATCTCCATATTGAGTTCACTGTTATATGCAAACATAACCCGGTATCTGATCAGGATCAAAAAAGTTTGACTCTCAAACCGAATTTTCGTCAGTAAAATATATTCAATTCTTTATCATTCAATAACCAGTAGCTAGTATTGAAAACATGTAACCACTTCAAGCAGGTTGAATGTAAAGCAGAGTGTGCTTTTAGGCGCATATTGATTTAAGCTATCATCTGCAAGGATATAGGAAATATATCCGATGTTGCTTATTCATGATTGTATAAATTGGAACTTTTTTTTTCAGTGAGGGAAAATCACATGCGTCAAAAGGCGTATCTTTGAAGTACATGGTTAAATCTAATTTCGAAGAATGAAACAACCGACGACAATCAATATTCTGGCAGTTAAGAGACAAACAAGTTAAAAGTACATCATACCATTGCCCACTGTGTAGACCATGGCTGGCTGCAATGTTAACCTAGTCACTCTCAATTACGTTTGAAAGCGCATTTGTATACAGTTTTGATCCTAATCAGACGCTGCGTCACGCGGCGTCTGATCAGGTCCAAACTGGTTGACACTCGTATCGATATGTTTTAAGTCATACTACATTGAATCTTACTTTGAAACGATCTTGCAAACAACAAAATTGAAGCAGACGACAATGAAACGGTGAAGGGTAAAAAAACTCACGGAAAATTTGGAAGTGAAAGGGCTACAGTGGAGAAAACGTTATTATTTCCCAATAAACTCGTTTAAGCTAAAACTATTATTTCCAATGCAAACAGTTTGGAGCCAGATCAGACGCCGGGTAACCCGGCGTCTGATCCGGCTCCAAACTGTTTGTCGTCAAGGTTAAAATCAACTTTCAGAATTGTGAAAAAATTGTTTTTTTTCTGCATTTTAGTACAATGCGCTTGCGTTTCGTTTGCGTTTAAACGGGAAAGAATAACAGATTCTCCACTGTAACTACACTTTCTCTGATCTGGACGTGTCTTGTTACAGCGTGAGAAGACTAACTGTTGTTATTTTAAGATTTAACCCTTTACCCAATAACACGTTTATAACATTAATTCTAACATGACACGTGAATTCGTCTCTATAAACAAAGAACAGGTCTATCGTGGTATACCTGAGACGGTATACCACGCTCTTCCCTACCCCGCTCCTCCCACGGTTATATGACATGACGTGACCACGTGCGTTCATACGTTATGTTTTTTAAATTTCTTTCGTTATTCATATAGCCCGTAAAGACCATATACTTTTAACCAGTAACGTTACAGTACTTTTCTTATTCTTCTGTCTTGTTTGATGTAATGTTTGTTCTATGCCAGATTATGGATCGGTAATTGTAAATTTGCTTATGGGTGTTAGATTCTTGTAATGCCGTGGAAAAAGTTATTCGGTCGAAAAACTTCATCCGCTGAGGAAATAAGTATGGAACATTTGATTTCCTTTCTAATGAATTTCCTTACATCTGGTCATGTTAGAATCGAAATAATCTATGTTCTACCGTTGTGAAACTGTATTTTACAACGGTCGGTCGTTGTGGTGCGCAGGAATTGACCACTCAGGCCTTTGGCCTTCGTGGTCAATTCCTGCGCACCACAACTCCCAACCGTTGTAAAATTCCGTTTCACAACGGTAGATCATAGATTATTTCTTAAATATAGGTGATCACTTAAAGCAGGTTGAAAATAAAGCATAATGTGCCTTAATGCACATTCCGCCTTACTTTCAGCCTACTTTAAACTATCATCTGCTAGGCTATATAGAAATATTTGTTATGGTAATTGTTTATGAGAGTATAAACTGGAACTATTTTCTTCAGCGGAGGAGTAAATTAAATACGCTAAAAGTCGCTTCTATGGGGGAAAGGGTTCAAAGAGTGACAAACTGTGTAGATAATAATCAGACGAACTGTGGCATATTCAGCGGCGAAATTCCAATATTTGCCATCTAAATGAATCGAAATTCAAATGTCTTGCAATGGTCAAGCAGCGTCTTATATGGCGTGAAATGTTGGGCAAGGTTAATAAGTTCATGACACACGTGAGAAAGAAGTTCGTTTGAACCCCGTTACATAGCTATCTATTTTTTTGCATAAGTCTTTTTCAAATGATGAACACAGCTATAAATATAAAACAGTGTTAACCCCTTCGCTCCCACTACATCGTCTTAAATACAGGTGACGTTAGCCATTTCATGATCAATCTGATCGTGAGATGTTAAACCCTTCACCCTTCAATAGTGTCTGCAATATCGTTTAAAAGTTTAATTAAAGGCAGTTTTACTGATGAAATTTCGAAATGAATTTCAAAAAGTTTGTATCCTGATCAGGCGCGTCTGATCAGGATCCAAACTGTTTGCTAATGAGTTAACAAATCGTATACCAAGTGGATTCTCGTTTTTTAAAGCGGAGGTACCCCTGCGTACACCACGAGGGTCCTTCAAAAAGTAATATTACTTGATATATCATTTTAAAGAGCAATTATTTGCCTACACGATGGTATAATGCACCATAATATCACATACATCGATAAGTCACAACGTGAACCTAACTTACCCCTACTCGTGGACACTAGAACATAGCACTTTTCAGACATTATTTTCGGACGTAATACCTTCTTAAAAAGTACAATTTCTAAAATTTGGTTTTGAAATATATCAGTGTATGTGTGAATTATAATATATATAAAATTTCATTACAACTGAAAGGGTGAACTTTCTTAAATCTATTTTTTTCAGAAATAACATTTCTTATTTTGCTAATGACAAAAGTCGACATGTGTTTTCGATCGCTATAAAAATATTCTAGATTAATATATCTACATTTTGCTTTTAAAACATAAAAATCTACTTCAATGGCATTATTTATAGCCTGGTTTAATATAAAAAATGAGTTTGAGCTTTTTTACCAACTACTTTTAAACATAACAGTAGGTTCATTTTGATGACATTTTCAGTACTCGTTCAGTATTAGCTATTTCTTTTATAGTTCATACAGTAATAACATTGAAAACTATGTAGTGTGTGCATAATGGTCTGATGTTATTTGACAGAAAGTTTCATAAACGTACTTGCAGTAATAAAGCCGCAATACTAATAATAGTATCAAATTTTGTTTAAAAATTACCTCAACAATACACAACAAGGTCCAGTGCCCTGGAGTAGGGGTCAATTTAGGTTCATGTTGTGACTTATCGAGTTATGTGATCGTATCGTGCATTAAGCCGTAGGTAAAGAATTGTTCTTCAAAATAATATATAACACATGTATTTTGCACGTATTATATCGAAGTTATTGATCAAGTAGCATTACTTTTTGAAGCACCCTCGTATAGCAGCATAGCTTTTTATCATTTCAGCACTACACTGCCCAGCACAAAAGTCTGTGGCATTCATGGCTCAGCTTTCCAAAACCTTAGATAACCCGGCCAACGGACACGTGGTCGTGTTTGATGACGTTATTACAAACGTTGGTAACGGATACAATGGCGTCCACGGTATCTTCAAGGCGCCTATCAATGGAACATACAGCTTTAGCCTTGTGGCGTCAACACCGAGTGATGCACACAGTCATGGGGTAGGTATCCATTAGCCCTTACCATGTTGTAATATAGTCTTCTTTGAACTATCGTCTTCAAAGTTTGTAAAAATCAGATTTATGCATTTTAATTGAATACCCACAGAGGAGTGTCAAACATTTTGCATCCAGACCACGACAGACGCCGTGGTACGCGGTTTCTTGTCTGGATCAAAACTGTTTGCCCAAACTAGTAAAGTCGCGATAGGCAGGCAAACAATTAACAACTTTTTACCTCTTTTTATCATTCCTTAACTGAAGAAAATAGTTCCATTTCATACAGTAATGAGAATAGTTCTATATCTTAGCAGATGGTAGTTAAAACAGGCGGAAAGTAAGGCAGAATGCGTCGTCAGCCGCATTCCCAAAAATGTTTGATGCTGTGAGTATATCACAAAGCCTGGTTTGTTATACGATTTAACTTTCACCTTCTCTTTAGTTGTGCAAACAGTGTAGACCAATACCAAAGGAGTCCTTCAAAAACCGTCTGATCAGGGCATGGCATGTGTATCATTGTACTAATACGAAACAGGAAGTGAGAAGATTTCAGGGTCATCAAAAGATAAGTGTTACCAGTCATATGCAACAGAAAGACAAAGCCAGCGACACATTTATTTTATAAACATTATTAAAGTAAAATGATAAGTTGAAGAACCACGTACATAGCTGTTATTTCAAGTCCTAAAATTATCCACTTCCAGTTCCTTTTGAGACACAAAAACACTGGCACCTTTTAATTAAATTTCGCACACTTGTAATAACCCAGCGATTCAATCCCCATCCAAACTATTCACAAGTTAATTTCAAGTATACATTAATGACTGCTGAAAGATCCACGATAAAATAGTAAATTTTGATATATATAATATATACAATGCTACAATTCTAGAAATATATTGAACACTCTTGGGATTTCTTTAAGCTCGTGTGACCACTTATATGAATTCCAGGGCACTTCTGTCAACAAAATAAGATCACGTGACTGTTTGTTTAGCAGTGAAAATAGACTTCTAGAACAATCGACCTATTTCCATACTATTCTGTCATATTCTTTAATATTCATTGATACTCTATGACCTTCTAGAAGATTCTAAGAACTAAAATGTTTTATAGATAGAATAATGCATTTAAAGCATTTAAATACTAAATAAATAATATTATCAAATTCAAATTGTAAACATGATTACATAACGTACACGTAATCCTGTACTTGATAAAAGGGAAATATTTACATTCGCCCATTCAAATCCAGGGGGAAAATGTCGTTCAATTCGTGTGAACGCTAATTCTTGAGAGGGCGGGACTTGTGAATAAGTTTCGAAAAGGAGGCGGGCATATGCATTTTTCATTCGCGAATTAATCTTTGGAACTTGGACAGCATACATTTGGCGGATTTTTCAAAAAATTGTTCTTAACCGATCTATGCCTTCCTATTAGCGGAAACCATGATTCCCGACTAAAATTCTTCTTTATAAATAAGATAAATTGCAAGAAAATTAATATACCTTATAAACAGCAACTGTCTGCATTTCTTTAAATGACAAGACAATCGATACATTTATCCTACATTAAAAATGACGTCACTTGCAAATGAATTCCAATCGGCATTTTTGCGCCAAACTGTCGAGTTGTTGATCTTAGAATGTAAACAATGGAACCTAATTTTATGCTTTCGATGTACACAGCTTCAGTAATTAGGTCATAGCTGTTCCTTATAGGGTACACATTACTCGTGTTTTCAACCTCTAATATGGATTAAACATACATGCGTACTATCAAAATGATAGTTTACTATTAGAAATTACAGTAAATATATTGTAAATATAAGAAATGAACTGATTTGTTTCGGCGTTCAAGCGAAATAAACGACCGAAAATTATCGGCAAATTTACCATGAATCCCTAGCGCGATTCATGGTATTTGCCGATAATTTTCTGTCGTTTATTTCGCTTGAACGCCGAAACAAATCAGTTCATTTCTTAAATAAAACAGTATTTCCCCTCTATTACAACCCATGTAGGATAATTGATGCGTAAAAGACATGTGATAGCCTAAAGCAGGAACTTGTTTCAAACGCCTAATAGTTAATACACTCTTAAAGGAGCTTTCCGTTTTTAATGCCACCTTGCTTTAAGCAAGAACCTGTCTCAAACGCCTAATAATTAGCACAATTTAGTGGTCGTAACAGAAAAGTTTTACTGTAGTACAGGCCAGTGATTTACTATGTAGCAAAAACAAGATTACTGTGACAAACCACTTAAAAACAAGATACAAATTACGTAATGTACAGTTCTCCCTCTCTGGAACAACACCCATTGGGAGAGAAGCGGTGTGTGTTTTGTTCGGAGGGAAAATCAAGACTTGGCTTACATTTGTAAACGTGACACGGCACCTGATCTGGATTCAAGCTGTTTTTCATTCGACATTATAATTATTTTGTCAAAATATCCGCTAATTGAATGTAACGTTGAGAAAAAACAGCAGACAACAATTTTAAGTAGACGACATTGCAGTAGCGAAAGAGTTTGACATAATTGCCTTGTTTGGAGAACAGTGGCGAGGGTTGTTGTAAGGAGGGAATCGTTGTTTGGATGAAGTACTGTAGTAGCTTGTCTAACCCTTTTCGCTGTTAACTTTATTGTCTACATTTACAGAGTATTTGTGTGTTTACATGTATCTTAAAGTTCGTCTGCGAAAATAATCTTTCGCAACAATTCACAAATTTAATCTAAAGGCATTTTCTTCTAAAAAATATAACTGTAGCCGGGTTCAGTTTTATTGTGAGATATATGTGTAAGCGGTCCGGATAGCCGAGAGAGCACTTGCCCAGTAAGCATAACATAACATAACATAATCTTTATTCGGCATAAAGTTGCACAAAGCACATATATAGGCATACATGTATATAGCAGTATTGTGAAAAACAGGTGTATTCGACAAATTTAAATATATGTAAACCACACACATTATGTGAAACAACCATAAATATTTCTTTCATATAGCATTTACAGAGAAAAAAAATACATACATTCAAACCTCAATATCCCGAACCCTCTCAAGTCGAACATGGCCTCATTTCAAAGCCAAAACGTGACCAAGTCACGTTTTAACTTCGGAATAAGGACCAGCTCGACTCAAGTCGACTGAATAATGGATTTCACCAATAGAATTACTGAAAAAATCGAGTTACGCGAGATATCGAAGTTCGTACGTACACACATAACTGTTTATAGTCAGTCAGATTCTGACCTTAAAATTGAAGCAAAGTATATAAATTTTGACAGATTGGATAGAGTCGTTACTGATTCTGTTGACATAAGTGACACAAATTTATTTAGAGTTGGCCAGTGACAATAATACGGTTTAAAGTATTTTACTCGTATGTTTCTTCAGTAAGAAATGATATTCGTCATCAATGACATTTAAATTAAAGTGTTTACATTTTCTATCTTGTATGGAAATATTATTTTGTCTGCCAGTTTCAATAAACAGTTGATGTGACGAAGTTCTAAATTGTGTAAGAGAGATTATATATTTATTGACACATATACATTAAAGATATTTTTCTATGCTAAAATTATGTTTATACAAGCAATAAGATGCTAATCGCCTAGAGTTATTGAAATTGGTGTACCAACTTTGCATAAAGATAAAATGCGTTGTTTTATCATATTATTAATAGCATGATTAAACACAAAGTCATTTTGAAATCGCCAAATGTCATTCATTCCAATTTCCGAAAGTATAGTTTTGACTTGAAAAGCCCAATTTGTATTTAAATATGATATATCATTATCTGCATCAGTTCTCAACATGTCATACAAAAACTTTATAAGTGAATTATTTGACGTTAACATTTTTAACCAATATTTTATCATAGTAAGGTTTCTTTGTATTAACAGTGGATACCTTCCTGATTCTCCATATAAACCAACAAGATTTGTAACTTTATTACACATAAGAGTTTTCTTAAAAATTTACAATGGATCAATTCTATATCTTTGCTTTCATGGTAACGCAATACTGCTGAGCTACGATTGAGTGTTGAACCAACAAGAGTATCAAATAGCTTGCATTTTTCTGTGACAGATAATTCTAGTTGATTAAAAACTGTAAATAAATTATGTAATGCACGATTGTTATGTTTTGCTAGTATATTGTGTTCTTAGCCAGCTTCCATTTTTAAATAAATGTATTCCTAGATATTTAAAAGAGTCTACTATGTCTAAAATTGTGTTGTTGATTGTAAAAGTATGCTTACTATGGCGCCCCTTTTCAAAAATCATTATTTTTGTCTTATCAGTGTTAAATTTTAGGCTCCATGTTAAACAATAACGTTCGAGATCATTTAGAAGCGACTGTAAGGCTTGTGGTGTTTCAGCAAACAGCACTGCATCATCACAGAAGAGCAATATATACATATTAATTTCATTAGTACTAAATAAACCATCAATATTTGTGTTAATGTTTTGCAATAACTCTGAGGTTTTGCTTTATATCTAACAATAGATTTTACAGCATCATACATTGATTGCATAAACTTTACAAACTGTGAAGTTACATTTTGTTTTAGTTTTTGCCAAATACATAGCCTATCTAGAGAATCAAAACATTTTTTCAAAGTCAACATACGAGCAGTACAACTTTTTCTTTGAATTCAAAGATTTTTGAGAATATGGCATTTAATGCAAAAATACAGTCCACCGTTGATTTTCCTTTTTGAAAACCAAATTGGTTTGGTATAATTTTATCGCGTTTTAGTGACTATTTTGTTAATCTATTTAATAGCACTTGCAATGATATTTAACAACGTTATACCTCGATAGTTTTTACGTCCTCAAGGGTAAGCAAGGGTTCCGAGTTCGAACCCCGGCCTGACTGCATATTTTTCTCACCGTGTTACATTTGGCACCAAACGTAAATAACCCGTAGGATAATATGTAGCTAGTAGAATGTAGTAATATAATAGGCATAACCTCTAGGAGTTCGTTTGGTAAGAGTGTGTTGTGTAGAGTTAGTGTGTAAATGATATTTTTGTAAGCGACCCGGATAGCTCAGACGAGGGAGCACTTACCCAGTTAGCATGAGGTCCCAGTTCGAAACCCGATCTGGCTGCATATTTGTCTCACCATGTTACATAACCAGAGAATTAAACAGTTTGAATGCAGATGAGATGACGAGTAACTCATCATATCAACTGGAGCCAAACTGTTTGCAACAATCAACACAAATTGGCACGTAGAGTGTGGATAGTTAACACATTGAACCCTAGCGACGAATATACTCGTAATTCACGAACAGTGTACATGTAACTGTAAAACAGCACACTTGTCCTTTGAAAATAGTGCAGATCATTACTTTTGTTCCATTTCCATGTACATGTATTTCCAGATCCATCTCTTGCTGAAACTGAACACGAAGACAACAGGTTACATATTTTTCGATGCTAACACGAACTACTGGTTCCGTCGCTCTACGAGCATTGTAATTGACATGAAGCAGAACGACGAACTGTGGGTGGAGGTGGATGGGGTAACCGGGAACCATGCTCTTGGCGGATGTTGCTTCCATACACATTTAAGTGGATTCCTCGTTCAAGCAGATTAACTTTTGACGCAAACGTTTGTTTCTATGGCATGATATTTTCATTGTCTACTCTTCGTCGGGTCTATTTCGTGTAATCAAAAGAATTTACTCAGATTAAAATTAATTGTTATCATTTGTAAAAAAAAAAATCTATATTTCATCGCAATGTTTTTTCGTTTTGTTTCACCTAACCCAATAGCCTTTTTCTAGTTTTGAAATCAGGTGACCACTTAACGGATGATGAAAGTAAAGCAGAATGTGCCTCAATACGTATTCTACTTTACTTTTAGTCTGCTTAAGCTATCATCTGGTAGGATATAGTGAATAGTTCTTATGTTGCATATACATGGCTGTATATAGTTTAACTATTTTCTTCCGCAGAGGAATAAACTCAAAGCGTACAACGCGTATTATGGAGTTATGGCTTAAACGTGTGGGAATAACGCCTATACTTCACTTACATGTATCATGTTCAGTAAAATCAGTTTATGTCGGTGTCTGTGTAGATACCTATTATAACCGTTGAACTATTTTATGTCGTTTGTTTAGATTATTATTTTAGGCGAGAGAAGGCAGGTAACTCGAGTTTTATATTCTTCTTTTGTTTATTAGGGTATCTCCCGTGATCTCGACTTGACTGACATTAAGCAAACAGCTTCAATCCAGATTACATGCCACCTAACGCGATGTCTGATCTTGTTCCCAACCGTTTCACACTCGTTTCAAACTTTCATCACTTCGAAAATGAATAAAACTTGATTTAACAATCTTTGGCAGACGGCTGTTTCAAAGTAAACGATAATCCGGCAGAAGAAGGTTTAACCCCTTCACTCTCAATGACGCTTAAAAGCGTGTTTGCGGACAGTTTGAATCATGATCAGACGCCGCGTACGCGGCGTCTTATCAGGATTCAAACTGTTTGACACTCGTTTTAACAAATTATTAGTCATACTGCCTTATTTTTTTAAATTTTGAAACGAAATTGCAGACAACAAAATTGAAGACGACGACAATGAAACGATGATGGGGTAAACATCTCACGAACAATTTGGCAGTTAAGGCATTAACGACCTGGGTATATATGTTTGATATACGACCAATAAACTTTGCAAGAAACTGAACCGAAAATAAATTTACCCTCTACCCAATACATGTAACCTTTTACTCGTGTTGAAGACAGCTGACCGCTGTACTAAAAGCAGGTTGAAAAGGGGACAGAATGCGCCTAAACTCATTGAGCCCTAGTGACGCATATACATGTATGCGTCCTCTACCATAAATGTACCCGTGAAGACTACACTTGTCTAATGCAAACAGTGAAATCTCTGATTAGAGGGTTCCTGCAGGAGCCCTCTAATCAGGGATTTCACTGTTTGTCATTTTGTAATATATTATAAAAAACAACCCTAAATAGTCTAATATGGACCAGCCTTTATTGTAAACTGGAATTGTCCATTGGAAGTCTCAGGGGATAATGAGTTAATGCGCATTCTGATTTACTTTCAGCCTGCTTGAAGTTACCATCGTCTGGGATATAGTAGAACATATTTCTTATTATGCATATTAATAACTGTATAAAGTAGAACTATTTTATTCAGTGAAGAAATAAATTAGAAGCATAAAAGGCGTATTTATGGGATATCGAGTTAGTTGACACGTAAAATATTTAGAAGTACGACTATACAACTAGCGCATTCACTGTCAAAACCGAAATGGTATTTTGTCGCCCTTTTCTCATCGAACACGCTCATTTAACCCAGTTCCCCCAAAGACGCGCCTTTTCGCACACTTAATTGATTCCTATATATACAATCATGAATATGTATCATAAAATATATTTTCTATATTCTAGCAGTAGCTTAAAACATGATGAAAGTAAAGCAGAATGCGCCTTAAGGCGCATTCTGCTTTACTTTCAACCTGTTTTAAGTGGTCACATGTCTCCAGTACTATAGAAACAGGTTATGGGGGAAAGGATTAATCCATTTCCCCATAGGCTGTTTCTGATTTTGAAGACAGTTGACTTAAAGCATGCTGAAATTAAAGTAGAATGTATCTTCGGGTTCAGTCTACTGTACCTTCAGCCTTATTTAGGTACACTCTGAAACGATATAGCAACTATTTTGTGGGACATATTATGACTGTATAAAGTAGAACTTTGTATTCTCAGAGAGAACAAGCTGAAAATGTCAGAGGATTACAAGCATGCCTCGAAAACAAACTGCTATAGAGAAGATACATATAACAATCATAGTATCCACTAAATACAGAAACAGACACATATCATTTGATTGTTGTCATTTCTTGGGTAGTTACCCAAATGTATTATGGTTACCACCCTTATTTTTCATAACAAAAAGCACTGTTATTTTGCTGTATATACGTATAAGTTTAGATGTTTGGAATCAATATGAGATAGGATAGATATCACTATAGTGTTATTAGGATATAATCCACTTAATCATAAGACCTACACAATAATTTCATCATGTAAATCTCAGGAAGTAAAATAACGTTTCAAGAAAGACATTGATATCATCTCATTAGGGTATACAATGTTTGTTCATACCTGTGTTTGAGCACGATATGTTTTGAAGGATTGGTGATTTAATGGTTAATCGATTTACACGAAGCACAGCTATCTTTTTGGATCGCAATGTATAAACGGGTGAGATATAAAATAGCAACTGAGATATGTAATCTAAACAAGCTTAAATATAACATTGTATCTATGGGCGCCTTCATTCGGCAGTCAACGAAGCTTGAAGTCACTGTTTACACTACAACACACCTATACGATGTATGTGCTCCTGTCCATAGCCATCAGCCTACAGGTGGCTACAGGTTTGGTACTAGACTCCGGCAGTGACCCTCTATTGTTAGTCGAACAGGAACGGCAAGCAAGACTCAGATTGGAGGCGAAATTCACGGAGATTGAGACAATTGTAAATCGCCTGGACTCCAGTGTCAGTGCAGAATGTGGTAAGCTGTCTTGATGTTGTCACCTTTACCTTGGTCCACT
Organism: Gari tellinella; assembly: GCA_922989275.2. Lineage (NCBI taxonomy): Eukaryota > Metazoa > Mollusca > Bivalvia > Cardiida > Psammobiidae > Gari > Gari tellinella. Next base: position 21,481,035 of record OV277858.1, read on the forward strand.
AGTATATATGCAAACATAACTCGGTATCATACCGGGTTATGTCTGCTTATACCAGAAAACCCAGGTGAATTTCAAAATCCAAAATGTTTGACACTCAAATCATTATTATATCATTGCAAGTAAAATGCATTTAAATCTAAATTTAAAGCATTGAAATTCGACGACAAGCTTTCTTTACCTCCGGTTATGAATACAGAACAGAGCTGCAATTAATAATACATAATGTATTATATGCATAAAAACACGCGGCGTTACAATCCATGTATGTCAAGATATTTGAATGCACTATCCTTGTGTGCTTTTAGTAAAGCTCAACAGTGATCTAACGACTTTTCAGTGTTTGATAATACATCGTAACATTTCGTAGGAAATAGCATGGTGAGACCAATGTCATTTTAGTTAGATGTGTTAACGTACCGTCACCAAATAAAATAACATGAATATTAATACAAGCTTTTATATAAAAAACATTTTCAATATATGATGCATGTGCTTCAATCATGAAACATCTATAGATACACATATTACATGTGGAAATATAGAAATATATCCAAATTAATCTCTTTAGCGAAACGAAAGTTACACGAGAATGTTAAGATTCAAATTACGATTACAACAGTAATAATATTAGTCACAACTACCATGCCTTATAGTGTTGGTATAACCATTATTTTCATTAACAATTTCGTAATTTTAATCATAAGCATTAGCATTATTAATAATGATAACAACAACAATTATCAAAGTAAGTATCTAAAATGAAGAAAATAAAATCTCCTCCGAAACGAAATCTGAAACAGTTGATCAACAAATCAACACATCTAAAATTGAGTAAACCTGTATCGAAACGAAATGTTAAAGAGTGTTGTAATTCAAACAAATATACGAGTATATATATACCTCTTGAAAATTTACACCATAATTTTCGCTTGAGTATGTATAATAATTATATTTTAAACATATTGAAAGAACAGGTCAAACGAACAGCAAAGTACTACTGACCACTTTTCTGCACTTGCTTTCTTGATCATAAAAAAACAAATAATATATTTCAAGACCAGACGACTATCAAAAGGTTAAGAGTCTGGGGCCCGTTTCATAAAACTTCTTATGTCAAATGTTGCCGTAAGTCAAAACTTAACAATACATTTAATTTGTGATTTCCCTATCTAATCCTGTCTTGTGACATCTTTTTAGAATCGTCTTGTTAAGACGATTCCAAACAGATGTCACAAGACAGGATTAGATTGAGAAATAAATAATAATTGAGACTTTTATAATCTGACTTACGAAACGGCCCCAGGTTATTAATAGACTGAAACTAGTTAACCTTTTCACCGCCATAGCCTACGAAGGTCGACTTTGCAAACAGTTTAGATCCAGATCAGACCCCGTGCAATAAGTCGTACGATCAGGGTTCAAAGTATATAGTTGGCACTTCTATCAAGTTTTATGCAGACAGAACTTTAAAACACTGCGTTTGGAATAAAATTTACAGACGACAAATTTTAGTAGGCAATAGTTTATCTGCGTAAAGGTTAGACTAGTAAGCTAAATGGCAATGTATGACGGTGTTAATCTACTGGGCGTTTAAAAAAGTTAAGTTGTTTTAACAATAACAGAATTTGGGGAAATTGAATTCTTAAAGAAATATTACATTAACGAAATGTCTACGAAATTGATTTTTTTTTAATTGTTGTATCCCTGCGTACACTAACGAGCCAAGAATAGGATATCGCCAAACTTCTTATCGTAGGCTCCATCCTACGAAGCTGGGCCGATAGCCTACTTGTCACCACCTGACCTCTTAGAATCATATCTATAGGCAAAGTTCATGCTCTTGTGAGAACCTGCAACGAGTTTAGATAAGTTATCCAAAACTTTAATGAGCATTATCAGTTCCTTGATAAGATGAAACAATTTGTTAACACAATAAAACTATTTCTATGTTTCTTGTTTTAAAGTGCATGTATACCAATAGGCTCTGTCCGAATCTACAGTTCTTTTATTTGGAATTTGATCTGGTTGAAACCTGTTTTGGAGGGCGTTATTATTCTGTAATAAATTAAAAACGCATGCATTAAGTCAAACATTTAGCAGACTGCAAGTGCCAGCAAATATGTCCGACAACAACATGGGAAGATAAAGTAACCCGATACGATGGCTTTCTGTAGCATTAAAGTCCCATTGTGTTTTCAGACCTTTTCTTAATGTCTGAAATACAATAACGGAAAATATAGATGTTCTGTTTTTGCTCCGGAAAGTTTTGGAGAATTTTGTGAATTATTACACTTGGATTGTGATAAAACTGACATGTATATGTTGGGTTTAACTTAGTTTTGAATTTGGTGAAAGTTTAATTTGAAATTTCGACAGTTTAGTGTGGATTTTGACTGTTTTTCTTCAATTTCTTTGTTGAAAGTTTTGGCGGAAAATTTGTGACAATAGACGATATTCACCGGTAAGAGTTCTAACGGTAAATTCGTTAAGGGCAACCGGTATAGGTGCGAACAAGTGCCCCAGGGTGTTGGGATAATGTCGGACATGGAGCCACGTGATGACGATAACTGTGACAGTAATCTCTGTTCGGATCACAGTATACAAGATCAGGATGACTTTGTATCGGATAGATCTTATGGTAGCCATGACGACAGTGTATTTTCCGTCGACGAGGACGACTTGCGGGTGGTGGAAGAGTATCGAACTCTGGTTCAATTATTTAGAGAGCTACCTAAGGATATGTGTGTAGCGCAAATTTTGCAGAATTTCGCCTCATGTGAGAATGAACTTGAAAAGGTGCGTGATTCTTATTTCGAACATTTAAAGAAAACGTGTATAGATTTCCCGTATGGACAGGGTGCTACCTTAAAACGGAGAATGTTTACACGCACCGGTGATCCAGTGGCAGTAAGTTTGGCTCAAGACATTTATAACATCATTAATGTTACGGAGGATGGTGACCCGAGTATACTGAAGAGTATGTTGAGCACTGGACAAAAGGTAAAGCGGGCGTCCCTAGCATTCGGGGGGCGTGGTCTTTCCAGAAGGTTAAATAGTTCGACGGTGGAGCCAGCTCAGGGTGGTGGGCGTGGTCGCTCGCGTCACGGCCATAGCACTAAAACTAAAGTGACAAATTGCTCATGCAGTGCAGAGGTTAAGTTATTAAAAGACACTGTTGCAACATTGCAGTCAAATATTCTTTTGATTAAACAGACACTACATGTGAATGACAAACTACGTCATGATCAGATTAACCAGATCAAATCCTCATTTATAGACATGAAACAATATCTGTTAGACTGTAGCAGCAATATACAAGTTTTTACAGGGAATGCGGTGTCTGCTATACGCGGAGTGTCGCACTCAGTGATGGAACGGGTTCTAGCTGTAGAAGACAGGGTAAGACTTTTGGAGGCGTTAGTAGAGTGCAACATTGAGGACCGTGCTGATGCGGATCAGCAGTTGTGTGCGGATCCATGTGCGGATCAGCAAGTTTGTGCGGATCCATGTGCGGATCCATGTGCGGATCAACAGTTGTTTGCGGACCCATGTACTGATCAGCAGTTGTGTGCGGATTTATATACTGGTGCAGTTGCTGCTGCTGCTGCTGCCGTTAGTGCTGCTGACGCAGATGAACGTGGCATCGTTGACGGCATAACGACAGAGTATACTGCATGTATCATACCACGAGAACAAGGTTGTGATAAAGGGACGACAGACCGACCCTCGTACTCCGAATCCGGGCCTGAAAAGGGGACGAGTCAAAGTGTACATTATGTTGATAGCGAGCGCCCAGTGCAGCATCCGATCAGGGCAAAGATCATGAGCGGTGCCCCAATACGTGTGCGGGTAACTAGAAGAAGTGATCCAAATCAATGTCAAAACCATCAAGACCAAGATGAGGATGGCTTCACACTACAGAAACGTAGACACACGCGGCATTTCTGTGTAAATGGACTGAGCCGCAAATTGGATATTGACACCTTAACAAAGGTTATTCAGGCTAAAGGACCTACTGTTTCAAATATTCGTGTGTTTCCTTGTAGGAGTGATCCGTCGAGAGTTGTACTTAGACTTAACGTAATGGCGGATGAGTATTCTGGTCGTGTTCTTGAGAAGGGATTCTGGCCAAGTTACATTAGCTGCAGGCCATGGGTGTCAAGGGGTCGATCTAGCTTGGGACCAAGGCGCCCTGAACTGCCCCCAAGACTCCGAGCATCCCACAACACACAGCCAGCTTCACGCTTGACTGGTGACAGTAGGATGCAAAGAGATACATTTGCTAGTAGGAACGGGTATCAGGCACTGACTAGTGATATTGATTAGACTGTATAGAGAAGTTTGGGTGCTTAGTGATACATAAGTTTGATAATGCAAGTTAACACGTTGAATTTTCTCACGTGGAATGTGACAGGTATTATGTCGAGTGCGTCGTATCTATGTGACATATTAAGTGAAGGTAATATTGATATTTGTGGGATATCAGAGCATTGGCTTTTGCCACATAATTTGTTTTTCCTAGACTCTATAAACAGTGACTATGACTATTTTGGTATGTGTAGTAAGAGTCCTATAGCCAGGGGACATGGTAAAGGGGGCGTGGCAATTATGTGGCATAGACGGTTATCGCAGCATATTGTACCGTTAGATATAGACGATGAACGCATAGTAGGTGTTCAGCTGCAAATTAACGGTCATTATGTATATGTATTTCAAGTGTATTTACCTTGTGTCAACCATAGCGTTAGTATTTACCAAGAGTATTTGTTTATGATATATGATTTATTCAACACTTACTCTGAAAAGGGTACCTGTATTTTTATGGGTGATATGAATGCTAATATCACTCGTAGTCAAATGCATGGTCGTGATAAAGGGTTATTGAAATTTATTAACGATTGTAACCTATGTGCTTTGAATGTGACAGATTTATGTTGCGGTGCAAGTAATACCTTTGTGTCTTATGATAACAGTAGTACGTCAGTTATTGACTATGTATTTATTCCAATGGATGTAGTATACAGAGTGTTGCACTGTGAAGTAGCAAGTGATCATTGTTTGAATGTCTCAAGACACAGACCTATTTGGTGTTGCGTAGACTTTAGTAGTCCCCTTAGTGTGGTACATGTAGATGTTACGCAGAATGCATTTGAGCCGATTAATTGGAAAAAAGCTGACGTGGAGTCTGTAGATCAGTTTTGCACGTTGCTTTTAAATGATGCGGGCTTGCAAAGCATTTCTACAAACTCTTTGAATAGTTCTGATATTGATGCTGCGTACAGTAAGATGTGTGAATCACTAGTTACATGTGCACAACGCACATTACCAAAGAAAAGGTATAGGCCTCACCTTAAGCCATATTGGTGCGAAGAGCTTAATCTCCTGCACGTTGATATGAAGAAATCCCGTGCAGCTTGGTGTCGTGCAGGCAGACCACGTGACCCTAACGATAAACAGTACAGACTTTACAAAGACGGAAAAGCTTCTTTTAGGCGAGCACATAGACAGTGTGTATTAAAGTATCTCTCCTCATTAGATGAGAAACTTGAGGAAGCTGCACAGATAGATAGTGCTCTTTTCTGGAAAATGCTGAAGTCGCGCAAAGGCAAGAATAAATCTTCGCTAGGAGCAGGGATTAAATTTGGCGAGGTCGTCTACAGGGACAGAGAGCAATTATCAGAACAGTGGGGGAAATACTTTTGCAGCCTATATGGCCCATCGAATTCTCCGCATTTTGATGAATCGTGGGAGCAACATGTGCGCTCAGCGGTAACGGACTACTTTAACAGTATAACGGTGAATGGAACAGTTACGGTGTCTCAAGACTTTGTCGAGAAGTGCATACGATCATTGCCGAAGGGGAAAGCTGGTGGGATTGATGGCGTTTGCTACGAACATATGATATTTACTGTTGATGTAATTAAGCGACCCCTTGCTAATATATTTACATGTATGCTTCGGCGTGGACATATACCTTCAGATATGAAAATCGGCGAGATAATAACTTTACATAAGGGAGGTAAAAAGGCAAAGGACAACCCGGACAACTATCGCGCCATTACATTATCCTCGGTTATTTTGAAATTGTTTGAAATGGTTCTGCTAGATCGCTGTCATCAACAGATTCATGGACAATTAAGCATTCAGCAGGGTGGCTTTCAGAAACAGTTGGGTTGTTCCATGACGTCATTCGTCTTACGGGAAACACTACATTACGCCAGAGAACAATCGTCTAAAGTGTTTGTGTGTTACTTGGACGGACGACAGGCCTTTGACCACGTATGGCACGACGGTCTGTTTTATAGATTAAGTGAACTTAATATTGACGGAAACACAATGGTTGCATTTAAGGCAGTATACAACGACGCAAGGTGTCGAGTGAAATTTTGTGGTTTACGTTCAGGGGAATTTCCGGTGATGCAAGGTACGAAGCAAGGAGGAAAGAGCTCGCCGGCCATGTACCTTGTATTTATTGATGGACTTATTAAGGAGCTCGAAGCCAGCGAACTGGGGCTATGCGTCTATGGCATGAAGATGTCGTCTCCAACTGTAGCAGACGACATGACACTGCTGTCCTTCTCGAAACAAGGCATCGACAGGATGTTAGATATATGTTGGCAATATTCATGCAAATGGCGGTACTTCTATAATGCAAATAAATGTGCTGTTATGGTATTCAACGATGTCTCTAATCCGCCAAAGCGTACATACAGACTGGGAAACGAAATTGTCAGAGAAACAGACTCTTATGTACACTTGGGTATTAATTGTGATAAATCTCTTTCCTGTAGCGCTCTGATATATGATGCTAGTGTGAAGTTGCGCGGAACGTACTTAAATATATTACATAACGGACTTAATTCTAAGACGTTGACACCAACACTTCTTAAGACTATTTACCTCAGTGCAGTCTTGCCGAAAGCGTTATTCGGCTGTGAAACTTGGGACTCGTATGCGAAAAGTGACATTCTTCTCCTTGTAAGGGCCCATCGTGTGTGTATAAAGAACATGCAAGGCCTCAGTAAATTTTGCCACACCAACCTCGCTCTTGTTATGTTGGACGTGCCACCGATAGAAGTAATGATTGACAAGAGAAAACTGCTTTTCTTTGGACAGTTATGCCGCTTACCATGCACCTATCTATCAAAGAGAGTGTTTATAGAGCGTCTCATCCGCTATATTAACCTGGACAGACAGTCGCGCGGTTTCATACCAGACATTTACCGTTTATTACGTACATATAATATTGAACAAGTGTTAGAGCAATATATAGAGCACGGACAATTTCCATCTAAATACTCATGGAAACAGACTATTTACAACCATGTAGAACGTCCGTGGAAAGCGCGGACAGTATGTGAATTGCTTCAGCCACTGGGTAGCCTGGCTAACTGTGAAATAGTAAAAGACAAAGGCATTTCAGGTATATGGGAACTGGCTAGGGACTCACCATATACAATTAACATATGTAGGCAGGTAGTATCTGGAATAGCCTTATTTATATCTGGTCAGCAATTATGGACATGCAGGAAATGCAACCGCTTGTGCACTAATATCATAGTGCATCTACTGTGCTTCTGTGAGAAGAATTTTAGTACGGTGCAAGCGCTGTGGAACGCTGTGATTGGGTTTAAGGGTGTAAAAGAGTTTACCTATTTGATGCGCTTCTCTGCCCGTGAGCAATGTGCCTATATTCTGAAAACAGTAGTCATGATACTTTATAACGGAAAGTACAGTAACTGTTATGGATTGCAGGCAATCCTTAAGTGTATGCTCCGTGATTGAACGCCAGCATGTTAGTATTTCAGTTATTCTCATTAAGCTGGAAATTGAGCCATGGTCTTGTTTCCAAAGCCTGTGCGAGTTGGAGCGCGTCTGCATTTGCGTTCTGTCAAGTTTTGACCTTTTCATAATATATTCTTAACGTACTCAAGCGTCGTATGTCAACTTCCGGCTTTATGAGGTGTTACTGTACTTATTGTAGCACAAAATAACAGTGTCTCGTTTGTTATGTCGCTGTAAGACACAGATCCGAGTAGCTCGGCGTTCCAACGGTTAAGCTATTATCTTAACCCTTTATCCAATGGCCTAGGTCTAGATTTAAAGACAGGGTAGCGCTTAAAACGATTGGGGTCAAACAGAATGCCCATTAAAGCGCACTCTGCTTTACTCTCAGTCTGCTTTAAGCTATTATCTGCTAGGTTATAGAAACATTTTCTGTTGGTATGTGTTTATGGCTGTATATAAATTGGAACTATTTTCTACAGTGTACGAATAAATTTAACTGCGCTTAAAGGCGTTTAGAGTTATAGGGGACAAGTTAACATTGTGGCGCTTGGTCTGGATCAAAGCTGTTAAATACAGTTTTTGAATGACTTAGTACCATATCCTTAAAGCTTTCAGGCGTACCTGTATTACATTTCCATTTTCGTTTCGCTGGAGAGTATACATGGGTGCATATTGTTTCATTCCTTATAGCAGATCTACAGATAAAGGTGAATATCATAAAGTACTAACGTTCTTATGCCGTGACGGCTCATTAGAATTATTTTTTTTGTGAAGGTTCTGATAGGTCGTCACCCCATTGGGTTAGCTACAGACATCCAAGTACATGTTTGCAAACTTTTGTTAACTCCCTTTGTCTGAAGCTCTGTCATAGATGAATGTATGCTTTGTGGTTGTTGTTGTGAATCATGGATACCCGTATTACTTCCCCTTCGCTCGCTTTGAAGGAGGGTATACACGGGCGTCTGTTATTTTGCTAATGATGCGCACGTTATAAATCTGGTATTTATAAATGCATGCAGTATAAGAATAGATTATAGATGAACGCAGTTATCAATTGATATGATCAGTGGTGATATATATAGTGTATTATTTGTATAGTCATACATTGGAGAAGACGGTATTCTTTCCAATAAGCGCTTGAACGTTAAATTTTAATTGCAAAAGTTTGTAGCCTGCTCAGACGCCTGGTAACCCGGTTTCTAATCAGACTTTCAACTGGTTGACGCTCATGTAAAATGAATATTCGGGATTATTAAAGTGTTAATTTTCTAGATTGTAGGCTCATGCGTTTATGCTTCGTTTTCGTTAAAACGGGACTGAATGGCGTCTTCCCCATTGTATATCTACGTTGTAAATGTGCTAATATTACAGGCAGTGATACTATTTGAATATCAAGGTCTATGTCAGAACAGAGCTGAACTGTTACTGTGTAGCTGCATTAATTGTAGAGAAATACCATTATATGCACATCTAATTTGAATATTGATTCAAATGTAATACTGCTTGAATAGCAAAGGTTTTATCACATACATGTATATGTTTAAATTTCTCTCATTGTTACCTGTATATATGTTGTAGATCTCCATGTATGGAGGAAGAAATAAACTACTACTATCAAAAGGTTAAGAGCCTGGGGCCCGTTTCATAAAACTTCTTATGTCAAATGTTGCCGTAAGTCAAAACTTAAAAATACATTTAATTTGTGATTTCCCTATCTAATCCTGTCTTGTGACATCTTTTTAGAATCGTCTTGTTAAGACGATTCCAAACAGATGTCACAAGACAGGATTAGATTGAGAAATAAATAATAATTGAGACTTTTATAATCTGACTTACGAAACGGCCCCAGGTTATTAATAGACTGAAACTAGTTAACCTTTTCACCGCCATAGCCTACGAAGGTCGACTTTGCAAACAGTTTAGATCCAGATCAGACCCCGTGCAATAAGTCGTACGATCAGGGTTCAAAGTATATAGTTGGCACTTCTATCAAGTTTTATGCAGACAGAACTTTAAAACACTGCGTTTGGAATAAAATTTACAGACGACAAATTTTAGTAGGCAATAGTTTATCTGCGTAAAGGTTAGACTAGTAAGCTAAATGGCAATGTATGACGGTTAATCTACTGGGCGTTTAAAAAAGTTAAGTTGTTTTAACAATAACAGAATTTGGGGAAATTGAATCCTTAAAGAAATATTACATTAACGAAATGTCTACGAAATTGATTTTTTTTAATTGTTGTATCCCTGCGTACACTAACGAGCCAAGAATAGGATATCGCCAAACTTCTTATCGTAGGCTCCATCCTACGAAGCTGGGCCGATAGCCTACTTGTCACCACCTGACCTCTTAGAATCATATCTATAGGCAAAGTTCATGCTCTTGTGAGAACCTGCAACGAGTTTAGATAAGTTATCCAAAACTTTAATGAGCATTATCAGTTCCTTGATAAGATGAAACAATTTGTTAACACAATAAAACTATTTCTATGTTTCTTGTTTTAAAGTGCATGTATACCAATAGGCTCTGTCCGAATCTACAGTTCTTTTATTTGGAATTTGATCTGGTTGAAACCTGTTTTGGAGGGCGTTATTATTCTGTAATAAATTAAAAACGCATGCATTAAGTCAAACATTTAGCAGACTGCAAGTGCCAGCAAATATGTCCGACAACAACATGGGAAGATAAAGTAACCCGATACGATGGCTTTCTGTAGCATTAAAGTCCCATTGTGTTTTCAGACCTTTTCTTAATGTCTGAAATACAATAACGGTTAATAATAATGTTTGAACATTCTTATGGGCCAAACTGATCTATGAAATGATGAAGACGGACCTAAATCATCAAAAAGGGCGATTTAAAATCGTAACAAACCGAAAATAAAACGTCTGACATAAACCTTACCACACGGCTTAGTATCACGTGATACAGTCGGAATCAACTTCACCGTGTGCAACCGTAATTACCTTCGCTATCACAATTTTTGTCCGCTCTCTAACTCGAATATTATTTACCGATCTTCCACAAACTTGCTGAAAATGTTCATTGATATAAAATCAAGGTTTAGTTTGATTACTACTAAAATCGCATAAGGTATTTTTGAGTTATTGCCTGTTAATTAATAAAAAAAAAATGACTGTTTCCGTCAATTTTGCACTCTTAAACAAACAGTTTTTTATCGGATATTCACCAAACATGCTGAAAATATCTATTTATATAAAATTTAGGTATAGCTTGATTACTACTAAAATCGCATGTGGCATATCTGAGTTTTTGCCCTTTATGTATTAAACATGGCTGTTTTCAGCAAGGTTTGCTCTATAACACAAATACGTTTTATTGGATCTTCACCAAACTTGCTGAAAATGTTTATTTATATAAAAGCAAGGTTTAGTTGATTACTACTAAAATCGCATAAGGTATATCTGAGTTATTGCCTGTTTATTAATAGAAAAATACTGTTTCAGTCATTTTTGCACTCTAACATATACAGTTTTTATCGGATATTCACCAAACTTGCTGAAATGTTAAATTATATAAAATTTAGGTCTAGTTTGATTATTACAAAAATTGCATTTGGCATGTCTTAGTTTTTGCCCTTTAAGTATTAAAATTGAATGTTTCAGCATTTTTGCTTTCTAACACATACAGTTTTTATTAGATATTCACCAAACTTGTTGAAAATGTTTTATTAATATAAAATCTAGGTCAATCATCTTAACTACCAAAATCGCACAAGGCATGTTAGAGTTATTGCCCTTGAATGACTAAAAATTGACTACTTAAGCCTTGTCAGCTTTCTGACTCAAACAGTTTTAATTGGATCTTCACCAAATTTACTGAAAATAATAGTTGTATAAAATCTTGATCCAGTTCTATAAATACCCATATCGCCGAAGCCATGTTGGAGTTATGGTTCTTCAATTTTTAAATTTTTGCTATTTATCCTTATGTTTGCCCTGTCCACTCTGTAAAAGGACACGTTTTTATTCTATTTTAGCCAAATAGTTGGTCAATGTTTGCATGTGCTTCATCTTAGCCGTGTTGGTAATAAGTTAAGTAATAAATGACCACTCCATTTCTCCTTTATCTCTTGAAGGATTTTCATTCAACTGTATTCGATTTTTTCCTTGACCTAGATTTAATACCAATACACATTGTCAGCAAGTTTGGTGAAGATCCAATAACAAGAGTTTGTGTTAGAGAGCAGAAAATGCTGAAAGAGTCATTTTTTAATTATTCAAGGGCAATAACTCAGACATGCCTCATGCGATTTTGCTAGTTATTAAACCTGACCTAGATTCTATACTAATAAATATTTGTAGCAAGTTTGGTGAAGATCCAAAAATATGTGCGTGAGTTAGAGAGCGGATAAGGCTGAAAAAGTCATTTTCAGCAAGCTCAAGATTATCCGTATTTTTTTAATCGCTCAACCCCAGTGAATATTATTTACACGTTTTGACTGGATCGCATAGTTTAACCTTGTGCCTACTGCATGGTCGTAACTTTACGGAGTTTACAAACCGTTTGAATCTAGAAAGACGCCGCGTAACGCGGCGTCTCATCTGGATCCAAACTGTTTGACACTCGTCTTAAGGTTTGTTTAATTTAAACAATGCATAAATCTAAACTGAACAAATTTTGCAGACGACAATGTCAAATCAGACGTCTGTGCAGCAGAATAAGGGTTAACTCCTTCATTGTCAATGCTCCAGCTATCTAAACAAATTCAACATTTTCTCACTTATTTCAGCACCGAATGCTATGGTGTTACGCCTGATTAAACCGTCTCTTCGAGACAATTTTAATGAGTATGACACCATTGGGTTTAAAAGCAGAAATAAAGAGTTTAGTTTTCGAAATACTCCCCTTATCTGGAGCCCCGTAAATTAAAAAAAAATTAAAAAGCGAATTTCTTAGATGAAGCCGCTTTTTCTGAAAGAATCACGTCCCATGTAGTTCTAATGGGATCCCAAACAACAGTTTTATGCAGGTTTCCCAAAAACACAATGCGGCTTTAATACGAAATATATGGCTCTTATCACAGTGGATTTCAACTATCCCAACAAATAATTAGTCCTCGTCTGACAACACGTTGTTAGTCTAATCTGAATTTAATTACTATTTTATTTAAAAGGTATCAACATATTTTGGCCAATTTAGAAGTACATCCTTCCACCAGTTTATTGCTCACTGTTAGTGAAGTTTGCATATAATTATGGTGACAAACATAGCTTTTTATCATTTCAGCACTACACTGCCCTGCACAAAAGTCTGTGGCATTCATGGCTCAGCTTTCCAAAACCTTAAGCAACCCGGCCAACGGACGCGTGGTGGTATTTGATGACGTCATTACAAACGTTGGTAACGGCTACAGTTGTGTGCACGGTATCTTCAAGGCTCCTATCAATGGAACATACAGCTTTAGCCTAGTGGGGTCAACACCGCATGATGCACAAAGCCATTCGGTAGGTAGCTATTACAGGATAACAGGTATCTCACGGTCACGGAAAACAATTTGCGTAGACTAATTTTGTCGCCTATGACGGTAAAAGTGTAAAACACCCAGCAACGACGTTTTTGGTTGTCGTAAAAGCGACACCTTTAGCATTCCATCCAATTTTCATCTGTAAAACTTGACGTCTGCATCAATTCTTATAACTGGGTGTATTGGCTTTGTTTTCAAACAATACTATGAGAGTGTATAACAGTTCTGTCTAACGACTGTAAGCGTTTTATGGCATGGATCATCAAATCGGCCTTTCTATATAATTCATATAAATTGCGTCATTTCCAAAGTCAAAAAATGACCTTTTTTATTCCAGCCACAGATGCTTCTCTATATTTACACCCATGCACAACTGAAGAATGCAGGGAAAACAGGGGGTCTTGTGGCATAAAGAAAATTCTTATGGCTTCAGTGACACAACTGGTGCTCTGCTATGTCGTACCTTTTGACATATGCACCGTCTAAAACAGGGACATGCCACTTCCGCTCACATAATTTCTCCGTAACTCCATCTGTGATAACAGAAACACTTTGCATCTAGTCTCTAGCATCTATGCATTACATAAAAAGCACAAAATACTAAGCATTTCTTGATAAAATAACAAGTTTGGGACTATTTCTTTGGCGGACTTCTTTCGACGGGACCATAAGGTGTCGGCCTGATCAGAAATCACTTCCGGGTCGTTGTAGTCTTGCAAGTAGTACCTTGAAAAATACAATTTCAAAGATTTGCACTGTTTAGTTTTGCCTATGCATGAGTTTGAATTGTTTTCTTGATGAAAACTGGCTATCTGTGGTCCTTTCCACCCAAATGGCATTGTTTTAGGCATTTCATTTCAGGACTTTTTCTCCAGGCGGGTGCATATGGAAACACAGTGAATGGGATAAAAGTGAAAGTTGTTTACCTTTATTTTGACAGTGACCTTAGCAAATGTAGACGGCGATGTTTTAGGTTTACTGGCCTCAATCAACAGGGAAATGTCTATAAAAATTGAAGGGTATGTCTTTTATAGCCTAGAAATTGTTTTGGTGGGAGCTGTTGGCTCTGAAAGTTAGGCATTTTACTATAGATTATATAGGGCGAAATTAGACCAGGCCGACACCATAATTTGTGTCCCTTTACCTTAAACTGACCCTGAAAATCATCCATAACAGGCATGTTTGTCAACTAGTTCTGTTGAAAATCGTATATTGAAATACAGTTTAACTTTATTAACCTATCCTCCATATCCACAAGTACAATTCACCGATGTGCAGCTGTGCTTAAGACAGGATACTTCTTAACTCTTTCATGATCAAATTATTCAGGAGAAGTTTACCCCTTCACAGTTTGGGTCCTGATCAGACGCCGCGTTATGCGCTTGAATGTGTCATTGAGAGTGAAAGGGTTAAAGCCAGACGAAAGTAAAGCAGATAGTTTCGAACAATTTCTGCTTTACTGTCATCTTGCTTTAAGTTTCCACCCGTAATCAAACATTTGTTTCCATTTCCATGTATTTCCAGATTCATCTCTTGCTGAAACTGAACACGAAGACAACAGGATATATATTTTTCGATGCTAACACGAACTACTGGTTCCGTCGCTCTACGAGCATTGTCCTTGACATGAAGCAGAATGACGAACTGTGGGTGGAGGTGGATGGGGTAAGCGGGAACCATGCACTGGCTGGCTGTTGCTTCCATACACATTTCAGTGGATTCCTCGTTCAGGCCGATTAGCGAAATCAGCTACACTTTTGATGTCTTTGTTTGTATGGAACTCGAACCATAATATTCTCAATTTTTACTACCGTAAAAGTATCTAAATATTAGGACAGTATTATCATTATCATTAAACCAGACTTATATAGCGCTCCTTTCACACAGGAGTTGTGAGTACATTCACAATAACCATGATACATCCAGGCCCCGAGGTTATAAAACTTAAAACGAACTCTGTGCTCAAAACTCAGTTTTGATCTCATGCTCTAGTTTTTACATAACATGCATTAACTTAGTTCTGTTTCCTCATTTGGATATATCTTTACCGTAGAATTATGTATGCAAATACACGTTGTATATAAAATGTTCGCCGGAGAATTATGAGTTGAGAAAAGTTCTGAGTTTTGAGCACAGAGTTCGTTTTAAGTTTTATAACCTCGGGGCCTGTATTACTGCTGTAATTACAATAAACTTGAAACTTTTTGCATTTATCACACATTCTAACACCTCGCGCACACCAGTGACGTAACTTTACAATTCGTGCACCAAAAAATGTAGCGCTTTAGCGTCGGTGCAAATTGTAGTTACATTGAAGTGTTAAAATCGAAATAATAAATTCATACCAGTGTATAATCGCGCAGAATAGAACACGGATAGGAATTGAAATGCGTTGGAATTAAATCACGCGGCCGTTAGTAATTTGTCGAATATGTGCAAACTGAATGACAAACAGCGTAGACTGTTTCCTACGTGGCAGTCTGATTAGGGTCTACACTGTTTGCTCAGGCATTTATGTCCCAATACTTCCGGTCATACATGTACCTAGGTTTTATTTCAAGTCAACAAAATGTGTCA
The DNA here is from genome assembly GCA_922989275.2 of Gari tellinella. Classification (NCBI taxonomy): domain Eukaryota; kingdom Metazoa; phylum Mollusca; class Bivalvia; order Cardiida; family Psammobiidae; genus Gari; species Gari tellinella. The sequence goes on from OV277858.1 coordinate 21,496,889, forward strand.
TACAGCAAAAAAGTTTGCTGTCTGAACAAACAGTGCATTGACTTTAGACCACCCATGTTCACAGGTGTTAGTATTTTCCCCCTATTTATATACATCAAAAGGTATATTTCCTTTTTACAAGGCCAATTTTAAAAGATGGGTTTATCAACAACTGCCTCCAAAGAAGTCTGCGGCGTATAATTTTTCATAAATTATAATGTTAAAAGCTATAAATTCCCAAAATCTCATTGAAAATGGTCAGTCCATTTACGAGATATTCCACAAAATGTAATGCTACTTTGTGCACCATCACTGAGGTAGTTTGAATCATTGGATAAACTTTCAAGTGACTTGTGATATATCGAGTTTCTTGTCGTATTTGAACACTAAATTGCACTAAAATCATAGGTCAATTAAGAAATAACAAATTCGTAGGTGTTCATTACCGTGCATTAGATCACAGTTAGGAGTTTAAACTTTAAACTTTAAACTTTATTGAAATATATCTGTATAAGGTCCACTACCGTGGACAGCATTAACATTTATACAAATAGAAAACATACATATCAATAGAGAGGTCATTAGTTGGGAATACGCAAATTCATTAGAAATTTTTATAATTTATAATAAAGCCTAAATAAAAAGTATTTCTTATTAATAAACAGATGTTAACCAAAATGTGTTCCATATATAGTCATACATATCACCTGACAGTTTAGATCGTGATCAGTTCCTAGGTAACTCGGCCTCTGATCGTAGTCTATGCTGGCTCGAGTTCACTCTTTCAATTTGTATATTGATGTGTCATAATCACAGTGTATAAACGAACTGTATGATGACCGGGTAAAGTGACTAGCTTTAACAACGAATGTTGACATTTGTGCAGAGGTCGGAACATAAACCTGTTAATTTTGGATATCTTCTTCGAACCCATGCGAGCGAACGTAAGTAATAATTACAGTTATACATTTATTTTGTATCGTAGTACACTTGTAAGGGTGTAGGTAGAGAGGAAATTGTGATCTGGTTAAAAATCAAAACATAGTGTCGAAATCCCTCTCAAATTTGGCAACAGTTCTTTGAAAATGCCCTTTGTTTTAATCGCTTATATTACAATACGGTACTGTATGTTATCTAAATAGACCGCTAAACTAAGCAACCACTTTTTGTTTATCGTAAATCGCCATTTGATTATAAATTTAGGCAAACTTCTACATGTAGACTGTATCATTTATTGCAATCATCTGCTATCATTTAAAGCGACTACCCAACAATGTGACTGTATGACATATAGCGACACGATTCCCCTGAAATGTGTATGGCATATAGCAACTAGCTATACACGATTTCGAAAAGCCTGCTTGGTGTATTGTTATAGTTTCTTAAATAAAAGCTGTATCAGAGTGATACGTATATGTACGTGCAACATCTACTACGACTTATAGTGTGTTCATGCAAATTACCATTTTCGACCATATTTTCGGAAATGTGTATGACTCACTTAATATGATTTCACCAATTCTGCATACTGTATTGTTTAAAGTAACAATGGACCAGAATACAATGAAAACTAGAATTGTCCATTTCAGGTTTCAGGGAGGAAAAACTAAACTTTATATTTAACCTAATCAATGACTTAATTATATATGTGCATACATAAACAAAATGTCAGCATCAGCTTGGGAGTTGGAAGGTAGCGGGTTTGATCGCCAGTTGCAAACCAGTGCCGTAATATTGCTAGGAGCAGCTCTCTTTGGGGTCTACATTTTGTGCAAATTGTCAAAAGGAGGCATTGTAAGGTAAAGGGTTGAAAAGAGATTTATCTAAATTTTGTTAAACTAACAAAAGGGCGTTTTGGACGTAAAAGGATCCTAAAGTCGTCTGAAATCGTTACCGTAAGATCGCTATAATTGATACAGTATAGTCGCTATAATCATTCAGATCACCGTGTAGTCTGATTCAATAAACAATACAGTTTCAGTTTCATCAGTGCAGTACTTTGAACGTGGATATTTTATTAAATCTCACAGCTATTGTGGTTGTACTGCTATCTAAATAAGAATACATAATTTTCTCAAGTTTTAACGCCCGATTAGATGTCAGGATGTGTATAAACTGCATATATGACACGTTTGTAAACACGGCCTCGTGTAAACATTGCCAGGTATTTATTGATGTAATGGAAATATTTTGTTTGGAAAGCTTGATAACGGAACAATGACAGTCAGGTAAATATCTTAAATCAATGCACAATATAATGTACGTTTGCTTTTCTTAGTGATCTACTTAGAAAACAATGAAAACAGATGAAAACACATACCGTACATGTCCGCGTGTCGCACTGAATCGATTGACTCCTTACAAGCTAGTCGCAAAATCTAGTCATCATACAGTTCGTTTATACACTGTGATAATAGTTATCAAGAAGTATCGAGGTTACATGTACATGGAAGAAGAAAGCATACAGGTATTTACCAAGCTCTACCTAATAGGATGAATAAACAAAAATAAATAAATAAAAATAAATAAATACTTGGTTCATTTTTGCCAACAGTAATGCTGGGGTACCCATATGATATGCTTCTCCAGCTAGACGAAATTTGGAGAAGAAATACAGGTACACACAGCAGTCTACTAGCTAAGAGTAGTATATGCGAATATATAATTATGTTTACCAATTTCTCCAACGAAACAAAATTTGGAGATAGATATTAGATACGAGTATATAAATAACTAAACCACTGGCACAAACATAAATACAAACTAAGAAACTTACTACATGTACAAATAAATACCCACATGTAAGACTCTACACTTTAGACACTTGTAAAGGGATAGAAAAGAGTAATAGAGAAAGAGAGAGAGAGAGAAAGAAAAAGAGAGGGACAGAAAGAGAGAAGGAAAGATGAAGGAAAGAAAGAGAGAAGACAGACGGTCAGACTGACGGACAGACAGACATATATAGATAGATAGAGAAAGTGCATCTAAGGCCACATAGTTGAAATGCAGACGTGAATTGTACATTTTATTTTACTCCTATCTTGCTAGCTTGATGTTTACTTTAAACGTATCGTCTGTGTAAGATTTCAAAATAAGTTGTGTGCCCATTAAACTGAAATGATTAAAATTATGTGCCAAACAGTTTGGGCTCAGACCAGACCCCACGTTATTTGGCGTCTGATCTGGATCCAAACATTTTGCAAAAGTTGTCTATATCGCAACTAGCTTGATAGGGGTTTACAAATTAAATCAAAACAAGGTATACTATGTGAGATGTGGAGTCATTAGATCACGAGGCACTCGTCGTAGGGTTGGATGGGTTAAATCAATAATCGGATAGATAGATCTTTAATTGGCCATTTACATGTTTTACTTTATCCTTTTCAGTCTAAAATGCATTTCAGTTGCCATGACAAAGTGTGGTCTTCGTGTGTACAGTAAAGAACACGTTAATCTTTACCAATAACTCTGCGTATGTTGAAAAATCTTTTGTTAATAGCAAACAGTTTGGAGCCTGATCAGACACCGAGTAATAGGGCGTTTGATTAGGCCCACATTGTTTGTTATTCAGATTAAAATTAGTTATTATTGTCTACATTTTAAGTCTTGTTTCGCTGAACCCAATAGCCTGTTTCTAGTTTTGAAAGCAGGTGACCACTGAAAGCTTTCTTTAAGCTACCATTTGATAGGATATAGCAATTATTTCTTGTTGTGCATATTTGTGCTGTTATAAAGTGGAACTATTTTCCTAGATGCGGCGTCATATGATCATTTTATATATATGCACTGTCAAAAAGCTCAACTCACTCAATCAATCTTAAGTGGAGGAATAAATGAAAGGCCTATTTATGGCGTAATGTGTTAAACGGGAGGGAATAAGGCCTTTTTCACTGTAACACTGTTGCCTTTATCACGTCCAGTATAAAACGGTTTTCTATCGGCTTCTGTGGAGACATATAAAAAAGTTTATAACCGTATTTGGCGTAATCTTTGGTTTAAGTTCATAAGGCGATAGAAGGTAGGTAACTCGAGTTTCATATTCTTCCTTTGCACTTTTGAGTTACCTCCCGTAATTTGAAAGAGACTATATTAACCCTGTTCCTGCTGATCGCGACTTTACTGATTTTGCAAACAGTTTGGATCCCGCGTAACGCGGCGTCTGATCTGATTTCAAATTGTTTGACACTCTTTACCAAAAAACTGTAAAATCTCAATTTAACCAATTTTGCAGACGCTTAAGCAGACGATATCGCCGCAGAAAAAAGGTCAACCCTTTTCATGCCACCCACGACTTGACTGACTTCAGCAAACAGTTTGAATCCAGATCTGATGCCGCGTAACATGACGTCTGATCAGGAACCAAACTGTTTGGCACTCGTCCTTTTGTCTTTGAAAATTCAAAAAATTAAATTTTAATACATTGTACATGGAACTGCAGAATACGACAGTTAACAGAATACTGAACATGATCATGAGTGCCAAACAATGTAGACCAAGCCCAATTGCAGCGTCTTTGACATTGCGCCTGGTCTTGCTCTGCACTGTTTACAATACAATAAGTCTGGTTTTCTCATGGCACAACTCAAATATCAGACAAACATAAACAATAATGATGTTTTATTATGTCTCACTTCCATACATGATAAAATATACAAACATGAGTAAACGTACAGTGGAGAAAACGTTATTCTCTCCCGTTTAAACGCAAACGAAACGCAAACGCAAAACACTGAATGTAGAAAATAACATCTTTTTGACATTTTTCTATATCTATTTGTATCTGAGTGACAAACAGTTTGGAACCTGATCAGACGCCGGGTTACCCGGCGTCTGATCTGGCTCCAAACTGTTTGCATTGGAAATAACAGATTTAGCGTAAACGCGTTTATTGGGAAAGAACAACGTTTTCTCCACTGTATGTAAAATGTGTAGAACCACTAAAATATGAGGTACGAGAAACAGTGTAAACCTTCAACTGTGACAATTAATTACAAATCTATAGTGATGCCACTTAACGTAAGGCTAAAAGATACTATAAACAATTAAAATTTAACCACAGCATGCTTAAACGTTTACTGTACAAGTTAATTATATACTGCATCACATGATTATTTATACTGCTGTTCTTGACTTGACAGTTTGGATTCAGATCATATGCAAAGCACGGAATTATAAGTTTATATTCCGTGTGCAAAGTCACTTGGCGCCTGAACAAGAGCTCTGTACATTCTGTTATATATTATCAAACAGTCACAGATACAAAGTTGGGCGCCAGATGTAACCGGGTGTGTTAAAAGGAAACATATATGCTCAGATCCGAGACCGAACCCAGGTCGCTGGTTGGCAATCAAGCACTATACCAAATCACCATAATATCGCGCATGAACTGCAATGTCGTACAAGTAATGAGAAACGTACAAAATATGACGCTACCATCTGATAGGATAAATAAAAATACATATTTTCATGACTGTATAGAAGCGAAACTATTTTCTATAGTGGTGAATTAAATTACAGGGGTTCAAATGCGCATTCATGGAACAATGGGTTAACGTCCTTGGTAACCCTTTCATCGCCGGATTCGCCTAAGTCGAATTTGCAAACAGTTTTGATCCTGATCAGACACCGCGTTACGCGGCGTCTGATCAGGATCAAGACTGTTTGACATTCGCTTCGATATTTCTAATGTCAAATTTTCATAAATCTAACTTTGAAATGATATTGCAGACAACAATATTGAAGCAGACGACACAATAACGGTGTAGGGGTGAAAATACTCAAAAAATAATTTGACGCCGAAAGGGTTACATAAAGGGGTTCAAATGCGTAGTTATGGGATAATGGGTTAACGACCTTGTTAAGCCTAATATGGTAAACTGTGCCACGCGACATCTGATTGCATGCATTCTGCTTGGCACTCATATTCGTACTGTTTTGCAGTTTAAAAAAGCATAAAAACTATTTTGAGTTTTTGTCGCAGACGATATATTTGAAGCAGACGACACTTCAGCATGATGAGGGTTAAGTGCTATTTCTTCCACTCATAGCCATTTCAAGCTCAAGCCTGTTTGATTAAAACCACACACATTTTATTTTTTGTATAACCCTTGAGGGCTGTCTGTTTTTGACGGCTTATGCTGATCACATGCGTTGGGCTCCAGTTCGTACCCTCTTTGATCTGACAGTGCCAATCAGAGTAAGATAATGAACGATGGAGTATTAGTTTCAAAATCAACAAATTTAAAAGTGTTTTCTCTTCCTTCCTCCAGGGCAGACAATCGTGGAGTCAAACCGTGGAGAATAAACAGAGTCGGGGAACAAGGCAATGTGATACTTAGATGCGTATCACACATTTTGTCTAGTGGGATGTATATACAGTGTTCCCTCCCTACAACGGCCCTTTGAACAACGATTCCCTCCTTACCACGACGCTTGCCGCAGTTACCAAAACATGACAACCATTCTAACGCTTTAACTGCTGTACTATCGTCTGCTTAAAGTTGTCGTCTGCTGGGTTTTTTTAAGTTACATATTTGACATTTTGACACAACAAATGTTTATGACGAGTGACAAACAGCTTAAATCCAGATCAGACGCCACGTTACGCGGCATCTGCTCTTGATTCAAGCTGTTTGTAAAGGTACACTGTAAAACAATGTCCCTCCCTATAACGACCACCTCCGAACAACGGCAAAAGGGAGGGGAATTGGGTTATATTAATTTTGCAAACAGCTTGAATCCAGATCAGACACGGCGCTGATCTAGATCCAAGCTGTTTGTCACTCGGCATGATTGCTTTTATGTCTAAATGTCCATAGAGTGAAACAGATGACGACAGTTTTAAGCAGACGACATTGCAGCAGTGAACGCGTTCGACATATTGTCATGTTTGGGGAATACCGGCAAACGTTGTTGAGAGACGGAAATCGTTGTTGAGAGGGCCGTTGTAGAGAGGGGGCACTGTAGAAGCAATTCTGTAATAAACGATTATATCGGTAGTTTTCAATGACACGTGAGAACTTAATGCAGGAATATAGTAATCAGTTAATAAAATGTTCGTCAATAGAAACCATGAAGAACTGTGGAGAATATGTAATTCTTTTCCGTTTAACCCTTTTCCTCATAGCCTGTTTCTAGTAGTTAAGATATGTGACCTATTAAAGCAGGTTGAAAGTAAAGCAGAATGCGCCCTAGGGCGCATTCTGCTTTACTTTCAGCCTGCTTTAAGTTACTATCTGCTAGGATATAGAAAATATTTCTTATGGTACATATTCATGACAGTATAAAATGGAACTATTTTCTTTGGCGGATGAATAAAATGAATGCGCTAAAAGTCGCTTCTATAAGGTAAAGGGTTAAAGGCAACAACACGCAATTGCATTGCATTAAAATGTAAAAATGGCCACTTTTTTTTTTTTAATTTTTTATGGCGAACAGATTGTCGTCTCACTCTGATAAGGCTTAACCCCTTCACTGCCTACCCCTGGTACCATAGTTATTTGCAAACAGTTTTGATCCTAACGCGGCGTCTGATCAGGATCTAAACTGTTTGACAATCAATTATATATTTCCAAGTCAAAATACCTAAAAACATTATTTAAGAAATAAAAGCAGACGACAATTGTTTATAAGTTATGACGTCGTGGCAGTGAAACTGTTTGCTATGGACATAAATTATTAGGCATGAACTTGTTATTGGGAAAGAATAAAGTTTTCTCCCCTGTATAAAGAGAACGTGAGTTATAGTAGACGTATACTTTATGTACAGCAAACTACAGGTGTGTCTCAATTGTCATGACGTCATCTGCCTTAAACAAGTGTCGTCTGCTTTTATTTCTAAATTTTAACATTAAGGTAAATTGACTAAAGTAATATCGTAATGAGTTTCAAACAGTTTGGATCATGATGAGACCCTTAACCATTTCCCCAATAGAAGCGCATTTTAGCGCATTTAATTTATTCCTCCACTGAAGAAATTGATTCATGAGTTCATTGGAAATAGATTCCATTTAAGAAATAAAAAATTCATACCAGTGTTCTATCGTGCAATCGAACACTGGTAGGAGTTGATATGCGTAGTAATTTAATCACGAGGCCTTTAGGCCGAGTGATTTAATTACAAGCATCTCAACGACTACCAGTGTTCGATTGTTAGATAGAACACAGGTATGAATTTTTTATTTCGATTCTAACACATAATTTAACCGAAATTTGCACCGAAGCAACGACGCTACATTTCTTGGCGTACGCATTTTCGAAGCCAAATGACGTCACGTTCGAACGTTTAGCGCGTGAGTGTTCTACTGAAAATTCGTACACTGAGACGGTCCTTCTTCGCTTATATAGGGGTGTGGGAGAGATGTGTTAGAATTTCTAGCAGATCGTAACTTAAAGCAGGCTGAAAATGAAGCAGAATGCGCCTTAAGGTGCATTCTGCTTTACTTTCAACCTGCTTCAAGAGGTCACCTGTCTTCACATCTAGAGAAAGGCTATTGGTTAAAGGGTTAAGGTGTACTCTCAAACCCGATCTAAGCGGTAGCGTGTCTTCAAAACTAGAAACAGGCTATGAGTTGTTGGGTAAAACAAAGCGCAATTCAATAGAATGTAGAAATTACTCTGATCTGAAATCAAGCTCTTTAGATATGCCGCTTGGCTTTGTGATGATGGGCTTGAACAGAGTGTAGTATAGATATGGTAGTTAACCCTTTCACTATACCAATTTGTCCGTAAATGTTTTACCCCTTCACCGTTTCATTGTCTCTGCATTATTTATTTTTGTTTGCAAGATCGTTTCAAAGTAAGTGTCAATATGGTATGACTTAAAACATATGGATACGAGTGTAAAACAGTTTGAATCCTGGTCAGACGCCACGTTACGCGGCGTCTGGTCAGGATCCAAATAGTTTTCAAACGCGCTTTCAAGCGTCATTGAGAGTGAAAGGAGTAAACAGTTGCAACTAAGCAAACAACCGCAAGTATTTTCTCTCTTAACTGGTTAATTCACCCAGATTTCACAAAAGACTTGACAAAGAACTTTGATATTTTCTTATGCTGTAAAAACAAACAATTTGTACCCTACGGCAAGATGTGGGATTTCATGTCTATAACTCTGACATTTCTATTTTTACATAGACCCTTCCAGTGTTCTGATAACTGACCAGATACCTTTGCCTTTAGCGGGGTTATTCCCAGAGTATATCAAAATGTGGCAAACAGTGTGGACCCTGATCAGAGGGCTCCTTAAGGAGCCCTCTGATCAGGGTCTACACAGTTTGTAAAAGTATGTATATACTCAATTCCCGCACTGTAATGGTCAGGTTTGAAAGATATCTTGTTTTGAAGTTGTCATTCTGTAGTAGCGAAGTGTCGCTTTATTTCCATAAGAGCATCACTTGAACAGTTTGCCTCGCAGTAACGAGCACTTTAGTTATTTATTGATAAATATCATTTTTCTCAAATTACAATTATTATATTCAAAAGCACATGTCACTTTTTATCACTTTTTATCGACAAGATAAGTACGGTCAAGCTTTAATTCAACTGGCCTTTCAATAGAAAGTCCTGATTTATTTTAGCAGAAGTGTTTGCCTATAACTTGCAGATTGAATTAATGCAGAAAGCTCCTCCGTGTAAATGAACTTTCTGTATTATTTATATCCTGCATAAAGCAACAACCTGTCACCCAAGTTTCTTTTTCTTGAAGCTTCTTTTAGATTAACAAGTTTAATTGTTTTGGAATTGTTAATGTATTAGAAATCGTTGTCTATTCAACAACGAAGTACAGTAAAACCTCTCTATTCGACCATTAAAATAATGCTAATTGGTTGTATAAAAGACAGGCTACAGCTTAAAGCAATGTGATAGTAAAACAGATAGCTCATGTAGGAGCTTTCTGTTTAACTACCATCTTGACTAAATCATTCACCTGTCTTTAACACCTGTTATTTATCACAATCTAATGGTCGTAATCGAGACGTTTTACTGTATAACACGTACAGTGGAGAATCTGTTATTCTTTCCCGTTTAAACGCAAACTAAACGCAAACGCATTGTACTAAAATGCAGAAAATAACAACTTTTTTTCACAATTCTGAAAGTTGATTTTAACCTTGATGACAAACAGTTTGGAGCCGGATCAGACGCCGGGTTACCCGGCGTCTGATCTGGCTCCAAACTGTTTGCATTGGAAATAATAGATTTAGCGTAAACGCGTTTATTGGGAAAGAATAACGTTTTCTCCACTGTATGAAGCTTCATAGACAGGATAGACTCGACTACTGCGTATCTTTACTGCCTTACTAAAAGCGCACAGACACATTAAAGACTATTCTTTTCCAAAACATGCCTTTGTACTTAACCAATTACTCCATAAATACTCTTTTACGCCTTTACTTTATTCCTCTACTGAAGAAACTGCGTTACACAATATTCACTCATGCATATGCGCTATAAGAAATAGTTTCTATACATTGGCAGAATTAAGATTAAATTACGTTGAAACCAAATGTATAAAAGTGAGGAATGTATTGAATATATTTACATTGTAAGTCTTTTCAATCTCTGTGGCAAGAAGTTTGGAGCCTGAACAGACGCCGGATTACCCGGCTTCTGATCTGGCTCTAACCTGTTTGCAGTAGAAATAATTCTAAGCATAAATGCGTTTATTGGGAGAGAATAACGTCTTCACTGTACAGTGGTGAATGTGTTATTCTTTCCCAATAAACGCGTTTACGCTAAATCTATTATTTCCACTGCAAACAGATTGGAGCCTGATCATACGCCGGGTTACCCGGCGTCTGATCAGGCTCCAAACTGTTTGCCACTCAGATAAACATGGATGGTCAAAACTACCAAACACTTGTTTCTTTTAACGTTTTATTGCCGTGCGTTTGCGTTTCGTTTGCGTTTAAACGAGAAAGAATAACGTTTTCTCAACTGTAAAAAGTGATTTGTTAGAAACCTATTAATACCATGCAAGAATCAACAAAATATTAGGCAGTATACTCGTACAGTGCTCCCTCTCTAAAGCGACACCCAATGGGAGACAAATATAATGTGTGTTGTTCGGAAGGAGTTGTTATAGGGAGGAAAATTAACTTAAATTTGCAACGCGGCGTCTAATCTGGATTCAAGATGTTTGTCACTCGTCATTATGTTCAGCAGATGACACTTTTTAACAGACAATATTGCAACAGTAAAAGCGTTAGGCATAGCATCTTGTTTGGCGAGCAGCGACAGGCGCTGTTGTAAGGAGGGAGTGCTATATTTACAGTGTCTTTGTAAAGAGGGAGCACTATATAAGACTTCAAATACGGATTTAAGACAACTAATCCATAGGCACATCTTAAGTGTACATTACAAGTAAAAACGCGCATGTATAAAAACCTGTTGTTCATTGCAAAAAAGTTTTAAGTCAGATTATGCAGACGTTGAGTAACATTACTAAACAACTTACGCAACATTTTTGCGTAAGTCAATATCGTTTTACTCTTATTTTTCGATCAAAAACTTTTGCAAACAGCAAATAGCAAGATCAGAGGACGCGCTAAAAGCGCGTCCTCTGATCTGGCTATTTGCTGTTTGTAGCAAGTGATAATGAAAAGTATAAATTAAAATTTAAAAGTTTGACTTACGCAAAAATTTTGCGTAAGTTGTTTAGTACAACGGGCCCCTGCTCTGGTTCCAAACTGTTTGCCTCTTAGACAACTTTATAAACAAACTATCATTTGTTTTTTACTTTTTACTGAATTACGCTTCTGTTCACTTTCGTTCAATCGGGAAAGAATCACACCTTCTAACACAGATCGTAAAGTGATCTTTGACACTGTCTAATAACATGTCTGAAATGCGTTACAGATGGGTCCATGTGTAAGGGTTTCATAAATACAGAATTTATTTCATTATAACCACCAAATGAGATTGATTATTCGTTAAGGACACGGCTGCTTTAAGCATTAGGGGTTTTATGTTTCAATTTAAAATTGCTTTAAGTTTTCATCTGTGTTAAACCAACCAAAAAGACGTCTTTTGAGTTTCCGTAATAGAAGGGTTCTACTGTATTTATAACAAGTTTAGAATGCTGAACTAGGACATGCTATTTAGTTTTTCGAATACCCTATCTTGTTTTATTTAACTATCATTAACAAACAGTTTGAATCCTGATTAGACACGTCTAAACAGGTACCAACTGTTTGACATTTTTCATTCAGTCTCTTAAGTTATACAGAAAAGCAGCGTCTCCTGAATCATAAACGGCCGTTATCTCTGGAGATTTGGAATCTAGCTGACTGTATTTCTAAAACACATCCCTCATAATTTGTATGACAAATTTCGTTGTACTCATGTTATATGCAAAAATCCAATTTATAGGTGTTATCTGCCTTTGAAGTTCTTGATAAGTTCGTTATGATATTTTGATTAATATCACCCTATGTTCCATGCATTATCAAAACTTATTGCACTACGATAAAGAAATCAACTCATTCACCGCAAATATCGATATCACTGGCTATTGCAAACACAGGGTTGCCATTTCTCCGGATTTTTCTTAAATCTCCGGACTTTTTCCAAGTTCATGGTAACTTAAAGCAGGCGGAAAGTAAAGCAGAATGCGCCCTAAGGCGCATTCTGTTTTACTTACAGCCTACTTTAAGTAGTTGCATGTCAACAAAACAAGAAAAAGGCTATGGGGTAAAGGTACGAATCGTAACATCGCACTTGAAAAATGCAAATTTGGAAATCTTAGGATTTTTCATGTCAACTTATGGCAGCCCTGCAAACAGGGTTGGAACCGAGTCATCGGGCGTCTAAAGTTAGAATCCAAACTATTTAATATCAAATATTATTCGGTCATACTGTCAAGAATCTTAATTTGAAAATTAACCGAGGGCGATATTTTAGGCAGAATTTAACTCTGTTTACAGGGCTGCTATAATTTTGGTTTTGAAAAATTCATAAGACTTTCAAATTTTCTATTTTGCAAACGTGATTAGTTAAAGCAGGTTGAAAGTAAAGCAGAATGCGCCTTAATGCGTCAGAAAGAAGATACTGACGATCATCCAACAAGATAAGGGTTAGGGAAATCAGTCCTAGGCTGGGATATCAAGAAAGGGATTGATGTTTTCTGGATTTTTATTTCACATGTGCTCATAACAGCTCGTTTCGTTATAAACACCTTTTGCATCTGTTTGTTTTATGTCCATTATGAAAAGTGGTGTGTTTGGCTCCCAAATCTCGCACACCGCGAGATATCTGGTACCTATGGACAGTGGAGTACAGTCGGTCCTGCAAAATATGGCCGACTTTTCACAACAAGATTCATGAACGCGTTTTAGACTTTGCTTAGTGCAGGACAAAAGTAATGCAGAAAGCTCCTTAAGGAGCTTTCTGCATTACTTTTACCCTACACTAAGCAGTAAATCGGTTATTGGTATTAAGAAGTTTTGAATTAAATTGTTATAAATGCGGGTGCGACTGTATAGTGGTAGGCTTATCAGTCATTCAGTTCAAAGAATTTTCTCTTTTTTTTCTTCACTTGTTTAACAGTATCGCACTGGAATTGCACCCTAGATGACAGACGAGGTGTGTTTTAAGGGGTTAAATAGTAACCTCGTGCAAAACGAAATAATGTGATTTGGATTTTTATTAACTTATTTGAAAAACGAAAGGAGAACGTTGGCTAGAATTCGAAGTGACATTAATTGATTTACGAAATAGAAGTGAAATAGTGGTGAGCGGTAGAGGAGGAATTTTGATGATATAATGAACGCCTTTGGATTGCAATTAATCATGAGCATGGGAGACAAATACCGAAATAACCCTATTACTGTCTACAGTTAGAGTGTGAGCGAGCGATAAGTGAAAAGATTACACATAATGTCTTCCATTGAATGTGCCGACGAGAGAAATCAACCAATAGATAAAAGAAGACTGCAATAGATAGCTTTATGATGTGATTATCTTGCGATTTCAGATTTGGGGAGATTTTAAATCTCAATAACAACACGATCTAATATGTTTATAGTCGGGAGAAATTCGGTTGAGGAAAGATCCAGGTTGTTAGTAAATGGTACCACGCTATGTAGATCAAAGTGGAATTTTAGACAATGGTTAATATTGACAATTTTATCTCATGTTTCTGATAGTAATATTGCACGACTACTTGTGGTCACGTGATGCGACCGTTTAATGTCGGGGCGGGACATTTCAACTACTTCTCGGCATTTGTTGTGGGAGTTTGTCTGTCTGTGTGTCTGAGGAGCGTGGGTCCAGACCCTTTGTCAGATTTAAGGTAAGAGGTTAACTCAAAGAGAAACTATATATAAAGTCCAGTCATTATGGCCACTCAATTTGATTATTGAAATGATGTGTATTTGTTTAGTCTGAAACGACTGGCGCCTGTAGATGCTCAAAAACTAGAATATTTTAAAGTTCTTTTTACAAAATGATCAGAGTGTCAAGACATGAAGATCCTGTTGAGACGCCGCATGACGCTGAGTCTCTTCATGACCCAAACTGTTTGTAAAGGTTTGTATGGTTGCACCACTAGCGTGCAAAGAGCTCAGAATCACCAAGGTGCTTAAAGACATGAATACACATTTCAGTGCAAAGTAAGTTGGGTGTAAAGCAGACAAGCTAACAGAAGATTTCTGCTTTACTTTAATCTTGCGTTAAGCAGGCAATGTTTAAACAACGCAAAACGAGCCTTTGTATATGCAGTGATCATCATTTAAATTTTGACATTTGAGAGGTTGAAATAGAATCTAGTGCTTCGTTTATTTTAGTTGATAAACTTCTCTTTTCATTTGCATCACAAAATAACGCTGGTAAACGGCTCAATCCAATTCAATTGTTTATTTAATTGATACCGGAGATACATCAATATGTAGTATTTCAATATAAACAACATGTACATAATAAATAACATTATCCATGAGATAAATAACAATTCAGTATTTACAACACAATGCTAAAGTGTTAATGAATCATGACATTAAATGTTTTTAAACGGTAAACCCTTTCTGATCAAATTTATCGCAATTTGGTCGTCTACTTCAATATTATTGTCTGCAATATCGTTTCAAAGTTAGATCTAAAGCAGTTTAACTGAGGTAATTTCAAAACAAATAGCAAACAGTTTTGATTCTGATCAGAATCAAAACTGTTTGCAAATGCTCTTTTTGACGTCACTGAGAGTGAAAGGTGTGATTACCTTAGCAACCAGTTTGGATTCAGACGAGTCGCCGAGTAAATCAGTGTCAGATCAGGATTCAAACTGCTTGACCCTCTTGTCCTGTTAAGATAATATACTTTGCATCTCTCTAATTTTATAAGAGTAACAGACTGCAATGATTATTGTTACAGACGACCATACAATATTACCTAATATTCAATGTGGTAATTTGAATTAAAATGGCGCATAAATTGCAGGGAACTAAGCTTAAAAACAGACTAGTCTATAGTAAATGAACACTTGTTCAAATCAATCATTCAAAAGATCAGATACATGGGACAGTATGTAACCAAATCACTACATAAATGCGCATTTTCCCCTTATTATATCTACACTAAAAAAGTAGTCCCCACGTAGGAATTCCTAAACATTCACGCAGAAGTAATTTCTAGTATATTTCCATGTGGAATTTTAAGTAGGTTGAAAATAATGCAGAATGCTCATTTGGGGTTCTACTTTACTTGAATCCGGCTTTAGGTCGTCATGTATGAATCCAAATTGGACTACAAATGAGTATTACCTAAGTCGCCTATAGCGCCAAAGGGTTAGTAAGCCAAACGGAACGAAAGGACTAACAAATGTGATGCGGTAATGGCGTTTGGGACATACCTTCGCCAATACGAAACTCTGAAAATAGGAAAGTATTTGAATGGATTTAAAGGAATAGCTTTTTTTTATAATGTTGTCATATTTTCCAAACCTAATTTCACCTTCTGTAGATTTTAAATAATCTCCTTGTTTCTATAACATGTTGTCTTTCTTAACACATTCAACCCTAGCGACGAGTTTAATCCTCATTTACAAACAGTGTACCTGTGATGATTACACTTGCCCTATGCAAACTGTGTATACCCCGATCAGAGGTCTCCTTAAGGAGCCCTCTGATCAGAGTCTACACTGTTTGTCAACAAATATATTGTGAAAATCAACCCTTAATAGTCAGAAATGGACTAGATTTATCTTGAGATTGGAATTGTCCATTAAAACTTTCAGGGTGGAATGAGTGAAGGATATAGTCCAATGTAAGCAGGGCGTTTTCGTGATGAAATGTATCTTCTTTATACAGTGGAGAATCTGTTATTCTTTCCCGATAAACGCGTTTACGCGAAAACTATTTTTTCTTTTACAAACAGTTTGGAGCCAGATCACACGCCGGGTAACCCGGCGTCTGATCAGGCTCCAAACTGTTTGCCACCAAGATAAACATGACATATCAGAATTGTCCAAAAGTTGTTCTTTTCTACGTTTTAGTGCTTTGCGTTTGCGTACGTTTGCGTTTAAACGGGAAAGAATAACAGATTCTCCACTGTAAGAGAAACATAACTTTCCCTATCCTATTGCTGTTGAAGTATTATCACTGCAATATTCTGTTTTATATACTTTCACCAACAAGCTACAGTATACATGTACATGTTATTTATCAGGTATTAAGAGACCTCATGCCAATAATGAAAGACAAATTAACAAGCATTTATTCTAATCAGAGTTGCTTTATATAAAACAGTAACGAAGCATATTTTTATTTAACAACATAAAACGATAACATTTTGTTGTATATATGATATACACATAACTATAAAGCATGTGTGTACATAACGGTACCAGAAAAGAAACAGAATATCCTATCTTGGTTTCGTTTCAATCCTAATTTTATGTGTTGAATGTTTGTCAAATGCATGTAAATCTTTGAAATAAATGATAGCAAATTACTTTGCAAATTAAATATATGTTTGTATTGAAAGATCACTAAAATTTGCGTTCTCTAAACACAGATGATTGCTTGATTTGGTACAATTAGCTTTCGTCTTGAAATCTATAAGCAATGATATGTTAAAGACTATCAATTTGTTTAACTTTATAATGTTGATTTATTCTCATTCTAGTGTAACTTACAATAAAGAATAATCACAGAAAATGGCTATCATTCCTATTCCTTTCAGGGCATTGTCTGTTTCAAACGATATTCTGCTTTTAGCTGTCAAAAAATAAGATTATATGTATACATTGGCTAAAGAAACTGAATGTCCATCAGTTAGGAATTTAATCAGACACGGAGTTAATAGGCGTTTGATCTAAATCATCTACCATTGCACCCGTGGTAAGGGACCGCAACGGTTAGACTTGTCACGAAAAGCCCAAAATCCCTACTATTCAGTGGACACATTCCTTTATCCTATAGTCTATACTTTGTAAAAATGTAAACAAATTCTAGTACGACGGCCTTCATTACACCGAATTATTTGTTTCTAGTTTTTAAGACAGGCGGCCACTTAAAGCAGGTTCAAAGAAAAATACGTTACTATGAACATGCTTAAAGCTATTTTCTGGGAAAGTGCAAGAAATGCCACGTGTTTTATGTTAAGAATTCCTAGGCAGGGACTACTTTTCTTAGTGTAAAAATAATAATAGGTTTAAAAGGCGCATTTATGGACTATTTGGTACCAACGAGAGGGTGTGAAACGGGAATTGAACAATATGAAGCAAACAATAACAACATATTGTATGATGCAATTGTTTTGTGAACTGACGCAGTCAATTTGGGATAATGACTTTGACGAAAATAATGCGTGGGATAGAATTTAACCCCACCAAATTCCCACGTTTTCCTTATTTTCAATTTATCGTCGTATTTTGATAAACAACTTTGAAATTTAGAAACTTTAATTGAATAAAAATCAATTTGAATGTTTGAAATGTGTTTTGGCGTCTTATTAGGATTCGAACTACATGTATTTGCAACTTATAATGCATTCAGAGCAGGGCGATAAAAGGGTTAACACTTTCACAACCATGACGTCATCCATTTTAACAATTGTCGTCTGCTTGTATTTATCAGACTTAAACTTTATTTAAGGAATAATTCCTTATAATTTAATGTCACTTCTAAATTTAAGAAAGTAGTTAAATAGAGAATCTGACGCGAATGTTCTTTTTTAACGCTTTATAAACGTAGGTTGTAGTCCCTCTGCCATATATATTTTCCGCCCAAACGCGACGTTGTTATGTAGTAACGCCGACGTCAATGACGTCATTTGGCATCCTGCTGCATGCAGCGCTTGTGAAGAGCAGTTGGACTAAGGGAAAGTAGTCCTGACAAGGCGTGGCCTGAATTTTATTTTTTTCATGGAGTTATGAAACAAAAATTACAGCCAATCTCAGCTAACCAAATGTAATGAAAACAAACAATATTAAATTATGTAAGTTTGACTAAAAAAATATCGCGACGACCGTCATTAAAGTTGAATCATGATCAGAGGCAAAGTTACTCGGCATATGATCGAGATCCAAACTGTTTGCTAATAACCATTGCACTCGGGGTAAGGCAGTGAAGGGGTTAAGCAGAGACTGAGATACTTTCATCATATGCTATCCTACTAATGTCTAAATTAAATTACTGGACAACTACAGTGGAGAATCTGTTATTCTTTCCCGTTTAAACGAAACGAAACGCAAACGCAAAACACTAAAATGTAGAAAAGTGCAACTTTTGGACAATTCTGACAATTCATGTTTATCTTGGTGGCGAACATTTTGGAGCCTGATCAGACGCCGGGTTACCCGGCGTCTGATATGGCTCCAAACTGTTTGCAATAAAAAAAAAGAAATGATAGTTTTAGCGTAAACGCGTTTATTCGGAAAGAATGACGTTTTCTCCACTGTATGCTATCCTACTAATGTCTAAATTAAATTACTGGACAACTATGTACTTAACCCTTGTCTGCCTTCAATATCGTCTTCTACAGTGTTGTTGTCTGCAATAGTGTTTTCAAAACTATTTTTATGTCTTTTAATTGACCAAACGTTTACTAGAGTTCGAATATGTTAGATCCTGGTAATTTTCCTGCGTCCGATTTGGATTCAGACAATTTGCGAATGCCAGCCACGTTGCGTTTAGCTGGATAAGGGTAAACTAATTATTAACACGTACACTGTCCTACCTCGAGTACAAGAGTTAATTGCAAACAGTTTGGATCATGATCAGACGCCGCGTAACACGGCGTCTGATCAGGATCCAACCTGTTTTACACTCATTTCAATATGTCTTATGTCAAAATACCTAGTATTAAAATAATAATAATAATAAAAGCAGGCGATAATTGTTTAAAATTGATGACGCCATGTTAACAATAATATGTACTTCAGTGTTGTGAAAGTAGTTCACTTCAGGTTTCTGTGGGTGGTTTTCCATGTATTTAACGTTATTCATACAGGTTCAGCTGCTGTCTGGGGTTCTAGACTTTTATAAACTAGAATAATGACAGGCTAAGAATAAATATAATTATAGAACATAGTTATGCAAACTCATTTCAAGTCTAATTTATAAAGTTTATAAATAACGCCTATTGACACGCTCAAAGCCAACTTAAAGGGGCGGTGTCCATATTTAACACCATTGTTGTATTCAACTATATTTCTTACATTTGATTTTGGTAGATTTGAATAAAGAAACAACGACAAAACAATTATGATGTTACAGTGGAGAATCTGTTATTCTTTCCCGTTTAAACGCAAACGTACGCAAACGCAAAACACTAAAACGTAGAAAAGAACAACTTTTGGACAATTCTGATATTTCATGTTTATCTTGGTGGCAAACAGTTTGGAGCCTGATCAGACGCCGGGTTACCCGGCGTCTGATCTGGCTCCAAACTGTTTGTATTGTAAATAATAGTTTTAGCGTAAACGCGTTTATTGGGAAAGAATAACAGATTCTCCACTGTATTATACAGGTACTGATAAGACGCACACAGTTGATGAGGATTCAAACGGTTTATTAAATTTCAGATCACTCGGAGCTAATTAATGAACAGGTTGAAATAATACTGGATTCTTACGCAGGAGCAGTATGTATTTTTCTATACAGCAATAACGCTTTCACGGTCAAATTGATCGTGAGGTATTTACCCCTTCACAGCCATAATTAAAGTCGCCTGCTTCAATAGTGTTGTGTGCAATATCGTTTCAAAGTTAGATTTAAGGCAGTAAAAATTACGTAATTTCAAAACAAAGTTATAAAATGTTTTGATCCTGATCAGACACCGCGTTACGCGGCGTCTGATCTGGATCAAAACTGTTTGCAAATGCGCTTTATGACGTCATTGAATGAAAGGGTTAAACAAAATAGTCACTTGTAGAAGTTTTGTCAAGGAATTAACTTTACTCCGCTGATTGGTTCCATAACTTACGATAGACAATACGTCAATACTTTTCTCATTTCTGTTGTGATATGATATCAATACTGATGGTGTTTTAATATTTACATATAAGGGAATTTTATGTTGAACTATAGGAATTTTCTGCAGTATACCCACTTTGCAATTATCAGTAAGGTGTATCTATATAGATCTATATTCACCCTATTTTATCAAGTCGTCGGGTAACGCTCAAAGGAAACTTTTACAGTTTTATTAATGTAATATTTTTACTACGTCAATGTAGTTGTCATATATGTGGCAAAGTAATTGTAAAAACTAAACATATTGATTATTCATTCCTAAAGTGATACATGTAAATCTAAAGTATTCATAGTTATGGTGCATTTAAATCATACCTGTGTTAATACAAAATTTGTACCTATGATAATATAAAAGTCCCACTTATGGTAATGTAATATTCATCCCTATAGGCATATCATATTCCTTCTATAATAATATAAACGTTCAACCTTTTGAAACATAATAGGAAAATTAATACTAATGTAATGGTCATACCTTTAAAAATATAGTACCATATAATAATGTAAATGTTGCCGCATTAGTCTGTGACCTTCTTGTTTGATACGAATACAATCTTGAAATCTTGAATCATAACATTCATATTTGAAGTAAAATAAAAAGTCGTACATTTGTATTTGAAAGTAGTGTCATATTCACATCTATGGTAATGAATTGTTATATTTATCGTGATTAAATAGTCATATCTGAACTGGTATGATACTAATACATATGTTAATGCATTCTTCTTATTGATGTAATATCATTGTAATTATATTTATAGTACTGCTATAGTTATATCAATAGTAATGTTTTAGCAATACCTATGATAAAGTGTTATTAATATCTTTGGTAATAAGATATCCATATATTTTATGATGTAAAATATTCAACTTTAACATGATATGAAAGTCGTACTAATGGTAATATAATATTCATATGTATGGTAATATACATGTAACATTCATATAATTGACAATGTCTTATCCGTGTTGAAAAAACACTAGTCAAACTAATTCCTTTATTGTATTGATTACAGTGGAGAATCTGTTATTCTTTCCCGTTTAAACGCAAACGTACGCAAACGCAAAGCACTAAAACGTAGAAAAGTACAACTTTTGTACAATTCTGTTAATTCATGTTTATCTTGGTGGCAAACAGTTTGGAGCCAGATCAGACGCCGGGTTATCCGGCGTCTGATCTGGCTCCAAACTGTTTGCACTGGAAATAATAGTTTTAGCGTAAACGCGTTTATTGGGAAAGAATAACGTTTTCTCCACTGTAGTTGTCATATTGTGATACAATCTGTTGCAATGAATATTCATAATAGGTAAACAACTGTTCGTGGCCCTCATTGATCAGAAAAGGCTTAACATAGCAGCGGATTTACATGATGTACTTTATCTAGATTTTGTTGATTACTCGTATTGATATTAATGTTTATACTCTTAATATTTGCACCTCATTTTGAGCTTTAATTTCTCGTAATATATGTAGTTAAAATTGAATACATCAGGATACTTTATCTACATTTTGTTGATAACTCTTATTGATATGTAAACTGTATACTCTAAATGTTTGCACATATTTTAATATGTGAAATCGGCATTAGAACTTTTCAATTTTCTGATTTCTTGGTGTCATAATTTAAAGTTTTATATTTGTATCATAAACGGCATGTAATGTCATTTATACCATCTCCTATACTTCCATTAAGAAATGATATTGTGCTATTTTAAAGCTATTATTGTATATGTATCAATGTATATTAAATGTGAAATGATGATAAGTAAAGAGTTCTGTGTGGCTTATTGATAATTTATCATGACAACTGACAAGAAAAAATGTTTTCACTCTTTGTAAAAATGTTTAAAATTGTCATACATTAAATATTGAATAGTGATACATTTATGAAGAGTAACCATTTATGTGCTACGCAAGCCGGTGTTTCATCAGGCTCCAAACGGTTGCTACTCTGATTGAACTAAATGGTGAATATTCTCAAGCACCTGTCATTTGCTCTATATTATTTCAATCCAAGTAGTAAAGAATAACTACTCCAGTTAAAGTAATTTGTTTCTTGTCAAAATTAGCAAACCCTGTGGTTGCAAATATAAGACAAAGCCTGGCCA
Organism: Gari tellinella; assembly: GCA_922989275.2. Taxonomy (NCBI): domain Eukaryota; kingdom Metazoa; phylum Mollusca; class Bivalvia; order Cardiida; family Psammobiidae; genus Gari; species Gari tellinella. The sequence goes on from OV277858.1 coordinate 21,519,445, forward strand.
GACCCGGTTCCAAACACGTCTCGAAATGGGTTCATGCGTTTTTGCAAGGTCAGGCAGTCGCAGTGTGTCCCGAAACTCGACAATAAACTTTGTAAAGTGTTAGTAACCAGGGGCCCGTTTTACTAAACAACTTACGCAAAAATTTTGCGTAAGTCAAAATCGTTCAACTCTTATTTTTCGAGCATAAACGTTTGCAAACAGCAAATAGCCAGATCAGAGGACGCGCTTAAAGCGCGTCCTCTGATCTGGCTATTTGCTGTTTGTAGCAAGTGATAATAAAACATATAAATTAAAATTTAAAATTTTGACTTACGCAAAAATTTTGCGTAAGTAGTTTAGTAAAACGGGCCCCTGAACATATCTTTTATTCACCCAGGTATTTACCATGACGTCATCTGCTTAAAACAATTGCTGTCTGTTTTTCTTTTTCAAACTCAATTTTTTTTTTGGCATAAGACATATTTTTATGAGTGTCAAACAGATTGGATCCTGATCAGCGCCGCGTTGCGCTGCGTCGGATCTGGATCCAAACTGTTTGTAAACGTACACACGTATATACTTGGGGTAAAGCAGTGAAGGGGTTTATGGCTAAATTTATATTTAACCTTCTGCACGTTGTAGCGTAATCTGTAATACCTTTGGAACTTTATAAACATTTAAGATCCAAAAGTAGATGCCGCCTAACTCGGCATCTCGATTGGATTCAAACAGTTTTTAAAAATCATGAAATGAGTAAACTTTGAGAAATGTTGCAAAGGACAGCTTTAGCAGACGACAATTTTATAATAACATAGCGTGATGAAGGTTAATATACGTTTTATTACTTTTACCTTTCTCGCGTTTATAACCTTAACTTGGAATTCTGAAGTAGTATAAACAGTTATTGGGGTCTGCTAGCCTACTCTAGGATTCTGCTTATGTTTTATTGTGAAGGCTAATCCACAATATTGATGCGCAAACGGGTTTTAAACACGTGTCCAAACAGTGTGGTCCCTGACCAGACACCGTGTTCATTCGGCGTCTGAATCGAGTCTAAACTGCCTGTTATTCATATAGCAAATATAGAAGCATTTATTATATTCATAAAACAAATAAGGTAATTAGATAAGGTAGTATTTAAGTGTTCCAAACATTAACTCTTAGTCGTTTGGCGACCCTATGACTAATATTACGACCAGTAAGGATCTTGATGAAAGATCGGGGCCCGTTTTACTAAACTATTTACGCAAATTTTTTGCGTAAATCAAAATTTTTAATTTTAATTGATATTTTTAATTATCACTTGCTACAAACAGCAAATAGCCAGATCAGAGGACGCGCTGTTTGCAAACGTTTATGATCGAAAAATAAGAGTTAAACGATTTTGACTTACGCAAAAAATATTGCGTAAGTATAGTTTAGTAAAACGGGCCCCGAGTTCCTCGATATTCATCTGGAAATAAACTGCATATGGAAATCTAATAATGCCTTCTGTAGAATTGGTGGAAAGGTGTTTTGAAAATTAAAGCAGACGATCTTTTTTGCAGACGTCAAAACTATCTTGAAGCGTTAACGGATAACCCTTAAACCGCTTTACTTGATGTCTGTTACAGTCGAACGTTAATATCTCGAACTCACGTTTGTCGAAATAACTACTAAATTTGGTTTTAAGCAAACAGTAAAACTGAATTTGTTTTCAAAAGGTGTACATGTGTTAACCCTTTCATGATCAAATGTATCGGGATGTTACGCGGAGTCTGATCAGGATCAAACTTGTTTGCAACTGCGCTCTGTGACGTCATTGAGAGTGAGAGGGTTAAGTCAGCAGGTGAAAAGGCTAATCACAACTTCAGAAAACACTTTTGTTATACGGAAAACTTAAATGCCAGTGATAGAATAAAGCTATAATGTAGATTAAGTTAGTCGAACACTCGTGTCAACTGATAATCCATCAATATTTGACATGACATGTATACAGTTGGAAAGACTGTTAGCCACTTGTTTTGAATTTACGCCGTTTATGCTGCCTTAAATTAAACTTTGAAACGATATTGCAGACAACGATGTTGAAGCAGACGAAATTATGACGGTGAAGACGTAAAAACCTTACAAAAGGGTTAAAATCAGGTGGCGTAGCTACAGTGGAGCAGACCGTATTCTCCCCCGTTTAAATGCATACGGAACGCAAACGCATTTCAATGAAATAGAGAATAGGACAGGTTAACAATAATTCTGACGTATTATTTTATCTGAGTAGCAAACAGTTTGGAGCCTGATCAAAACTGGGATTACCAAGAGTCTGACCGGGCTGTAAACTGTTTGCAATGGGTATAAAGGTTTTAGCATTAACGCGTTTACTGGGAAAGAATAACGTCTTCTCCACTGAATTAACAAGATGGAAGCTGTAATCGATTGGAAACTCAACATCGATTATTCATCGACAATAAAGAAGTATTGATTTATTTTTAAAATTTCGAACGATTATCGGAATAACATTACTTTTCGCTCAAACTCTTCTACAGTGGAGAAAACTTTATTCGTTCCCAATAAACGTGTAAAATTAAATCGTGAGAAATGCAATTTCCTACATTTTACAGCTACGCGGGTAAAAAAATAACATTTTCTCCGCTGTACTCATTGCATTAGAACTAACAAAATGTCAATTCTAAGATTCTATACGAATGATTTTGATACTTTGAATTTACGATGTATCCAAATCTCTCGCAAAATTTTAAACCCACAGATAATGAAACGCATTTGTTTAGATTTCAGTAATTAAAACTCCCACAAATATCTGAACTTTGCAACGAGACGGAAATGGATCTTTAACACGTTGTGCATTTTCCTTCGGCACAAATCGTCACCTGCAGTAGATCTCAGAGTCAATTTGGCTGACTTTTACTTTTATTTCAGGAGATATAGTGAGAGTATCAAAAGGTTTATATCCAAATGAGACGCCGTCCCGGGTTCCCTTTTTCAAAACATCAAAACTTCTTCATAACATATATCACAAAGTCTGCAATAATGTGTTGAAGGTTTATTATTGTAAAAGAACTCCATTCGCACGGTGGGCTCTTGTTGTTTCCAAAAGTGCGGTAACACCAGCCAAACTTTGGCATTTTAATATCTACGATTTGCCAAATTGCAATAAATCTTAATTTTACCCCCTTCACACCCGGAATATCGTCTGCTTCAAAATTGGCGGCGATTTCATTTGTGTAAAAATATATCGTAGGCATTCTGGGCTCATGAAATATTCGATATGAATTTAAACAGTTTGGAACCTCACCAGACCCCGTATTACTCGGAAGCTGATCGGAATCCAAACTCTAAGAAACCAGAGTACACTCGGATCAGTACAGTGAAGCGGTTACAGTGGAGAAACGTTATTCGTTCCCATTTAAAAGCGAACGAAACGCAAACGCATTGCAATAAAACGTAAAAAATGACAATTTGTCGACAAGTTTGAACATTTATTTTAATCTGAGTGGCAAACAATTTGAAGCCTGATCAGACGCCGGGTTACCCGGCGTCTGATCTGGCTCCAAACTGTTTTGTCAGTGGAAATAATACTTTTAGCGTAAACGCGTTTATTGGGAAAGAATAACGTCTTCAGGCTCCACTGTAGACAGTTCCTATCATCGACCTCACCTCTCAACTTGGAAAAAGTTGTTGGCATGACAAGTTTCCTTTTCACAACCGGATGGAACCAGTCCGCCATTTGTAAAACATTCGGAAATACTCGGTGGTTGATCTAGATATGACATAACTCACCTTTGTGTTTAATTTTCTTTGAAACCAAAGCAGCAATATCAGATTTAAAACATATAATCGATAGACGGATTTGGAAGAAGATGATGATTTTGATAGAAGAAAGGATAATATTTGTTCCCAGAGCGGTGTTGCCCTTGTAAATAATTCTCTCTAATCAAAATGCTGACACCGGGTGTGTTAAACCAGGAGGGCGATAAGTACGATATAGGCATTCTCACGGAAATTGTATTTGTTTTTCCACATTTTTCTAATCAGGCGAAATTTCGGCATGATAAAGGTTAACAGTAGAAGTTCATGTTACAACCAATCAAAAGAATACTCGATAACCCTTTCACTCTCAATGACGCCTTAAAGCGCGTTTGCAAACAGTTTGGGTCCTGATCAGACGCCGCGTAACGCGGCGTCTGATCAGGACCCAAACTGTTTCACACTCTTATCGATATTTATTAAGTCATACAACGTTGAATCTAACTTCGAAACGTGTCTTGTAAACAACAATACTGAAGCTTACGACAATAATGCGATGAAAGAATAACAATACCCCAACTAATTTGATCATGAAAGAGTTAACCCATTTGTACCTGGGTATTACAATGAACTATTCCTATGTACTTACTGGAATATTTCATTATAGATAAACAACGGCGAGGTGACCTAAGGGCACTGCAATGTTTTCCATACATCAGAACATTTCATATGCAATAGCAAACAGTACAGACTCTGTTGAGACGCCGTGTAACATAAGTGTCTACTTTGTTCGTCAACATTCTTTCTAAGTAATTTCCAAAGAAAAGAACTTAGACTCATAGCAGACAGAACCTATAAGACAACAATTTAGACCATGACCAGACAGCTTCTTTAGGATCTGTCTGACCTGGCTCTGTACATTTTCAAAAAAAACGTCAATATCCCAGATAGCATGCGTGCGTTGGCCCAACGTTGGCCCAACGAACTTCAGTCAACGGCGTCTGTGTAGTAAAGATAGTTGGGTGGACAACGTTGGTCCAACGAACTTCAGTCAACGGCGTCTGTGTAGTAAAGATAGTTGGGTGGCCAACGTTGGTCCAACGAACTTCAGTCAACAGCGTCTGTGTAGTAAAGATTGTTGGGTGGACAACGTTGGCCCAACGAACTTCAGTCAACGGCGTCTGTGTAGTAAAGATAGTTGGGTGGACAACGTTGGTCCAACGAACTTCAGTCAACGGCGTCTGTGTAGTAAAGATAGTTGGGTGGACAACGTTGGTCCAACGAACTTCAGTCAACGGCGTCTGTGTAGTAAAGATAGTTGGGTGGCCAACGTTGGTCCAACGAACTTCAGTCAACAGCGTCTGTGTAGTAAAGATTGTTGGGTGGACAACGTTGGCCCAACGAACTTCAGTCAACGGCGTCTGTGTAGTAAAGATAGTTGGGCGGACAACGTTGGTCCAACGAACTTCAGTCAACGGCGTCTGTGTAGTAAAGATAGTTGGGCGGACAACGTTGGTCCAACGAACTTCAGTCAACGGCGTCTGTGTAGTAAAGATAGTTGGGCGGACAACGTTGGTCCAACGAACTTCAGTCAACGGCGTCTGTGTAGTAAAGATAGTTGGGTGGACAACGTTGGTCCAACGAACTTCAGTCAACGGCGTCTGTGTAGTAAAGATAGTTGGGTGGACAACGTTGGTCCAACGTTGGACTAACGTGTACGCGCCAACGGCAACGTTGCGCCAATATGCCAACCATTATCGGCCATTGGGCCAACGTCGCTCTGCTTTCTCGGATACGCCATCAGAAGACCTCACCTTATCGTAGGATAAACCGTGAGAAGGGTTACATGCAATTAATGAGATTTCGAAGCCAGGCTAAATCAGCAGGTCAGTTTAAACTACGAAACAGAATATTATTTTAAGATATAATCGTTATTAACGATGGCCATGTGGAGGTCACCTTAAACCTATCGGTGTCTCCAGAATTCCCTTACATGTAGATGTACTGTAAACCCTTGTTAGTTGGATCACTTAACACTTCATCCAAAATCATTTCTCATCGTGTGCAGAAGATTGACAGACTCCCCAGCAATAGTCTTCAGAATGTGTTGCAGCTTTCACATGATGGACATAAAGCAGAAGCTCTTGGAGGAGCTTTCTACCAAACGTTTTTCCTGCTTTAGGCAGCTACCGTTTTTAATTTAAAGTTCATCAACTTCCACTGAGTGATATCACTGATATGTATACCACGGTGAAGACGTTATTCTTCCCCGTTTAATCGCAACTGAAACGCAAACAAATTGCAATAAAACGTAGAAAATGACAACTTGTTGACAATTCTTAACATATAGTTTAATCTGTGTGACAAACAGTTTGGAGCCTGATCAGACGCCGGGTTACCCGGCGTCTGATCTGGCTCCAAACTTGTTTGCACTGCAAATAATAGTTAAAGCACAAACGCGTTTATTGGGAAATAATAACGTCTTCTCTACTGTATCACGAAGAAGACGTTTTAATTTCCTCATACAGTGGAGAATCTGTTATTCTTTCCCGTTTAAACGCAAACGTACGCAAACGCAAAACACTAAAACGTAGAAAAGAACAACTTTTGGACAATTCTGATATTTCTTGTTTATCTTGGTGGCAAACAGTTTGGAGCCTGATCAGACGCCGGGTTACCCGGCGTCTGATCTGGCTCCAAACTGTTTGCACTGCAAATAATAGTTTTAGCGTAAACGCGTTTATTGGGAAAGAATAACAGATTCTCCACTGTAAATGTGTTTATGCAAAAACATTTTGTCCATTGCAAACAATAAGGAGGCTTATCAGACGCCGGGTAATCCGACATATGATCACGCTCTAAATTGTTTGCTTCTTTGATGCAAATAAATCATCATAATTTTCAAAGAGTTTTTTGCTACATTTCATTCCGCCGTTGCGTTTGCGTGAAGTTTTGTGTAAACTGGAAAGAATGAAGTATTCTCCACTGTATAACTGTTCGTGTTTATATTAGTCAAATTGTGTTAGCATAATTCTACTAATCCTCGCTAGATATCATTTTAGATTTACTTTTACACCGTATTAACCTTGCCACTGCCAACACTAATCGTCCGTTTACACCCTTCCGTAGTCGAAATATCGTCTGCTAAAATATGTCGTCTGTAATTTCATGCAAATTCAAATATTTGACGTTTTGACAAAACAATATTGATATGAGTGTCAAACCGTTTGAACCCTGATCAGACAATGTTTCATGCGACATCTGATTAGGATCCAAACTGTTTGCAAGCTCGACTTTAGTCACTTAAAGCGGTGAAAGGTTTAACCCTTAATGCAACAGATAATTGTCGTCTACCTTATAAGCCGCCTGCGCTGATTTAGAAATAAAACTATTTTACCTAAACTTTAGTAGAAATAGAATCTAAGTTTCAAACAGATTGAATATCTGAAGAATTTCGAAATTATTTGAACCCGATCTGGATTATTGTTGTTTGCAAAGTTTTTTAGAACTTGTTTTCGGAATGCTATTGGGTGTATCGGGAAATCCTAATCAAAACTAATTTATGTTTGCGGATTTGGCATTTTTGGGGAGGGATTCGTCATACATGTCTAACTTGTTCAGCAATCCTGTCAAATATTTCATAATTATATTATTAATTTGTTTGTGAAAGGACTAAAATAATATTGTCCTTCTTGTTTGGATAGTGGCATTGTTACGGTAGAAGCGTTCGGTGGAATTAGTTAAACTTTGGCCGCGGGCGACAAAATGTTTGCAAAAAGATAAAAATACAAAAACTAGACAGACGAAACAATTGCAACAGCGAATCCCCGTATTGCGACATGTACAGTGGAGAAAACGTTATTCTTTCCCAATAAACGCGTTTACGCTAAATCTAATATTACCATTGCAAACAGTTTGGAGCCAGATCAGACGCCGGGTAACCCGGCGTCTGATCAGGCTCCAAACTGTTTGCCACTAAGTTTAAAATGAGTCATCAAAATTGTCAAATAGTTGTCATTTTAATGCAATGCGTTTGCGTTTCGTTTGCGTTCAAATGGGGAAGAATAACGTTTTCCCAATTGTAGGGGACGCTTAGGGACATTTTAATACTGGAGAAAACGTTATTCTTTCCCGTTTAATCGCAAACGAAACGCAATTCAATAAAACGTAGAAAATGACACCATGTTTGCAATTCCGACTATTAATTTAGAACTGAGAGACTGACAGTTCGGAGCTTGATCAGACGCCGGGTTACTCGGCATCTGATCTGACTCCAAACTGTTTGCACTGTAAACAAGAAATATCTTTAAAAAAGATATTCGGCGGAATGAGTGGTTGAACTAAGGCTATAAAGATGAATGGGTGTGCAAAATTAAATGAAATTGAGGTTTTCAAAGAATTGTAATATCTTGGATTGAAAAGCAAAAAAAATTGAAACAGTAACTTTTATTTAAAATGCAAAACTATCATGTACAGAAATGCAAAACAGAACAATAATTTAACTCATATCCTAGCTACTGGTAGGAGATCCTCACATTAATCTATTGTTCTATATATCAAACTTCATTCATAGAGTTTCTTGAAACAAACTATAGCATACACAAATGTACAGATACAACAGTCTGCTGAACTTCACTCTTGTAAATAATGATGAAACAACACGATTGTGTTTAACTCACTTGAGGCCATTAATTTTATATATAATATTGCTTTTAATGTATGGTATTAAAATGTGTACAAATTGGTAGTAAACAATTACAAAACACCTAGCTTCCTCTGTATATCTATCAAAAGATTTCAGATGTCATATCTTAAAATAGAAGTATAATTGCATCATCCCAGTGTAGTAAACAAGTGCAGTCTGTATCTGTAAATTTTACACTCACAGTCCACATCTGGTAAAACTGTAATTGGACATAGACCAGCCTACAGGGCTCCAGATAAGAGGGAGTAAACTAAACAAATCACATTTTTTCACTCCTTTCAGCACCAAACCCTATGGTGTTACCACTCATTTTGTTTGTCTCGAAGAGACAATTCAAATGTATAGTGACACCACAGGGTTTAATGCACAAATAAAGATTTTAAGTTTTGAAATAATTCCCTTATCTGGAGCCCTGGCTACTATCCAATCAGACTATTCAGTTTCAACAGGTGCTCTTAATTCTAAATTTCTGATCAAATATAATTGGTTGAAATGTGTGGCCAAATAGAAAGTGTGGCTAAATAGAAACCAGTCAGCTCCGCCGAAAAATAGTTTTAACGTCAAGGCATTTGTTGGGAAATAATGTCTTCACCACTGAAGTGGATAATTCGGTAGTCTAGCCTGGTGAAATGAAATTATAAGGGAACTGATGCCTAAAAGTGTACAAAATGGCTTTTTCGGAAAATCTAACGATTCATTTTGATTTGGCTCACAGCTGTTTGCTATGAAAGCGCGTTTATTGGGAAATAATACATGTAACATATCCTGCATTGTTAATCGTCTAAACGCAAACGAATTGCAATAAATTAGAAAAATGACAATTGATTGATAATTCTGAATATTCTTTTAATTTGAATGATATAGTGTTTGGAACCTGGTCAGACACTGGGTTACCTAGTACTTAGACTCTAAGCTGAGTTTCACGAAATTCATTTAATGGCAGGGTAGAAGCATGAAGACGCATTTGAGGTAAAGAAAGGTTTGAAAAATATCGTCTACTTAATTGTTGAAAATCAAAATCAGCGATATCAGGCTCATTGACTAAAATGAGTACAACAAACTAGGTTGACATATGATCAGATGCCGTTTTACAATACGTCTGACCTAAACTTTGCAAATGTCATGTACACTACCATTATTCTATAGTGATATCTTGTTCAATAATTGTCATTTGCATTTCATTTTCATTTTTCAGCAGAGCTGTATAATATCTATCGTATTTAGACCAGCATTTTCACATTTTCAACCAATGATAACTTGGAAATAGAAGTCTAGGTCACCTGCTTAAAACAGAATGGTCTGATTTGGCAGGATTGGGTGTGTGGGTTGGGGGAGGGGGAGGGGCATGTTGCTCTATGCACTTTTAAGATTTACTGGAGATGCATTGTGAGTGCAAAATTAAAATACATGGATTCTTACAGACTTTACATTGCTATGGCATCATGTTCCTTTTTTATGTTTTATTTTACAAAGTGACCTTGTACAACCAAATCATTCATGCGCCCAGTATTTCCAAGTTGCTGGTGGTTTTGGCAAACCTATCTTTAACGAAGGTGGTTGAAATATAATGTTTGCAATATTACTCTACGTTAAACACCTAACGCGGTGCTCGCGTAAGATTCTGTTTTGCGTAAGAAGAAGACGAGGCGATAATTGTTGATGGATGTGGAAAGATATAATACAATGCTAAGTCACATGGTGTTTTACCAGGTCTGACTGGTAGGGTGATGAACGTTGCAATCAACTCACCACATAAATAACAATTTTCTTCTCGCCCAGACCACGTACGTTGAATGTCTAGCTGACACCTGTTAACTCTGTGCATGCTAGCAGCGGATATATATGCCAAAGTGATTACCTTTACAAACAGTTTGGATCCAGATGAGACGCCGCGTAACGCGGCGTCTCGTCAGGATCCAAACTGTTTGACACTCTGACCATGTTTTGAAAAGAAAAGAAATTTAGAAAATTCTATTTTTAGAACAGTTGCAGACGACAATTATGGCAGACGAAAAAAAATACCCAGCATGCAAAGAGTTAACTCTTCTCTTACTAGCAGTGAATCTGCACATTCTTTCATTAATAACGTGTTATGTGTGTTTAACCCTTTACTTCATAACTTGTTTCTAATACTGAAGATAGGTGACCATTTAAAGCAAGTTAAAAGTAAAGCAGAATTTGCATCAGTCGCATTCTGCTTTACAGTCAGCCTGCTTTAAATATATGGTTTATGATACAAAGGCATGACAGTATAAATTGAAAATATTTTCTCCAACTGAGGGCTATAGTTAATGTGTAAAAAGTGTATCTATGGAGTACAGGGTTAAGGCAGTTGATTGCCTAACTCATTACTCCATAAATATGCATTTTCCGTCTTTCAATATTCCTTCACTGAAGAAAGTAGTTCAACTTTATAAACTCATGAATATTCGTCACGAGAAATATTTTCTTTACCCTAGCATGCGGTATTTTAAATCAGAAAGTAAAGCAGAATGCACAATCTGGCTTAAACCAGCTTGAAGTGGTCATCTGTCTTCAAACTAAAAACAGACCTTTGTGTAAAGCAGAATGTACGCAAAGCAGAATGCTTTAATGTTACAATGTAGGAGCCATGCCTGGTGCACATTTCCAGTACCAGATTGTAGAAATAGGTAATGACCTAAGAAAAACATGGACTCTTTGCCTGCTGATCGCGACTACACTGTGTTTGCCTGCTGATCGCGACTACACTGTGTTTGCCTGCTGATCGCGACTACACTGTTTTCTTTGCCTGCTGATCGCGACTACACTGTGTTTGCCTGCTGATCGCGACTACACTGTGTTTGCCTGCTGATCGCGACTACACTGTTTTCTTTGCCTGCTGATCGCGACTACACTGTGTTTGCCTGCTGATCGCGACTACACTGTTTTCTTTGCCTGCTGATCGCGACTACACTGTGTTTGCCTGCTGATCGCGACTGCACTGTGTTTGCCTTCTGATCGCGACTACACTGTTTTCTTTGCCTGCTGATCGCGACTACACTGTGTTTGCCTGCTGATCGCGAATACACTGTGTTTGCCTGCTGATCGCGACTACACTGTTTTCTTTGCCTGCTGATCGCGACTACACTGTGTTTGCAATCTAAACTCTTTGACATTCGTCTTAATGTTACTTTGCTAAAAATATGTTTAAATCTAATTTGAACAAATTTTGCAGATTACACTTTCAAGCGTTCGATATAACATCAGGACAAGTGTAAATATGAAATAAAGATTTGAAACTGTGGTCTGCAATATTAGTGTAAGTCAAACTTTACCTACAGAATCATAGAGACGAATATACTGGTCCTTAAGTGTATTTACAAAGTGTACCTGTAAGAGAGTATACGTCTCGTATGCAAACATTGCAGACCCAGACCAGAGGGCTATTTAATGAGCCCTCATGTCTGGGTCTGATTTGTTTGTCTTTCTGCAATGTATAGCAGAAAGGAACCCTAAAATGGCATAAGTACATTATACTTAATTGGTAGCTGGAAAAGTCCAAATGAAGTTCAGGGGTGAATGAGTTAATGCTAGTGGGCATTTTTAAATGTCCAGTACGAGGGTTGTGATTTAAGATCGTAGACTTGTGTCCTTATTTTTCTACGTCATCAATTTTGTGGTTTCTACCGGTATATTATTGATATCTAATATCTTCTTGTTCCAAAGATACTTTTTGTTTTTCAACAATAATAATATGCAAGTGGTAATAAATTGCCTCCAATTCGACGTTAAAATTCAATGCGAAAGCGTATGTAAAACAACCCAAAATAATATTATGACCTCATGCTCTTAAATGAAAAAATAACCAACAACAAAAAACAACAAATAAAAGATGTTGCATCGCGTTTCGGCAAGAATTTAAGACAATAAGTATTGTTTTAAACGAAGTGACGTCAACAGACAACGTCGAAACAAGAGCGGTGTTAAAATGTTGTGTTCAAAAGGGAAATCACATTCAGAGACTTTGAATATGGTTCGGAAAACTAATAGAAAACCAATTTGTTGTCGAGCACTGGTTTTCTGGCATGTATACCGTTTAATCCTTTCACTCTAAATGAAGACATAAAGCGCATTTGCAAACAGTTTTGACGGCTTTTCTGCAATATCCTTTCAAAGATAGATGTAAGGCAGTATAGCTGACCTAATTTCAAAACAAGTGGCAAACAGTTTTGATCCTAACCAGACCCCGCGTTATGCGACGTCTGATCAGGATAAAAAAAACTATTTGCAAATGCGCTTTATGACATCCTTGAGAGTGAAAGGGTTAGTGAACCAGACATATATGGCAAATGGCTAAAGCGTCATGAATAATGTGTCCAGCTGGTTTAAATAGAAATCTACATTAATATGCTTGGAAGAGACAGTCATGTTTGTGTTATATTTACATGCCACTCATTTTCTTATAAATAAAAATACGAATTCTTCCTACCTCTTATAAGGGTAAAATAAAACATCCTGATGTTGTTTGTAGACTATGCGGTAGTTGTTGAAGTGTTGCATAAAAGTCGAAGAATGAAAAGTATTATTACCGCTATAGTTTACACATCACACACATCGAAACGAAAAAAAACAGAAATCAGTTTTTCGGAAATTGAAAAAGACGTTGTCCACCCCCATAGACGTGGTGGTGATAACAGTTAAGAGTCCGGAGTCAGATCAGGCTGCAAATATTTCCACGCTTACATAATATATTAAAATAAGTTATAGATAGATAGATTTAGATAGACTTATTTCGGTAACAAGTGTTCATAACATGTCAAAGCATATTTAAAGCAAACATATAAAAGTCATGTAATGCACACTAGAAACCAAGCATAACACAAATTATTGAAAAAGATTTCCCTTATTTCCATTGTGGTCAATATGGCGTTTTCAAGAGGTTGTTACTGTCTACTATATTTTGAGTTGCGTTTAGATAGTTTAACCCTTTACCTCATAGCCTGTTTCTAGTTTTGAAGACATGTGACCACTTAAAGCAGGTTGAAAGTAAAGCAGAATGTGCCTTAAGGCACATTCTGCTTTACTTTCAGCCTGCTTTAAGCTAAAATCTGCTAGGCTATATAAAATATTTGTAATGGTGTTCATGAGGGTATAAACTGGAACTACAGTATTTTCTTCAGCGGAGGAATACATTAAATACGCTAAAAGTCGCTTCTATTGGGAAAAGGGTTACCACTGTCATTGCCAGGTCCGCCAACACTGTCATTTACAAACAGTTTGGATCCTGATCAGACGCCGCGCAACGCATAGAAAGGAATAAACAGGACAGAAAAATATTATCAACCGTAAACAAATATAAAATTGGTTTCTCAAAACACAATTCTACCATCTACTTGTTCAGTCATTATTGAATATTTAATATATTTCCAGCCAGCAATTATAAATGCATTCAAATGGACGACCACTAAGGGACAGTGACGTCATAAAACAGTGGGGAACACGTCTGTTGCAACCTTAGATTTAATAAAAACCGAAATTGTAATAATTATTACAAAACCTGTTGATATTACATCTAAGGTTGACATAGTCAACAGGAAATGAAATAAAATTAAAAATGTTATAACTTTTGACAAATCGGTTGGATGAAGATCACGTGAATTATGGCAACACCCTACAGCTCTATAGTTCACTGAATAAACCAAAACTTTGATTTACAATATTCAAATATCAAGATCAAGAGCGATTTAATACAATACATGTTGCCTTAATCATAACAAATCCTGTTGAAATTTCTATTGCAGGTGGCATAGTTAACAGGAAATGTTATAATATTTAGAGTGATTTTGACAAAGTAATTGGATCAACATCTTAACATGAGCTTCAACGATGTTAATTTACTTTGGATATTAAAAGTACAACGCCTCACTATTTTTTTTATTAAGCTTTGGACAAAATCGCATTTGGAAACAGTTTTGATCGGATCCTGATCAGACGCCGCGTAACTCCGCGTCTGATCAGAATCAGAATTGTTTGTCACTTGTTTTGAAATAAGGTCAGTTATACTGCTTTAAATCTAACATTGAAACGATATTGCAGACAGCATTATTGAAACAGACGACAATATAGAGGTGAATGGGGTAAAAAGAACTCACGATACATTTGATCATGAAAGGGTTAACTCTTTCCTCCCTGAAACTTAAAATGGACAATCCCTGTTTCTATTTGAGTCTAGTCCATTTCTGACTTTTAAGGGTTGTTTTTGTCAATGTTTGGCATTATGAAAAACAGTGAAGACCCTGATCAGAGGGCTCCTTTCGGAGCCCTCTGATCTGGGTCTTCACTGTTTGCACAGGACATGTGTACTATTCACATGTACACTGTTTGAAAAGCACGCCTATATGCGGGACTAGGGTTCAAAGGGTTAAACTTCTTGCTAATATGACATTACTCGTACATGAGTCACTTTCAACATTTGTTCTATAAACAATGGTCTGAACCTGAATCATATCAGAGTTATTTTGAAAGCATCCATTATACATATATGACCGTGGTATGTAACCTTTACATGTTCTATAAGAGAATAAAGGAGTTGTTTCTTTGAAGACCTGAGGAAAATGAAACTCGTGTTGTGTTAATATATTAGCATAGCCATATCGCACCGTTATCAAATATTGAAAAACTCTGGTTAAATTTCCGGTGCAGTAATAAGTCCAAGTAAGATATTGACATTGCTGGACCTTCTGGTGGAAATTTTACACTACATTGTCATCATATATCCAATGGAGATATTATTTTTTCCAATAAACTCTTTCATGCTAACCAAACGATGTATGTTGCAGGGTTTAGGGTCAGATCAGACCCTAAACGTTTCGCCACTCGAATTAAAATAAATCGTTAGAACCATTGCCAGTTTGAATCCAGATCAGGCCCCGCCCTGCTGTTTGAAAATATCAATCACGATTGGCGGGCAAAGGGTTGCCTCATTACTATACCCCTCAAGTTTTGTATTACAATGAATCCTCTCTATTTGCTTGCTGGAAGACTTCATTGTCGATAGTCAAAGGTCACCTACGAAATAGCAAACAGTTAAGACTCTGATAAAAACGTCGCAAATTTCGGCGTCTTATTAGGTTATACACTGTTGGTAATGTATACTCTTGTGAACGATAGTCATAAACCCTTTCATGATCAAATTATCCGTGAGATTTGTAACCCTTCACCTATTTATTGTCGTCTGCTTCAGTATTGTAGTCTGAAATATTGTTTCAAAAATTGATTTAAGGCAATATTACTGACGAAAATTCATTCGAAACTAGTGTCAAAACATCTGGGTCCTGATCAAACGCTGTGTTACGCGGCGTTTGATCAGGACCCAAATTATTTGCAAATGCTCTTTAAGGTGTCATTGAGAGTGAAAGGGTACATGGGTAATATATATATGGACCACCTGACATGGGTCCTTGATGTTTGCGTTTATAATTTATTTAACTCTTTCCTCCCTGAAACTTTAAATGGACAATTCTAGTTTCCATTTTAGAGTAGTCCATTTCTGACTTTTAAGGGTTGATTTTGTCCATGTTTGGCATTGTGACAAACAGTGAAGACCCTGATCAGAGGGCTCCTTTCGGAGCCCTCTGATCTGGGTCGTCACTGTTTGCTTAGGACATGTGTACTATTCACACGTACATTGTTTGAAAAGCATGCCTATATGCGGGACTAGGGTTCAAAGAGTTAAGATGGGGGTTGTAAATTAGTTAAACATTAAACCCACGGACATTGAGTGGGTGCACCGGTTACTGGTACAAAGAATTATAAAAAGAATCGTTAGTACGTGTATTAACAATTTCTCTGGTTGTTTTGATATTTCAGCAACTGCTTTGATACCGTTTCTGGTGTTAATTATAGATAAAATAGTGTTCGGTACACTTGTCAGTCTACAATATTACCGTTCCCAAGTACGCTTTCGTACATTCATGATCAGAATTGAGTGAAACTTGATTAACCATTTGAACTCTAGTCATGCATATACATGCATACCCTTGTACATGAAAAGAGCACGATTGCCCTTTGCAAACAGCGGGGACCCATATTAATATCCCTGTGATCAATGTCTACATTGCATATCATATTGCAACACATTGCAATAAAACAACCCTACATATTTAAAAATGGACTAGTCTATTTTAAAGTGGAACTGTCCATTTGAAGTCCCATGCAGGAAAGGGTTAACTGGCTGAACCATTGAGGTGTTCGGTGGCAAATGAGGTCCACAATAAATTCAGCTGCACTTGCAGCGTATATTCCATTTTTTTAAACAAATAAAATCAAAGTTTCAAACAGTTTGGATTCATATGAGACATTGAATAACCCTGCGTCTCATATGGATCCAAACATTTTTCAATAGTTATGAAAAGTTTGCAATTTACCAGCTTCAGGTTAAAGAGTAGAAGTCATAGGGTCTTAACTACCAAGATCTGGTCTTCTTTTTTTAGGAAAAGGTACACTAATTGTACAATTAAAATATTGGCAGAATCTAAAACAACAAGAAAGACACACATCTTACGCATGATTAGGAATCATATGGGAAAGTTGGGGCGAGAAGTGCTGGGGTCGTCCGAGTTCTCATTATGCACTTCCGGTGGTAGACTGGTTACAATGGAGAAAACGTAATCCTTTCCAATACACGCGCTTACGCTAACACTATTATTTCCATTGAAAACAGTTTGGAGCCAGATCAGACGCCGGGTAACCCGGCGTCTGATCAGGCTCTTAACGGTTTGCCACTCAGCTTAAAATAAATCGTGAGAAATGCCAAAAAGCACATCCGGTGGTGGACTGGTTATGTATGCGGATAATTTAGTGCTCGCCAGTCAAACACGTTCGTTTTCATTTTATGCAATCAAAACTAATGCAACATGACCGCACCGCATACTGAAAATAATAGACGTGGCACACATTTGTCAGAAGGTCAGCGAAATGGTCTTGGAATTTCCTCTTTTTTGAAAATTTATTAATTGTTGAGGTACGAAGTCTCTCTCTTTCACCACCTACCTTACACTTACCTTGTTGTTGTTGTTGTTGTAAAAAGGAAGGAAGGAAAAACCGATTATTTTTGGTCGAGTTTTCATGGGAAATTCGGCCAATCCTCCCTTTCGCCAAGTGTATACTTATTTGTTTTTTAATATTATCCTCTATAGAATACAGTAAAAATCTATTTATCACTTTCTTTCATTGATGGATTGGACAAAATAAAATTATCGTGAGATTTTTACCCCACCCCCTTTCACCGCACTATTGGTGTCTGCTTCAATTTTGTTGTCTGCAATATCGTTTCAAAGTAATGACTGAAGAAATTTCAAAACGAGTGTCAAACAGTTTCGATCTTGATCAGACACTGCGTTACGCGGCGTCTGATCAGGATTAAGACTGTTTCTGTTTGCAAATGCGCTTGATGACGTCATTGAGAGTGAAGAGGTTAAGGAACATTCTGCTGTACTTTCAACTTGCTCCAAGCTAGCATCTTCTTGGAAATAAAAACTATGTGTTATGTCGCATATTCCTGACTGTAAAAGTGGAACTATTTTCTTGTGTTGAAGATTGAATTACAGGCGTAAAAAGACGTATCCAGGGCTGCCATTTCTCCGATTTTTTCCTAATTCTTCGGATTTTTTTCTAGTACATGAAAGCTAAAAGAAGACTGAAAGTAAAGCAGAATGCGCCTTAAGGCGCATTCTGCTTTACTACCGTTCTGCTTGAAGTAGTCACATGCCAACGAAACTAAAAATAGGCTATAGGGTAAAGGTACGATTCGTAATATCGCACTTGAAAAATGCAAATTTGGAAATCATAGGATTTTTCGTGTCAATTTATGGCAGCCCTGCGTATCTATTGGGTAGTTAATACGATTACTCATGAGAAAACATTCATGAAACTTGATGTTGCTTGTTGTTTGAATTTACTGATTTACTGTTATCTTGAATTTAAGAGTATGAATGCCAACCAGATTTAAAATTGACCTAAAAAAGTAATATTCAACATTAGATAACATGATGATAATATTGCGCAAAGAGTGTTAAAACTGATTATTGGTGGCACATTTTTCCTCAGAAACGCCACTGTATTGCTGAGTCGTGCCATGACAAAACCTGCCTTGTTACATTGCAACATTGTAAAGACAAAGCATCGTTGTCATCAAAGGCTCTGTACATTAGCAATGTCTACACTGCCAAAACTATATATAATACAGCTACATGTACATAAAATGCTTAAATGCACATGGGTGTCAAACAGTGTAGATCAAGCAGATTATGAAATAGCAGAACAGCACAGACGCAGCTTAATCATCATCCCCATAGTTAACGTTTTCCTCTTAATTTAAAAGTCAATACACGAAACGACAAAAACGGTCGTAAGTCAAAACTTTAGAATAAATCTAATTTCTCCTTCTAAGCATGTCTTGTCTCTTTTGAATTGTCTTTTTAAAGCGACTCGCAACCAGATGGTGCATTAAAAATAATTATTTGTAAATATGTGTCAAACGCTTATATAAATGGTAAAGAATTAGTTTAGGATAAGAAATTCTGTTTAAAAAAAATGAATTTCAATAAAAAAAAATATTGGTCTCTGGTGGGATTCGAACCCATGGCCCGGCATTGGCGGACAGAAGGCAAAATAGGGGAAACCGCTTAGACCAATGGACCACGGAACTATCCGTTTATCTCGGATCGATTTAACGTATTTTAATGTGTTGCGGTCGAAAGTGCATACAACTTCGTAATTCGGCTCGAGTTTATGTCTGAGCCCGTGTAGAGAAGCAACAGCAACAACTATACCGTCTACTAGTCGGTATAGAAAAACGATGGAAAATATCTAAAAATCTAAGATTCGGTGACGATTCTTGAGACTTTTTTTGGACTGATCATATTTTTTTAATGTCAGAAGCCAAATAATGCCACAAATTTGCTTTTATTTGAGTATTTTATTTTATTTTGACAAGTACACCATCCGGTTGCGAGTCGCTTTAAGACGATTCCAAAGAGATGTCACAATACAGGATTAGTTGGAGAAATGAATAATAATTGAAAATTTTAGAATCAGGCTGACTTACGACCGTCTGTTGTGCGACGTTTCGTACTACGGTGATAAGAATCCAACATGTCTGCAAATGCAAAACAAGTCGCTAACGATAAGAGTAAAATAATTGGAGTAAAATCAATTTGTTCCTGTTCAGCGTTCAGTGAAAAAATCTTTCATTATTTACAAAATTACTGGGGTTGGGGGAGATACAACGATGCAAACCGAAGTGCCACAAATGGCAATGAAAGCAGACGACATGTTTCCCCGCCTTGACGAGTCATACAGTCAAGCCTGTATAAACCCCTTCACTGCCGTGACGTCACAGGCTCGAAACAATTGTCGTCTGCCTTTGGTTTCTGCAATTTGACAACAGAAACGTCGATACCCTTTCCAAACAGTTTGGATCATAATCGCCGCATCTGATCAGGGTCCAACCTGTTTGCAGTTAACCATTGTACTAGGGTAAGGCAGTGAAGGGGTCAAGCGACTAATCAAAGACGATACATACAGTGGATAATCTGTTATTCTTTCCCGTTTAAACGCAAACGTACGCAAACGCAAAGCAGAAAAAAACGTAGAAAAAAACAACTTTTGGACAATTCTGATATTTCATGTTTATCTTGGTGGCAAACAGTTTGGAGCCTGATCAGACGCCGGGTTACCCGGCGTCTGATCTGGCTCCAAACTGTTTGCACTGCAAATAATAGTTTTAGCGTAAACGCGTTTATTGGGAAAGAATAACAGATTCTCCACTGTAAGTATCATTAATGACAGATAGCAGCTTAATGCAGAATAAAAGTAAAGCAGAAGGGTCCTGTAAAGGCCTTCTGTTTTACTTTTACCCTGTATTAAGCGGTCACCTCTAGTAAGCGGTCACCTCTATTTTAGGATCATCGTACATCTTTATCAAGTGGCCGAGTAACATGGGTTTTGCTGTATGTCCCGGGGTGTATCAACGGGGGCCTTACAATAGGGCTTGTTTATCCTAGCCTAATTTGTTTCTGTTGGCTTGTATTGTCCACACAGTATTTGATTGTTACCACTTCCAGTGACTGGTCACAGGATTGTCGTCATTCTTAGTGGAATTATGCACTTCTAATCTCCTCATTCCCGCTATTTCGAACATTTCGGGTATTTTAAAGTGAAATCAAATATTTCGGTGACAAAGGCTCTATGATACTGTTTCGTTTAAATATATTAGAGCTTTTATTTTTTACGAAACAGTAATGGAATTTAAGGTGGGAAAACTATTTTGACACCATCGTTACAGTTTTGTGGAATAGTGGATTTCTTTTCTGTTCAGTATCGACGATTTCAAATGTTTCGAGGTGTTTTAAAGGTGCAAAAGGCTCTAGGTATCCGTTTTCATTTTATACAAGAAGAAGAAGAAGAACGTTTATTTATTGATTTAACTTAGGTTATACAGTTTCTCGTCACAAACACAAAAACATATAATATGATATAACATAATATAATGTATTAATTACAATATAAAGACACATCTGATATGTAGATATAGATCTAGATTTATCACAGATTCGCCAATAATGTTAACCCCTTCAATACAATGACAGCATATGCTTTAAACAAGTGTCCTTTGCTTTTATTTCTTTTTAAATTTCAGGAAAAAACTAAATAAAATCGCAATGAATGTCAAACCGTTTCGATGTTAATTAGACGCGCTTAGTCTAAACTGTTTGCAAAAGCCATTGTACTCGGGGTAAGGCAGAAAATGGTTATAAGAATAAGTTTATGGTTCATTTTTGTAATTTGTATACAAAACTTATATTTCGTATAGAGTGGGTATGGAATTTTAGATACGCACTTTTATATTTACTCCGTCGGTACAATGGAAGCGGCTGGTAAAGAAATGCCTCCTGATTTTATTGCTTAAAATAAGAGTTTAAGCATTTCGACAGCAGAGAGCCAACCAGCTTGAACCCTGATCAGACGCCGAGTAACTAGGCGTCTGATAAGGATCCAAACTGTTTGCCAATGTAAGTAAAGTCGAGGTTCGTAGTGAACTGAAAAGCAATAACATCCGACTGAGATAAAGATCACTCAAAAATACTTAAAATTGATTTAACTCCTTCATTGTTTAACGGTTTCCCCCATAGAAGCGACTTTTAGCACATTCATTTTATTCCTCCGCTGATATAAATAGTTCCAGTTTATTCTGTCATGAACAATTACCATTACACATATTTTATATAGCCTAGCAGATTTTAGCTTAAAGCATACTGAAAGTAAAGCAGAATGTGCCTTTAGGCACATTCTGCTTTACTTTCAACCTGCTTTAAGTGGTCACATGTCTTCAAAACTAGTAACAGGTTATGAGGTAAAGGGTTATGGCGCAACTGTCTATATTTGCAAACAGTGTTGGTCCAGATCAGACGTCGCGTTACGCAATCAAAAACACCAAGAATTTAATTGTGGTGGTAACAATGCAGACAGTATCATAACAGTAAAGTAGTTAAAGGCACGTTACTTCTGCAAGCAAGATGACAGTAAAGCAGGTAGCTCCTATATGAACGTTCTGCTTTTCTTCACTTTCATCGTGCTTTAAGCTATTCCTCCAAACATATGCATTTTACGTCTTTTATTGATCACTCCACCTATGAAGAATATATCTTATACAGCCATGAATAAGAAATAGTTCCTTTATTCTAGCAGACTGTGACATAAGGCAGAATGCGCATACGGACTTTTGTTCTTTACTTTCAACCTGCCTTTTAAAAAGAAACATACTATGGAGTAATACATGAAGCTATTTCAAGGGTAAACATGACCATCCTATGTAAAGTATGATGTGAACGGCGTTAACAGCAAATTCAGAGCTCCAGATAATTTCAAAAAATAAATTCTTCTTTTCTGCATTAAATCCTATGGTGTCACTACTCATTAGAATCGTCTGTTCAATGCGATTCTAATGAATAGTTACACCATAGTAGTTGGTGCTGAAATGAGTGAGAAAAAAATGTGGATTTGTTTTTACTTTACTCCCTCTTGTTTGGCGCCCTGAGCTTTTGACTTTCGTATACGGCTGATCAGACATAACAAGCTGTTAACCCCTTCACTGCCGTGACGTCATCAATTTAAAAAAAAATATCGTCTGCTTTTATTTCTTAAATTTTAATTTTTGCTATTTTTACTGAAGAAATATTGAATTGAGTGCCAAACAGTTTGGATCCTGATCAGACGCCGCGTAACGCGGCGTCTGATCACGATCCAAACTGTTTGCAAAAAAACTGTTGTGCTCGGGGTAAGACAGTGAAGGGGTTAAACGAGTTATTGCAAGTTTATGTTTTGATGAAGACAAAGTCCAGCCGGCGCTTCGATATCAGCTAGACTTTGAATTCCCATCAACGTATTGCATCTTCGATTGCGAGATAGAGTCGTGGTCAGTGGAATCTGTGAAGGCTTATTTCAGACAAAACTTGTTTCATATATATATATATACGTTTTGATGAATCTTCTAAAACAAACCATAGACGCAGTGCGAGAAAAGATTTTGTGAGCTTGAATCGGTCGTCATTTCAATTATTTACAGTGCGGACTACGTTAATTTTCCCATTTAAACAAAACTATACGAAAGTTTACGCAGTGAAGTAAAGTTAGAAAATGGCGTTATGTTTGAAAATGCTCATGTTCGGGCGTTATTCTGCGACCGATATCGATCTAAACATTTTGTTGTTGCTACTTTTATATTGACACAAAATAGTTTGCGACTTATTATAATAATAGTGACAAAATGTTGACTTTGAAAGAAACAAGAATGTTTTTCTCTCATCATAAGTCAGATTTACCTGCATGTTATGCATTTATTTTTTAATCTAGTTTTATTTGATAGGAACGAATAAAATCGTCATAAATATTCTGAAAATGCACTATCATCTGTAACTGCACTTGCGTTTAAATCCGTTTGAAAACTAACGACCAACGTTTTACGAGAGCGAAAATGCACTTACGTCACAGCTCTATTTGCCATAAAAATAATCTAATTTGAATTCGTTAACTTAAATAGCCGGGTCATTTATATACTTTTGCATTAATAACGACATATGCACGGCGCGTTCGAACTACTTGTCCAGTTTAAGATAGGTCTAAGACAGTGGGGAAGGTGTTGTCATTTAATGACAATCGTGTTCGTGCTTAAGCATTGTTTTTATTGCAATCGGTTTGGAGCCAGATCAGACGCCGGGTAACCCGACATGTGATCAGGCGCCAAACTATTTGCCGTTTAGATAGAATTGAATTGTCAGTTCTTTGAAACAAAAACCAAATATCAAATATCAATTTTCTACATTTCATTGCATTGCGTTTCTATTAAGTTTTGTTTTTCTCCATTGTACATTGTAGTTGTATTTGTCTTACACTGGTTGTGATAAATTATTGGATTTTTCACTGCCTTTCTTGTGTGACATTTTACGTTATAAAATTCTTGTCTTAAAACATACAAGGTGAAAACAAACGTCGCAGACCCATGACGGGAACATGTGAAAACACAATACAATAAACTGGAAAACAAATTAATCAGATATTATCAACTGAGAAGTTTAGTTAAAAATAGTGACTTGGAATATTTTTGATACTATAATGATTGGGAACAATCATAAAAATTGACGGATTTTCTCCAAGACAAAGGAATCGTGGGATAGTCGATATTCTATTCTTGGAAATAATTGTGCCGGTAATAAAGAGTCTTGAAAACTTACCCGAGTCTTGTAGGAGCACTAGACTCACGGATAATTATTTCAACTAACGATTAAAAGTACACTGCTATGCTTGCCTCATAGTACTCGTGAGTTGTGTTCTTTTGATTGCGAAGAGCCGAATTTCATGTGGATCGCAAGTAGAAACCCTTGTAGATTTATTACAGAAATTCTACATATAAATAATATATACCCTCATAATGTATTGTGCTTTTGTTGAGTTATTGAATACTGATATTGACAGAAGTTTTGTGAAACAGAGGGAAAATTCCACGGAAAACTTGACAACGAGTATTTGTCTGTCAGTTCGAAACGTGCACTTTCGTGTTTGTAGTGTAAATAATTAGAAACATACTCAATGGCGATCACAGAATGGCCTCAACTGGTTGGATGAACTTTGCCGTGTTTTTGTTACTGTTTGTCTGCATACACCATATAGCAGCGACTTGGTGGTAAGTTCTTACAGTGGAGAACACGTTTTTCTTTCCCGTTTAAACGCAAAACACTTAAACGAAGAAAAGTGCAACTTTCGGACAATTCTGATAATTCATATTTATCTTAGTGGCAAACAGTTTGGAGCCTGATCAGACGCCGGGTTACCCGGCGTCTGATCTGGCTCCAAATTGTTTGCAATGGAAATAATAGTTTTAGCGTAAACGCGTTTATTGGGAAAGAATAACGTTTTCCCCACTGTTCCTGTTCTGTACGTTGGGGAAGACGATATTCTTTCCCAATAAACGCGTTAATGCGAAAATCATTATTGTTTTATTGTTAATAGTTTAGAGCCAGACCAGACGCCTGCTAATCCGGCGAATGATCAGGCTCTAGACTGTTTGCGACTCAAATAGAGAAGAAAAGACAATATTTTCAAGATATAACTATTTGTTAGTCACGGGAGAGAATAACGTTTTTTCAACAGTTGAGCAAAAGACGACATCATTCTTAACCCCTTTACTGCCAACACGTCATCTGCCGTAAATAACTGTCGTCTGCTTTTATTTCTCAAATTTATATTTCAGACATGTTGACTGCAGAACCATCGATAAGAGTGCAAAACAGTCTAGGTTCTGATCTGACGCCGCGTTATGCGTCGTCTGATCAAACTCCTAATTGTTTGCTAAAACCATTGTACTCATGTTCAAAGAGTGGCAAAGATCCATTGTCATACAGACATTAATAGTATCAGTATTGTACATGTATCAGTATTCAGTATTGTTATGATCTAGATCGAAGCTTTTTGCAAATATTACGTGAAGTCGCGCTTAGTGAATTCAAGCGGGTTCAGAACGCCGAGAGCATATCAAAAAGTAATATTAATTGTACTGTAAATCACGCCATTTCGATCATTACAAAGGCATTGTTTGTAAATGACAACTATGCTCGTTGCTAGGATTGAATGTGTTAAATATGTATAACAATGCATTTTAGTAGGTTTAACGTGAATAAGAATGCTCTTAAAGGGTCATTCTGCTTTATTTTCAGCCTGAAACGTGATTATAGAATATATGTAATTGGTTAAATAAGTATTGTGGTTTAACTCATTGTGCCCTAGTGACACATTATATGCGTCCTCTACCAAAAGTGTACCTCTGAAGAGTACACTTGTCTAATGCAAACAGTGAATTCCCTGATTAGAGGGCTCCTGCAGGAGCCCTCTAATCAGGGATTTCACTGTTTGTCATTTTGTCATATATTATAAAAACAACCCTAAATATTCTTACATGGATCAGTCTTTATTGTAAACAGGAATTTTCCATTATAAGTTTCAGGGGATAATGTGTTAAATAAGAATGTAACATAAATCAAACCGTTCATACAAAGATAGCAAAGAGGTCAGTACTCACGTGTATTAAAGCAATGAGACATACGAAAGTGATCCCATATACATGTATTGATGATCAGAGCGAATTAACTATACATAGCAAAACGATCACATAAATAAAAGTAAACAGACAAAGCAAAGTAATCACATGAACAAAACAGAACATATATTTAATTGGCTTGTTCATAGTAGATCTATATCGTCATATATAAAACGCATATTACAGAACAGAACAGAACAGATGTTTTATTTGACTTAAGCATACACGCTCATCACCATAACATATATATACATGTATATAATAACATAAAACTGATGGTACTAAAATAATGAGATACAAATTATACCATACAATATGTTCATATCATATTGAAGAAAGAACAATTCAAGTCATATTCTATATAGCTATGGAACTAGCGGATGGACTAAGTGTTATGAGTCAAACTTAAACGAAAAGAGAATGCCAGATAACTTGGAAGATTTTATAAAAAAAAAGATGTTATAATCATTTGTCTGGAATAGCTGTTCAAAATTTTAAACACTGTGTCCGACGTAGAATTATCTTGAGATATTGCTTTCTTAAGTCTAAAGATACGGGTATCTAATCATACACTTTTATTCGTCTTCTATTTCAGTATACAGTAAAACCTCTCTATTACGACCACTAAACTGTGTTAATGATTAGGTGTTTCTGACAGGTGACTGCTTAAAGCAATGTGAGAGTAAAACGAAAAGCTCCTGTAGGAGCTTACTGTTTTACTGTCACATTGCTTTAAGTTGTCACCTGTCTTTTAAACACTCATCTAGCCTTCTTTTTAGTTAGTGTCCATAATAGAGAGGTTTAACAGTTTTTAATCATACACTATTATTCGTCTTCTATTTCAGTATATCTGCAATTTCCACATACTCTCATTGCCCTTGGAATTCTAGTTCTCCCATAATGGCCTGTTTCAGGCTGTTTGTATATGCAGAGAATTCGCAGGCAGTCTAATTTTACAAATACAATTTCTTAAATCAAAGGAAAATATTTCTAAGTAGTCTTCATAACCTACTATTTTTATGATTTATTATATAACTGTAAAATCAGCTTTCATCTAAATACAAATTTTAATTGAAAAACAACATTATATAGATCTATCAAAGCGACCACAAAGGGATGGCATATATCATATTGGTCGCAAACATATCAAAAGGGCTCTTATTAAAGCGGTATTCAGTTTCAAAGAGATCGCACATCACAATCATATATGTATATACCAAAGTATCGTACAAGAGCGCATCTGATAATTTTCTATAAGATAGTTCACCAATTTGTCGCCATGCATCCAGGAACAAATTTCTTTACACCAACTGACCCAAGAACAATATTTTACACACCGTACAGCTTTCGACCAATCAGATCATCTAAAGATGCTATTAAAATATCCTAGAAGTATCCCACAATGGAACATACTACCAGTCAAAGCATAAATATGCACCAAAAAGATCGCACACATTAAATCGGCAGCACATACAAAAGCTATCGCATTTTTAAATATCGAAGTGATTTTACATTGAAAACGACAACATTTACCAAAGCGATCGTACGTTGTAAGTGTATCAAAGCTATCACACCAATTACTCAGGGCTGCCATAAGTTGACATAAAAAATCTTAAGATTTCCAAATTTGAATTTTTCAAGTGCGATTTTACGAATCGTACCTTTACCCCCATAGTATTTTCCTTAATTTGTTGACATGCGACTACTTAAAGCAGGCTTTAAGTAAAGCAGAATGCGCCTTAGGTCGCATTCTGCTTTACTTTCAGCCTGTTTTAAGCTACCATGTACGGGGGGGAAATCCGGAGATTTAGGAAAATTCCGGAGAAATGGCAGCCCTGATTACTGCAAATGGTCATATCTATCAAAGTGGTCACTTCGATACCTGTGATCATATATTTCAAAATGGTAACCTCGATAACTTTGGTTATATAGATTAAAGGTTACTTCGATACAGTGGAAAATCTGTTATTCTTTCCCGTTTAAACGCAAACGAAACGCAAACTCATTGTACTAAAAAGGAGAAAATAACAACTTTTTCACAATTCTGAAAGTTGATTTTCCTTGATGACAAACAGTTTTGAGCCTGATCAGACGCCGGGTTAACCGGCGTCTGATCTGGCTCCAAACTGTTTGTATTGGAAATAACAGACTTAGCGTAAACGCGTTTATTGGGAAAGAATAATTTTTTCTCCACTGTAACTGATCATATAGATTAAGGTGGTCTCTTTGATAACTGAGATCACACATGTCAAAATGGTAAATTTGATAATTGCGCCAAGATATATCAATGTAGTCAATCGGCGTTGTATGACCTATTTTGTGTCGCAGTGCCGTAAAACTCTGCTCATCTATCAATCAATCCATTCGATAACTATGAGTATATGTACAATTAAACGAGGTTGTGTGGTTTTTTTTTATCTTAATGAACAAAGTCACGTAGATTTGTTAAAAATTAATAAAACCGAAACTCTATAAATTAAATTTACGCGAAGGAGTGATGGCGAAATACGTTGAACGCATTTGTAATTACGTCATATGTAGATGACGCCGAGGCATGCCTTATTTGCATAATTATACTATCATGTGTATACGAAAAATAAATAACAAAGAGAGTTATTCAACGCTTGTGCTGTTATAAAAACTCATATATGCACCTCCGTGTTTTATGTCGTCTCACCTGGGGCCCGTTTTTAAACGTCGTATGACAAAAATAGTCGTAGGTCAGATTCTGAAATTATCAAATATTATTTACTTCTCCTTCTAATCCTATCTTGTGCAATCCTTTTGGAATCGTCTTGAAAAGACGATTCCAAAAAGATATCACAAGACAGGATTATGGATTTTAAAGGTTTGATTTACGACGGTATTGGGCCTGAGCGAGTCAATGCACGTGAGGGTGAGGAGAAGAATTATAAGTCATTACAAAGTAAACAATCTTGCAACACTAACATCTCAAACATTCAGACTGACTAAGTATGAGCAAAATAGTTGGCATCGTTTATTACTTTATTACTTAAAGTATTGGGCATAACTATTAATGGGAGATTGAGCAGTGAAGTGTTCCGAGTTAAACAGTGCATGCCCCACTCAGGGACACTTAACCGTTTCACCACCAATCGCGTCTTAACTAACATTTTCAAAGTGTGTATAGATCTGGATTAAACTTCGTGTACCTTGTTGTCTGATCGTAAACTTCTGAAAATTAGTACATGTACTCATGCTTCTTCTGCAAAACCGCCTTTTAAATTATAGAATAGGTATACATATATTGCAGAAGATAGTTTTAACCAGACGTAACTCTGGCAGTTAATCATTATCATGCTAAACTCGACTTGGCTAACATTTGTAAACAGTTTGGAGCCAGATCAGACGTCGCGTTACGCGGCGTCTGGTCTGGATACAAACATTTTGCCACTAATATTCACAGTTTCTTCCGATTATATAGCATGAAATGAAAACTGATTTTTATATTTTACGCAGATGGTAAATTTAAAGCAGACGACAACTTAACATGAAAATGGTTTAAGTGTTACAACACCTGCTGTTCTGTATCAACTATAGTCTAATTTCCATAACTCGAACTCGCTTGAATTAACCCGTTTGCGCTCAGTGGATTCGTCAATGCTTATATTTTGGATTATTCCATTTTTATTTAAGGGGCTGCCAGGTCCAAATTTTTATGGGTTTTTTTGTATTTTTTATATTAAAATTCCTATCAGCAATAGTGTAGACTCTGATCAGACGCCGCAAAATGCGGTATCTGATCAGAGTACACACTGTTTGTATATGTCCCTTTAATGGGACGCTATGCACAAATGGGTTTTAATGAATCCGTTTTTCTTCAGTTGAATGTCCCTAACACGAGTTCGCTTTAAGTCGTACTTTCCTCTATCTCGAAGTTAAAACGTGACGTAGTCACAATTAAGTGTCGATAAACGTGTAAGTCTCATAACTGTAAGTTCAAATAAAGGAATTTCGATATACAGTTTGTATTAAGTTTCGAATGTAGGTTTTTAGATATTTTTTTTTTTTGTAATTAATTTTATTTCCGTCAAAAGTACAATGCATAACAAATACAATAATCATGCTGTACATCAGTTATACAGAACATACAATATATCGTCAAGACATGGCATCTACATGAATCAGTGTCATTTTATGATAACAATATATTACCGAATAACGAACAATAAACATGAAAATTGCATTTGAAGAAATTGTCGATTGAAAAGTATAGGCATATTCTGACGGTCATAATTTGTGTGTGTGTGTGTGTATTAAGTTTGTATTAAGTTTCGAATGAAGGTTTTTAGATTTAGTAGGACACGATAATCTTATTCTCAAACAAACATGATTATGACTTAAAATAAAAATGAAGAAAGCGTTTGCATGAGAGCAACAAGTTTAGATCCATATCATGTTGCAAATGTAAGTACCGGTACTCTAAGGGTGTTGATTTTCACTCCCTATAACAACTTCCTCCGAAAAACACACAAATCTTTGTCTCCCATTTGTTGTTGTTGTAGGGAGGGGGCTCTACACTCCATGAACAGGCCCGAGGTTATAAAGCATTTCAGTTGAGTCTGAGTGGGTTCCCAAGCATTTGATTGGTCAGATTTGAGCCTAGGCTCAAATCTGACCAATCAAACGCTTGGGAAAGAGTTTAGACTCATTCAAGTCAAAAGCTTTATAACCTCGGAACCTGTTCTAACTGCAATGCAGACCCAACACCATTGAATCAGATTTCAAACTGTTTGTCTGAATCTCAGAAATACAGTGGAGAATCTGTTATTTTTCCAGTTTAAACGCAAAAAACGCAAACGCATTGTACTTAAATGCAGAAAATAACAACTTTTTCACAATTCTGAAAGTTGATTTTAACCTTGATGACAAACAGTTTGGTTACCCGGCGTCTGATCTGGCTCCAAACTGTTTGCATTGGAAATAATAGATTCAGCGTAAACGCGTTTATTGGGAAAGAATAACGTTTTCTCAACTGTAACTGATTTATATAAACAATATTTCAGAAAAGTATTCCTTTCTACGTTTAACCCATTCACACCTGGTTGAATGAGTGAGAATCAACACCCTTAGAGTACTTACATTTGCAACAATTTGAACCCAGATCTGGGTTTAAACTGTTTGTCCATCGTCTTTATGTTTCTTCTGACAAAATGTAAAATACGTAACTTTGAGAAAATACAGCAAACGACAATTTTAAGAAGGGAACACTGCCTTTGATTAATAATACTCAAAGGATAAGTTAAATTCTGCTACAAAATCGTCTGCTTCAATTCTTTCTCGTCTGCAATTGACTGTTAAATCAAAACTTTCAAAGCCACTTTAGCTTACTATTTATAAGAATGGACGTCTAACAGTTTTGAGCCTGAAAAGTCGTCGCTTCATTTGCTGTGTCTGATCTGGATCCAGACTTTATTTACCAAAGGCCCGACAAGCAGACAAAACGTTGAATACAGTCAAAAGTCGATACTTCAAACTCGCTTAAATCGATCGTACCAGTTGTTTTTCGATAATTAATCTCGCTTTTAAAAGTCGAACATAAACGTATTTCAAAGTTCAAACGTGGCTCAGCAACGTTTTAACTTTGAAGTATGGGTAGTTTCGAACTAACGCTTTTTTTCGAATTATCGTGTTTCGACTGCATACTTAAAAAAGGAATACAGTAAAACCTCTCTATAACGGCCACTAAAGTGTGCTAATTTATTAGTTGTTTTTGACAGGTGACTGCTTAAAGCATGGTGACAGTAAAACAGAAAGCTCCTGTAGGAGCTTTCTGTTTTACTGTCACCTTGCTTTAAGCTGTCACCTGTCATTTAAATAACCAATTAGTCCTCGTTTTAGTGGCCGTTATAGAGAGGTTTTACTGTAGACCCCGTTGGGGGTTGCAAATTGTTAAAGAAGATTCCATCTGTTTGTTTGCTTTCCTTTCAGCTCAAACAACTTGATTTTCTTCAAAGTAAGGCTCCATTTAAATCGTTTAACTTACATCTCAAATAACTTATACTGCTTTGGTGTATAGAAATTGATAATATGATTCGGAACTTCACAATCACGCTTTCTGTTTCCATCCTATGATGTGCAGCTTTGATTTTATGAGCTGTACCAATATTAGAATTATGGAATATTTACTTATAACTTTTTCACTTCCTTAGGCGACTAGAAAGGACATAGGGTCTTCCTTCACCTGTAATTAGCTGGACGTCGCGATATGACTGATATACTGTTAAAATCGACGTAAAATCATATAGACAAATCAAATCAAATCCAGAACGGACATTTCAATGACATGGATACTGGTTCTAAATGTATACTTTTAGTTACCCATCTTTATACTCATAATCCAGAGGTCAAGGCTGATTCAGAGATTCTTCTTTGCTACACACTGGCACGGAGTAAATGCATACTGTTTTTACTGATGGGAGTATCCAAATTAATCAAAACGAAAATGAAAAAAATTAGACCAGGCACCCCTTAGATAAAAAATGGAATAATCCAATTCATAGGCATTGAAGAATCCAGCAGACGCAAATGGGTTAACGAAACTAAACGAGATGCAAACATATTAAGAAAATTAGAGTTGTGATATTTCATTTGAGTCGCAAACAGTTTGGTTACTAGATCTAAGCGTCTTATTTGTTTCCCAACTGTTTGCAATCGAAATGATTGTTTTAGCAAAGATACGTTTATTTGGAAAGAATGGCGTCTTCTCTCGTGTAAAACCTTTCTGGTAAAGTGTTCATAATTATAGTCTATTCCAGTTTTGAAAAATTAACAGTAATTGGAACTACATGTATAGTCTATTCCAGTTTTGAAAACTTACCAGTAATTGGAACTACGAGTAAAGTTAACATCTCTTTTACGACAATTAAAGTGTGCTAATCATTACAGTGGAGAATCTGTTATTCTTTCCCGTTTAAACGCAAACTTACGCAAACGCAAAGCACTAAAACGTAGAAAAGAACAACTTTTGGACAATTCTGATAATTCTTATTTAACTTGGTGGCAAACAGTTTGGAGCCTGATCAGACGCCGGGTTACCCGTCGTCTGATATGGCTCCAAACTATTTGCACTGCAAATAATAGTTTTAGCGTAAACGCGTTTATTGGGAAAGAATAACAGATTCTCCACTGTACGTGTTTACGACAGGCGACTGCTTAAAGCAAGGTAACAGTAAAATAGAAAGCTCCTGGAGGTGTAGATCCAGATCAGGGTTTATGTAAACTGTTTGAAAGATACATATATATTAATGAATTGAATCAATTCTATGATATTTGATCTGTGATAGTCTCCTACAATTCTTAGTAAGAATGGCTGTGTACGCCATAGTTTCTGTATATATGGTGTTTGTTAATATTTCTGTATTAGTACACAGATGAGACTTAAATAAAGATATATATATATAATATTAGTTTCCAGCATAGCAAGGATTGCAACAAACGTAAAATAGAGTAAACTTTTGTTAGGCGGTCATTTAATAGATAAGAAATGGCCAGTATATAGAAGAAGCGATTGTTAAAGCGACTCGCAACCAGATGGTGCATTTGCAAAAATAAAATAAAATACTCAAATATAACCAAAAGGGTAGCATTATCGTGCAATGGCATTGGAAAAATATGACCAGTCTAAAAACACCCTGTAGAAATGTGTTCAAATCTCAGTTTTTTAGATATTTTCCATCGTTTTATCCATAGCGTCTACAGTTGCTATAGAAATTTATCACGGGCTAAGACATAAATTCGAGCCGAATTATGCAGTTGTATGTACTCTTCATCGCTTCCCACTAAAATACGTTAAATCGATCCAAGATATATGAATAGTTCCGTGGCCCAGTGAGTCAGGCAGTGTTCTCATTTTGACTTACGTCCGCCCATGCCAGGTCACGGGTTCGATTCCCACCAGAGCTCAATACTTTTTTTTTATTGAAATGCATTTTTTTAAACAGAATTTGTTATCCTAAACTAATTCTTACCCGTTTATATAAGCGTTTGTCATATATTTACAAATTACTATTTTTAATGCTATATCTGGTTGCGAGTCTCTTTAAATCATGGATCAAATAAATGTAGAAAGCTGATTTAGAATATTTCTGTATTAATTCAATCCTGTTTTAGGAGAGATTTCCACATACAGTGCAAAAGACGTTATTATTTCCAGTGCAAGCAGTTTTGAGCCAGATCAGACGCCCGACGTCTAGTCACGCTCCAAACTGTTTGCCACTCAGATTTAAAAGAAATCAGTCAGAATTGCCAACAAATTGCCATTTTCTCCGTTTTTTGCAATGCGTGTGCGTTCCGTTTGCTTTTAAACGAAAACAAATACAGTGGAGAAAACGTTATTCTTTCCCAATAAACGCGTTTACGCTAAATATATAATTTCCCATACAAACAGTTTGGAGCCAGATCAGACGCCGGGTAACCCGGCGTCTGATCAGGCTCCAAACTGTTTGCCACCAAGATAAAGATGAATTATCAGAATTGTCAAAAAGTTGTACTTTTCTACGTTTTAGTGTTTTGCGTTTGCGTACGTTTGCGTTTAAACGGGAAAGAATAACAGATTCTCCACTGAAACGTCTTTTCCACTATAAATGAACGACAAAGCAAATGACGAAACTCTGCCAAAGACAGTGTCGTTCCCTTTACATGTAACTACTGGTGGATAGGGTAGAAATATGGGTAATTATTGTCGGAAACAAGAGACCATGTACAATTAACACAAAACAAGTGGGCTTTCAGCGAAATTGATTGTGACTTCTAGAAAATTGATATACGCCAAATGGCATGTGTCTTGTTTATGCGTTGACAGTTGAATTTGTCACAGTGTACAGAAAATGAATGTAATCGATAGTATATGACCAAAACGATTTATTTCATGTTTGACATAGTTTTTGCATATTTGTGGTTTTATTGCTTATGTAAACATAAGACTTGCCGGCAAAAATACAATGACTTTGGAAGAAAATTATTTTGACAAAAACAAAATAGTTATGCTAGCTTAAAGGAATTCAAGGCCTAATTGATTATCAGATTTATATAAAGTGAATTCGGGTAATGAATTCGCCAACCCTTTGCTCCGTTTCTGTCTCTGTTATTCTCTAATTGGGCCGCTAGTAATTTTAACCCTTTGCATGCTGATTGCGACTTTATTGATTTTGCAAACAGATTTGATCCCAAAACTCAAAACTGTTTGACAGTCGTCTTTAGGTTTCTATACTTTAAAAATGTTTACATAAAAAATTAACACATTTTGCAGACGACAATTTCGAAGCAGACGATGTCACCTTAGGATAAGGGTTAACCCATTACTCGAAAGACGAACATTTTTACGCATTTAATTAATTCCTCCAATGAAGAAAATAGTTCCTTTTATACAGTAATGAATGTACAACGTACAAGAAATATTATTATTAACTTATCGCAGCGAAAGGTAGCTGGAACCAGGCTTAGTGTAAAGCAGAGTGGGTATCAAGGCGCATTCTGCTTTGGCTTTCAATCTGTATTAAGTGGTCACCTGTCAAAACTAGAAACAGGTTATGGGATAAAGGATTAACTGTAACTCTACCCCCTATGTCTTACTCCGGGTGCATATGTATTTGCAAATTGTTTTGATCCTCCTAAGTAGCCGTGTAGATTGGTGACCAGGGTCCGAACTGTTTGGCACGTATTACGACGTTACTTCTGTCTAGTTGTATTATTTCTTATTTTAAAATAGCAAACCGACATCAATATGTAACCCTTCTCCAGCCAATTGTCTGCCTTTAAATTCGTGTCTGCAAATTTGATAAACGTCAGATGTATCCATTGTTTTGGTTTCCCGAATCTAGAAAATCACTCACATGTATTAGAGGTTACTATTTCTTGTGGTCTTACAAATAATACTTAATAATTGTGATCTGGATTAACATTATTTGCACTAACATGCATCAATGAAATATGTCTCTGATGTTTTAGGTCTATATTTTTGTCGTCTATAGCGGTAGTTGCTCTGGTACATTAACCCATTACCCCATAGCATGTGTCTAGTTTTGAAGACAGATGAGCACGTCAAGCAAGTTGAAGGTAAAGCAGAATGCGCCTTAAGGCGCATTCTGCTTTACTTTCAGCCTGCTTTAAGCTACCAACTGCTTAAATGTCGAAATCAATTCTAATGTTAAATATTAACAACTGTATAAATAGGAACTATTTTCTTCGGTGAAGGGATAAATTAGAGGATAAAAAGTGGGTGTCTATGGTGTAATAGGTTAAAGATTAAATAAAGATTGTTGTATGTGAAAATGAACATTGTAATGTTACCGCTCGATCACATTAACTTTATATTTACATTACGTGCGTCATGACAACTATTTGAGGTCACCGTTATTATAAAGTACACCAAAGAGGTTTAATACAGTCTTCGATACATGTATAACGTATATTCAGAATTCGATATAAAATGAATTGCAACGAGACTAGTGTTATTTGTTTTAACTACATTCATTCTTCGTTGGACGGGTAATTTTTTTTACCCCTTTCCCTTATAGAAGCGACTTTTAGCACATTCATTTGATTCATCCGCTGAAGAAAATAGTTCCAATATATACCGCAATGAATATGTGTCATATTTAATACTTTCCTTATTCTAGCAGGTAATGGCTTAAAGCAGGCTGAAAGTAAAGCAGAATACGCCATATGGCGCATTCTGTTTTACTTTCAACCTGCTTTAAGTGGTCATCTATCTTCTATACTAGAAAGAGGCTATAGGGTAATGGGTTAATTAATACAAAGTTAAACTGTTGTATTCAATTAGTTCGACATCATATTACAGTTGAGCTCTGCCAATGTAGGATACATTGCTACAGTTATCGTCTGCTACAACTTTCAAATTTCTATTTTCCTCAGGATCCAAACTTTTGCAAAGTTTATAGCGGTATGGCTTGAAATAACCCTTTATCTCTTCCATAACCTGTTTAAAGCGTTTTTATCTTTACTTTAAATCTGTTTTAAGCTACCATCTAGGGTATAGAAAATATTTCTTATGTTGCATATTTATGACTGTATAAAATATATAAGAATTAATGTCAACGTTGCAAGGAACCGATACTGTCGCTGTGAAGAGGATTGACCGTATATCAATTTATGTACAGTCGAACTTCGATATCTTTAACTCGCTTAATTCGAACTATCCGATTTGTCGACACTTGAATTGCATTATTTCATGCTCGGTTAAGTCGAACATACCTGTATGTCAAAGTTAAAACGTGGCTAAGCTACGTTTTAACTTTGAAATACGGATATGTTCGACCTAACCGAGTTCGAGATATCGAAGTTAAACTGTATTTATTTTTATTTACGTGTCACGGTGAAAGAAGAGAAACAGTAAACCCGTTATTAGCGTCACTCAATATTAGGTTTGTTTTCAAAATGTCCGATTTTGAATGATGTTAATAACTAGTTTTACTATGTGTACACACAATCTTGAACTATACATGTAAGCGCCAATTCACTAAACCATTGGTCAATTTTAAAAATCGATGAGCGCTTAATACAGGATAAAAAAGTGGAGATAATTCCTATAGTTTTCGCTAAAACTGTTATTTCCAATGTAAACAGTTTGGAGCCAGATCGGACGCCGGGTAATCCGGCGTCTGATCAGGATCTAGACTGTTTGCCACTCAGATCAAACTGAATAGTTACAATTATCAAAATGTTGTCATTTGCTCCATTTTAGTGTGCTGCGTTTGCGTTTCGTTTGCGTTTAAACGGGAAAGAATAACGTTTTCTCCACTGTACAAGATTGAATTAAAATCTCTTTATTCACAATGAGATGGCCGTGTGTAAGCGTACACACTCAAACCAATGCGGAACCGGACAAATCGGTTTAGAGAGTTTTCAGTTTATGGAGTTTTAGCAGTTATTCAAACAAATATGAATTAGCAGAATTTTTAGACAGGTGACTTCATAAGAATGGACAACAAAGATACAGCAAACTACTTTAAGCACGTTTTACATTTCTGCTAGTCTGCATCAAACACATAGACTCAGCCAAAAAAGAAAGTACATGTACCCCATTTTGTATTCTAAATTATCAGCGTCTAATACTTAAACTGTATTTAATATTTGTTTTATATAAAGTGACAGACAATATGAAATCATATTGGCTAAATAACAGGCACATTGTAGTGAAAATAAAAGGTCTTTTACTAGTTTTTCTGCATTTTTGCTTAGAACTGTTTTCCATAGAAGAGAAACAAAGGTGCTCATATTCAGCAAGCAAAACTTATTCTTAAAGAAAATAATATCGCATTAGACTTTCATTCATCACACTGTTCACGGTGAAAATATATGAATCTTTAAAATTTACTTAATGTAAAGTCAATGTAAAAAGTGGGAACTTTCTAGTTTTGGCTGGGTATACTTTTCATTTGATTTTACTTTTGTTTTACCTAAATTTTTCTCCAAGTTAGCCTCACATTTAGCCATTACCCTGGTATCTTCTGATACATTATATCACTTATATGGCTTGTCTTTTTCAAATTCGTCACTATTAGTCCGGGAGTCAAGGATGTAAACGTGAAAATGCCGGATAAAGTTTTTTTCTCTGAAGTTTTCTATAGTCTAGGGGGTCCTCATCAAGATCAAAGAGGGTGCCCAGTGACATCCCTTGAGCATTTCTCAAAATATGCTAATTAAGTTGGCCATTACTGAAATGCCGTTATTTGGCCATATGTCAATTAGTATGCATCCTACCATGATGAAATTGGTGTCTATAACCAGGTTATCAGGGTCTACGAGCATGATTAACCCATCATTTCAGGAATTAAATGTTTTGGACATATGCAACTTATGCAAATTATGCAAATGAGGTCGGTCATTACTGAAATTCCGTTATTTGGCCATATGTCAATCAGTATGCATCCTACCATGATGAAATTGGTGTCTATAACCAGGTTATCAGGGTCTACGAGCATGATTAACCCATCATTTCAGGAATTAAATGTTTTGGACATATGCAACTTATGCAAATTATGCAAATGAGGTCGGTCATTACTGAAATTCCGTTATTTGGCCATATGTCAATCAGTATGCATCCTACCATGATGAAATTGGTGTCTATAACCAGGTTATCAGGGTCTACGAGTTTACTTGAATGTACAGAAATTATTGAGTTATATCATTTTATAAAGAAAATATTCCTGATTATTAAAAAAGGAACTTTTCTCGACAAAGGTTCTGTCAGAAAAAAACGGTGCTGTAATTTTTTTAATTTTAACGATTTTTCACTCTCCATATGGTTTATTTTTAATTAAATCATGGTTTCAAAGAAGTCTGACAGGGAATAAGCAGACCCCGAACCACCTTAAGTATAGTTGAGACCATGGTTGAGACCGACTAAACGATATACAGCACTCCCTCTCTACAACGACACCCAATAGGAGACAACAACTACAGTGGAGAATCTGTTATTCTTTCCCGTTTAAACGCAAACGTACGCAAACGCAAATCACTAAAACGTAGAAAAGTACAATTTTTGGACAATTCTGATAATTCATGTTTATCTTGGTGGCAAACAGTTTGGAGCCTGATCAGACGCCGGGTTACCCGGCGTCTGATCAGGCTCCAAACTGTTTGCACTGCAAATAATAGTTTTAGCGTAAACGCGTTTATTGGGAAAGAATAACACATTCTCCACTGTATGTACGTTGTTCGGAGGGACTTGTAAGAAGGGACATTGGTTTACATTTTCAAACCGCTTAAATCAAGATCAGACACCGCGTTACGTCTGGATTCAAGATGTTTGCAAATCGTCATTATGGGTTTTTTCTATCAAAATGTATTATAAGACAATTTGAGAAAACAGCAGACGAAAATTTTAAGTACATGTACACTATATTGCAGCCGTAAAAAGGTTGGACATAATTACATTGTTTAGGAGGGAACCGTTGTTCGGTGGGCCGTTGTAGAGAGGGAGTACTGTAGTTCAAGGGGACGTTTGTTGGGTGAACAGTGTAGATAGATAAATCCAGCATGAGCCATCACATCTGTGTCCTCAATGTTTGTATACATCCTAATTATTCTGTGCATTGTCTGTAAATGGAGTATTTTACATGTATATGCCTTCTCGGTCAAGTGAGTGGGCAGTGTATATAAACAGAAGTCACAGACACAGATATCTATATAGTTAGGCTTTTATCTGATTTCATTATTTTAATGAAGTTGCACTTTATAACACGAGTTGTTACATACGCACTTGAGGGCGGTAAGTACTGAAGAGTAGCAAATTACAATGGCGGATCTACAAGCGTGCCATTTTCCTGTCGCTCGCGACATGAATGGTACAGTGGAGAAAACGTTATTTTTTCCCAACAAACGCGTTTACGCTAAATTATTATTTGCCCTGCAAACAGGTTGAAGCCAGATCAGACGCCGGGTAACCCGGCGTCTGATCAGGCTCCAAACTGTTTGTCACTCAGAATAGAATAAATGGTCAAGATTGTCAATAAGGTGCCTTTTTCTATGTTTTAGTGTCATGCGTTTGCGTTCGTTTGCGCTTTAACGGGAAGTGATAACATTTTCCCCACTGTATCAGCAAAAGAACCGTTTAAAACTAGTGCGCAAAGCAAAGGCAATACCCTAAAATGTAGAATTTAAAAAAAATCTTACTATTCTAATCTGAGTGGCAAACAGTTTTAGCCAGTTCAGACACCGGATTACCGGCGTCTAATGTTGCTCCAAACTATTTACCATTGAAATAATGAATTTAGCGTAAATGCGTTTATTGAGAAAGAATATAGTTGTCTCCACTTTATTTGCATTTGAAGTTTGGATTCAGATCAGACGCAGAGTATGTCGACGTCTGCAGCGCGTTCAATTACCATTGTTTGCCGTTTAGGTTAGCAGTTTAAACCCCGTGTGCAGCGTGCAGAGTACAGCAGAGGAAACGTTTTTGTTCCAAATAACCCCGGTTATATTTTAACGATTATTTTCATTGCATACAGTTTGGAGCGAGATCAGACTCCAAACTGTTTGCCACTCAGATTAAAACTGGTCGTTTGTATTGTCAAATGGTATCATTTTCTTTGTTTCATTGCATTGCGTTTGTGTTTGAACGAAAATTTAATTGTAAAAGTCGGCAGAATATGACATATAAATTTCAGACTTGATAAACCTATCACCTTCACCTTCACCTTTGAACGAAATAATTACGTTTTCTCCACTGTATTTCAGACTGGTAGCCAACTCACAATGGATGGCCATCGACGGCCATCGATTTATTTACTGAACTCATCACTGAGTTTTAAGTACTGTACATGTATTGGATCTTAAAATGCTGCGTTATATATATTTTTTATTTGTACGCTTCCTGATGTCTTCCTTGTTCCGCTAATGGATTATGTAACAATTTGTTAATTCGAATGCTGAGGCATATGGCTTAGTTTCTCAAAGGTTAAAAAGAGTTCGTTAACTTAAATATCGTTGAGTAACCTTTATCGTGCTAAAAAATGACGTCGCCAGAATTGCTTAACTCAGTGTAGCTGTTTTAGTTTGTATATGCATTTCGACCTACCCGTTTTTTTGTTGCAGGGTAAAACACTGGGTGTGAAGTTTATATTTCGATTCTATCGCTTTAATTCAACTACAATTTCCACCGACACAATGGCGCTACAACTTTTGGTGCACGAATTTTAGTACGTCACGTTAAGCAATACAATACAACAAAATAACGAAATTTGATAATAGATATTGGATATAAAAAAAAGCAAACTATAGTCCCCATCTATAATTCACGTATAGCAAAATGTACATGAATTAATAAATTTGGATATTATTTATATAACGAAATAAAACAGACGCTCCCGAAGACTTCGTTATAAATGAAATTTTCAGTAGGTATTATTCTTGAATTAAGTATAACATTTAAAGATAGCTATTAACGAAGATGTTATTCTTTCCAGTTAAAACGGAATGAAACGCGACCGTTGTGCACTGTATTTTAGAAAATAGCAACATTTATTTTTAATTCTTACAATTTTTTTTAATCTATGTGGCATACATTTAAGAAGCTTCAGAGCATTTTAATACGCTGACACCATACTGTTTGCAATGGGCTTACACATAAACCTGTTTATGTAGGAAATAATTAACCTTTTCCCCCATAGAAGCGACTTTTAACGTATTTGATTTATTCTTCCGCTAAAGAAAATAGTTCCAATTTATACCATCAGGAAAATTTACCATCTAAATATGTTCTATATTATAGCAGATGGTAGTTTAAAGTCCAATTGTGTTTTCAGACCTTTTCTTAATGCCTGAAATACAATAACGGTTAATAATAATGTTTGAACATTCTTATGGGCCAAACTGATCTATGAAATGATGAAGACGGACCTAAATCACCAAAAAGGGCGATTTAAAATCATAACAAACCGAAAATAGAACGTCTGACATAAACATTACCACACGGCTTAGTATCACGTGATACAGCCGAATTCAACTTCTCTGGGGGCAACCGTATACTACCTCCGCCCGTCCATCCAGCAGTCAGTTAGACTAACACACTTTTTTGTCCGCTCTCTAACTCAACTATTTTTTTACCGATCTTCCACAAACTTTGCTGAATATGTTCATTGATATAAAATCAAGGTTTCGTTTGATTACTACTAAAATCGCATAAGTTTTTTTTGAGTTTTTTGCCTGTTAATTAATAAAAAATGACTGTTTCATTCATTTTTGCACTCTAAAACAAACAGCTTTTATCGGATATTCACCAAACATGCTGAAAATATTTATTCATATAAAATTTAGGTCTAGTTTGATTATTTCTAAAATCGCATGTGGCATATCTGAGTTTTTGCTCTTTTATATTAAAAAATGACTGTTTTCAGCAATTTTTGCTCTCTAACACAAAGACGTTTTATGTGACCTTCACCAAACTTGCTGAAAATGTTTATTGATATAATATCAAGGTTTAGTTTGATTACTACTAAAATCACATAAGGTTTATCTGAGTTATTGCCTGTTTATTAAAATAAAATGACTGGTTCAGTCGTTTTTGCACTCTAACACATACAGTTTTTATCGGATATTCACTAAACTTGCTGAAAATGTTTAATTATATAAAATTTAGGTCTAGTTTGATTATTACAAAAATCGCATGTGGCACATCTGAGTTTTTGCCCTTTATGTATTAAAAAATGACTGTTTCAGCATTTTTCGCTTTCTAACACATACAATTTTTATCAGATATTCACCAAACTTGTTGAAAATGTTTATTAATATTAAATCTAGGTCAATCATCTTAACTACCAAAATCGCACAAGGCATGTTGGAGTTATTGCCCTTGAATGACTAAAATTTTGCTATTTTATCCTTATTTTTGCCCTGTCCACTCTGTAAAAGGACCAGTTTTTATTCTATTTTTAGCCAAATATTTGGTCAATGGTTGCATGTACTTCATCTTAGCCGTGTTGGTAATAATTTAAGTAATAAATGACCACTCCATTTCTCATTTACCTCTTGAAGGATTTTCATTCAACTGTATTCGATTTTTTTCCTTGACCTAGATTTAA
The DNA here is from genome assembly GCA_922989275.2 of Gari tellinella. NCBI lineage: Eukaryota > Metazoa > Mollusca > Bivalvia > Cardiida > Psammobiidae > Gari > Gari tellinella. Next base: position 21,563,045 of record OV277858.1, read on the forward strand.
TACCAATACACGTTGTCAGCAAGTTTGGTGAAGATCCGATAAAAAGTGTTTGTGTTAGAGAGCAGAAAATGCTGAAACAGTCATTTTTTAATTATTCAAGGGCAATAACTCAGACATGCCTTATATGCGATTTTGCTAGTTATTGAACCTGACCTAGATTCTATACTAATAAACATTTGTAGCAAGTTTGGTGAAAATCCAAAAAGAAGTATTTGAGTTAGAGGGCGGACAAGGTTGAAACAGTCATTTTCAGCAAGCTCAAGGTATAGATTCTCCGTAGTTTGTTTAAATCGTTTACCCAACGTGAATAATTATGTACACGTTGTTATTGGATCTCATAGTGTTTAACCCTGTGCCTAACTTTACGGAGTTTACAAACTATTTGAATCTAAAAAGACGCCGCGTAACGCGGCATCTCATCTGGATCCAAACTGTTTGACACTCGTCTTAAGGTTTGTTTAATTAAAACAATGCATAAATCTAAACTGAACACATTTTGCAGACGACAATGCCAAAGCAGACGTCTGTGCAGCAGAATAAGGGTTAACAGGGTCATTTCCAGTGCTCCAGCTATAGATGTAAGCGAGAGTAATCTGAACTAATCTAACATTTTCTCACTCATTTCAGCACCGAATGCTATAGTGTTACTACTGAATAAACCGTTTCTTCGAGACAATTTTAATGAGTATGACACCATTGGGTTTAAAAGCAGAAATAAAGATTTTAGTTTTGGAAATACTTCCGTTATCTGGAGCCCTGTATTTACAGAGTTGTCCTTCTTTCCATTCACAAGGGAGGCTTTTTAATTTGTGCAGCACCAAAATATTATAAATAAAATTTAAAAAGCGAATTTCTTAGATAAAACCGGTTTTTGTGAAAGAATCACGTCCCACGTAGTTCAAATGGGACCCCAAACAACCGTTTTATGCAGGTTTCTCAAAAACACAATGCGGCTTTAAAGCAGGCTGAAAGTTAAGCAGAATGCGCCTTAAAGGGACTCGCAACCGGATGGTGTACTTGTCAAAATAAAATAAAATACTCAAATAAAAGCAAATTTGTGGCATTATTTGGCTTCTGACATTAAAAAAACATGATCAGTCCAAAAAAAGTCTCAAGAATCGTCACCGAATCTTAGTTTTGTTTAGATACTTTCCATCGTTTTTCTATAGCGTCAGCTGACGGTATAGTTGTTGTTGTTGCTTCTCTACACGGGCTCAGACATAAACCAGAGCCGAATCAAGTACTATCAATCGCTACCAGTGAAGTACGTTAATTCGCTACCATATTTATAGAGAGCGCTGGTAGCCGAGGGGTTAAAGGCGTTTCCTCATTTTTCATGTGTGTCTCCGCATGGAGGGTCACAGGTTCGAATCCCACCAGAGCTTCATCTTCTTATTTTTTTTTGAAATGCATTTTAACAGAATTTATCATCCTAAACTAAAGCTTACCCATTTATATACATGTAAGCATTTGACATATATTTACAAATTACTATTTTTAATGCTAAATCCGGTTGCGAGCCTCTTTAAGGCGCATTCTGATTTACTTTCAACCTGCTTTAAGTGATCACTTGACTTCAAAGTTATAAACAGGTTATTTGGTAAAGGATTAACGTCTTCCCCACTATCTTCCCCACTGAATATGATCCGCAACCTATACATAATGGCCATAACAGTATACTCCTGTATTACAGAAAGAATGGAAGGACATTTTGGTGACAATATTTCTATTGAAAATTATTTACACTGTCCAAAGTATGATGAAGTATGTAGATATATTAGTGTATGTCTATCTCTTGTACAGGCTGGGGTCGACTTTGTTACAGGGGAGAAAACGTTATTCTTTCCCGTTTAAACGCAAACGTACGCAAACGCAAAAAACTCAAACGTAGAAATTGTCAATTTTTAGACATTTCTTACAATTCATTTTTATCTGAGAGGCAAACAGTTTGGAGCCTGATCAGACGTCGGGTTACCCGGCGTCTGATCTGGCTCCTAACTGTTTGCAGTGGAAATAAACGTTTTAGCGTAAACGCGTTTATTGGGAAACAACGTTTTCTCCACTGTAGAACTGCTGTAAAGAGTCTGAATTCGGACGAGACGTCGCGTCCCATCTACACCAAACTTATCTGACTCTGGTGATAATCTTTAAAAAGAAATATAGATCAATCAATTCTGAGAATTGCTGTAGACGACACTTATACAACTAGCTAAAGGTTACAGCAAACACGTGGCAGAAAATCAGACACTTTAATGACTTTATGAAAGCACTAAGTTATTGGCACATAGTACTTAGCTAGGGCTACTTTCATATCAGAACAGCTGAGGAAATAAACACTTACCATGCTACACAGGATTTGGAGAACATTTACACACAGTTAGGAACCAGGTCAGACGCCGAGTAATTAAGGATCCAAACTGTTTGACACTAGCATTGAGTTTCCTCTTTGACCCTTTACAGTGGAGAAAACGTTATTCTTTCCCAATAAACGCGTTTATGCTAAATCTATTATTTCCAATGCAAACAGTTTGGAGCCAGATCAGACGCCGGGTAACCCGGCGTCTGATCAGGCTCCCACCTTTTTGTCATCAAGGTTAAAACCAACTTTCAGAATTGTGAAAAAGTAGTTATTTTCTGCATTTTAGTACAATGCGTTTGCGTTTCGTTTGTGTTTAAACGGGAAAGAATAACAGATTCTCCACTGTACTCCATAAATACATCGTTTGACTCTGCTAGTTATTCTTACACTAGACAAAGTAGTTCTTACCTGGGAAGATCAGGAAATTTATCGTGGATGGTATTTCAAGACAGAAACTTACAGCAGACTCAAAGAAAAGCAGAGTGTACCTTTAAGGGAATTCTGCTTTACTTTCAATCTGCATAAAGCTGTCTCCTGTCTTCACAACTAGAAACAAATGTGAACGGGTTAGGGGTATCATGGTGTTTATACATATCTCATACGACAGTATTGAAGTAAAACGGTATTACAGTGGAGAATATGTTATTCTTTCCCAATAAACGCGTTTACGCTAAAACTATTATTTGCAGTGTAAACAGTTTGGAGGCTCCAAACTGTTTGCCACCAAGATAAACAAGAATTATCAGAATTGTCCAAAAGTTGTTCTTTTCTACGTTTTAGTGCTTTGCGTTTGCGTACGTTTGCGTTTAAACGGGAAAGAATAACAGATTCTCCACTGTAATCTATGAGGATAAGGTTAAGGCTAAGAATGCTATAATATTGATTGCTCTTAAAAGTGTCATCTCCCAAAGTAGACCTATATTCATTAGTGTTCGTTTGCAGATTGTTTGTGTTTTTAGTCGAAGAAATATCGAAATCAGTGTTGATCGGAATCCAACCATTTTTACAAATCCAAGGTTAAACCAATCGCACGGTTAATTCTACCCCAATATCTCAGTAGAACTTTAACTTAAATATACAAAACAAGTGTTCTGACGGCAACTGACGCCACAGGTGCTTGTATTTTTTGTTGTAAAATCACCTCTATATATGTATAATATTATTATACATATACAGAGGTAATTTTACAAAATAATATAATACAAGCACCTGTGCCTGAAACTTTGGGGTTTTATTACAATTACACAGTGAACCTCACTTATTTATGCAATCGAAAGGAATCTGTTTGTTATGCTAAAGACGTAGAGTGAGACATATTAAGCAACAGGAAAGAAAAGAAAAGCAAAGCAGAAATGTCCCAAAAATGAATGTTTCTACTTAACCCTTTCACTGTATAATTTATTGTCTTTTTAGCCCTTTAACCCTTTAAATATCATCTGCTTTGGAAACGTTGCCTTAACATATTTGTGACTAGCGACCTATAAAAGGGACATATGCAAACAGTATAGACTCTGATCACACGCCGCATATTTCGGCGTCTGATACGAGTCTACACTGTTTGCTGATATACTTTCAATATAAAACAAAACGAATATGAAAATTTAGACCAGGCGCACCTTAAAGAAAATATTGAATAATCCAATATATAAGTATGGAAGAATCCACTGGGAATCCTGTAGGCGAACACCTAGAAGTGAAATTTCTTAGAATTCACCAAAATGTTCAAATCGATTGAAGTTCTAGAGATGTTATTCGTTGGTAAAAACAAAGTTTTACCTTTCAATGCTCAAGTGTACCAATTTAATTATCTTGGGTTTCGCCTACAGGGCATAAACAAGTGTAAAAGTTATCAGAATCCATAAAATGAACCCTTGGCAATATTATCTCAAAATTTAGAATCAATCGAACAAAAATGTTGGAAATTATGCTGTTAGAAAGTGATATATTCAATGCATTGGAACCTATGGAGGTTTTACCCTTGATACTTAGAAAACTAGATACAGTAAAACCTCGCTATTACGACCACTAAAACGAAGGCTAATTGAGTGTATAATAGACAGGTGACAGCTTAAAGCAAGGTTACAGCGAAACAGAAAGCTCCTATAGGAGCTTTCTGTTTCACTGTCATCTTGCTTTAAGCGGTCACCTATCGTAAACACCCTAATAATCAACATAATTTAGTGGTCGTTATAGCGAGGTTCTACTGTATATTTATTTCAGCGTAAAATGTACAATAACATGGCAATCTGTTATTCAAACATGCAAAATAAACAATAGGCAATACTAGGTATGCTTTTATAGAGCCATGTCAATCAACATTGTAAGTATGCCAAAGGTAACACAGAAAAGAGTAAGAAATACTTTTGTTTCCATTGTGGTCAACCAAACAACTTAGACTTGGTTTGGAACTATTCTTATATTCAACAAGCACCAGGGGAATGTATGGCGGCCGATATATGACGCCGTATAACCTGGCGTCTGATCAAGTTCCAAATAATTTGCAACTGCGAATAATATAAATTGTCCAAACCCTGTTTATTTCTATGTTTTCTTTCATGTTGTTTGCGTTTCAGTTAAATGGGAATGATAACGAATTAGTCACTGTATATTTGAACTGTAACTCCGTATAAAGCCAGCCACCACTCATTGTGCCACCATGGACATCTAAAAAATATCCTAAATTTCTATAGAAGCTTTATGCATTATTTTCATCCTGCACTACGAAACCACTTGTATGAAAAGCCCATTGGTATTACAGTTAAGTATCTCTATTACAACCACAATATTGTCTTAAGCATTAGGTGTGTACGGCAGATGACTACAATGTTACAGTAAAACAGAAAGCCACCACGGTGCCTTAAGCAGTCACCTATCCTTTTAAACAATCAATTAGCCTTCAGTTTAGTGGTCGTAATAGAGAGGTGTTACTGTATATTGATTGGTCGATTCTTACAATAATGGCTGTAACATTTTTGTATGCAATCGTAAGTGTCAATGTTGAAGAAGAAACAATATAAACATAGAAGTAGAAACTTTTCAAACCACCTGTTACTCGTTCCACAGGGCTGCCATATGTTAATCATAAAAATCCAAAGATTTCAAATTTTTCAGACGCAATTTTACTAATCGTACCTTCACCCCATAGCCTTTTTCTTGTTTTGAAGACACACGCTTGCCTAAAACAGGTTGAAAGTAAAGCAGAATGCGCCTTAAGGCGCATTCTGCTTTACTTTCAGTCTGTTTTAAGCTACGATCGGCTAGGATAAAAATCCGAATACTTAGGAAAAATCCGGAGAAATGGCAACCCTGGTTCCACAGGCATAGATTGTTCGCAAAGTGAACAGTTATACCACTCACTATCAGAAAAGTATCTGCTTGAAAAGGTCGTCTGCTTCAAATTATCAAATGCTTTATAATATCAAATTTAGACATTTTGATAAAAGACATTAAACTGAGCTCTTGGCATCTTATCTGGGTCCGAGCTGAGAGAAAACTGACAATGCTAATTGTCTTTAACCAAGGTAGTAAAGGTATTTATTGTGTCTTCAAATTATAAAGTGTGGAACTCTCGTGGTATGGTAACTCTTTGCCGACTTATATTTGCGACATTTTTCACCCAAATCAAACACCGCATTACGCGGCGTCTGAACTAAATTGAAACTGTTTGATACTAGATATAATGTTTCTTTAATTTCAAGATGTATAAATCTTACATGTACGACAAATTCAAAGATGAAGATATAATAAAAACCGATAACAGTTGACCAGTGTATTAAAATGTGTGTTGATTGCACCCAAGACAGACAGTAACATTATATCGACAGTTAAAAGGGTGTAGCGTCCTAGTTATTTCATTGAGACATTATATAAATATTAGATGGCAGATTGCGTGACATTCCAATTGTCAACCCGTGAAAGTTATGCCCTGACGAGCTCCTACCGTCGTTACCAAAAATGTGAACTCTTCGCTGGAATCTGCGAATGTTCCAAAAGAATTAAAAAAGTCGCATGTAAGACCTCTTTTGAAGAAACCTGATCTCGATACAAATGATCTTAAGAACTACAGGCCTGTATCAAATTTGCCATTTCTCTCCAAAGTAGTAGAAAAAGTAGTAGACAAACGCATCGAGTCCCATTTGACCACAAACAATCTGCATGAACAGCATCAGTCAGCATATCGTAAGCACCACTCTACAGAAACAGCTCTTCTAAAAGTTCAAAATGACTCCTTGCAATATCTTGACATTTGATTTGTACATTTAATTGCATTTTGTTTGGTAATTGAAAGGTTTTACAGTATAACAGAGAGATTGGTTCTTTGTACATGACAAATGCACCAACGGCTCGTTTGTTTATAGCTCTACATTTATTTCACGTTTCAAATAAAACACACACGTGTCGGAAACAAATATCGTTTTACACACTGCACCCTTCTATATTATATATACTAAGCTCTCTATATGATATTCTCAAGAACTGGTAACAGCCGTTCTGTCGACCATTTAAGCAAAGGCACCTACGGCTTGTTTGTTTTTAGCTTTACATTTGTTTCACGTATCAAATACTGTTATACAGTAAAACCTATCAATTACGAACACTAAAACATGGCTAGATTTCAAATGATTTCATAAAATAGAGGTGATAGCTTTAAGCAATTTGAACATAAAACAGAAAGCTTCTTAAGATTGCTTAAAGTAGTCACCTGTTTTAAACACCATTTACATACTTTAGGGGTCGTAATAGAAATGTTTTACTGTATTTTCTCAAACTTGAGAATAATTCACCTATACTATATGAATATACAAATACATTTCATAAAATATGTTTAGAAAACATACTTGACAAAAGTTCGTTACTGTTTTCAGGTTTATAAGCCAGTTACCGCTGCACGCGGTAGGTTCCGGTGTAATCTGCGACAATATACCGGGACTTATCGGTAAACAGCGCCGAATGTGTCGTAACCATCAAGATGCAATGGTGAGCCTAGGTAAAGGGGCCCTGGAAGGGGTTAACGAGTGCCAGTTCCAATTCCGTAAACACAGGTGGAACTGTTCCACCATTGACCGAGATGCTTCCGTGTTCGGAAAGGTTTTACTAAAAGGTATGTTCGTTTAGTATAGAAATAACCCTGTCACAGCCAGTATGACGTAAACATCCACCTAACACAGTCGCTTACATATTATCGACTACTTAAATTTACACTTGCCACTTTTCATTGGGGGGGGGGGGGTACCACCAATTTTTGTCTTTTGACAACTTTTTATTTTGGGTCACTTAAATTGGAAAAATGATTGGGGGCAAGTATGGATGTATGGATATATTTTAGGGTATTTTATCCACGTTAGGTGGTGGTGGAGGGGGGAGTAGCAGCTGGGGGTGTCATAGCCTACGGGCCGACTGCCGATGGATCAGACGCCGTCAGGCTCCAACCTGTTTGCCACTCAGATCAACATATTTAGCCAAAGTTGTCGAAAGGTTGTCTTTTTCTATGTTTTAATGCAATGCGTTTGCGTTTCGTTTGTATTTCGTTTGCGCTTATAGGGGGGGGGGGGGGGGTAATAACTTTTTCTCCACTGTAGATTCCGTCTGCTTTTATTTGTAAAATATGGCATTATAGGCGTTTTACTTAGGTACATTGACATCGCAGTCAAACAGTTTGAATCCTGATCAGACGATGCGTTACGCGGCGTATGATCATGATTCAAACTGTTTGGAAAATTGAAATGTCAGTGTTGTTGACCATTGAAGTGATATATTTTAAACGTCTGACAACCATATGTATTTCTATTGAAACACTTTTATTGTTGCGAAAAGACATATAACTATACACATACACAACATTTTATACTCCCTTTTTGTCGGCAAGCTTTTTCTATACCTGAGGTCAAAGGTCAATGGCACGGTGATCACAAAAAAGTGCGCGACATTCGACTATTACGATGTACGCACATACCACTTTTGGTATCCCTACATGTACCTAATTAATGTAAAGGAAATAAGCTCTGAATTAGATCAAATGTCAAGGTAAACTTGATAGTGACATGAGAATGGTACAGGACAATTAACCACCCTAAAATACATTACACCCATGCAGCAAGTAAGACATATCTGGCTTTGGAATAGAAATTATTGTCCGAACAAACCTTTTCTATAGCTGAGGGCAAATGTCAAGCATTGACATGTCACATTGACATGAAAATTTAACGTGACACTCCGACATCCTTAATTTCACTCTTACAGTTTGTTTCCCTAGCCGAGTGGATGTAGGGAATTATTATGAAAATTGTACGCGACACTCCTTCATTCCAAGATTTCACTCTTACAGTTTGTTTCCCTAGCCTAGTGAATGTAGGGAAATATTATGAAAATTGTACGCGACACTCCGTCATTCTAAGATTTCACTCTTACAGTTTGTTTCCCTAGCCGAGTGGATATAGGGAATTATTATGAAAATTGTACGCGACACTCCGTCATTCCAAGATTTCACTCTTACAGTTTGTTTCCCTAGCCGAGTGGATGTAGGGAATTATTATGAAAAGTGTACGCGACACTCCGTCATTCCAAGATTTCACTCGTACAGTTTGTTTCCCTAGCCGAGTGAATGAAGGGAATTATTATGAAAATTGTACGCGACATTCCTTCATTCCAAGATTTCACTCTTACAGTTTGTTTCCCTAGCCGAGTGGATGTAGGGAATTATTATGAAAATTGTACGCGACACTCCGTCATTCTAAGATTTCACTCTTACAGTTTGTTTCCCTAGCCGAGTGGATGTAGGGAATTATTATGAAAAGTGTACGCGACACTCCGTCATTCCAAGATTTCACTCTTACAGTTTGTTTCCCTAGCTGAGTGGATGTAGGGAAATATTATGAAAATTGTACGCGACACTCCGTCATTCTAAGATTTCACTCTTACAGTTTGTTTCCCTAGCCGAGTGGATGTAGGGAAATATTATGAAAATTGTACGCGACACTCCGTCATTCCAAGATTTCACTCTTACAATTTGTTTCCCTAGCCGAGTGGATGTAGGGAAATATTATGAAAATTGTACGCGACACTCCGTCATTCCAAGATTTCACTCTTACAATTTGTTTCCCTAGCCGAGTGGATGTAGGGAAATATTATGAAAATTGTACGCGACACTCCGTCATTCCAAGATTTCACTCTTACAGTTTGTTTCCCTAGCCGAGTTGATGTAGGGAAATATTATGAAAATTGTACGCGACACTCCGTCATTCAAATATTTTTTTACATACCTAGGTATGTGGTTTCGGAAATATGCCCCCAACAAGATGTACATGTATATAGATAGATACTTTATTCAGTACAAAAGCCATCGGCTTATCAGTACACTGTTGCTACATGTACATACATATAATTATGGTCATGTCAATGGTGGAACAGTAATATGTATTGATCTCAATTAAAGCTAGTGCGATGCATCGAAAGGTAATTGCAAAGTGTAAACTTTTAAATGTAGAGTTTTGACTTGTAAACGTTTTATACCAGAGAGAAATGAATAGATTTGCGAACTAAGAATTTAGATGACTAGCAAATCAAAAGAAAAATGTGGCTATACTATACAACTTGTTTGCCATGCATCAACTAGGCACATATAGGAAACACATTGGTCGACCTAGACAGAGGGCTCTCAACCCAAACCTCTGGTCAGGGTCTGCACTATTTTAATATACATTAAGGTAACAGTGTCGAGTGCACTTGTCCTATACATAAAGTGTGGCTCCGGATCAGATGAATCGTAAACGAGTCACCTGATCTGTTTCCAGACTGTCTGTCATTTTGCATTACAATTTACTGTGTAACTATGGATAGTTTACATTTCCTATTCAAATAGTGTTACCAAGCATACTGTGCAGACCAAGATCAGAGAGTTTCTAAAAGGATCCTATGGTCAAGGTCTGCACTAACTATTAATCAACACTGCAATGTAACTGTATAAAGTAGGTTTTGCATATAGCAAAAGACAATAAAGCGGTGTTGGGGTAAAAATATCCCGAATCATTTGATCATGAAAGGGTTAACCGCAAAATAGTCGTCTGCTTCGAAATCTTATTTAGCCCTTTCATGATCAATTTATTCGGGAGAGTTTTTCCCCTTCACCGCTTTATTTTCGTCTGCCTCCGTATTGTTGTCAGCAAGACACGTTTCAAAGTTAGATTTAAGATTGCCTGGCTTAATAAATATCGAGAATAGTGTCAAACAGTTTGCGTCCTGATCAGACCCGAACTGTTTGCAAACGTGCTTTAAGGCGTCATTGAGAGTGAAAGAGTTAAGCCAGTATAACTGATGAAATTTCTAAATGCGTGTCAAACAGTTTGGATCCTGATCAGACGCCGTGTTACACGTGACACGTGACACACGTATAAGCCGTGTTACACGGCGTCTGATCATGGTCCAAACCTGTTTGCAAACCAAATGCGCCGTTTTGCGTCGTTGACAGTGAAATAGTTAAATGGCCTTCAAAATAAAATGATTTAGAATTCGTTTAAGACAGGAAGCCGCCTAATGTAGGATATCAAACGACAGAAAACATTACTCATTTAGATCATTGAAATAAGGGGACCCTGAAATAAGCCCGTAGATACACGATTTACTTGAGAGCTCTACAAGACACACGAATAAGGCGTACTTATCAGAGGAAATGCCATACGGAACATTTCTAGATCTTGTTATTTATAATCCAATTATTCTCATCATCTACGATATGCATGTTTGTTAAATAAGTAAAAGCCTTTGATAATTTAGCGATAATTTCTATTCGGTCGAAATTATTTCCTTTCTTTATTACAAGTTCCACAGCGGCGGAAATGAATTTAGACTTTACCCTGAATATTGTTATTCGAATAATGTTCATAATATTTCTACGACGTATGTTAGATACTTGTTTGCACTTAAATATATGTACTAGTTTCTCTTAACATTGCAAGAGTGCTTTCTGCTCAAAATAGCAGTGGCGACGTTATTCGTTGTCCCTTAGAACGTACAAAACGCAATGCAATGCAAAAAATAAACAGTGACAACCTCCTGAAAATTCTGAAAATTTAGTTTTATATGAATGGCATACCAATTAGAGCCTGTTCAGACGCCGGGTGACCCAGCGTCTGAACAGGCTTGAAGCAGTTTATTATGTAAATAATTGTTTAAGCTAACACGTGTTTATTGGGAAATAATAACGTGTTCCCCTCTGTTAACAAATTCCAAGTTAACCCTTCCCAAATAGAAACAGCTTTTATGATTTATCTTTTTCATTCCGTATACAAATGTATTTGGATGGTTCTACCATATCCCTGGTACAGTGGAGAAAACATTACTCTTTCTTGTTTAAACGCAAATGAAACGCAAACGCGTAGCAGTAAAATGTAGAAAAATAACTTTTTAATATTTCTCTCTATTTATTTTACGCTGAGTGGCAAACGGTTTGAAGCCTGATCAGACGCAAGGTTACTCGGTGTCTGATCTGGCTCCAAACTGTTTGCAATGGAAATAAAAGTTTTAGCGTAAACGGGTTTATTGGGAAAGAATAACGATTTTTCCACTGGTAAAGAGCCTTATCAACCCTTGTCTAGGGCGATAAGCCCTAGCCACGATTATACTAGTCATTTACAATTAGTATTCTTGTAAGAGTACACTTAGTCTTGACCTATTCGAACAGTTTTACACTGATTAGAAGGCTCTTGAAGGTACCCTCTGAGCAGGGTATGCACTCTTAGCTATTTTGCAATAAATAGTTGAAATAAACCCAAACTTTTAAAGAATTGAGTAGATTTAAATGAAAAACGGAACTGTTTATTAAAATTCAAGCAGGAGCAGTTTCGCTTGTTAATTTTGTTACACAATAAACAGTCAATACTTATGAAGTGACCATTAGTTGAAGTTAGTTGTTCCTAAAGACAAGTGACTGCCTATTGCAGGACAAAACTGATGCAGAAATGGTCTATTTGCTATTTCATATAAACTTGTATTACATGTGTATTAGTTGTACATTAATATTTCTCAAATCAGATACTTGAAACAGGAATTCTGCTTGAAAAACAGTGGTATCTGTTATGCATATGGAGGAAGCGAGTCGACTACAACTGTATAGACAAACAATGCGATGTATTTAACCCTTTCACCCTCAATAGCGCTAAAAAGCGCGTTTGCAAACTGTTTGGATCCTGATCAGACGCCGCGTCACGCGGCGTCTCATCAGGATTCAAACTGTTTGACACTCGTATCACTTGCATATATGCAGGCTAAAATCTCAACTGTAGCTAAGACGTTTTGTCATCATTTGTTTGTTTAGTATAGGAATAAACAAAATCTTTTTGACGTTCATGACTGTATGAGTACATTAGCTTCGCAGGGGGTAAGTTTCGTAAACGCCCAAGGGGCGTTTACGTTAAACTTACCCCCTGAAGCTAATGTAGTCATACCGCCATGAGCGGCAAAAAGATGTTGCTTATTCCTTATATTTGTTTTTTCTGTATATGAATATATCATATACCGGTCAAAGGGGTTTGATAGATGTAATCTCGATGTAATAGCCATTCCAGTTTCTAAATAAGGTGAGAAAGTAGTCCCAACTACATGTACTGTAACTGTATTATAAATTCAGGATTTTATCCAGTAAACTTTCTCTCTGTGATTGGAAAAGACTTACAAGACTAACAAATAAACAGTGCAACTTGAATATCTATTGCCAAAGCACATTCTCAAAATACATGTCGCGGTTGTTTTCTTAACCCATTTACCCACATAGCAACGCAATAGCAACGACCTATATAGGCTTCGTAGTCGATCAACTGGGTCTGTATCACTCCGCTAGCGTCATATGACCGTCGACCAATGGGAGCTTAGTGCCTGATGTAGTCTTTTTTAGGAAGTCCACGAATAGCACGGGAGAAATCCGAACTGGCTAGTACCAGTTTCGATTTGTAGGTTCACCTGCAGATGGACTGCATATTTTTAATAGGATTACATAAAGACTTTACAGGGTGAATGTAAATATTTCGAAAAATGACTACAATTTGCAAATAGATTTGATTAAGATTAGACGCCAGATAATCAGTGACAAAAAACTCATTGCATAGTTTGTATTCACGTAAAAACTCAAAAGACATCGCTTTGCCAAATGGTCGTGTTTTATCATTTTTTAATAAAGAAATGCTTATTATGAATGTTTCACAGTTTGGATCCTGATCAGATTGTTTGAGAATAAGCAGAACCTCAGTTGAACCATTCATGTCTGGGTATTGCAATGGACTCTAATTGTGTACTTCTTAAAACAATTATTATACAGTAGTCCCTCTCTACAACGGCCCTCCAAACAAACACTCCCTCCTTACAACGACCCATGCCGCTGTTTTCCAAATATGACAATTATATGCCTAACACTTTCACTTCTGCATTGTCGTCTCTTTAAAACTGTCGTCTGATGTTAATGCCAAAGTCACACATTGAACATTTTGACAGAAAAAAACAACACAATGACGAGTGACAAACAGCTTGAATCCAGATCAGACGCCGCTTTACGCCGCGTCTGATATGGATTCAAACTGTTTGCAACTGTAACCCCTTTTCCCTCCCAATAACGGCTCTCTCCGAACAACGCACATAATAATTGTCTTCAATTGGGTGTCATTGTAGAGAGGGGGCGCTTTAAATATATAATTGTGATTTAAAGACACCAGGATGTAGTTCCTTATCGCAAAGCACTCATATCAAATAGCATACAGTACAGACTCTAGTGAGACGTCGTGTGACGTCGCATGTACTTGGCTTAAGACGGACTTATCGTTTAGAAGTTAAAATGTTAACCTTTTAAATAAAGGCAAATTCGACTTAAGCGTGTTTGAGATATAGGGGTTCAACTATAGTTCAAATGATGATACGCTACTGAACTTCTTTTCCTTTTAACCCCTTCACTGCCTTACCCCGAGTACACTAGTAATTTGAAAACAGTTTGGATACAAACTGTTTTACACTCATTTCAGTCAAAATAACTAAATATTTAATTTTATAAATACACAAATGTAAAAGCAGACGACAATTGTTTAAAATTGATGACTTTTTAAAGTGAAGGGGTTAATCATCATAACCGTTTGTGGCGTTTGGCGGTGTTAAGGTAATTTAAAGCAAACGAAAAGTAAAACTGAAATCTCGTATACGATAACTTCATGCCTTACTTTAATTATTCTTTAAATTTTCATCTGCCTATTCTCTACACGTTGTTGGCTGTCAGGGAAATGTTTTAAAGGCGACAAACATTGAATGGCAGGTTGAAGATAAGCAGTGTGTCTGAAAGGTAAATAAACAGAATTGCATGTTTTTACGAAAACGTAAATGCTGCGCGTGTGGTCTACTTCACTGTAGTTATCTGTTTAAAACTGAAAAAGTCATTCTCGTTCTGCTCTTAATTTCAGTGGGCACGAGAGAAGCGGCGTTTGTATATTCCGTGTCGTCCGCCGGTGTTGTATATTCCATAACACGTGCCTGCAGCCTCGGGCACCTGCGCGCATGCGCATGTGATCCCCGGAAGCGTGGAAGAGGGAGAGACAAGTATGGGGAAACTTTCGAATGGGGAGGTTGCAGCGATGATGTACACTATGGGAGAATGTTTGCGAGATCTTTCATAGATGCAAAAGAAAGAAAAAATATGGACGCACGAGCGTTGATGAATCTTCACAATAACAGAGCCGGGAGACAGGTAGGTGTTACGTCAAAATACGTCACAATAAGCTCTTGGAAAATAGAAACTGGTCCGGCTATTGTGAGTGTACATACAAAAGAGTAAAATAAAGTCTTCATATAAGTAAAGCTGCCGTAAGGTGGATCTTCATGAAATCAAGTTTTCTTTAAGTCTTCACGAAAATTACAAACTAACTCTGATTGACCAAGGCTAGATATATGTAGTATTTAAACAACTGTGGTTTAATTAATACTATAAAATTAAATCTGGTGATTTTCTGCTTAAAGAGACTTAAAGCCAGATATGGTCTTATTTACAAACAGTACACGTGTATACAAAAGAATAATTGATAATTTCTCGTGCATACAGGGTTTTTATTCGGGGGGGAGAGAGAGAGAGAGAGGGTCGGTGATTCTACCCAGATGCCGAATTCTGCCCGAGAAATGGTATAAATGGCATCTAGAGGTTTCTTCCACCTGTACGTCGCGATATGACTGAATACTGTTAAAACTATATAAAACCATAACACATCCAAATCCTGCACGTCTATTGCAGTTTAATCCAATGACGTTGTTTCTTGTTACGTTTCTTGCGTCGTCCAAGGTCAAATTAAAGGTCAAATCGCAGAATGACTGGACTAAAACAGGTTTTGGCCGTATATAGGTTTAACCTATTCTATTGTTATATTAGTTCACTCATGAATTATTCTAATATATTGTTCAATACCTGAGGTGGAATCTTGCACAGTTCATTTGCGAAGGACAATGCCATGGTGAAAATACAATATATTATACATGGCAGTATAGGAGAAAATAGTATTATCTTTCAGCGATACACACACCACAAAAATGTAAGATATCCATAGAGTTTTATTCAAAATGGATTTTTTTATTCGATGGTCTAAAAGTATGGAGCCTTGTCAGAAGCCGAGTGACACAGTATCTGATCTGGCTCCAAACTGTTTGAAATGGAAATCAGTTGTTGATGTGAAAACTTGTTTGGTGTGAATGTAACCCCTTCGGTACCAAGCTCTTCAAAAACTGCAATCTTTTTTAAACGATTTTCATTTTAAGTAAAACCTCTCTATTACGGCCACCAGTTTTGTGAAGTATCAGGTGTTTCAAGCTGGTGACTGCTTAAAGCAATGTTACAGTAAACAAACTGTTCCTTTAGGTGTTCGTGTTTTACTGTCACCTTGCTGTAACCTGTCACAAGTTTATTAAACAATAAATAAGCCTTCCGTTTCAGTGGTCGAAATAGAAGATAAGAACATTTGCATTCGAAATCGGACATTTTGTGCATGCAATGGTATTTCGTTTCAACGAAGTTCCATGTTGCCCTTTATCCAATAGCATGTTTCTAGTTTTGTACAAATGTGGTCGCTAAAAGGTTGTTGAAGGTAAAGCAGAATGCACCTGAAGGTGCATTCTCCTTTACTTTAAGCATGTTTGAAACCACAATCTGTTAGGATATATAACTTTTTCTGATGATGTATATTCGTGGCTGTATAAAGTGGAACTATTTTCTTCAGAAAATAAAGTAACTAAAGGTGTTTAAATGCGTCTTTATGGAGTTATGGGTAAAACGGAATTGAAATATGTTTTACCCTGTTAGTTAAGGAATGTTTATGAGCAGCGTGTCAGACATCGGTGGTTTCTGTTAAGTATCACTATTTCAATTATTTGTTCCCTTATTGTCCAAATCTTTCAATTGGAAGACGTTAAAAAACTCCTGATTGTTTACTTTTGTCATGATAAAACTGTCTGGGCTTACTTTTAACTCCTTACCCTTTCTAGTTTTGAAAAAGGTGAATACTAAAAGCAGGCTGAAAGTAAAGCTTTCTATCTGCTTTAAGCTCCAATCTGCTATAATAAAGAAAGAATTCCTTATTATACATATTCATCACTGTATAAATTGGAACTCATTTCTTCAGCGGAGGAATAAACTGAATGCACTAAAAGGCACTTCTTTTGGGTAAATGGTGAACTCCTGCAGTGCTGGACATTTCGCATATCAAACAGGTTTGGATCCATGTTAGATCATGATCCAAGCTGTTTGTCATTCACATACATGTAAATGCTTTTGAGTCAAACTGCCTAAAACTGAATATTTGAACTTAAGAAATCAAAGCAGACGATATGTGTGCGATCAGACGGTGCTATGACAGGGGTTGTTTTAGAAGGGTTATGACGTCATAGTGGCAATGAAAGTAGTATTGTGCCAACACTCAAAGTTGAATTTTACAGTAGAAACTCATACTTCAAATTTTGCTGAAATCAATCGTACCAGTATTCCTCGCTTAAGTCGATCTCGCTTAAATCGAACATACCCATTTTTTCAAAGTTAAAAACGTGGCTAAGTCACGTTTAAACTTTAAAATATGGGTTTGTTGGATGAGGCAATTTGGAATTATCGAGTTTCTACTGTATTTCCATTCCATAGAATTAAATACCAATTGCAATATTTTTCTACAGACGTTTACTTAATGCAGGGTGAAATTAATACGGAAATTAACTATAGGTGCATTAATCAATAACTTGTATTTCAGAGATTACCAACATGTTTCAATGACTTGTAAAATAATAATAGTTTGACTAAATTTCTATTGAAAACAGTACCTAAATATAACGCTTATGTTAATCGTTCTTAAAGCGACTCGCAACCAGATGGTGCATTAAAAATAGTAATTTGTAAATATGTGTCAAACGCTTATATAAATGGTAAAGTATTAGTTTAGGATAAGAAATTCTGTTTAAAAAAATGTATTTCAATAAAAAAAAATATTGGTCTCTGGTGGGATTCGAACCCGGGGCCCGGCATTGGCGGACAGAAGGCAAAATAGGGGAAACCGCTTAGACCAATGGACCACAGAACTATCCGTTTATCTCGGATCGATTTAACGTATTTCAATGTGGAGCTATCGAAAGTGCATACAACTTCGTAATTCGGCTCGTGTTTATGTCTGAGCCCGTGTAGAGAAGCAACAACAACAACTATACCGTCTACTAGTCGGTATAGAAAAACGATGGAAAATATCTAAAAATCTAAGATTCGGTGACGATTCTTGAGACTTTTTTTGGACTGATCATATTTTTTTAATGTCAGAAGCCAAATAATGCCACAAATTTGCTTTTATTTGAGTATTTTATTTTATTTTGACAAGTACACCATCCGGTTGCGAGTCCCTTTAAATGAGCCACATAGTTTGTTGACATATCACAGTATGGTCCAGGGGCCCGTTTTACTAAACTACTTACGCAAAATTTGTGCGTAAGTCAAAATCGTTTAACTCTTATTTTTCGATCATAAACGTTTGCAAACAGCAAATAGCCAGATCAGAGGACGCGCTAAAAGCGCGTCCTCTGATCTGGCTATTTGCTGTTTGTAGCAAGTGATATTACAAAATATAAATTAAAATTTAAAATTTTGACTTACGCAAATAATTTGCGTAAGTTGTTTAGTAAAACGGGCCCCAGAAACGTAAACGACATACATGTACACTATTCGCATTACTAATAATAAAACATGAAAAAAATGTTAAAACTTCGTCTGGTATGAGCCAAATTGCTGGACGGAAACGCAGTTTTTCCAAGAAATATTCACAATGATACAAAACTGGTTTTAAATTATTTTCTGTGCATCGTTTTCGCGCATGATACAGGTCGTTATAGAGGGAGGTAGTTAAAAACTGTTTCCCCTGTACTATGAAATGCCAGAATAAAACAAGAAAGCAGAAAAAATAACAAATTACAAGTTCTAAAGAGCATATTAAGGTAATACTTTGTAATACTGAATTTTACTTAAAAAAGTCACAAATAGACAAGATTAAATTTCTGCCATAACTTGATCCTAAGCTTTCCAAACTGTCTATTTTTCAAGCGAGTTTATTTAAAGCAGGTTGAAAATAAAGCAGAATGCACATTAAGTTCTATTTTGCTTTACTTTCATCCTGCTTTAAGCTACCATCTGCTAGGATAAAAATCCGAATATATCGGAAAACTCCGGAGAATTGGCAGCCCTGAATAATTGTTATTACCATTTGAAGTTCTTTGGATTAAACAATCTGTTTATCAACGTAAATGATAGATCTCTACAGGGGGAAAGGCTATCAGGATAGTTTTACACTACTATTGCTATAACGTTAAAGCTTACAGCTAGTTTTACCAAATACGTGGAGAATGCGGTATTGTTGTCCCGTTTGAACGAAATCAAACGCAAAAGCGAGGTAATAAATATAGACATGTGTAGTTTTCATTTTGTGTTTTTTGTTGTTGTTGTTTGGTTTTTTGGTGGGGTTTTTTTTTGGGGGGGGGGGGTGTTGTTAAATAGCATGGAGCCTGATCAGAAGCCTAGTAATTCGGCGCCTGACTTTGCTCCAAACTGGTTGCAACTGACGTAAGATTTGTAGTACAGTGGAGAAAACGTCATTCCTTCCCAATAAACGTGTTTACGCTAAAAGTATTATTTCAAATGCAAACAGTTTGGAGCCAGATCAGACGCCGAGTAACCCGGTGTCTGATCAGGCTCCAAACTGTTTGCCACTAAGATAAACATGAATTATCAGGATTGTCCAAAAGTTGCATTTTTCTAGGTGTTAATGTTTTGCGTTTGCGTTTCGTTGCGTTTAAACGGGAAAGAATAGCGTATTCTCCACTGTACATTTCCGATGTTCGAATAAACATAAAAACGTAAGATATTTCTTTGAATGTTCCTATAAAAACTTGTTTTTGTGGAGATATTGTTCAACGAAAAACAACTTTTAAAATACACAGAAAACAAATTAACATCTTAAGCACGAATTGTACCATATTTTTTTCTTTTCCATTTGGTCAGCAAACGTATAAGATCAGCACCAAAAGAGTTAACTGTTTGAGAGTTATCAAATTCATACTTTGCTAATACAAATAATTGTTTTTTTAATTATATAACTCTTTCAGTCTCAATGACGCCAAAATGCGACTTTACAAATAGTTAAGATCCTGATCAGACGCCGAGTAACGCGGCGTCTGATTAGGATCCAAACTGTTTGACACTCGTATCGACATTTCTTCAACTAGACAGCCCTAAAGCTGATTTTAAAATTTTTTGAAGAGGACTCTTCCAATGCAAACGATATTTTGGCGGCAATAGGGTTAAAGCAGACGATAAAACTTGGCAGAGAAAGAGTTAACAGAAGCAACGTCCATTACCAGGGCTGCCATTATAAAGATTATTTCCGACTGAAAAATGTAGAACGAAAACTCCTTATATTATATATAGAAAATGAATGAAAATGATCACAATAAATAATTTGCATCATAATAATTTCAAACTTGATCAGAAAATATATTCTACGATCATTGAGCTTGTCAGATCTTATACATATCAAACCATTATGATAAAAAAGTTGTTTTCGTAATGAAATTAGTTTTCTTGAAAACTACTTATTTTCACTATATAACCAAACGCTACTGAACTCATTTTTCCCTGAAACTATTTATACAGTTCCAGTTTCCAATGAATTCTTATCAATTTGTGGTTA
Organism: Gari tellinella; assembly: GCA_922989275.2. Classification (NCBI taxonomy): domain Eukaryota; kingdom Metazoa; phylum Mollusca; class Bivalvia; order Cardiida; family Psammobiidae; genus Gari; species Gari tellinella. Next base: position 21,583,619 of record OV277858.1, read on the forward strand.
TTTATGTTGTTTTCTGCAATACTGTCGAACTTCGATATCTCGAACTCGGTTATGTCGGACATACCCGTATTTCCACGTTTTAACTTTGAAATATGGGTATGTTCGACTGAACCGATCATGAAAATTACAGTGCATGTGTCGAACTATCGGATAGTTCGAGTTAAACGAGTTCGATATATCGAAGTTCGACTGTGTATTGCAGAATGTCTACACTAGTTGCAAAAAAAAGGTGTACCTTTCACTATTATGAACAGAACAGAACAGAACATACTTTATTCAACTTGTACACAATCAGGTACCTCGTTACATAACGTACAATCATACAATACAAAACATACATACATGGTCAATGTGGAAACAGTATAGGTCTTTTAACAAAATTTACTTAGAAAGTACATAGAAAGCACTGTAGAATGCACTGCACTGTAGAGAGCACTGTGCATCCTACTGGTAATTTAGCTATGTATTTTATCTGATATATTTTTAACAACGTTATTATAAACAAAAAAATACATTCTTGTTTTGGAGAATGAACTATGCAATTGTAATTAATGCGGATACATACAACATTTGATACATTCAAGGTTGTGACATATAATTTCTGACTCATGAATTTGGCAATACAGTGACATACAAAACACACATACTTAACCCTTTCCCATATAAGCACCTTTAAGAACATTCGGTTTATTCTTCTGCAACAGAAAATAGTTCCAATCCATGCAGTCATGAACATGTAGCATAGGATATGGTAACTAAAGACAGGCCGAAAGTAAAGCAGAAGGTGTTTTAAGATCTGTCTCTAGCTTTACGCAAAGTATATTGTAAACGATGTAGACCCAGATCAGGTGGCGCATGTATGCGTCATCAGGCAATAATGAGTTAACGGTGTAATAATTAGGCAAATAATGAGTGTAGGTAAATATGATTTGTAATATCCGTTATCATACTGGCTATGATTCTAACTTCTCAGCATGCAATATAAGAACCTAATTACTGCGGAAAGTAAGTCATACTTTCGGTTTGTAAACAACCCAACAACAAAACACAAACGCATGACGATCAATGGGTAAAATAGCAAATTATTTTAATTCAAACAATATATATTTACCTTAATGGTAATCACTTTTGAGCTTGATCAGACGCCGGGTCTCCCGACCGGCGTCTGATCAGGCTCCTAACTGCTTGCAATGGAAATAATTATTTTAGCACAACGTTTCTAAAGGGAAAGAACAACGTTCTCTTCACGATACTCCTTTGAATTGGAGAAGCAAGTTTTCGATACTTTCATGATCCGCACCTGCATTCTAAATTCAATGTTTTAAAGTTTTGACTAAAGAAAAATTGATGCCAGTGTCAAACAGTTTGGATTTTGATCAGACGCCTATGTCGGTGAAAAGGCTCAACACATTATGAAGAAGATAGGTATTCTAGGCTCAAATAGCCGAGAAATCAAGAACCTGTGGATTCGTCGTCATTAATTTTAAAATAAGCCTCGGAATAACAATGGAATACGAGGTTTTAATTTAGTTGCTAATAGAAGTTTTGAATGCAAAACATTACTAGCATGACATTTAGTTTTGAAACAGATAATTTACGAGGTGCATGTGTACTAACAAAAACAACAACAACAGTTCTCAAGCCAGGTACTTAATTTTGGCTTCACGCCACAGCTTGTATCTTGACTATTGGTCCGGTTCCTCAATTTCTGGACATTATCTATAAGCCCAGGCTTAATTATCCGAACACGCACGCGCCGCCAATTTGACAGCTTGACCTCAACAAGGACGGCGGTATCAGTGTGACCATACCACGTGGTATGTGACTGTGCTGAATCTTTGTCATTCCTAATTTTAACGATGAATATCCCTTTCCTTGACATTATTTTATACCATAGCATTACCACCTCGTCAACATCCATGCGTTATGGCTTGCCGTGATATCCTATATTATATGGCTTACCGTGGTCGCATTTTGACCTACTACTTTATATCCTTGTTCAAGAGACGTTATTCATGTATACATTTTACCTATGTAATAATAAACTATTGCCGGAACCTCCGTTTAACGTTATCAAACTGTATAAACGCCTGCATTCATTTTTCGGCAATGTTAAGGAATGGTTTGCCGTGGTCGGCCTGAGTTTTTACATTTTCTGGACAGTTGTTCATGTTTTCAGGCAAAAGGTATTAATCTGGTGACAAATCCATTAACATCAATGTAAAGAACTCAATTTTCCCCATAGCATAGTCCATGTATCGTTAACATCGAATGGAAAATAAGATACTTACAGTTGTTTCAAATGTTGAATCGAGGTCGAATGTTGTCATTTTGGCTGCCAGTGGTACCGAAAAATGACGTCACATACCACGTGGTATGGTCTCACTGGGTATGTGTGATAAATTTAATTACACTAGCCAATAGTCAAGAATACGCCCAAATACGCAAATAATATGCACATGCACTTGGCACGCGTCGAGGCGGTATTGCAAATAACATTACACATGTATTGTTGTCGTCACTATATTCACCCACTAGCACTGTGTAGTTACCTTAGTAAACAAAGAAGTCTCTACTTTCTTATTCGCGTGTTTATTACAAATGGACAGTAATTGGTGCTACTGAATACATGTTGCAGTTGAAAGCCGAGTGCTCTAAAAGTGCTTTCTACTTACAGTGGAGAATCTGTTATTCTTTCCCGTTTAAACGTAAACGTACGCAAACGCATGGCACTAAAACGTAGAAAAGAACAACTTTTGGACAATTCTGATAATTCTTGCTTATCTTGGGGGCAAACAGTTTGGAGCCTGATCAGACGCCGGGTTACCCGGCGTCTGATCTGGCTCCAAACTGTTTGCACTGCAAATAATAGTTTTAGCGTAAACGCGTTTATTGGGAAAGAATAACAGATTCTCCACTGTAACTTCCATCTTGTTTTAACCCTTTCAATATCAAATAGTTCGGGAGTTTTTTTTAACTCCACCGGTCTATTTGCGTATACTTCAGTATTGTTGTCTTCAAAACACGTTTCAAAGTAAGATTTAATGTTGTATGACTTAATAAATATCGATAAGAGTGTCAAACAGTTTAGGTCCTGATCAGACGCCGCGTTACGCGGCGTCTGATCAGGACCCAAACTGTTTGCAAAAGCATCCAAAGCGTCATTGAAAGTGAAAGGGTTAATCACCTTTGTATGCGGATCAGAACAATAAAGATGTTCTTTGGCATTGGAAAATATTGTTAATATATAGTTAAGTCAGACACCCTCTGATAGAAATAGCTGGATAACATGGATTCGACACCTTGTGCTAATGTATTGTTGTTTATAATGGAAATTTACTTAAATGGTATTATATACATTTCCGAATTTAGTACACTCTGATTTCAAACATGTACACTATTTATGACAAAATGAGAATGAACAGAGAAAACAATATATATGGATATGTCATATCCTATGTTATTACCTTCTTCCACTGTTGGATCATTTACAGTATAGTTTGTTTTCAGTAATGAACACAGATGGTTGCTAAAAGCCTTCTGAAAGTAAAGCAACATTCTTCTTTTAACTACAAACTGCTAGGATATAGAAAATATTTATGGTTCATATTCATGATTGTATAAAGTGGGATTTTCTTTAGTGGAGTAAATACGTTCGTCTGTTGTTTAAATATTATACAGCGTTCCTTCTCTACAACGATCCCCAATGGGAGACACAGATTATGTGTGTTGTTCGGACGGAGTAGTTATAGGGAGGGACAATTAAGCCTTGGCTTACATTTGATCTGGAGTCAAGATTTATTTCACTCGTCATTATATTAATTCTATAAAAATGTCCACTTATATGTAATTTTGAAAAAAACAACAGCAGACGACAAATTTAAGCAGAATCTATGGCAGCCATGAAAATGTTGGACATAAATGCCTTATCTGGGGTGCGGGTAATGAAATAACGATGTCAGGGCTGCCATTTCTCCGGATTTTCCTAAATCTTCGGATTTTTTTCTTGTACATGTACATGGTAGCTTAAAGCAGGCTGAAAGTAAAGCAGAATGCGCCTTAAGGCGCATTCTGCTTTACTTAAAAACTTCTTTAAGCAGCCACGTGTCAAAACAACTACAAACAGACGATGGGGCAAAGGTACGATTCGTAAAATCGCACTTGAAAATGCACATTTGGAAATATTAGGATCTTTCATGTCAACTTATGGCAGCCCTGAGATGTTGTTGTATAAAAAATGGTGTTTGTCGATGTCGCAGGACTTCAAAAACTTCCTAAATGTAATGATATATACTAGTAGTCAATCTTGTAATAAATGCTAGCTCCAACTCAGTATAATAGCGTGGATGCCTCCCATGACTAGTATCTGATAGTTGCAGGATATCCATAATATAGAAAGTTCCTATGGGAGACATATGTATCTGCTTTTTTATATGCACTCTTTCTATAGTTACCCACCGATTGGAAATTAAACTAAGAATAACAACCTGACGAACATCGGAAGTCCCTTTAAAAGCTTTCTTTCAGTTTCAAAGTATTTGTACTTCTTGCTGGTAAACCGTGCACAGTAAGCCCTGACCGATGAAAGGCTTGAGAACAATTTCAAATATTTTAAAAAGCTTTATCATTGGACCGTGTGTACAGATAGCTTATAAAACAATAAGTTTAACTATCAAAATATCAATATCAAGTAGCCGGTGTCAAACCTGAATACTAGTATACAGAGGAGAAAACGTTATTCTTTCCCGTTTAAACGCAAACGAAACGCAAACGCGTAACAGTAAATGTAGGAAATTTCTCACGAGTTATTTTAAGCTGAATGGCAACCAGTTTGGAGCCAGATCAGACGCCGGATTACCATGCGTCTGATCCGGCTCCAAACTGTTTGCAATGGAAATAATAATTTCAGCGTAAACGCGTTAATTGGGAAAGAATAACATTTTCTCCGCTGTATCTGCCTATTTGGCGCCAATCCTTTGCACAGCAGTCATATATCTGATCAACAACATCCTGAAACAGACCCCCATGTTTCTGAACACTGTAATAACTGTTGCAAACATGTTTGACTCCATATGGTAGCATTACGTTGAGTGATGATAACTGAGCGAAAATGAGGCTGATAATTGTTGCAGACAACAAATTAGTTAAGACATGCTTAAATAGCGTACTTAAACCTTTCATTGCAAACAACAATGTACTAAATCAAAAGTTAAATGGCGTACTTAAACCTTTCATTGCAGACAACAAGTTAGTTCAGACAAAAGTTAGATAGCGTACTTTAACTATTCATTGCAGACAACAAATTAGTTACGACAATAGTTAAATAGCGTTCTTAAAACCTTTCATTGCAGACAACAAATTAGTCAAGACAATAGTTAAATAGTGAACTTAAACATTTCATTGGAGATAACAAGTTAGTTAAGACTATAGTTAAATAGCGTACTTAAACCTTTCATTGCAGACAACAAATAAATTAAGACAATAGTTAAATAACTCATTGCAGACAACAAGTTAGTAAAGACATTAGTTAAATAGCGTACTTAAACCTTTCATTGCAGACAACAAATAAATTAAGACAATAGTTAAATAACTCATTGCAGACAACAAGTTAGTTAAGACAATAGTTAAATAGCGTACTTAAACTTTTCATTGCAGACCACAAATTAGTTAAGACAATAGTTGAATAGCGTACTTAAACCTTTCATTGCAGACAACAAATTAGTTACGACAATAGTTAAATAGCTAATTAAACCTTTCATTGCAGACAACAAATTAGTTAAGACAATAGTTAAATAGCGTACTTAAACCTTTCATTGCAGACAACAAATAAATTAAGACAATAGTTAAATAACTCATTGCAGACAACAAGTTAGTTAAGACAATAGTTAAATAGCGTACTTATACCTTTCATTGCAGACAACAAGTTACGTTAAGACAATAGTTACATGTAAATAGCGTAATTAAACCTTTCATTGCAGACAACAAATTAGTTAAGACAATAGTTAAATAGCGTACTTAAACCTTTCATTGCAGAAAACAAGTTACGTTAAGACAATAGTCAAATAGCGTACTTAAACCTTTCAATGCCAAATTTAATCTTAATCTAGATACTCTTTTCATTCCTTACATCGCCTGCTGCAGAAAGTCGAGGTGCTTTCACTCTTATTTCAACGTAACACTTTAGATTATATTATGTCAGAAATATCGATACGATTGTCAAACAGACTGAAGACAGAAATGCGGCGTCTGATCAGGGTCAGATTGCTTCCGTCGCCTTTGACCTTGAAAGGGTTATACTTAACCCTTTCACTCTCGATGACGCCATAAAGCGCATTTGCAAACAGTTTTGATCCCGATCTGACGCCGCGTTTTGCGGCGTCTGATCAGGATCAAAACTATTTATCACTTGTTTAAAAATTAAAAAGGGGAGGGCCGCAACTTATGTTAGTAGAACTTGTGGTCCAACCCTTTTGTTTTTGTATATTTGTATTCTGTTCAACTTGATTATGAACTTGTGTTCTATGGTTGTACAAATATTTGGCAATAAAATATGTTTAAACTACTTGTTTTGAAATTACGTCAGTTATACTGCTTTAGATCTAAATTTGAAACGATATTGCAGACAACAATATTGAAGCAGAAGACAATATGTCGGTGAGGGGTAAAAACTTCACGATAAATTTGATCATGTTAAGTTAAGTAAATACAGACCGATCATGACAAGTGTTAACCATCTTGAAATATCTTCACGTCTAACGATTGAAAAAAATTGGACAATAAGCGAACGAATTATCGAAATAGTGATACTTAACAGAAACCATCGATGTCTGACACGCCATTTATAAACACTCTTAAACTAACCGGGAAAAACATATTTTCCCTCTTAATCGAAATTTAACCTAAACGAAGTATTTTTAAATGTACAAGATGTCATTATATTGAAAATGTTGAAAATGTAGTTTGATATGACTTTCCAACAGTTTTGAGCCTGGTCAGACGTGGAGTTATTGTTTGTAATGGATTTAAGTTCTGAAAATACAAACAGCTTTTGTGGGAAAAGATAGTTTGGCCTTCGGAAACAGCCGGTTAGAAATATTCTACAATGTGTGAAGTGTTTATGGAACCAATACTAAACTATATTGGAACCATTACAACAAGATAAAAGTCACATTACAGTAGAGAAAACATTATTCTTTCCCGTTTAAACGCGTTTGTCAGTGAAAGATAAGTTTAAATAAGTTATATATAGAATGGATAGACGTGTTTGTTACTTCTTAAAATGGTCACATATGTTTGTAAATGTACTTGTATAGTAAAACCTCCCTATTACAACCAAATAAGAAGGCTAATTGATTGTATAAAAGTCAGATGCCTGCTAAAAGCAAGGTAACATTAAACCAGTAAGCTTTTAAAAGAGATTGAAGCTTTCTGTTTTACTGTTGCCTTCCTTTAAGCAGTAACCTGTCTTAAACACCCATTAATACACAGAATATAGTGGTCGAAATAAAGAGGGTATTCTGTAATTCATCAAAACTTCACAGATATTGAAGCTGACATATAGACGCAGATTCGTAATTTTCTGATGTTCGACACGTGTCAATCAATGTTTGTATGTTTCGTTTGAAACGAACGAAACGCTTAAAAGATGTATCAACACAGACTGGGTAAAGTGGTGAATTGGCATCTACCGCGCATGCGTGACACCGATGTCGTACATGATCGACAACAGCCCTTCACCGTCGATATTGTCGGCTTAAAATTTGACGTACATGTATATGTTTTTACTTCTAAAAATTAGATTGTTTATATTTTAACTAAATAAATTTGAGCTTCAAACAGTTGAATGTCTATCAGACGCCGAGTTACTTGGTGTTTGATCGAGATTCATCCAAATTGCAAACACCATTGAACTTGGGGGTAAGGGAGTGAAAAAGGTTTAAACAAATACAGTTGTGTTTTGCATTATTTGTATTTCAGTTTTTAACTCTTTCATGGTCAAATTATTCGGCAGATGTTTACCCTTTCGCCGTTTCATTGTCGTCTGCTTCAATTTTGTTGTCTGCAATGTCGTTTCAAAGTTTATAAAAATAAGACAGTATAACTGAAGAAATTTCAAAACGAGTTTCAAACAGTTTGGATCCTGATCAGACGCCGCGAGACGCGGCGTCTGATCAGGATCAAAACTGTTTGCAAACGCGCTTTTAAGCGTTATTGAGAGCGAATAGGTTAAAATTATGTCATATACGAAAACTATCTACAACAGATGTCAAATAGTTTGGAACATGATCAGATGTTGATTTAAGCGACCAGGCGGTTAAAGCTGACTTTGCAAATAGACTCGATCCATACAAGATCATAACTTCGTAGCATTACGTCATGAAATCTGAAACAAAAATTCAGCCAACATTATTAAAGCCGACAATATTATGAGGGTGAAATGTATTTCATTTAGATATACATGTTGTATTTGTGCAATCGTATAGCAAAGATGAAGCATACAAATATAAAGAGCAAAAACAGTTTGTTCTACCAACATAAGTAAAATGATTTAGTCAGACGGTTGAACTTGACAATGAAAGAGTTAACCAGTTTCTAGCCTTGAAAACAGTTGACCACTTAAAGCAGATTGAAAATAAAGCAAAACAGTTCCTATGGTGCATATTCATAAGTTTAGACATTGAAAATATTATCTTCAGTTGATGAAAAAATTAGGGGCGTAAAAAAGGCGTATTTATATGTTAATGGGTTAAAGTGTCTGTAAATATCAGACTGGTGCATTGTGTAAATACGAAGTTTATCTTCCGCTCAAATTGTGGCTTAAGCTGTTTTATGCCAAATTCAAATTTTGGAAGTTTTGACTTAAGAAATATTGATTCGAGCGTCAAAAAGTCTGGAAACTGAACAGACTTGCTACATGTAGGTCGACTAAAGGCAGCTATAGCGTTGGAAGGATTAACAGTGACCCCTTCACCGTTTAATTGTCGTCAGCTTCAATTGTGTTCTTTGCAGGATCGTTGAAAAGTAAAAGTTCAATGTAGTATGACTTAAGACATATCCGAACGAATGTCAAACAGTTTGGATTCTGATCAGACGCAGCTTTACCCGGCGCCTGATCATGGTCCGAACTGTTTGCAAAATCGCATTTTGGCGCCGTTGTCAGTGAAAGAGTTAAAACTGATCAAACGCTGCGTTACTCGGTACAGTGGATATACGTTATTCTTTCCCGTTTAAATGCATATGAAACTCAAACACATTGCAATAAAATTGAGAAAATGACCACTTTTTAAACAGTTTTGAATATTCATTTAAATTCAAATTGCAAAGAGTTTGGAAATAGTAGATTTAGCGTAAACGCGTATATATTAGGAAGAATAACGTTTTAACCACTTTCTGCGGTCAAGATTCAAACAAATTGTCTGCAAATGGCAATGCACTCCAAAGCGGTGATGGGGTTAAAATAGACACCACACATTTTTATCACCGATAAAAATCCAATCCTTCAAACAAATTGATTTATTGCACTTGGAAATAATTTTATTTGACAAAAAATTATTTTTTCAGTTTAGACAGGCACTTTCACGTGTTGTGCAAAAAACATTATGTCAGGATAACAGACGCTCTGACGAGAATTTAAATCCTTCATTGCCGTGACGTCATCAATTTTAAACAATTGTCGTCTGCTTTTATTTTTCAAAGATATTTTTTAGGTATTTTGACTAAAGAAATGTTGAAAAGAGTCAAACACAGTTTCGATTCTGATCAGTCACCGCGTCACGCGGTGTCTGATCAGAATCAAAACTGTTTGCAAATAACCATTGCGCTCGGGGTAAGGCAGTGAAGGGATTAAATCAAATCTGTCAGAGTTTATGTGAGGTGATTAAATGATAACTTACAAATAGTACCACCAACAAAACAAATAACATCTGAAATATGGCTTTTTGTCAGCCTGTTTTTATACCTGGCTGACTATCTTTAACTTACGTTGAAACTTCGCTATTACAATCTATCAAAATAAATCTCGTTCAGCGGTTAATCCCTTCAATGTGTTGACGTCATCTGCTGTAAACAACTTGCTCCTGCTTTCATTTCTCAAATTTGATTTGGATGTAAATAACATACAGCCGAAACTCGATAATTCGAACCTGCGCTACTTCGAACATATCCATATTTGCCACGTTTTAACTTTTCGACTGTTTATATAAATAAAGAGTATCTACCGTTGTTAATCGGCTATTTAACAACGGCTGGGAGTTGTGATGCGCAGGAATTGACCACTCAGGCCTTCGGCCTTCGTGGCCATTTCCTGCGCATCAAAACTCCCAACCGTTGTTAAATAGCCGATTACCAATTCGGCCTAAGTGGTCAATTCCTGCGCATCAAAACTCCCAACCGTTGTTAAATAGCCGATTAACAATTCGGCCTAAGTGGTCAATTCCTGTGCATCACAACGACTAACCGTTGTTAAATAGCCGATTAACAATTCGGCCTAAGTGGTCAATTCCTGCGCATCACAACGACCAACCGTTGTTAAATAGCCGATTAACAACGGTAGAATATAGATTATTTCTTAAGTACAAAACATTAGATATCGGTGTTGATGACAACTTTCTAGAATTATGAATGTTAATCCTTTGAATGCATCTAAATCAGCAGTCATTGTTTGCAAATGAGAAACCTTTAAAAAGGCCAAATTATGACCGACAATGGTATCTGGGTAATGATATAGTAAATGAACACGAGTCATACACTCACTTAGGTGTACTATTCAACCAAATGAATGATTTTTCTCAACCAGTTAGATAGTTTTCGAATAAGTTTTCGAAAATATTTTTTAGTGTAGTTAACTGTGGGATATACGAGGACGGTATTCATCCTATTACAGCTAAACGGCTTTATGAAACCATAATTCTCCCTATGGGTGTGAACTTTGGTCAGATTTAAATGTCAATGCAATTATGACATTAGAGATAGCCCATAGATTTTGCCTGAAATCTATCCAGGGTTTGTCAAAAAGTTTTAGATCAGATAAAATTATTGTTTTAGCTAAATTACGGACTATTGAAGCTGAAATATACACAAGAAAACTTATATTTTTGGGCCAGTTATGCAGACTGGTCAATATTTTCAAAAATAGGTAATGTAGCTATTTCAATCTTAGAAGATAACTGAAAGGCTTTCTACATATGCGGCAAGTATGGCCTTGCCGGTGTCTTTGTGACATACTATTTGACGGGAGAGTTTCCTTCCAGAACAGCAACGTAAAAAATAAGCAGTTTTGTTTTACTAGAGTTGAGCTTCTCAGCCAATGATTACAATATTATTCTATCCTTGTCAGACTTTGGTACTTGTCAGATTTTGATTAATAAGTAAATCTAACCGTAAGTATCTGCATTTATCACAGGCGGCTGTAAAACTTGCACATCTCTTTGCAATCGTTGTAAACGGTGAAATAAATTAAAGTTACTCGGCGTCTCGTCAGCATCAGGGACGTAGATTAAAGGTTTATTCTACGTCCCTGTCAGCATCCAACCAGGGCAAGACAGGGTCTAAGGTTATAAAGCTTTTCAGTTGAGTCTAAAGTTGTTCTCAAGCATTTGATTGGTCTGATTTGAGCCTAGGCTCAAATCTGACCAATCAAATGCTGGAGAACACACTCAGACTCAGCTCAAACGCTTTATAAATAACCTTGGGTCCATTAAGGGTTTTAAAAACAGGAAAGGAAGCTTGAATTGGCAAGTTTTAATTTTTTGTTTGCGGATTAGCCTGTGGATGCTCAGGAAACGTTTATCTCCATTCACCTGACACTACTGTGGCTTTTTACGACATTTGAAAAGATTATATGCCTGAAAACCTTATGTTTTCACACTCATCTACGACATGTGAGTGTCTACACTGCTAAATAGACATGTCTGTAGATTTCTCAGACCGTCATCTGCTGTTTTATCGTCTGTTTTAGAATTATCGTCTGCTATGTTTTTCTATCAAAATAAGTTTTTGAGAATTTTCTATTAAAGAAAATTCGATGTCACTGTCAAACAATTTAGAACATGATGATGTGCTAAGTAATACAACAGTTGATCAGGATCCAAACGACGTGCAATTATTTGCCACGTCACTTCCGGCAAATAAAGGGTACACCCTATAGCGCGTTGGGAAGATTTCGTCTGGAACTTGCGTCGTTGCAACAATTTTTCAAAGTAGAATTTTGTTTCGTTTTCTTTAGGAAATTTTATTAAGACGTCAAATAGTTTCGGTCGAGATGAGACGCCGAGTCACATGGCGTCTCATCTTGATCCAAACTGTTTGCAACAGTTACCATGTAGTCTCTAAACTCGTGCTTAAAACATAAAAATCAAGAGCACAACGTCCTTGTCAAAAAAGAGATGATAACATTGACAGATGATAAAATCGACATAAACTCTTAACAAGTAAATATTCACTCATCTCACAAAACTTGCCTTTAACTCTTTTCGTGATTACCTTTGCAAACAGTTTGGATCCTGATGAGACGCCGAGTAACTCGGCGTCTCACCAGGAACCAAACTCTTTGCAAGACTGATCCTATTTTGAAAACAAGTTTTGATATTTATATTTTTTGAACACTAGCAGACGACTATTGTAGCAGACGAGGATTACTTAGCGTTCAGATTTAATCTTATATCTTGTTCATTCGCACATGAAGTTTTTCTCCTACTGTTTCAGTGTGTATACTTACCATCAGGGCTGCCATTTCTCCGGATTTTTCCTAAATCTTCGGATTTTTTCCCTGTACACAGAAGCTTAAAGCAGGCTGAAAGTTAAGCAGAATGCGCTTTAAGGCGCATTCTGCTTTACTTATAGCCTGCTTTAAGTAGTCGCATGTCAACAAAACAAGAAACAGGCTATGGAGTAAAGGTACGATTCGTAAAATCGTACTTGAAAAATGCAAATTTGGAAATCTTAGGAATTTTCATGTCAACCTATGGCAGCCCTGTACCATGCTACAGTGGAGAGGGCGTTATTAATTTCCTACTTATCCTTTACTCTAAAACCTAGTTTTGATGATAGGTAACATCTTAAAGCGGGTTGAAAGTAAAGCAGAATGCGCCTCAATGCGCATTCTGCTTTACGTCCAACCTGCTTTAAGTTACCACAAGTATTTGTCATGGTTTATGCATTGTTTCTTATGGTTCATATTCATGACTGTATACAATGGAACTATTTTCCCAGCGGTGGACTAAATTATAGGCGTAAAAATCGTTTTTATTAGGTAATAGGTATAAACGATGTCAACGCAAAACGCAATTCAATGTATTGTGGAAAATGAAAGTTTTTTTTTCTTCAATGTCTTATATACGATGAAGTTGTATCTTAGTTGTGTCTGAGCCAACTCCAAACTGCTCGACCTTGAAGTGCATTGAGATTTTTCTTTTTTGCATAAGCGCCTTTATTTGAAAAGAAAAGCATCTTATCAACAAATTTTGGCCCTAAAGATAATTTGGATAAAACATCGACTGTCAGTCGGCAACGTAAAGACTTAGGAGCGAAGTTCGAATTTGGAATAACTCGTCGTTTTCCTCTCACGTTATTATTTGGATCTTATATTTGTAAAATAAACAAGAGTTTGTACTTAGTGTAGCCTCTGAACAATTATATACGCTCGTATACTCATTTCAGGCCCGAAGGAAGGAAAATAGGATAGGGGACACACTCTTCATCTCTACATTGGCCACTCTTCATTTTCTTTCTTCTTTTTCTTTTTTTTGGGGGGGGGGGGGGGGGGGCACCACCGATGTTTTGACTTTTGACAAGATTATTTTTTTTATTATTTTTCTATTTTTTGGTTGTGCGCTAAAAACGTCTGAAAGGCGTTTATTTAGTACAAATGAAAATAATTTGCTTGGTTACTACATGTATAATAGGCAAAATTACTGCTCATTTAGCATCAAGAAAACAAGGATACGTGTATCACAGAAATTTAATGGATTTTGTCAGCTTACACTTTGCTGCGAATCATAACTTAACAGGTATCAGCAAACAATTTGGATCCAGATCAGACGCCACGTTTCTCGGCGTCTAATCAGGAACCACACTGTTAAATACTCGTGTCGATATGTCCTAAGTGAAAATACCTTAGATCTCAAATTAAAATGATCTTGCAGACCATTATATTGAACCAGACGACAATATAGCGGTGAAGGGGTAAAAACTCACCATTAATTTGACGCCGAAACGTGTATAAATTAAACACAGCGAGTAGCCGGTCGGCCTTTCCCTTGGAAAATAATTAGAAAAAATCAATTATAGGTAATATCAGATTCCCAAATTGCAAATTAGTTCCATCCAGAGAGATCCACCTATAACAGGAACTTAAACAATTAAGATCACCTGAAATATTAAGAATAAATCACTAATTGACTACAGTCGAGAAAACGCTATTCTTTCCCAATAAACGCGTTTACGCTAAAATTATTATTTCCATTGCAAACAGTTTGCCACCAGATCAGAGGCCGGGTAAACCGGCATCTGATCAGGCTCCAAACTGTTTGCCACTCAGCTTAAAATAAATCGTGAGAAATGTCAAAAAGTTACATTTTACTGTTACGCGTTTCCGTTTCGTTTGCGTTTAAACGGTAAAGAATAACGTTTTATCCACTGTATACCGGAAATACAGCTACAGTGGAGAATCTGTTATTCTTTCCCGATAAACGCGTTTACGCTAAAACTATTTTTTCTTTTACAAACAGTTTGGAGCCAGATCAGACGCCGGGTAACCAAGATAAACATGAAATATCAGAATTGTCCAAAAGTTGTTCTTTTCTACGTTTTAGCGCTTTGCGTTTGCGTACGTTTGCGTTTAAACGGGAAAGAATAACAGATTCTCCACTGTATAGTCATACATGTATCTACATTGATCCTTTCGTGGGCAATCTCAATCGTATTGTTTAACCCTTTCGCAGAAAAAATATCGTCTGCCGGAATTTATGATCTGCAATATATGCCAAATTTATTTCTTGAAGTTTTTATTCTAGAAATGTAAGCTACTTGCCTTTGTTACTCCTATGAATATTGTTGTATTTGCTGCTGTTGTTCTTGTTTTCAGTTGAAATTAATTTCTTTTAAAATTCAAATCAGAAACTAAAAGTCTTAAGTGTCCCCAAGAATAATGTTAAGACTAAACAAATGATCATGTCACTCACACGTCGGCTTCCCTTACAGTGGGGATTGTGTTATTCTTTCCCAATAAACGCGTTTACCTTAAAACGTTTATTTCCACTGATATTCAGAAGAAGTTGAGACACGCTTATTGGCAGTATGTTGAAGGTATATTGACCCCGCAAGAAAATGACTCCGAACGTTGTACTTCAAAAAGATGCTGGACCTTCATAAAACACAAGAAAACAGACTATAACGGTATCTCATCATTGAAATCTGAAGGCCTATTGGTCTCAGATCCAGTTGCAAAAGTTGAAGCCCTAAATTCTCAGTTTCAATCCGTCTTTAGCCCTGAAACTAAATTCACAGCTGATGAGTTCCTACAAAAATGTAACATACCTTCAACACCTAATTTCCCAGTTATGAAGGATTTCAGCATCACAACTGAAGGTGTCCTCAAGCTTCTGAGAGGTCTGAAACCTAACAAAGCTGCCGGCCCTGATGAAATTAACCCTACAAATCTCAAAGAACTTGCCCACGAAGTTGCTCCTATTCTATCACTCATTTTTAACATCTCTTAGCTCTGGCTGTGTACCTCTTGACTGGAAATTGGCCCATGTCTCACCCATTTACAAGAAAGGATCCAAGCTAAACCCAGAAAACTATAGGCCAATCTCTCTCACCTGCATCTGTAGCAAACTGCTGGAGCACATAGTGGTTAGTAAAATTATGGGTCATGCAGATAGTAATAATATTCTGTATCCTCTGCAACATGGTTTTCGTCGCTCAATGTCTTGTGAATCCCAACTCATAGAATTTATTTGATGATATTAGTTCAAACTTAGATAAAGAAAAACAGACTGATGTACTTGTAATGGACTTCTCTAAAGCTTTTGATAAGGTTAGCCATTCACTTCTCTGTCACAAACTCAAATATTATGGCATCAATGATAAGGTCACAACATGGATAGAAAACTTTCTTACAGAAAGGAAGCAGGCAGCCATCGTAGAAGGCGAAAAATCCGACTATGTCAATGTCAAATCCGGTGTCCCACAAGGTTCTGTCCTGGGCCCATCACTCTTTTTATTTTACATACGTAAATGACATCCCTGTTGGTCTGAATTCCACTGTTCGCCTGTTCGCCGACGATACTATTGCTTATTTAACTATTAAATGTCCATATGATGCCCTAGAACTACAGCAAGATCTAGACAAGCTCTCAGCATGGGAAAAATCATGGGAAATGTCATCCACCCAGATAAATGTAATGTCCTCTCTATTACAAATAATAAGAAAACTGAAAAATATACATACACTCTTCATGGAAAACCCTTACAGCATGTTGATCAAGCAAAGTACCTTGGCATAACCATACAGTCCAACTTAAAATGGGACAGTCACATTGCAAACATCTGTAACAAAGCAAACTCCACCCTTGGCTTTTTGCGGAGGAATCTAAAGATAAGCTCCAGCTCCACCAAAGAGATGGCATACAAAACCCTGGTAAGACCAACACTGGAATATGCCTGCTCTTCTTGGGACCCTCATACCAAGTCTGATATAGACAGGATTGAGATGGTCCAAAGAAGAGCAGCCAGATTTGTAACAAATAAATTTCGGAACACTTCCAGTGTTGGCAACATGTTAAACAACCTGAACTGGCAGTCACTTGAAACCAGGAGATGTAACGCAAGACTTACAACTTTCCATAAAATAGTCCATAACGAAATTAATATTAAAAAAGATCCTCTTATCCCCCCCCCCCATACGCCACACAAGATATGCCCATCCAAACACCTTCCGAACACTCCCTTTTAGAACCCAGACTCGAAAATACTCATTCTTTCCTAGCACTATAGTAGACTGGAATTCTTTGCCACCTGATATCTCGTCAATCCAATCATCAGAAGATTTTAAATCATCAATCATCAGTCATAAATCAGTTTACTAAACTAACGGCCTTGTCACCCGTTTTGCATTATTGCACACAACTCTGACATAATCTTCAACCTGATGAAGGTGGTCAGTAGTGTTTAGATGTAGATGTAGACTGCAAACCGTTTGGAGCCAGATCAGACGCCGGATAACCCGGCGTCTGATCAGGCTCCAAACTGTTTGCCGCTCAGGTTAAAATGAAAAGTCAGGCTTGTCAATGATGTGACTTTTTCTCCATTTTATTGCTATGCGCTTGCGTTCCGTTTGCGTTCACTGTACAATCATCAAACGAAATGTTATATCTCCATTGTGTTAACATTACCTTCATCGAAATGCTTTAATCGAACTTGTCATTTTGTCAATTATCAAGGTTGAAATAACAACGTTTCATTCTTTTCCATCTAGGCATATTTTACTGGATTTCAGTCTGATTTGAAGCAAGAGTAAAATTGTAACCTAATTCATGATAAACAATTTTGTTCTGGACTACAGAATTCTTCCAATACCGGTTATCAGTAAATTGTAAAATTTAAAAAAGAAACTGAACTGCCAGCATAGTTTGGACAGGTCATAGGTGAATTTTAAATATATAATAAAGCAAAGGGTAGCCAAAATTAACTGTACGTCTTGATCAAACTACAACATCTTTGCCATCCAATGTTTTAACATCCAAAACCCTCTCAACGAAAAGTGTTATTTCTAAACTTTCTTGTTTGGCTTGAGTGTTGAGTTTCGTTTAAGCTTGGATATACAGTCGAAACTCGATATTTCGAACTAACTTAAAATGATCGTACCACTATTTCATAAGTCGAATTTAAATAAGTCGATGTCGCTTGTGTTGAACATGTCCGTATTTCAAAGATAAAACGTGGCTAAGCCAGGTTTTAACTTTGAAATATTGATATGTCCGAGCCAACGCGAGTTCGAAGTATCGACTTTCGACTGTATAGCGATTTTGCATTGTTGTATTTTCTTATTGCAGGCTGTTAAGAGGCTCCGGAAGTTGAAGTGTAAATGTCACGGCATCAGCGGCTCATGCGCAATGAGGACCTGCTGGAGGACGTTGCGCGAGTTTCGTCGAGTGGGCAACTTCCTGAAACAAAAATACAATGGCGCCGTGCAGGTGACGGTGAACCAAAATGCCGGGCGGTCACAGCTCATTGTTGCCAACAAAAACCACAAAAAGCCAACCAAACTAGATCTGGTGTATTTTGATGAATCGCCAGATTATTGTGTGAAAGATTTGGACTTGGGTAAGAAGACTATTTGTAATTTTGCAATATACAGTGGAGAATCTGTTATTCTTTCCCGTTTAAACGCAAACGTACGCAAACGCAAAACACTAAAACACAGAAAAGTACAACTTTTGGACAATTCTGATAATTCATGTTTATTTTGGTGGCAAACAGTTTAGAGCCTCCATGGTCAGACGCCGGGTTACCCGGCGTCTGATCTGGCTCCAAACTGTTTGCACTGTAAATAATAGTTTTAGCGTAAACGCGTTTATTGGGAAAGAATAACAGATTATCCACTGTACCATCAAAGTCAACCCTAAGTAGTCATAAATGGAATAGACTTAATAGGAAATTGGAATTGATTATTAAAAGATAAAGGGACTGGTGAGTTATTTCATAGCATACGAATACTTGTTCACAATGCCAAACAACATGCCATTCCAGCATTGTTTGACTTCTTAGTGACGTCTTATTAAGATTTTGCCTTATAACAAAAATAAACATGTTTTGAAACAGACCAAACGCCATGTCGATTGAGCATTGTTTACATGTACAGTTACACGTGCTGGTGCTTTCGCTATCACGAACGTGCTTCAAAATGCAAAACATCTCAATTAAGATTATGTATTAGGTGTTTTGCAATTTTTCACCGAATGTGTCAAAAGACTACTCTATTTTAGAACAGTTTATATTGATTTTAAGATAATATTTAGAAATACATGTATTTCATCGAACATAACACAAACAGTGCATATGTCGATCAGAAGACTTTCCACCTGATCAAGGTATACAGCAGACAAATAGTTAAACATAGAAATAAAGGAATATAATTTATGTAGCACACACAATAACAAAATTTGAAAATAACTCTGAAAACAAATTATTTTCGTTGATTCACAATTTAGTTATCAATATCCTGATCATTACCCTGAAGTATAAAAGCCTCAAAATCGTCGTCAACTGTTTTCAGTAAATAAGTCTTAAATAAATGCAGCCGCTGATCAGACAGCTCCTTCGGGAACTGTTTGTTCTGGGTCTGCATTGTTTTTCAAAGGTCTCAATATTCACCAATAGCGGAAGAAGGAAGGGTTCAGAAGGTCCGTCCCCAAACCACTCCAAACCTCTCCAAATCACTTAAAAAACAAACTACTTAAAGTCCTTAATATATAATCACATAAAGCTTACAAATGGCGAATTCAGACTTAAAAATGGAGAAAAAAAGTTATATGGAAATTAATTAGAATTAAATCAACGATGTTTTTCATTTCAAGAGGAGCAACTCGTACAAAACTTACGATAGCTACATGTATAATTATGTAACAATCAATCTGTGTAATCAGTCATTTCATGAAATTACTGAAACTTTTAGTCATTTCATAAAATGACTGTTTCACTTAGTCATGTCACGAAATGTCTGGATTTTCCAGTAATTTCATGAAATGACTGACAAACACATTCAGTAATGTCATGAAATGACTGACAAACACATTCAGTAATGTCATGAAATGACTGACAAACACATTTAGTAATGTCATGAAATTACTGACAAACACATTCAGTAATGTCATGAAATGACTGACAAACACATTCAGTAATGTCATGAAATGACTGACAAACACATTCAGTAATGTCATGAAATGACTGACAAACACATTTAGTAATGTCATGAAATGACTGACAAACACATTCAGTAATGTCATGAAATGACTGACAAACACATTCAGTAATGTCATGAAATGACTGACAAACACATTCAGTAATGTCATGAAAAAACTGAATCGACTTTAGCTTTATGTGTTGAAGTTTTATGATGACAGTGTCTTCATGGCTACAAACTACACTATTGAAATAATGCCTATAGACTAAACTTAATTCAAATCAAGTCTCATAAATCATTAAAATTATTCGGTGCAACGTTTCTGAAATATTTGTTAGTTATGAGGTATTCATAAAAAGATATGCATACACAATGATGTGAATGAACATTTGCTGTTGAATTAATTATATAACAGTCATTTCACAAATTTTCTGAATCCTGTAAAAAGTACATTGTATCTAGTCAATACGTGTGAAAATTGTATGTTAATTCCACGAAACGACTAAAATTTTAAGTCATTTCATAAAAATAACTGATTACACAGATTGGCTGTAACATATACAGATACTACCCATTACCTACAGTGGAGAATCTGTTATTATTTCCCAATAAACGCGTTTACGCTAAAACTATTATTTGCAGTGCAACCAGTTTGGAGCCAGATCAGACGCCGGGTAACCCGGCGTCTGATCAGGCTCCAAACTGGTTGCCACCAAGATAAACATGAAATATCAGAATTGTCCAAAAGTTGTTCTTTTCTACGTAATAGCCTGTTTCTGGTTTTGAAGACAAGTATCCACTTAAAGCATGGTGAAAGTAAAGCAGAATGCGCCTTAAAGTGTGCTTTAAGCTACTATCTGCTAGAATATGGAAAACGTGTTTTTAAAAGTGGTTTAGTGAGGTTTGGGGAGGTCTGGGGTCTGTAGACGGATCGTTCATACTGATTGAACCAGTGTGATTCATCACATGCCGATAAACTCGTAAGCACCCAAACACCTTTCTAGAAAGTTAATGTTAGGGTTTAATTTTAAATGAGATTTATCTCTTTACTTACTACTATAGCAATAGTTATTTGCAAATGGCCTTGATCTTATTGGAACCTAAAATTGTCCTAAAAAGAAGTTTCAGGGTTAAATTGGTTAAAGGGTCGATTCTCGGGTTAAAGTGTAAAATATCGTATATGCAGTTCATTCTGTGATCAATTATGTGCATGTTCTTCATTTGGAGAGACACGGCATCTTTTATGCTGTAGTAATTGTGCTTTACTAACCTATAGGGCCCCCCCCCCCCCCCACAATAGTAGACATTAGCAAACAGTGTAGACCTGTCTGCACTGTTTGCTATTCCATATAATATGTTGATGTATGGGTAAGAAATGCACTGTTTGTAAATTGTAGACCATCCAAATATATACCGGTATATAGAATTAACCCTTTCCCAAATAGAAGCGCCTTTTAGCGGATATGATTTATTCATCCCCTGATGAAAATAGTTCCAATTTAATCAGTAATGAATATGTATTATAGGGAATAGTTTCTATATTATAGCATATGATAGCTTAAAGCAGGCTGAAAGTAAAGCAGACTGCGCCCTAAGACGCATTCTGCTTTACTTTCAACCTCCTTTAAGTTATCACCTATCCTTAGTACTAGAAATAGGCTATCGAGTAAAGGGTTAAATCTTCCAGTTCGCAAATAGGGAGCCGTCGTAAACTTGTAAATTTCCTTCTGTGGATGATTTATGTGCATGCTCTTCAAATTATAAAACGTGTCGGCTTATGTTTTGTTGATTATGCTAACACTCCCGTTGCACAGATATTGTTTAACTCTTTGCATGCGGGGTATTTTTTGTCGTCTGCAATCATCGTCGTCTGCTACTGTTCTAAAATAAGATTTTTCAAAATTACTTTTCAAAAAAGGATCAGAGTGTCAAACAGTTGGGATCCTGATGAGACGCCGCGTTTCAAACTGTTTGCAAAGGTAATATATCCGCCGCTAGCCATTAGCCTGTTTCTAGTATTGAAGATAGGTGGTAGCTTGTGTCAAGTTAAAAGTAAAGCAGAATCAAAACTGTTTAGCGCTCTCGTCGATGTTTCTCGGTGAAAAAATCTATAATCCTACTTTGACCATTTCATGATCAAATTATTCTGGAAAGTTTTACCCATTCATCGTTTTATTGTCGTCTGCTTTAGTAGCGTTGTCTGCAAGATACACGTACGTTTCAATGTTAGAGTTAAGGTTATATAACTTAATTAATATCGATAATAGTGTCAAACCGTTTTGGTCCTGATCAAACGCCGCGTTACGCGGCGTCTAATCAGGACCAAAACTGTTTGCAACCGCGCTTTATGGCGTCATTGAGAGTGAAAGGGTTTAAAAGTAAAAGAAACGACAATTTAGAAGCAAACGATATTATAGCAAAGAAAAGGTTACCATCTTACACATTATAAACGAAATTGAAAACCGGTCGTGTGGGTCTGTAATTGTAAGATACTATATCATCGTTGGCAATGTGAAGAAATGGAAGGCGAACGAGAAAGATACAGACGGACAGAGTGACAGAAAGGCGGAAAGACATGCAGACAAACATACAGACAGATGGACGGACGAACGGACGGTCAGACATAAATACATACATACAGACAGACGGATGGACAGACAAACAGACAGGAACGTTTTAATGTCTTTGCTACACAATCAATTCAACCCCTCGACTGCTTATCGCAATTTTACTCAAATTTGCAAACAATTTTAATCTTGATCAGACACCGAGTAATTCATCGCCTGATTATGATATGAACATTTAAGGACTCGTTTTTAGATAGTTCAGACGTTAAAAATATACATGTAACATCTTTATTCAAAATTCAATGCAAAATCGTATGATATTTTAGCAGGCACAAGGTTCATACCATTCCTAAATTAATGGTAGCCCAAAGATTTTAGTTATGTCGGCTCATATTTCACGTTTGAAAATGGTTACCTGTAGAAAAACCTACACTGTCTAATTCATCCGTCGCATTAATTCTCGCATGCATATCTCCAACTCGATAAGAGAGCGCCTTGGCGGAAAGCCCCGTCATTCAAACACGGTAGAATTAATTAATTTACGACAAAACCCCTCAAGCTACGGTTCATTTGATAGCCCGTATCACAAAGCTATAATAATGCATTTCCCATAATAATAGTTGATGCTGTCACTACGTGCTGTGTTGTGCCGAATGCCGGTATCATAATTACTGGACAATGACGGACGTCTTTTTGAAAAGATGATTATCGGTACGAAATATCAAAGATACGAATGATGAGTAAGAAACTCGACTGGTTATTAAAGATGAGTAACTATTTCAAATACAGTCAATATTATATTACGCGATCACACAGCAGATAAGTTAATATTAGTCTTGATTGCATAACCTTTTCCTCCCTGAAACATCCAATGGACACTTCTAGTTTTCAATTTAGTCTAGTCCATTTTTTACCTTTTAGAGTTGAGCTTTACAATTATGTTAAAATGAAAATAAAGAGTAGACCCTGATCAGAGTCTACACTGTTTGCATAGGACAAGTGTACTCCTCATAGGTACACTGTTTGCAAAAGACGCATATATGCGTGACTAGGGTTACAAGAGTTAATAAAGGCACTAATCAACACGTTTCTGTGGGACAAGGAAATACTGAGTTTCTTTTTTTGGCATCATTTAACCCTTCGGTGTCAAAATTATCGTGATTATCGTCTGCTTCATTATTGTTGTTTGCAATATTGTTTCAAATTTAATCAGGCAGTATGAATGACATAAATTCGAAATTAGTGCCAATTACTTTTGATCCTGAAATCGCGGTGTCTGATCAGGAGACCCAAACTGTTTGCACATGAGCCTTTTGGCGTCATTCGAAGTGAAAAGGTAACCACAGCAAATTGTACACAATGGCAGACTTGATGTCCTTCTCAGGGAAGTTACTCTAGGCAACGAGTTGACAGATGTGTCTTGTCCAACGACCATATCGAAAATAAAATCTTTTTTTCTCGGTTTCGAATCCAATATAAAAAATAATAATGTATATCTTCTTTGAGACTGTACCATTATATGTTGTTATACGTATTTTCGAGAGCGTATTTGAACGTGTTACAGTGGAGAAAACGTTATTCTTTCCCAATAAACGCGTTTACGCTAAATATATTATTTCCATTGCAAACAGTTTGGAGCCAGATCAGACGCCGGGTAACCCGGCGTCTGATCAGGCTCCAAACTGTTTGCAACTCAGGTTAAAATGAAAAGGTCAGGGTGCTCAATAAGTTGTCTTTTTCTCCATTTGATTGCTATGCGTTTGCGTTTTGTTTGCGTTTAAACGGGAAAGAATAATGTTTTCTCCACTGTACACATAATAATGTTCATACAGGTGTGAAATAAATATATTTTTGAACAGTGGTGTCTTTATTGCAGTACTATGCTACAAATGTTGAAATTGTTTCAAAAGGGCTGCAACACTAATCCGGAAGCCATTATGTATTTCTCTGTTCGTTGTATGATCCGCTACGAATCGACAGATGAACGAACGACCTACATGTAACTGTTGGATGAACGTAATTAAAACAGTATGCCTCTTGTCCGTTCATTCGTAGGTTCGTTAGTTTTTTCCCGTTCCGTCTACAAAAATATATGGCAACGTGATACATGTACTTTGTCCGTTTTTCCTCCTTCAGTTTGCAACCAGCGACCTAAATATTTAACATCATTATTTTTCACACTAGTATACCACAGATATGATTGTAATTTGCTTTCCGTCTAGATTTCCTATTTCCGTTTTGTATTTCTTTTTCCGTTTCTATCTTCAGGTTCGCTGGGTACGGAAGATCGAGAGTGCAACAGTACCTCTTTAGACACTGACGGGTGTGACATAATGTGTTGTGGGCGGGGCTACGTCTCAGAGAAAGTGCAACAAATAGACAAGTGTCAGTGCAAGTTTATCTGGTGTTGCAATGTACTCTGCAAGAATTGCACGAAGACAGTTCAACGTAACACGTGCAAGGGACCAAACCCATCCCCTGTACCTAAGTTATATAACTCGATTAGGAGCAAGAACAGGTGGAACATGTTATGAATGTTCTAGACTGTTAAACGTTACGGCCGTTTTGATGCGGATTTGATTACATCAATATTGCTGTTTTACGTCAATCCTGTGTTCGGCGGCCAATTTTAAGAATATAAGTGATTTGTTATATGTTGGCCGCTTAGCATAATTTTGATTGTATATAATACGTGGAGTTGATTCTATATACAGTCGAAACTCGATAATTTGAACTTGCGTTAGTTACATGTAGAACCTACCCATATTTCAAAGTTAAAAGTTTTAACTTTGAAATACGGACGTGTTCGACTTAAGCGAGATCGACTTATCGAAATTCAACCTATGAAATACTGTAACGATTGATTTAAGCGAGTTCGAAGTATCGAGTTTCGGCTGTATATAATATGCGGAGTGGATTCTATATACAGTCGAACTTCGATATCTCGAACTCGGTCATGTGGAACATACCCGTAGTTCAAAGTTAAACGTGGCTTAGCCACGTTTTAACTTTGAACTACGGGTATGTCGACTTAACCGAACATGAAATAATGTAATTCATGTGTCGAAGTATCGGTTAGTTCGAATTAAGCAAGTCGAGATATCAGAGTTCGACTGTATGTGGAACTCTTACTGAGTTTGGATCATTAGGTGTAAATATTTTGTGTTGGTTTCGAAAACGACTGATGCTGATCAATCAGAATGCAATGTGATAATAAAAAATACCTCATTTTAAAATAGGTAATAAATATGTGTACAGTGGAGAATCTGTTATTCTTTCCCGTTTAAACGCAAACGTACGCAAACGCAAAACACTAAAACGTAGAAAAGTACAACTTTTTGACAATTCTGATAATTCATCTTTATCTTGGTGGCAAACAGTTTGGAGCCTGATCAGACGCCGGGTTACCCGGCGTCTGATCTGGCTCCAAACTGTTTGTATGGGAAATTATATATTTAGCGTAAACGCGTTTATTGGGAAAGAATAACGTTTTCTCCACTGTATATAACAGTGATCGCTTTTAGTACTGTACATATATGTTTTATATTCACCTTGGTCCGTCTTAAGAGACGTTGTACGACAAAAACGGTCGTAAGTCAAAACTTTAAAATGCATCGAGTTTCTGATGTTTTTATCTAATCATGCCTCATGACATGTCTTTGGAATCGTCTTTTCAAGGATTAAAACAGGATTAGATGGAGAAATAAATAAAAAATTGAGAATTTTATAATCTAAATTACGACAACATTTGTCGTACGACATGTCGTAAGACGAGCCCTTGATATCTGCATACCCACTGGTCGAAGGTTGATTTAACATTTCTCTAGCTGAATAGGTTGCCATCTTTAACCATTTCTATGCTAGAAACCAGTATTAATGCATTGAATAATTTACAAACAATGTAGACACTGATCTGTGGGTTCCTTAATGAGCCCGTTGATCATGATCTACAGTGATTTTTTATTTTAATTTTCAGACACACTTTCGAAAATCAAGCCTAAACATAAAAAGGAATTGATTATTTTTCAAAAGTAGAAAAAAAATCATTTGACCATTACAGCATAGAAAAGGTTAATGTATAATATACCACTACATACATATACATGTTCTTGAAGTATACTGGGGCCCGTTTCATAAAACTTCGTACGATAAATGTTATCGTAAGTAAGATTATAAAAGTCTAAATCTTTATTTATTTATCCATCTAATCCTGTCTTGTGACATCTATTTGGAATCGTCTTGAAAAGAGATGTCACAATACAGGATTAGATGGAGAAATCAGAAATCAAATGTATTTTAAAGTTTAGACTAACGATCATTTTTGTCGTAAGAAGTTTTATGAAACGGGCCCCTAGTTCTTTATACATTTTATATCAATATTGCTGCAGAAATGAAACAAGTGTGTAAAACAAATTGGTTCAAAGTGGTATGCCAAGTTACTCGTCATGAGCAAGATCCAAACTGTTTAGCACTTGACCCTATAGCCCTTTTCTAGTATTGAAGATATGTGACAACTTCAAAAAGATTGAAAGTAAAGCAGAATGCAACTTCAGGCGCACTGTGCTTTACTTTCAGCCTGCTTTAAGCTACCATCTGCTAGGATATATAACAAAATCGTTTGATACGTGTTTAGGCTGTATAATTTGGAACTTTTTTTTGAGTGGATGAATAAATTAAAGGCGTAAAAGAGCGTATTTATGGTGTAATGGGTTAAAACTTATCTATATAGTCTATCGGCAATTAAAAGGATATAACCTAGCATTCTTTGGCAAATGCCACAGTCTAAATATTAAACATATTGACCATGTCTTATAGTTATTAGATTCCACTTAAAACACGTACATACAGTGGAAAATCTGTTATTCTTTCCCGTTTAAACGAAACGAAACGCAAACGAAAACACTAAAACGTAGATAAGTACAATATTGGGCAATTCTGATAACTATTTTTTATCTTGGTGGCAAACAGTTTGGAGCCTGATCAGACGCCGGGTTACCCGGCGTCTGATCTGGCTCCAAACTGTTTGCAATGGAAATAATAGTTTAAGCGTAAACGCGTTTAATGGGAAAGAATAACGTTTTCTCCACTGTATCCCATCCTGCTATTCGCCATATGATTTGGATCAGATGATCAGATACAGTGAAGAAAACGTTATTCCTTCCTAATAAAACGTTTCATTAATTTGACTAAAGAAATATTGAAATGAGCGTCAAACAGTTTAAATCCTGTATCAGACGCCGCGTAACTCGTCATCTGATACAGGATCCAAACTATTTGCAAATACAGGGCTGCCATAAGTTGACATGAAAATCCTAAGATTTCCAAATTTGCATTTTTCAAGCGCGAATTTACGAATCGTACCTTTACCCCATTGCCTGTTTCTAGTTTTGTTGACATGTGACTACTTAAAGCAGACTGGAAGTAAAGCAGAATGCGCCCTATGGCGCATTCTACTTTACTTTCAGCCTGCTTTAAGCTACCATGTTCTTGAAAAAAACCGAAGTTTTTGAAAAAAATCCGGAGAAATGGCAGTCCTGCAAATAAATCTTGCACTAGGGGATAAGGCAGTGAAAGGGTAAAGGAAAAGTTGTTCTAAGAATTAAAATAGTCATTTTGTACAAATGCAAAAATAATTATTTGTTGCCGTTTTGAAAAAGAAAAAAGCAAACGCAATCCAATACAATTACATGATATAACATTTTCTTGAAAGTATGAACGTTTTATTCTATCATGTGTCAAATAGTTTTGGAGCCAGCTCAGACGTCCATTCTTGAGTCAAAGGTTACATGTATACAGCTTTTGTGTTGAGTCTGAACTTTGATTGGTCAGATTTGAGCTTTTGTTCAAATCTACCAATCAAATGCTTTAGAACAAATGCGTTTGAAATGGAGAAGGAGAAACGTTTAAGCCATGTAATTTATTGTTGACTAGAACAATGTTCAGCGTGTTCTATGTTTATTTATGTCCATCTAAACGAATGAATCCTTCTAGAATAACCGTTTTATCAAATTATTGGAAAGTTTGTGGTATTTATTGACTTAAACAATTACCATGGCAACCTTTGTCCGCTTCAAAATTTCCTCGCATAAAATTAATCATATTAAGAGCTCATGGTTGGGTTTTTTTCTCACTAAAACAATATAAAACCGAGTGTTACACAGTTCGGATCCTGATCGGAAACCACCATATTCAACGTTTGAGCGTGATTTAGAGTCTGCGCAAGGATAAACTAGGCAAGGCAAGGGATAAATGGTTTTAAAGGTTTTTCTATAATACAGTAAAACCTTTCTTTTACGACCATTTAATTGTGTTAATTGTTTGGTTTGTAAATCAGGTGACAGTTTAAAGCAAGATGACAGTAAAACAGAAAGCTCCTTATGGAGCTTTCTGTTTTACTGTCACCTTGCTTTAAGCCGTGACCTGTTTGTTTTACTATCCATTAGCCCTCCTTCTAGTGGTCGTAATAGAGAGGGTTTAATGTATGTCTTTGCTTAACAAATTCTGATACTCTTGCTACATATTTTATGACATTGTTGTAGCCCTCATATGTCTGAATAGATTTTGTATTATTACATTATGAATTAGTACATTTACCCTTTTACTGCCATTATGACGTCATAACCGGTCTTACAGTGGGGAAAACGTTTTTATTTCCCAATAAACGCGTTTACGCTAAAACTATTAATTCCATTGAAAACAGTTTGGAGCCATATCAGACGCCAGGTAACCCGGCGTGTGATCAGGCCCCAAACTGTTTGCCACTCAGTATAAAAAAAACAATGATTAGAAAATGTCAAAAAATGATAATTTCCTACATTTTAGCGATTTGCGTTTGCGTTTCGTTTGTGTTTAACCGGGAAAGAATAACGTTTTCTGCAATGTATACATTCACTGGCATCTCGTGTGATGCTTTGTTTATACGGTTTAAACAGTGGAGAATCTGTTATTCTTTCCCGTTTAAACGAAACGAAACGCAAACGCAAAACACTAAAACGTAGATAAGTACATTTTTGGTCAATTCTGATAACTATTTTTTACCATGGTGACAAACAGTTTGGAGCCTGATCAAACGCCGGGTTACCCGGCGTCTGATCTGGCTCCAAACTGTTTGCAATTGAAATAATAGTTTAAGCGTAAACGCGTTTAATGGGAAAGAATAACAGATTCTCCACTGTAGTACATATACAGTGCTCCCTCTCTACAACGGCCCTCCCGATAACGACTCCCTCCTTACAACCACCCTTGCCGCTGTTCCCTAAAAAGGACAAATATGTTTACCTATTCACGACTACATTGTCGTCTGCTTAAAGTTGTCGTCTGCTAATTTTTCTAAAAGTTACATAATGGACATTTCGACAGAAAAAAAAACTTAATGACAAATGGCAAACAGCTTGAATCCATATCAGACGCCGCGTAACGCGGCTTCTGATCTGGATTCAAGCTGTTTGCAATTGTAGGCCAATTTCCCTCCCTATAACGACTCCCTCATAACAACGAACATACTTTGTGTCTCCCATTGGGTGTCGTTGTAGAGAGGGAACACTGTATACGGTAGTCAATATTGTAATAATTAACCCCTTCATTGCCATGACGTCATCAATTTTAAACACTTGTCGCCAGCTTATATTTCTCAAATTCAAAGTTTAGGTATTTTTTATTTAAGAAATGTTTAGCCTAAAACAGTTTGGATCCTGATCAGACGCCGCGTAACGCGGCGTCTGGTCAGGATCCAAACTGTATGCCAATAGCTATTGTACTCAAGGTTAGGCAGTGAAGGGGTCAAATGACCACTGTATGGCGAACCAGGACAACCTTATGAGAAATGTAACTGCTTTTATATGTCAACTTTTTAAGGATACATAAATAAAGTCCTACAGCAGCTTTTGATGACTTTGTACCACTTGTACTAAATACAAACATATAGGTACCTGACACATTTTCATTTGTTTTTTACAATACATTGTAAAAGTACCTGCCGGCTAATACAATATTCTTTTCATTGGCCATTTAATACAAGTTTGACCTAAAAAAAAACAACGCCATCAACGTTCTATGTTTGTACATTACATTTATGTGCATGTAAATATGATACAGATATTTAGTTTTGACTATTTGAAACTTGTTTATATTATGGTCAAACGCTTTTCCCATGTAACTGGTTGTACCAAGTAATTTATTATTGTACTACATGAAAATGCGTTTAACCCAGTTACTACAGTGGAGAATCTGTTATTCTTTCCCGTTTAAACGCAAACGTACGTAAACGCAAAGCGCTAAAACGTAGAAAAGAACAACTTTTGGACAATTCTGATATTTCATGTTTATTTTGGTGGCAAACAGTTTGAGCCTGATCAGACGCCGGGTTTAGCGTAGTTTTAGCGTAAACGCGTTTATTGGGAAAGAATAACAGATTCTCCACTGTACCTTACATGTAACCCAGAGCACAGCGATCATGAGCAAACAGTTTTGGATCCTGATCAGACGCCACGTGACGCGGCGTCTAATCAGGATCCTAACTGTTTAATACATATTTCAAAATTTCCTACGACAAAACACCTTAAATTTAAAAGTTGTGTAATGAATGCAAGAGACAGTTGTTTAAAGCAGATGACGGAAATAGTGGGTTAAGGCAATTATTGCGGTATATGGATTAACTGAAAATAAATGAACCAGTGTTTAGTTACTCTAGTAAAAAGTATCACCCGTATTAGGGGAAGAACAGTGGAGAAAACGTTATTATTTCCCAATAAACGCGTTTTCGCTAAATCTATTACATGTATTCCCAATGCAAACAGTTTGGAGCCAGATCAGACGCCGGGTAACCTGTCGTCTGATCAGGCTCCAAACTGTTTGTCATCAAGGTTAAAATCAACTTTCAGAAATGTGAAAAAGTTGTTATTTTCTGCATTTTAGTACAATGCGTTTGCGTTTCGTTTGCGTTTAAACGGGAAAGAATAACAGTTTCTCCACTGTAACAGATCGAGCAATTTACACTAGTTTGTTGCTATTATTGCTAGGAAAGAGCTCTTTCATTCTCAATATGTATGGAAAAAATGACCCACTATTGTGCTAGGCCATGAACATTAACTCCGGTATTAACCCATTTATACCCAGTGGATTCTTCCATGTTTATATATTGGATTAGTCCATTTTTAATCAAAGGGATGCCTGGTCAAAATTTTCATTCTCATTTTGTTTTATATTGAAATTCCTATCAGTAAACAGTGTAGAATCTGATCAGACGCCGCATAGTGCGGCGTCTGATCAGAGTCTGCACTGTTTGTCTATGTCCCATACATGGGATCGTGGGCACAAATCTGTTAATGTAAATTACCCCATTGAAGGTTATGCCCACGATCTCATATATTGAACATAAACGAATTTTAACATACATCAAAACGAAAATAAAAATTTAGATCAGGCACCCCTTAGATAAAACAAATGGACGTATCATATACATGTATATACAAGGAAGAATCCATTGGGCGCAAATGGATCAATCCTTTTATTGCCGCAGAGTAAATCGTCTAGTTTCACCATCCACCTTGTTTTTAACTTTGACGAAAGAAATATTGAAACGAGTGCTTTAGAAAAGTTTAATGTCTAAATTTCGTTTTCGTTCTCTATAATATTGAAATTCCTACATGTATAAAAAAAAAACCCATGTAGACTTTGATCAGACGCCGCAAAATGCGACGTCTAATCATAGTCTACATTGTTTGCATGTCCCTTTTATGTGACGCTTTGCGCAAATGGGTTAAACAACCATTTCATAACCTCATGTATTCATGTGAAAACATGTACTGAACGAAATAAAGAATTTGAATTTTGAATTTGAATTTGAATACAATGGCCATAAGCAATATCACTCATACACTTAGTGCTTAAAACAGGATAGAACCAATACAAAGAGCGCTTGTAAGAGCTTTCTGTGTTATTTACATCCTGCAATCAGTAGTCACCTGGCACTGATTACCACAAATAAAACAATGGTTTAATACAGGTTTGATTATCTTTTTTAAAAAAAAACATACTGAATGTAAAAAAAACCGGGAAAAGTTTTAATCCAAACTTTGTCTCCGATTTTGATATGATACACATGTACATCTTATACATGAAAACAGGATGCTTATCCAGTCAATGAGAATAACAACAACATCTTAACAATTATTATATTTATTGAATAAAAAGGAATCAATAGAATCTGTGTCCCTGTTTTTCTGTCTATCACTTCATTCTACTTTCAGCTGCTACTACAGTCGAACTTCGATATCTCGAACTCGTTTAACTATCCGATAGTTCGACACATGAACTGCATTATTTCATGCTCGGTTATGTCGAACATACCCATATTTCAAAGTTAAAACGTGGCTTAGCCACGTTTTAACTTTGAAATATGGGTTTGTTCGACAAAAACGACTCGATATATCGATTGTTCGACTGTAGTTTAAATTCGTTACCGTCAAATGGTGCGTATATATATGCAAGTTACAAGCAGAGTACCTGTGAAGAGTGTATTTGACCTTTGTAAACAGGGTAGACCCAGATCAGAGCACTCTTATGGAAATCCGCTGATCAGGGCTTTCACTGATTGCTATTTTGAAATATATCGCAAAGTAAAGAACTATAGATAATCACAATTGGACTACACTTTCTTGGAAAATGGGATTATGCATTTGATTATCCAGGGGCGAATTGGTTACAATGGATCTTCATTGGTAGGTCGGAAACTGGCATCCGTAGAGATGTGTATGTGGTTAAAATGCCTGAAATTAAAATATGAGGAATAAAAGTGGACGTCAATTGTTTAAAGCAGATGACGTCATGGCAGTGAATGACTTAACTTCATTCCCTACTTTATACAGCGCTCCCTCTCTACAACCCAATGGGAGACGATAAATGTGTGCGTTGTTCGGAGGGAGTCGTTATATGGATGGAAATTGGCTAACATATGCAAACAGCTTGAATCCATATCAGACGCCGCGTACATTACTGAACTTTATTAAATTAAATTGATAATCGCAAGCGAATTGCCATCGAATTGCCATCGAATCGGGCGCTTCAAAAAACAAATCCTACGTTTGACTGTTTTTACGCGAATTTTCATTGGCGGTTGTGACAAAAATGGAATCGAAAACATTAACGAAAGCATATTTGCGAACATTTGTGAGATACACCATTCAAGAAAACTTACCCGGGGGGAAAGTTAGTATTTTGAATCGCAAGCGAACGCGGCGTCTGATCTGGATTCAAGCTGTTTGTTATCCGTAATTATGTTTAGTTTGTCAAAATGTTCAAATATATGACTGAGAAAAACAGCTGACGACAGTTTTAAAAAGATGCTATTTCAGAAGTGAAAGTATAAGCCATATAATTGTGGTGTTTGGGGAACGGCGGCAAGCGTCGTTGTTAGGGGGGATTTGTCGTTGGGAGGGCCGTTTTAGAGAGAGAACACTGTACGTCCTCTGAATATCTGGTTAGCCGCCATGTGTCCTCGTAGGTTCGGTTAGTCGACATACTAGGACATGTAACAGCCTTCTTGCTTTTCCTAAAACATCAGTTATTAATATTTTTCCAAACAAGATTTATACCTAATGTGGAGATATAAAAAGGCATACGCTTTATTTCCTATTCCGTTTTACACGAAACTAAATTTAAAATAACACAATGTTGATATAAAGATAACGCAAAGTTTGTCCGTACAGAAGAACATTTCATATGCAATACATGCAATACTTTGAATACAGTGTAGACACTGGTCTTGACAGTTTGCCGACCGTCCTCGTTAGTAGACACTAGGCTCAATTGATCAACATGAGCCCTTATTACCTGTATATAACCTGGTGTTGATAAAATTGATCCACGATTGTCCAACAAAAACGTGTGCATATCCTGCGTGATAATTGGATTCTACACCGAAATATTTTAAAACGCTGACGTAAGCCATCCGACCAACTTCTGGTGAAACAGATTCAAAAGCACTCAACTGGTTGAAATGAACAGTATGCTTACTGACTTTAAATCAGCATTGCAGTTAAGCACAACCTTCAGCGCGATGCCAAGGCCGAACGTTAATGATCTTAGCCGAGCTATTGATCTTCTAATGCACGAGCGTTTACAGAAAACTGACGCTGGACAACTGGGAGTCGTACAATCAACAACTTGTCGATTCCGTAATCGTTTGCTGGAGACAAATACCGTAAATGATCAACCGAGACGTGGACGCACCAAAAGAAACAACGCAACGTCAAGGCCGTCAGATACGCCTTGCGTTTTTAGGAATCCGGTTCCTAACGGCGGCAGAGACGGCCATTAATTCCCTGCCAAGGAGAATACTAGAGGCAATATATGCAATACGCGATACTAAAGATGCTTTTTTCACTCTTTTTGAAAGGGATGGGTTTAGAAATCGTAATTAAGCAATCAAAAGAAATTGAATTAAAGCGTTTTTCTTGTTTGTTGATTGCAAAAATAATGCATTAGTAATTTCGTATACCAAATTTTTGTTATAATTCCTATAGTACATTCCCTTTATACAAGGAATCCCATTATGCGTTACTTATATACCACACACATGTACACGTGCATATATAGAGAGGACTACAAACCGCATACCACACTGTGCATATATTTATACTATTTTTCGAATCATCAAAACACTGTATTACTACACAACAGTAAAACCAAAAGTTAAGTTTATCAAACGACGAACACCACCAGTCAAACAAACATTTCTAAGTGTTCAACTAGTCAACATGTATATCACTTTTACTAGCCGAAGAGTCCTGTAAATAAGGCTAGGTTGAGCTCTTATGCTCAACTTATTCGGGAGATGTTTACCCCTTCAATGTTTCATTGTTATCTGCTTCAATTTTGTTGTCTGCAATGTCCTTTCAAAGTTAAAAAATAAGGCAGTATGGGTGAAGAACTTTCAAAACGTGTGTCAAACAGTTTGGATCCTGATCAGACGCCGCGTTACGCGGCGTCTGATAAGGACCCAAACTGTTTGCAAACGCGCTTTAAACGTCATGAGAGTGAAAGGGTTTACAGTGACTCAGAATAAGACTGATAAAACCGCTTGCAGCTTTTTTTTAATTTTCCTATGTTACATAATAATGA
Source organism: Gari tellinella (assembly GCA_922989275.2). NCBI lineage: Eukaryota > Metazoa > Mollusca > Bivalvia > Cardiida > Psammobiidae > Gari > Gari tellinella. Next base: position 21,619,208 of record OV277858.1, read on the forward strand.
CGTCATGTTACAATAATGACATAATTCCGAAAACAAAACAAAATGTCAAAATGATTAATTCAGGTAAGTCGATTAGAACTATTGTTAGATTTAATATTATTTGCACAAAATGAATAGTTGAATAAAACCTATTAACAGTTCGGAATTTTGTGTCATTTGGTGTTTATGTGATAAATAGAAAATTAAATTCGTTTGTTTTCAGCATTGAATTGATGAACGCGTTAAAAATTATATGTTGCTCGCAGGGCTGCCATAATTAGGTCATGAAAAATCCTAAGATTTCCAAATTTTCTATTTTTCTGCAAGCGCAATTTTACTAATTGTACCTTTAACGCTTTACGTCACTGTCTATTTCTTGTTTGAAGACACGTTGCCACTTGAAGCAGGCTGAGAGTAAAGCGGAATGCGCCCAAAGGCTGCTAGGATAAAAATCCGAAGATTTCGGAAAAATCCGGAGAAATGGCAGCCATGTGCTCGCCAAAGGCTCGTACCATATTATTTTATCCAACTCGTTCAATAAACTCAATACTGAAAACACACTCACGCAATATCCTCTATGACTGTGTCATAATTTTCTGGAGACTGATCACTAGATGGTGTATTTGCCAAAACAAAACGAATCGGTAAAAAACAGCCTCAAGAAAAATATCACTGAATCTTAGTGGGTTGTTTCTATATAGATTTTTTACCATCATCTTTTCTACCCCGGCTCTGGGCGGCGAAGATCTTCGCTACATACATTACAAATATTGTTCGACAATATTGACCTGACGTCGGTGACCTCTATTAGCATAAATTCACACTTTGTTGCAGTTCTAAATACAGCTTCGGAACACTTCGTTATCATTTATAAGAGAACGCTTTTTGTAACCACAAATATCTACAGGTATTTAGCGCAAGTGGTAAGGAAGACGACTATGCATTAATTTTCCGTACAGTCAGTGGTTCGAATCCCATGCAATACTCATTCATTTTTCACTTTTTTATAACTTATACGGGTTCTTTTATAAATAATTATACATCTATTTCGATTTGAACACGACTATTTTGTTATTTTTAAAAAAAAAAATGTCATAGCCTCTGTTTGGTCTATTAAATCATATTTTATAAAATAAAAATAGTTTCCCCTCTATCGGGATTCGAACCCGGAACCTCGATGTTACAAATCCCTTGCTCTAACGACACACCTATTGCAGATGAGTTACATCTGAGAGTTGTAAGTTAGGTATATATTGCCAAGAGTCGCATGTGAGGACATCGACGATCTTACCTGAATTAAAACCCACTCGAAAGTGCAACATGGTGCGTTTAGTAGATACGTTCATACTAGGAGACTGGGGAATAATAGTTTATCAACAACAACTTTTTGAACTTGCTCAATGTGGCGTGTTAATCTGAGAGTTGTAACAAGATTCACCTAATCAGCCGAAACAACCCGAAACTGTACGGTTCGCTAGCGATTATTGATTTATATTGCGTCATCTCATTATAAATTATTCATGCATAAAGTTCAACGTCAGGTCAATATTGTCGAACTATATGATCAACTACACATGTAGACTGTCGAGTGGATAAACTCTTTCACTCTCAATGACGCCTTAAAGCGCGTTTGAAAAACAAATTGGGTCCTGATCAAACGCCGCGTAAAGCGGCGTCTGATCAGGACCCAAACTGTTGGACACTCCTTTCGATATTCTTTAGTTATACAACCTTAAATATAACTTTGAAACGTGTCTTGCAGACAAAAATGCCGACGCAGACGACAACAAAGCGGCGTAGGGGTAAACATATCCCGCATAATTTGATAACGAAAGGGTTAAAGTGTATGCTTATTTATTAGGTAAAAACATATTAGGTTATATATTGTTTTTAATCCCGAATCCGAGCGAGCTCGTTGGGTTTCTTTGAATATTTTTTTTATTACTGATCATTTTCTTGTTTTAGTTTAATTCAAATAATATGCATAAGTCCTGCTATTTACAGTCAACACCAGCGACAAAACACATAATAGAACCATAAAGCCACGTGCACTAAAACGCATTATGCCCGTATTATATGTATTGAAAATGACAGTGTGCGTTAAGGGTGTGTGCTATTACTGTTACAATTATTAGAAATATAATATCTTAATAACAAGACAATGAATTTTGATGAAGGTTTAACTGTGTGGTGTTATTCATTTCATTTTTAGTCTAAACTTTTCAATTTCACACACATATTGTAGAAAGCATTACCTGGTAGCTTTCGTCCGAGTACTTCGGACTTCGTCAGCCAACTGAATTGACATCTGGGACTCGACATTAACATCGCTCACGAAGGCCTCGAGCGGTGTTAATCCCCAATGAGAAGTCAATTCAGTTGGCTGACGAAGTCCGAAGTACTCGGACGAAAGCTACCAGGTAATGCTTTCTACAATATGTGTGTGAAATTGAAAAGTTTAGACTAAAAATGAAAGACAATGAATTGTTTTCGTCGTGAAAATGTTTTATCTTAGGTTCGAAGAAGATGACAAACACCACATTTGATTCATAGCGTTTATCCCCTAAAACTTCCAATGGACAACTCAAATTTATAATAAACGCTGGTCCATTTTAGTCTATTTAGGCTTGTTTTTAATAATATATTGCAAAATGACATACAGTGAAGTCCCTGATTAAAGAGCTCCCGCAGGAGCCCTCTAATTAGGGACTTCAATAATTGCATTAGACAAGTGTACTCTTCACAAGTAAACTTTTGGCAATGATGCATATATGCGTCACTAGGGCTTAATGAGTTAACATATCATAGAAGTAATATTTCAAATAGGAGTTTATAAAGATTGAAGTACTGAATAATGAGTCTGTAATGGCGTTGAGAAATTAAATGCTGTCGTGACCGAGCTAACTCGGATAAAGGAAATCACCCAATGTCCATAACGTTTAAGACATTACGGGCAATAAATGCTGTTTTTCTATATAATTATGTTTTCCCCGAAAGGCTGATCTTGCTATATATAAATATCCAGTATACATTTTGACAACTCAGTAGTTGCACAAATTACAGAGACAAGATTTAATAAAAACAGCGGACAAGTTTAGCCGTCATGATTCTGCATGTATAAAATTACAAAATGCATACATGTAATATAAATTGACTGGCTGCATGTAGTATCCATAACACGTACATACCTTTTAATATGACTACTGTTCAATGTTTGGTCTCTTCAAGGCTATTCTAATGATAAGTTACACTATAGGATCTGGTGTTAAAATGAGATAGAAAATATTGGATTTTTCTTTTAGTTTATTCCTTCTTATCTTCCCTTCTATATTTAAGATGCCTTTAATTTTAATTATCGAAATACATGATTGTATATAGTAAATAGACTAAATACACTCCATAACATTTAGTTGTTTAAGCATTACATGGGAGTAAATACATGTATGTTAGAGGTGGAGAATAACGAGTTTTCTCCCTTGACTATTTACAAGACTACAAGAACACATAATTATGTGGAGGGCAATATTTTATTATTTCCTAATGAATGCGTTTGTTCTAATAAATAGCAAAGGTCCATTTTAACAGTGTTAGGCTAGATAAGACTCGGCTTTTGACCTGGCTTGAAATTGTTTGCTACATGTGTTTAGAGTTAATAACACGTTTGTTAACCCATCATAAACGGGGAGAATGAATGAATCCCCCATGTAATATGTCTCTAAACTTTAACCCATGAATGCCGGTATATTTCAGGGGTTTCTCCTCGTGTACCTGCTGGAAGAGTTCACTTTAGACATTACCTGGTGGTCTCAAGACGGTACAATGTTTGTTAATACAATGCTCCCTCTCTACAACGGCCCTCCCAACAGCGAACCCCTCCTTACAACGACCCTGTCACAGTTCCCCAAACAAGACACTTATGTCTAAACGTTTCATGGCTGCAATACCGTCTGCTTAAAATTGTCGTCTGCTGTTTTTCTCAAAGTTACATAATAGACATTTTGATAGAAAAAAACTTAATGACGAGTGACAAACAGCTTGAATCAAAATCAGACGCCGCGTCACGCGGCATCTGATCTAGATTCAAGCTGTTTGCAAATGTACGCCAATTTCCCTCCCTATAACGACTCCCTCCCAACAACGCACATAATTTTCGTCTCCCATTGGATGGTGTTGTAGAGAGGGAGCGCTGTATATAGCATATCATTTCATAATTATGACATAACAATAGGGCCCCAGATAAGAGGAGTACTCAAAAAACTAAAATCTTTATTTCTGCATTAAACCCTATGGTGTTACGAAGAGGCGATTTTAATGAGTAGTTACACCATAGGATTTGGTGCTGAATAAGTGAAAAAATGTTATATACATGTATGCTCAGTTAACTCCCTCTTATCTGGAGCCCTGTAGCAAATTAGTAAACAGTATGTATCCTTATGAGCCGCGCGAATTGTGGGCGTTCCATCAGGGTCTACACTGCTTGCGAATGTCAATTTTACTGGACGAGAGACAGTAAAACCTGAAATTATCAAAACACCAAAGGGAGTTTCTGTTTTACTTTTAACTGCTTATCGTTTTAACCCTTATCCTGCGGCAATATCGTCTGCTTCGAAATTGTCGTCTGCAAATTTGTTAAATCTAGATTTATACATTTTTAAGTGAATAAACCTGAAGACGAGTGTAAAACAGTTTGGATCCAAACTGTTTGCAAAAATCAATAAAGTCGCGACCAGCAGGCAAAGGGTTAAGTACCCGAAAAAATTACTACGCGGCGTCTGATCTGGATCCAAACTGTTTGCAAAAATCAATAAAGTCGCGACCAGCAGGCAAAGGGTTAAGTACCCGAAAAAATTACTATTCAATGCAACTTGAGCTTTAATGCAGGAAAAAGTATAACAAACAAGAAATATCTTTAAACAAGAAATATCTTTAAAAAAGATATTCGGCGGAATGAGTGGTTGAACTAAGGCTATATAGATGAAATTGGGTGTGCAAAATTAAATGAAATTGAGGTTTTCAAAGAATTGTAATATCTTGGATTGAAAAGCAAAAAAAATTGAAACAGCAACTTTTATTTAAAATGCAAAACTATCATGTACAGAATTGCAAAACAGAACAATAATTTAACTCATATCCTAGCTACTGGTAGGAGATCCTCACATTAATCTATTGTTCTATATATCAAACTTCATTCATAGAGTTTCTTGAAACAAACTATAGCATACACAAATGTACAGATACAACAGTCTGCTGAACTTCGACTGCCACTCGTGTAAATAATGATGAAACAACACGATTGTGTTTAACTCACATGAGGCCATTAATTTTATATATAATATTGCTTTAAATGTATGGTAAATGTGTACAAATAGTTAACAGTTCAAACAAATTGGTAGTAAACAATTACAAAACACCTAGCTTCCTCTGTATATCTATAAAAAGATTTCAGATGTCATATCTTAAAATAGAAGTATAATTGCATCATCCCAGTGGTAGTAAACAGTGCAGTCTGGATCTCTAAATTTTACACTCACAGTCCACATCTGGTAAATTGGACATCTGTAATTGGACATAGACCAGCCTACAAGGCTCCAGATAAGAGGGAGTAAACTAAACAAATCACATTTTTTCACTCTTTTCAGCACCAAACCCTATGGTGTTACCACTCATTTTTTTTTGTCTCGAAGAGACAATTCAAATGTATAGTGACACCACAGGGTTTAATGCACAAATAAAGATTTTAAGTTTTGAAATAATTCCCTTATCTGGAGCCCTGGCTACTATCCAATCAGACTATTCAGTTTCAACAGGTGCTCTTAATTCTAAATTTCTGATCAAATATAATTGGTTGAAATGTGTGGCCAAATAGAAAGTGTGACTAAATAGAAACCAGTCAGCTCCGCCGAAAAAGATATTCCGTCGCAGGTTAAAGTTTTTTGTGGGACACTGTGAGTATTCACTTCACCAGAGACATGCAAATGTATACACTGATTCTGACTTAACATATCTTTCGTAAACAGACTTTCCCACATGCTAAATTTAGAGCTTATCCACGCTAAATTTAGAAATGATGACATAGTAACGCAGCAATAGTTTAGACTGCATCTCATTGTTTTGCCAGGTATACACTCGCAAGATAGATGTGAAAAAATAACAGAACGCCAGTCTAGGCCATTTTGGCACATTGGCCGATAAGAGTACTGCATTTCAAGCACGTGGTCATTGACCAGGATTTCCGATCATTCCTGATTGGTTAAATTGTTTCATACAGTTGCGGTCAAATTGGGTCAATAGACAAAACAGACCCGTCTGCGACGGGAAAAAGCTCCTGTGGAAGTTTCTGCTTCATGTTTGCCTCTCATTAAGTTGCTACATGTCTTCAGAGGCAACAATGCTTGACCAAAACATGGTATACTACACTGTAGAAGACGTTTTATCCTGTCACGTGCCTATTTTCCTGGCGGATAAAGGGGTGACAGATAAACTTTATATTATGTCAGTAGGTCACATGACCGATGTTATTATGTCAGTTGGTCACATGACCTGTAGCCGGAACTCCTTTTTTTCACCGAGACGCTTATTTCGTGAATACACAAATTTACGTCTCTACCGAGTACTGATTAAAAAAGTTGAACAAATCAAATTCGTTGATTATAATCGATATCAATAAACTCAATAACTATTTCACTCCATTCTCCCAAACCTATATTCTTATGCCTAGTAGACTATATCTAGTTGTTCGACGCGAAATTAATATTTTAATTTTACTGCACACATGTTTGAGCCTGATTAGACGCCGGGTAACCCGGCATCTGATCATGTTCAAAACTGTTTGCCACTCAAGTTAAAGCCGCATTGTGGTTTTGGGAAACCTGCATGAAACTGTTGTTTGGGATCCCATTGGAACTACATGGGACGTGATTCTTTCACAAAAAGCGGCTTTATCTAAGAAATTCGCTTTTTATTTTATTTTTTTAATTTATGGATGTAACATCCATTAATTTGACCTTGCGAACGGAAAGAAAGACAACTCTGTAAATACAGGGCTCCAGATAAGGGGAGTATTTCGAAAACTGAAATCTTTATTTCTGCTTTAAAACCAATGGTGTCATTACTCATTAGAATCGTCTCGAAGAGACAATTCTAATGAGTAGTAACACCATAGCATTCGGTGCTGAAATGAGTGAGAAAATGTTTGATTTGTTCAGTTTACATCCGCTTATCTGGAGCACTGGAATGAAGGGGTTAACCCTTATTCTGCAGACGTCTGCTTTGAAATTGTCATGTGCAAAATTTGTTTAGTTTAGATGTATGCATAGTTTTAATTAAACAAACCTTAAGACGATTGTCAAACAATTTGGATCCAGATAAGACGCCGCGTTACGCGGTGTCTGTTCTAGATTCAAACAGTTTGTAAACTCCGTAAAGTTTCGACCAGCAGGCACAGGGTTAACCAATGAGTTGATCCCGGCTGTATCACGTGACACTAAGCCGTGTAGTAATGTTTATGTCAGACGTTCTATTTTCGGTTAATAACCCATAAGAATGTTCAAACATTATTATTAACCGTTATTGTATTTCAGACATTAGAATAGGTCTGAAAACACAATGGGACTTTAAGACAAACTTTCAAAATTTGCAAATATTTTTTTTTAGATTTTCTGCATTCTATTGATTTGCGTTTTCGCTTAATTTTGTTAACATGAGAAAGAAAAAAGTTTTCTTGCCTCTATAACACAATGTCATGACTGTCATATCTATCTATATACGTGGGGTTTTCTTAGAAATACTTTCATTTGTACAGGTTAACTGCAGTTAAACAAAATGTCGGGTAATGTAGTTTAGTCTAAAGATAGACGAAAACAAAGCAACACAAAACAATGTAGTAGTTAAAACTCAAAATAAAACCTTTATTGCACAATTGACAATTTTGTATATATGTATATGTATGCATGAAACAACATTTGACCGGTAACGGTTGGAAGTCGCCCTTTGAATAATCTCGCCAACTCAACGTTTACTTGGATCTGAAAACAAATACAAAATGTATAAACAATTGTTAAGTTGGTTGAGTTAAAAGATGAGTGAGACAGACAGACAGACAGCGAGAGAGAAATAGACAGAGAGATATATAGACAGACATACACACACACATAAACACATAGAATAACAGGAAAGGAAAGATAGAGAAAGAGGGGCATAGAGAAATAGCACTAGAGACAGATACAGAGACACATACAGCCATACACAGAGACACAAATGGATAAAGACAGAGATAGACATAGAGACACAGGGAAATATACATAGAGACACAAACAGAACGCGACAGCATGAGAAAGATACGGACAGATTGAGATACAAAAAACAGAAACTGACAGTCCGGCAGACATGACAGACAAATGGATAAAGAGAGACAGACATACAGGCAGAGACAGGGTGAGAAACAGAGATATAGATACAGATATATAGACATATAGACTAGGTATGTTAACGAATAGGGATTTTGGTATTCGAATATTTGGTAGAACTGCTATTCGAATATTCGAATATTCGTTTATCCATGACTGTCATGATGACTTTTAATGATATGTACATTTTAGTTGAATCTACCATGAAGTACTGACAGTACTTCGTGAATCTACATAGGATCCTGCGTATAAGTGTTTATAACTTTCGACAGATTTCTAACAAGTCTTACCATGTCACAATATAATTTAATTGTTTTACCATAAAGGTGATTCTTGCCCGAGGTTATAAAACTTAAAATGAACTCTGTGCTCAAAACTCAGAATTTTTCTCAGCTCATAACACTTCGGCAAATATGTTTGTTCAAAACTAGTATTTCATACATAATTAAAGTGTAATAATGAATCCAAAAATATATATTATAGACAGAGAGACAGCTATAAATATGAAGAGGGAGAGACTGGAGAGGAGAGAAAGAATAGAAACAGTGAGTTAATGACAGAGAGAAACGAAGACATACCAGCAGAAAGACAAGGACTTACAGTCAGATTGCATTTCTTTATAAAAGTATAATAGCTGTACATACCTGGTGTAGTTTTGTACTCATTGAATTGTTATTACATCATCATCATCATCATCATCACCATCGTCGTCCTCACTCTCTTCCTGCTCCTGTCAAAATAATAGATGGAATCAATGACATATACAGTATAACCCTCTATTACTACCACTAAAGGCTAAATGTTTGTATGAATCAAACCTGACATCTTAACCCTTTTACCACCAAATTTTTCGTAAGATTTTTACCCCTTCATCGTTGCATTGTCGACTGCTTCAATTTCGTTGTCTGCAATGTCGTTTCAAAGTTGAAAAAATAAAGCAGTATGACTAAAGAAATTTCAAAACGAGTGTCAAACAGTTTGGATTCTGATCAGACGCCGCGTTACGCGGCGTCTGATCAGAATCCAAACTGTTTGCAAACGCGTTTTCAGCGTTATTGAGAGTGAAAGGGTAAAAGCAATGTGGAAGTAAAAAAAAGCTTCTGAATGAGTTTTCTGTCTTACTTGTACCTTGCTATAAGCAGCCACCTATCTTTCGCACATAAAAGTGTCCATAAATCAGTGGCCTTAATAGAGAGTTTAGTTATACACACTTGTTATTTCTCAGAGTGTCTGTCTGGTAAACAATCTCTCTCAGGATTAATTTTAAAGGTACTCACTTGATACACATTAGATCTATTTAACTAGGAACAAAAAAAAATGCTGCATGCAGATAGCTGAAAAACGGGAGATGATGATACACATATAATTATTGCACAAAACGAGAAAGAATGCGGGGAATAGACAGAAAGAGAGAAAACGAGATATAGACAGGCATACAGACAGGTAGAGACAGACAGACACAACAGACAAAGCCCAGCGGATAGAAAGAAACAGGCAGAAACAAACAGCTATGCAGACAGACAAACATACATAGAAAGATAGAGATAGAGAGAGACACACACAAAGACTGAGATATAGGGATACAGACAGAGACACCGACACAGATACAGACAGGCAGACAGAGAGAGACAAAGACTAACACAGAGAGATAAACAGGCTGACAAAGAAACATACACAGAGAAATACAAAGCACCAGATACTCACATCTTTCAATGCCTCCACAACTTCGACAAAGTCCTCGCAAATCATAGTGAGTCCACCGAGGGCACCTTCTGCTGGTTCCTACATGATTAAACAAGTAAGTTAGTGAACCAACTATGTTGTCAAGTTCATGAAGTGTTGGTCAGTATCCAGTCTATGATGACATTGGTCGCATTTTTAATCCACGAGTTAAAGAATTTATGTCTACACTGTATCCGTTACTTAGAGATATGGAGTCCCGGGCGTAAAGCCTTGCTTACTCACCAATGACAGTCTTGCAAACTTGTGATATATTAACGTATGGTGCTTGGGTATTGCAACTAACTCTGCAAATGGGGTTTCAGTATATATACGAGAATACAAGGGCGAGTGTGACAACATTGTAGACCCTGATCAGAGGGCTCCAAATCAGAGGGCTCCTTCTGACCAGGGTTTTCACTGTTTGCATAGGACAAGTGAAATCCTCAAAGGTACACTGTTTGTACATTGTAAATGACGAGTATACTCGTCGCTAGGGTTGAATGTGTTAATTGGATAATGCAATGAATCAGTGATTCAAGAAGCCATTTAGGCAATTACATGTACCTGGTTTTTTTGGGTATACAATTATGCTCGACAGCATCGTACAAAGAGTAAAAGTACAAGAAACCACCATTTTTATCATTTGATTGCATAACAAAAAGATGTATTTGTTACATTACACAAGTGCAAAATTTAACGGAACAGTGAACTTGAACTCGGCGCCATAGGACCATGTTATGTGTTGCGGTGCCGTAAAAGTCAATCAATCAATCATGAAAGTCTAGATCTTGATATTATCAAGCATCTCTTAAGTCAACATATGTATAGTGTATAATTAACCTCACCAATAAGCACAGAATGCGCCTTTGCTTAAAATATCCTGAAAATTAAAAGTGTCAACAAGCCCAAATGTTATATTAACCCCTTCACTGCCGTGACGTCATCCATTTTAAACATTGTCGTCTGCTTTTAGTTCTTAAATTTTGATTTTTGCTATTTTGACTGGAGAAATATTGACATGAGTGTCAAACAGTTTGGATCCTGATCAGACGCCGCGTAACAGACGCCGCGTAACGCGGCGTCTGATCAGGATCTAAACTGTTTGCAAAAAACTGTTGTGCTCGGGGTAAGGCAGTGAAGGGGTTAAATGTATAGAGGGTTATTTCGTGGAATTTATGTTCAGCTAATTTCGCGATCAACTTAAAAAGCGGATTTTTTAATATGAGGTAACGTATTTAAATAAACTTCAGTCACAAACATAAGAATATCAGGAAATAAAATGCCGTTACCGATTCTTCATTATAAAATCAGGAACTATTGACTCCGCAGAAATATAGGATCTGTCATGAGTCGATGTTAAAGACAAGCTGATCTTAGACGAGTCTAGAATTGAAATGTTATTAAGCGAGCCTGGGGGAGCTTAATAACTTTTCTATTTTAGACGAGTTTGAGATCAACTTGTCTTACATGTAAACATCGATGAGTGCCAGACTCCTTTTCTCACATAGCCAACGTTTTTAGTTATTTTTTTTAAAGCAATAGCCTTTTTTTAATCCCAGGGACGTAATAACGCCTTTATAAATAGTGATGTTATAATGACGTCATCAAATTGCTCTCACACATGTTTGAGACAATAGGGATATTCGTGATCGTTGTTCGCTAAACAAAACAGGGGTAGTTATGTGAGAAATATCAATCTACTGAATTCACTTGTTGTTTAGTTACCTCTGTAAATTTCTTCGTGTACCATTTACATACAGAGCCAAGCGTTTTGATGCCATTCACCATACCCTCTTCACCACCAACCATTTGCTGAAATAATCAAATTACAGTGAGAAAGAACTTTTATCTATTGATACATTATATGTCAAACAAAGCATAAAAGGTCGTCATCTCGTCATCTTGTTTAGCGTTAAAAATTCCTTACAGAGTCACAAACAAAGAAAACAAATTATTTAAAGCATATATACTCACGGAATTTAAAAACTGTGCATTGGGAATAGCATTATAAATAATAGGAATAATAAATCAAATATAAATTGACCGTGTTATAGCGTTAATTTAAACATCGATATAACGTTTCATAAGAGTAATTAATGTGTGATGCCAATCAGTATTGAACTGCTATGCGTTTTTGTCATTAAGGTTCAACACCCATGTCACACAATTAATAACGCATGTGTCCTCCGCTTACATCAAAGCAAGCACGGCACCATCGTCGAGTGGACCTCCCCAACGCTGCGAAAAACTGCTAAGGAATGATATTTCTTATAATGACTAAACAATCAGCAAGCTGTTCCAACGTCAAAGGCTGGTTAAATAGACGTCGCAAACGACGCCCAATCTCATCCTAAACGTGCCCAGTTAGCATGAGATCGGATGTGACTGCGGGCCAGTCAATGACCTGAATGACAAAGACATCTATGTTTTCGTTCCGTATGGAGGCCGTGACAACGCAGCCTGGCAACGTGTTGGTGAGCGCTGTCCGCTTAAAGACAATATGGCGAGTTTGACGTCAGAACGGGACGTTCAGTAGGACGTCGCGGACGGATTCAAAATTAGCGTAATCATTTCAGCATTGTCCTTCGGCCGATTAGTCGAACCCCTCGAATGTTTCTAGCCGTAAAGTTTGAAGACTGAAAGCGACCACGCACATGGGTAACAGAAAAATACGTATCTTGTCGAAGTTACGTTAATAGCGATATCCTTGGTCGCAGGTTCTCGCGATCATTGCAAATTTGTCGATACGTCTCCATAATGACAACATGATGTTACGATGAAGACCAAATCGACCTTCGACATCATTATTTCTTCATTCCAACCTCTAATATGCTGATTGAACGTAAACGCGCATTTTCAGACAGCCGTGGCATAGCCGTCACGGTTGATAAAACAAATCTAACTTGTTTTCCCTATGATTTACTGCCAAAACAACCAGTGTATATTGAAAACGTGTTGCATGTTCTGTACAAATGAATATTCTGACCAATTTATGCAAATATAGACAAACGTCTTTTGACACGTAAAATTAACGTAAATTACACGAAAGGGATAGCCAATACCTTCTAGACACTTTAATCAGCTGTATAAACCGTTTTTACGTGAGCTTATTGAAAACGTGTACATTTGAAATAAATTTTAACCATGCACAGTTTTTAAATTCCGTGAGTATAATTATACTTATTATTAGTAGTAGTATTATTAGTATCATTATCCTTATTATTAGTATTATTATTCCCAATTTATATAGCGCTCTTTTCACACAAGAGGTGTGCGTTCAAAGGGATCACATGTACCTACAAAGCGAGAAAAGACAAATAACTACTTTCTCAATAAATATACATGGAGACATGGACATTCTTTCAATATCATAACCAAGATTATAACACTATTTTTACTTACTACTGTTACTAATGTTTCGTTCAAATATGCATCACAGAAATCCCCGAGATCCTCAAACACTTCTGTGAAGTTAGCGATGGCAACCTCAACTGAATCGGTCTGTTCAGCCATACAGAGACTATCTAACTTTGCCAGTGCCTTCTTGGAACCTTTGTCCATAAGACTTTGCTAGAAAAGAAAATATAACTATGCACTATTGACAGTCTCAATAAGATACAAGAAACTATATTTACAGTTGGGTGTTAACAAACATAGATTAACAGCTACTTAGGAGCCTTCTAGATACCCTCGACTACCTCTTTGAAAACTAGTTCAGTTTAAGTGTGAATACAACTCCTCGAGGATGTCCGTATAGTCTGCAATGCTTTGTTATTCTAATTCAACTCATACAAATCAAGAATTAAAACTGAGACAACGATCTACGATAACCGAATAGTTCTAGACTCAGATTCCTTTAAGAAATCATTCTGAAATATGGAGGCACAATTTGAACCGACAGTCATTAAGATAATAAAGGTTGTACATGTATAAGGGTTTTTTTCTGCATAAAAGTTTTGCTGAATAAAGCTTTTTCGATAAACCCATTTTTGCCTAGTGGAATTTCCATACTGATTTATCGGATGGGTCCATATTTTATTTAAGAAATTTATAGTCTAAGTTTGGTCACACTTTATTTTATGTAGACATTCATGTCAGCAGACAGGGTACACACATATCAGACACTGTATTTTACGTTGTCTGATGTGAATCTGTACCGTTTTCACACGGAATTATACACACTGTATAATTCCGTGGTTGGCATGTGTTCCATTTATGAGACTGAACATGGAATTATTCACAAAGTGCGTATAATTCTGAGAACTGAAATAGCGTTGATTTAAGTTTCACCCCGTTTGCACATTTCATTCCGTTTGCGCATTTCATTGTAAATATCTGCAAAGTATTTGAGTAGACATTGTAATTGTTTTGTGTAATTATTTGCTGTCAGTATCCGGGTTTAAAATATACTTACTGTTTTGGCTTCTGCTGTGGCATTACACACTTCTCCAAGACCAACCAATGGACCATCGGTAGGCTCCTATAAAAACATGGTGGGCTATTAACATTTAACCATACAATGTAATACAGTACTCCCTCTCTACAACGACACTCAATGGGAGACACATATTGTATGTTGTTCGGAGGGAGTCGTTGTAGGGAGGAAACATTAAGACTTGAGTAACACTTGCAAACGCGGCGTCTGATCTGGATCCAAGCTGTTTGTCACTCGTCATTAGATTTTTTCTATCAAAATATCCACTTATATATAACTTTAAGAAAAACAGCAGACGACAATTTTAAGCAGACCATATTGCAGCAGTAAAAACGTTAGACATAAGTTTCCTGCTTAGGGAGCCGCGGCAAGGGTCGTTGTACATAAGGAGGGAGTCGTTGTTGGGAGGGCCGTTGTAGATAGGGAACGCTGTACTATATCTAAATTAACATTTTACACGCCTTGTGTGAAATTGCGATAATTGTTTCTAATACAGTTTAAGTCAAAACAAATTCTTACACGTCCATCATATTTTCAACACTAAATGCCGCGTGTATTGTTGCAGTGGACGAGACTTGCAGACTTAGAACTTCCTAGAGTACTGTAAATCGTTTATCTGTGTGAGCCATTTGAGTTTAATGGTTGGGAGAGATAAGCATACAGTGGAGAAAACGTTATTCCTTACCAATAAACGCGTTTAAGCTAAATCTATTATTTCCAATGCAAACCGTTTGGAGCCAGGTCAGACGCCGGTTAACCCGGCGTCTGATCAGGCTCCAAACTGTTTGTCATCAAGGTTAAATTTAACTTTCAGAGTTGTGAAAAAGTTGTTATTTTCTGCATTTTAGTACAATGCGTTTGCGTTTCGTTTGCGTTTAAACGGGAAAGAATAACAGATTCTCCACTGTATTTATGACCCCAGACTGATTTACTAGACATAGACATACGTCTGTGGTCAATTTAATATGGCCAACCTAGAACAAACATGAAAGGTATTGTGACCCTGTCAAAAAGGGAAAGGATCGTTTGTTCGCCCATCACGGCAAATGTGAGGGAACAATTGTTGCTCGTATACCGCTTATTTACATTGCATGACGGTGTACTTGTGTACAAATCTGAATAAGGGGAGATCCTTTGAAATCACAGAAAACAAAGCAAATACCAAAAATTGCAGACTCGGTTTAATTGAGTCTGTTCATGAGCAATACTGAAATATGCAACAGTGCTCACGCCCCCTAGCACCAGCTCAAGCGGAATTCAACTTTCAACTGTAAATGCGCTGAAATCAATTATTCCAAAGGACCAGAAAGTATAACAACACTGAGAATGAAGTACGGGGCGACTTTTTACAGCCGCCACACAAGCACTTAACATCTGCTGTTGTGAATATATAAATCTAAATAAGGGAAGATCCTTTGAAATCACAGAAAACAAAGCAAATACCAAAAATTGCAGACTCGGTTTAATTGAGTCTGAACAGTAACAGTGTGAAATGTGAGATTTAGTTTACCTCGTCGTACTTTTTGTTGAAAATCTTGCAGACTTTGCAAATCACTTTGACACCATCGACCGTTTTGTTATTCTGAAAGAAACAGTTGTGTACAATAAAGAACATGTTTTCACGGGTAGACATGTATAAATGTTTTGTAATTGTGGAAGAAAGTGACTTTAAACGTTTTCAAACTTGTTGAAATGTACATATTTTGTGAACCACTTTATTCAAGAATTAACGTATTCTAACACTTCTCCGTCCGTGCACAAGATGACTAGTACAGTGGAGGTGACCTTATTCTTTCCCCTTTAAACGCAAACGAAACGCAAATGCAATACATTAAAATGGGTGAAATGCATTTTTTTTAAAGTTTCGACGACCAATTTTAAACTGAGTGACAAACAGTTTGGGGCCTGATCAGACGCCGGGTTACCCGGCGTCTGATCTGGCTCCAAACGTTTTGCACAGGAAAAAACATATTTAGCGTATTCATGTACAAAAGTTTATTGGGAAAGACTACCGTCTTCTCCCCTGTATCTGAACACCGTTAGCTCTAGTCCAGACACCATGCAGTTAACTCGACTTCTGGGTCCTAACTGTTTGAATTGATCTTTATTTTTCTTTTAATTAAAATGCAGAAACTAGCCAGGACTGGAAAAGGCAATATGACGTCAATGAACTGACCATGGAAGAGTTGGAATATGTATTTAGGTAGCCACACCTATGAAGTAGCCATTCCACATTAGTGAAAAAACATCATCGTCATTCTTGAACCTGAACAGGTTAAGAGTAGACGAGCATTGCGAACAGTGACCACCATGATCAGACACCGCGCTCAGCCGCGTCCACGCTGTACATAATGCCTGGCGGGTCTAAGTGAAACAAATAAAGTCAACAGTTCAGCGGTTTTATCAAATAATTATGTTTAAAGCACAGTAGTACGGAGGCGAATATGTTATTCTTTCCAAATAAACATGTTTATGCTAAAAGTCTTATGTCCATTTATTTACACAGTTTTAGGCCAGGGACCCGTTTTTTATGAAAGGTCGTACGACAAAAACAGTAATAAGTCACAACTTTTAATTATATTTAATTTCTGATTTCTCCATCTAATCCTGTCTTATGATACCTCTTTGGAATCGTCTTTTCAAGAATCGAGATTTTCAGAATATGACTTACGACAATATTTGTCGACTACGTTTCGTAAAAACGGGCCAAGATCCCAGTGTGTCGTCAGACACCAAATTGTTTGCCATTCAGATTAAACATTTTCAAAAGGTTGTCATTTTCCTAAGTTTTATTGCATTTGGTGATTCGTTTAGTATCGTTTAAACGACAAAGAATAACGTATTCTCCCGTGTGTGTTAAGTATAAGATATACCAACCCCCGAAGGTTCCATGCCCAGTGCTTCAAACATGTCGTCACAGAACTCGTCGATATCGCTGAATACGTCATCATAAGCGGGGTCTTTAACGGAGAGGGAGCTGGCATTAACGGCATCGCATAACCCAATCAACTGTTTCACTGGCTTCTTTGGCTTCTTTCCCTTGAGAAACAGAGACGTTCGTCATTTTAAAGTTGAAGATAGTAAAGTAAAACCTCTCTATTACGGCCAATAAATTATGTTTATTGTAAGATGTTTACAACAGGTGACTGCTTAAAGCAAGGTGACAGTCAAACAAAAAGCTCCTTTAGGTATAGTTTTTTTATCGTGTTTGTTTTATAATATAATAATAAATGTACTGCTCACATTATTTGTAAATGACGCATAGTTGCATTATTGGTGGTTAAGTTATTAAGCAGAAAAAATACTTATTACCCAATATCAAAACATAATAGGAGTATGGAAAGGCATTGGTGTGAGGGGTGTCTAAAGGCGTTAATACGAGTCTGTATGTAGGATATAGATACACTTTTAACGCCTTTAAAAATAATATATCTCCCACTATAAAATACTTATAGTCCTGAACAATCCCCATACGAAATAATTTCTGTAACAAGGCAGATTGTAGCTTAAAGCAGACTTAAAGTAAAGAAGAATGCGCCTTAAGGTGCATTGTACTATACTTTCAGCCTGCTTTAAGTGATTGTTCCTATTCAAAACTAGAAACACGCTATGGGGTAATGGGTCCAATAATGTAGATTTTACAATTTAGGTGAGGTAACAGGGCTATAGAGGGAGTAAAGTGAACAAATTCAACATTTCCTCACTCATTTTAGTATCAAATTCGAGACGATTCTAATGAATAGTGACACCATAGGGTTTAAAGCAGAAATAAAGATTTTAGTTTTTGAAATACCCCCCTTATCTGGAGCCCTGGGTAGTGTAGGTTAACTTACTTTGGCACACTCTACTCCTAGGATACACACAATCAAAACACAAAGGAGAAGCTTCATCTGAAAATATAAAATATTTTATTCTAAAATTAACATCGAAGCCACAAAAAGGCTTCCCTAAATTTCAAACAGTATAAACCCAGTGGAAAGTGTCTACATAAGTTATAATGTACAAAAAACGCTTTTGATTTATCAATTAATTTAAATTAAGATTCAAGATCCGTAGTGTAAGACCTCCGTAATAACACGTCTCAATACGAGGGGCATTTTTTAAGTAGTGGCAACAGATTAGTAACTTCAATATTATAAGTGCAAAATGCATGTGTATATATCATTTTAAAGAGCAACTCTTTGCTGATACGATGATGTACCACACGAAAAGTCACAACATGAACGTAAATGGCCCCTACTTCAGGTCACTAGACCTTTTTGTGTATTTTAGAAGTATTTTTTTTATCAAAACTGTATACAATAGTAATTATTGCGGCTTTATTATTTTGAATAAATTTATGATTTTTTCTGTCAAGTAAAATGAGCCAAAATGCACACATTTCACAGTATAAAATGATATTATTTTTTAAAAAATAAAGAAATTATATAGTTAAATCAAATAAATAACAATAATAAACAAAATATTTATTTTTAAAAAAAAAACACCATCATTTTTTATATAAAACCAGGCTATAATTAAAGTTATTGAATTGGATTTTGATGCGTCGAAATCAAAAGGTAGATACACCGATCTAGAAAAAGATTATAGTGTTCGAAAGCATATTTTGAGAGGTTTCATAAGCAAAATCAGAAATGTTGTTTTTGAAAAAAAAATATCTAAGTCAGATGACTCTTTCAATAGTAAAGCTTTTTTTATTTACATTTAAATAGAGACATAAACTGTTATAGTTCAACAAAACATTATTTTTTTTTAATGTTGCAATTACGTCAAAAAGAATGTCTGACAAGTGCTATATTCTAGTGTCCTGAAGTAGGGGCCATTTACGTTCATGTTGTGACTTATCGACTTGTGTGATCTCATCGGGCGTTACACCACCGTGCCGGCAAAACATTGCTCTTTAAAATGATATATCACACATGCATTTTGCACTTACTGATATGTTGCCACTACTTAAAAAATGCCCCTCGTAAGCATAATAAAGTTGTTTTTAATATTAACAAAACAGCCAAATAGCTTACATTTGTACAGCTGACTCACAGTTCAGTAGACATTTCTTTCATGTTTGATTTAATAGCCTCCTGCCTTAACACTAAACAGAGTAACATTGATAGCAAAACTTACTTTGCAAAATTTCTACATCGAAAAATAAAATAGTCTTACTTTTACTTTTTTCTTCTAAGTTCGTTGAAAAATCTGATGTTCTTCAAGTTGTTCGAGTTCTTCTCCGAGTTCTTCAAAGTTCTTAAAATATATCGTGTTCCGGGGTCTTATATATGTTCCTGGATCCATGTTTGTGCTCAAGTACGCGAAAGTGTTACATAATTTTGTTCTACTGATGTGACGTCCTCTGAAACGTATGCAGTTTCCAACCAATAGGTGAAAGTTAAGCCCAATGTGCGTCAGTCCACAATCGTCATTTTGTTATTTACCTATAATTACACAATAAAACCTCTCTGTTACGACGACAAAAACAAAGGCTTATAGATTGTATAAAAAAAGAGGTGACAGCTTAAACAAAATAACAGTAAAACAGAAAGCTCCTAAAGAAGTTTTTTGTTTAACTGTTACCTTGCATAAAGGAATCAACTGTTTGAAACAGATCATTTAAACAATTTAGTGGGATTTTAGAGTGGTTTTAGTGTAACCATTTCATTGCAAAGACACCGTATGCTTAAAATTGCCGTCTATTTTACATGAATATCTTAATTGCACGTGTCCACTTTGACTTTGTAAGCATCAATATGAATTAGAAACAGGTTTGATACCATTAAACTCATCAGACGCCGAGTAACTCGTCGCCTCATCTGTATTCAAACAGTATGTTAGAGTGACATTTCACCCAGGTCAATAAAAGTGTAGGGCGTAAGGCCTAATTGCTAAAATAGCCTGAAACTACAGATTGTGATTATGCTGATAGTGTAACGAGCTATTCTAACTCCGGAGATAAACATCAAAGTTTTTAATGACCAACGATAAGTTTATTTTGTAAACTATGACATTTTGTTTGCAGCTGTTTACACTGACCCACATTTTGATCATACGAATATTTGCAAGAAGTTTAGAATAACACTTTAACTCTTTAACTGTCAATGACGTCATAGAGTGCATTTGCAAACAGTTTTGATCCTGATCAGACGCCGCGTAACGCGGCGTCTGATCAGGATCAAAACTGTTTGCCACTTGTTTAGAAATTACGTCAGTTTTCCTGCCTTAAATTAAACTTTGAAACAATATTGCAAACTACAATATTGAAGAAGACGACAATGAAAAGGTGATGGGGTCTATAATCTCACAACTGAATTGGCAGCGAAACAGATAAGCTCACACTTCATTTTACTATTTCCTTCATAGTCATACATGTAAGGGGGATAACCCATATCCAACTGGTATAACATTTGCAACATTTTTTGTGTTTTAGGAAGAAAACTGTCCAACGAGAATTAAAATTAAAACAGAAAACTCATTTAACCCTTTCATGATCAAATGTATCGTGCGGTTTGTATCCCTTTACCGCTATATTGTCGTCTGTCTCAATATTGTTGTCTGTAATATTGTTTCAAAGTTAGATTTGAAGCAGTTTAACTGACGTAATTTCGAAACAAATGACACGCGGCGTCTGATCAGGGTCAAAACTGTTTGAAAATGGGGCTTTATGACGTCGGTTAAGAGATGCCTGTTTTGTTTTCAAGTCGACTTAGAACAATGTGAAGTTCCTTTTCAGAGGCCGCGTAACACGGTCTCTGAGCGGGTTCCTTTCTTTTTGGCACACATTTAAACATTTCTCCAATCAAGATACTTTAAATCTAAACTTAAGAAATAAAAGCAGACGTCATATTGTATAAAATTGATGACGTCATTGAAGGAAATGAGTTGATTTGTTAAACAAAAACAGTTAATATTAAACTAGGTAAGTTACTTCTTCGCCATGATATTGTCTGCTTCTACAGTACTGAACCTTTTTAAATTAACGACTTTTGCGATTCGCTTGCAATTCGATGGCAATTCGCTTGCGATTCAAAATGCTAACTTTACCCTCGGATAAGTTTCCTTGAATGGTGTATCTCACAAATGTTAGCAAATATGCCTTCGTTAATTTTTTCGATTCTATTTATGTCAAAACAGCTTCGGGAAATTCGCGTAAAAATATTCAAACGTAGGATTTGTTTTTGAAGCGTCCGATTAGATGGCAATTCGATGGCAATTCGCTTGGGATTATCAATTTAATTTAATAAGGTTCAGTACTGTAGTCGTCATAGATACTAGTGTTTTCTTCTGACCTGTCAGTGTTATTTTTAGATTGGAACATTTTAAAATTTAAAAAGGTATGATCACCGTACTCGTTGATTTCCGTACGGTCAACCAGGGATACGGAAAGCTTTATTTATTGTGTGTAATGTACAGTAGAGAAAACATTATTATTTCCCAAATAAACTCAAACACAATGCACTAAACTGTAGAATATTAATTTTTATCTTTTTAATCTGGGTGACAAAAAGGTTGGAGCCTGATCAGACGCCGGGTTACCCGGGGTCTGATCTGGTTCCAACCTATTTGCAATGGACATAATAGTTTTTTTAGCATAAACACGTTTATTGAGAATGAATAACATATCAGTAAAATTAGCGCAGCTGTCTCGTGCTGCACGAGGATCATGCGTATCTCAAGTTGGAAAGTGTACGACTATATAGATCCGATGTTATTATCAATAAGGTTTGACCTGACGGTCATCACTTTCCGTCAGCTTTCGTTGGTACAATCGGTGGTACTATCGGGAGTTTCCGGATACTTTATTTATAGATCTCACGATATATACCTTAGCCGATAACCAAAAGTCACTGTGTTGCAATAGCTGAATGGATAGCGTTAATGACTCGTTGTGGAAGGGTCGTGGGTTCGATTCTCGGTACTGTTTTGTAAACTTCGGCTGTAAATATTTTTTTGTATATTAGCCGTAAAAGTATTTTGTGTTAATTAAATATAGATCTAGTATCTAATTGTATTCAGACTGTATTTTTCCATTTTCATATCTTTTTTATTTCATTTCATTTAACAGTAAAGTATGCCTTAACATAAACGATACTAAAATAAATCAGTCAGCAATTTTTGAAAAAACGGCCTGCTGCCTGGTGCCTTTTGATGCTTGACGAAATACAAAAGTAACGCATAGTGCTTTCTGGGAGTGTTTTGCATAACGTGGTGTTCTTTGGACCAGTTTTCTAGCCAAGTTTTTCCTAGGCAAGTAGCACTGTACTCTATTTCATATACATGTACATGCAATTGCATGAATGTCATGGTTTGCATGCGTCTATCCGCATTTTTTAAAAAAAACCATGTACATATTCAATAAATAATACAAAACTCTACCGGGGATCGAACCCAATACCCTTACCTTGGTAGCGCGGCGACCATACCACTGAGCCATCACCGACTGTATTTATCTATAACCGATAACATAATTCCAGTTTGAGTCACCGTTGAATTGTCTATTCTCAATACACTGTAGTTGTTTTCGGAAGCTAACGAATAACTTACGGAAAAAGACGGAATATGCATGAACCGTCAGGTCAACCCTTATCGACAATACCCTGTTATCTATTTACCATTATGAACTATTCTGTTCTAAAAATAACTCTAACAGGTCAGAAAAATCGTACAATATATGGTGTTCTAATTTAGACCGTCGGCAAAGTGTTTGCAACCACGGGCCCGTCTTACGAATCTTCGTACGATAAATATTGTCGTAAATAGGATTCTGATATTCTAAAAAAAAATTTTATTTCCCATCCAATCCTACCATGTGACATGTCTTTGGAATCGTCTAACACATGCGATTCCATAGAGAGGTAATGTAACAAAGGTAGTTTTGACAAGGGGAATAAATCCGGCATTCTTAGGTGAAAGTATCATTATGTCAGGCAGAGTTGCCTATCTTCATATTGATTTATATATTCGTGGCACTAAGGACAGTTGGGTGAGCTTCACTCACTGATTGACCAATCGGGGACATTGTTGTTCATGGACGACTGATTTTGGTGGCAAATAAGCCTACCTGTCAGCTGATCTTGGGACATTTCAGTTCAGGCTTTTGACAGAGAAACATATCTTCACCTTAAGGAATCTTATCTAATCTTATCTGAGGTAATACAGGATGGTTAGCCCATTTACTTTTAAGCTCTTTCATTAATATTCTTTATAGGAGTTTAATTGTTAATTAATTAATATCATTGTGTCATTTCTTCATGTTAATATGTAAAACATAAGGGTGTTTTCATTATTTTAAGTTAATTACAGTTGGGAAAATAGTTTATTGTAATTGGGAAATATTTAGTTTGGTGAGAACCTTTTAGTTTCAGGTAGCATTGCTGTAAAGCACATTTCACCTTTTCTTCCTTTCAAAATCACTCAAAACTAACAATTAAATTTCAGCACTACCACATAACTCATAGGAGAAATCCAGGGCACCGCAAGAGTGTGGCGAGGGGGAGAGAGGCTTTATTCCCACAGGATAGGTAGGTCTCATTGCTATTGTTAGGCCGGCCACTATATTTAAAGTTACAGCTTACCATTACTTTTAACATTAATATTTTATCAAGATTAAAGCTACATGTTCAATTAAACTAATACAAAAGGCGTATTCTCCTTAACGTTTAAGTCAAGGGAATACATCATTGTTATGGTCATTATATGCACTTGCAGGACATATATAAATGTACCTGGAAGTAAATAACTCAAAGAGTCGTTGCTTTGTTTTCAGAGCCAGTAGCCAGCTGCGCCTCTTCCATCATCGCATGTAAATATTGTACCATGTAAAGACGTCGATGTAAATAAACATAAACTGGAACGACTGACTCCCTCCGACTTTAACCCCACCCAGCTAGGATATAGTAATAAGAAGTAATACAGTAGAACCCCTCTATTACGACCACTAAAATGAAGGCTAGGAGCTTTCTGTTTCACTTTCACATTCCTTTAAGCAGTCACCTGTCTTGAACTACTTATATTTGACACATTTTAGTGGTCGTCATAGAGAGGTTCTACTGTATGTATTTTACCCATTGACTTACGACCGTTTTTGCCGTACGACGTGTCGTAAGTCTGGCACTTCAATTCAATTCAATCATTTATTGCATAAAACATACATCAGCATGCTTAGAGCAAGATCAAATATAACAAGCAAAACATGAATTTACAGAAGAGCTATATAGTCGTGAACGGTTATGTATGGTTTACAGAAGTGTCTTAAATATATGATTTGTAAGCCTTTGTCGTGTATCTGTATTCAAAAATCAGCTATTGCTATCCAGAATTACAGCAATCGCAGATTTTTGAATCCGATCAGCACTATTTTCTTTTAATCATGTCACATCTACTTATTCAGAATTTTTAAGATTAGTCTTTTGACTCGTACCCGTTGTCAGACGCTATATACATTGTAAACGAATGAATGAATGAATGAACGAACGAGTGTTATCCAATCAAAACAGCCAATGTTGCTCGCTTTAGCCGTGCGGATGTCAAAAAAGTCACGTGGTATTCATTGAAAACGTATGTATGTATGTACACACGTACAGGCTATATGTGAAAATTCCCACGGATTGTTGTGTTTATAAATATATGTTGAAACAAGGAATTTTATCGTTGCTGTTTTGATCGGATTATACACTTCGCTTAGTAAGTAACTATATCTACACATATACAGTAAACTATACAGTTTAAGTAGGTCTAACTTCGCATGGCCAGGCGTCTCCAAACCGTTTGACTGTAGATAAGTCGGTATCCATGATACTCAATTATCCGCAATCAGACCGATTTGAGATAAAAATCAAATTTGCGATATACATGTATATCATTATAGAGTTACAATCTCTGTAAATTAGCGAAATATATATATTTAGACAAATTTATGATTTTCATTTTAGAGGAATCTGCTAGTAGACTGGTAAACTTATGTATTGTAGGCCATGTACAGTAATACCTTTTTATGTATTTAGATCTCATTTCTGAGTGTTTATTACATGTCATCAGAAAATGAAATTCATTTTCAACTAAATTAGAAGTACAATTAATGCAAATTCTTTCTTCTCTCGGTACATTGATATATCTTCCTTTTTCTATAGCAAGGTCATGAGATGACATCCTGAACCTCGTTAAAGCAACTCGATATTTTGGCTCTTTCACAAAGTCTAGATATTTTCAAATTCAAAAGAGTGTTCAAATAATGCATAAGTTTCAAGACGTCTAGAGTTATTGATTTCGGTATACCACGTTTGATGGTAAATATCTAAGATCCGTTGTTTAATTAAATTAAATTTAAATTGTTTAATATAGGTATGTCAAACTGGTCCTGCCATATATGAAATAAGCCACATTCTTCCAGAATGCTTTTTATTTGGAAGGCCCAGTTTGATTTTTTATAGTTCGAACCATTATCTAAATCATTTTTTAGCATTTTGTAAGTTTCATAGAGTAAAGAATTATTCTTATTTGTAAGAATTTTTATCCAATATGTTATCATCAACAGTTTTCTATGTATATACAAAGGTGCTCTACCCAATTCTCCATACAATGCGTTTGTGTTTGTAGATTGTTTGACACCAAGAATTTTTCTACAAAATTTGTTGTGTATAATTTCAACGCTGGGGCCTTTATGGGAACCCCAGACCTCAGCTGCATAATTTAATGTTGGAGAAACAAGTGTATCAAATAATTTACATTTCTGAGAGATAGGTAATTCTAATTGATTGCAAACTATGAAGAGATTGTGAAGTGAAAAAGAGGCGTGCTGAGCAATCCTTTGCTGAGTACGGCTCCAATTACCATTTTTGTAAAAATACACCCCGAGATATTTAAAGGAGTCTACAATATCAATACGTGAATTATATATATATAAATCAAATGTCGTATGTCGCCCTTTCTCGAATATCATAATTTTTGTTTTTCCAACATTCAGCTTTAAGTTCCATGTGTTACAATAATTCTCTATGTCATTCAATATACATTGTAAAGAGATTGGGTCCTGTGTAAAAACAGCAGCATCATCAGCAAAACAGAGTAAAAATACATGTATATCATCAATATTAATAATACCATTGATATTACTATTTATATTATTCAATATATCATTTAGAAAAAATAAACATAATATACTACTTGCCGGATCCCCTTGTTTGACTCCGATATATGACGTGATAGGGTCCGATTTTGTACGATTATAATGTACGATTGCTTTAACTACAGAGTACATTGATCGTATTGCTTTTATGAATTTTGTACTGATATTTTCGCTTAAAAGTTTCTGCCATAAGTATATTCTGTCGATTCTATCAAACATTTTCCCAATCGAGAAATGCAACGTAAAGTTTTTTCTTTTCAGATAATGTTTTACTTATTAGAGAGTGGAGAATGAAAATGCAGTCTATAGTAGATTTTCCTTTTTGAAAACCAAACTGGTTATCGATAAATTTTTCTCGTGTTTCAGCCCAATTGGTTATTCTAGTTACAAGTAATTTGGAGTAAATTTTTGACATGATATTATTTAAAGTTATACCTCTAAATTTTTGGGTTCCGGATCCCCACCCTTGAATAATGGTACGATAATTCCATGACCCCAACTTTCGGGATAAGTTCCATCGTTGAATATTTTATTATAAAATGTTAGTAAAAATGGAGAAATTATATCGAATGTAGATTTAAATATTTCTGTTATTAAAAGGTCTTCACCGGGACTTTTAGAATTGTTTTGTGCGAAAATTGCACTCTTTAGTTCTGCCTGTATAAAGTTTGAGTCTAAATCTTGGTCTAATATAATTTCCGGTGAATTAATGTCTTCCTCGGAGTTTTGCGGTTTGGTCCCATATAAAGTGTTAAAATGTTTATACATGTCTTCTATAGGAATATCAGGATTATTTACATTATTTTTATATTGAGTTTTAACATTTTTCCAGAAGGATTTTGGAATAGATTTTGCGAGGTTTGAAATTCGTTCGCTTTCATTTCTTTTAAATTCTTTTTTGCATTTCTTTTTTATTTTGTTATACATATTTTTGCTTTCTATGAAAGATGTTTTATTTTCATTATTTTTATGTCGTAAATAAATATTTCTACATTTATTAAAGTTTCTGCGTGCGTCATAACACTTAGTAATGTCTGGTTCAACACTGATTCAAATGACAGCAGTAGAACCCCTCTAATACGACCATTTAATTGTGTTAATAATAATATGTTTACGACAGGTGACTGTTTAAATCCAGATGACAGTAAAACAGAAAGCCCATTGAGGAACTTTCTGTTTTACTGTCATCTTGCTCTAAGCAGTCATCTGTCTTTTATCAAATCAGTAAGTCTTCGTTTAAGTAGTTGTTATATAGAGGTTGTACTGTGTTCGAAGTTTACTCCATAGATACACATTTGTAAGCATTTAATACATTGTTCCATTGAAAATACTAGTTCCAGTTGATATAGTAATGAATATGTATCATAAGAAATCTTTTCTATAGTACAGCTAAAAGCAGGCTGAGAGTAAAGCAGAATACACCTTAAGGCGCATTTTATGTTTTCTTAGGAATGCGAGTAATTCTTTTTGCTGGGATTCCAAAATATTTGCCTCATCATCATTGTTCAAATCGAGTATTCGTGTACTTGATGGTGAGTTATTGTTGTCAGGGCTGCCATAAGTTGATCTTACAAAATCCTAAGATTTCACAATTTTCTATTTTTCAAGCGGGATTACTTAAAGCAGGTTGAAAGTATAGCAGAATGTGCCTTAAGGCTTAAGGAACATTCTGCTTTACTTTCAGCATCCTTTAAGTTACCATCTGCTAGGATAAAAATCAAAAGATTTCGGAAAAATCCGGAGAAATGGCAGCCCTGTGTTGTCGTCGTGAACCATGTCTAGCTTTATGTTAATGTTTAATGTAAGTACATGTACTTTTTAAATAGGTTGCAAGACCACTAGAACGGAAGAGGCGTTGTTATTATATGTAATAAACTGTTTCATAGGCTGAATATTATAATTCATATGTAAGCTATATATCATCTATATTTCAGCCTATATTGTAGAATCTATATAACATGTAGCTTAATGCATTTGCATTCTATTTCAGGTACAAGACTATTTTACGCCTCATTGAAATTGAAGTGAAAATTTGCATAAGAAATGTGCTGTACACACGCCTTGGTCAATATTTGCTAGCCGATCTCACTAAATTGCTACTATTTCAAACTTGAAAGAAAAAGATGATGCGGATAATTTACAAACTCCAATTAATTCTGATTTTTTTGTAACTACAGCTAAGGATACAAACTTCATATAAAAATTAATATTGAATTGCAGACCCTTACTATACTTAACAAAAAAAAGAAACTTTACATACTTAAGAGCCGGCTTAAGCGAGATTTTAGTGACGTATCATAAAAGATACGCACATTTCATAATGGAGTTATCGATAAGACTATACAGAGTCACACTCTCGCTAAATTGTACCGCGCACGACGTAGCACGCTTTCGATTTCCGGTAGTTAAGGGTGTGTATCAAACCCATAAGCGATTTTTTCAAAGTATTAAACTTTTTTCTATCACTGTTTTTTGGGAAGAGCTATTTATGATGAAGGAAAAAAATAAAAATATGTATATATGGTGTGGTTTTTTTTTAGCTATAGCGATTTGAAAAAGGTATATCAAATTTGGACTTTTTTTTCAAATTGTACAATTCAGAGTACAAGCTTCAGTAAAATTTATTTCAAAATAAAACTAGAGCAATCACTAACCCCACTCCAAACTGACCTGTCACAAACAGCACAATGACATGTAGAAAGAATAATACATGCATATTAAGGAACTAAATTTCAAGTTGAAAAGGGGCATACTTCTGTCAAATTTTATGCAAGAGTTGTCACACTTGGAGAAAAGTCTCACAGTACAACACTTATAATGTGTACCAAGTTTGAAGACAATGTCATGAATAGTTTTCAAGAAAATGGCATGTTCAAAGAAAAAATTATCAATTAAGAGACAAAAAAATCAAGTTAAAAAGGGATATAATTCTGTCAAATTTGATGCAAGAGTTATGAAACCTATTAATGAGTGTCCCCAAATAACATTGATAATGTATACCAAGTTTGAAGATTGTATCATAAACATTTTTCAAGAAATAAACTGAATAGAAGTAATTTCGCCTACATATAGGATTATTTTCGGGTGACCTTTCTACTCTGTCGCTGCTCTTGGGTTTAATTGTCAAAGACAGAGATTAACCCCTCTGCCAAGATCTAAAGGAAGGCAGGTTTGTGGGTTTGATCCCTTGCGCAGCTTGGCATAGAGTGGAATAAACCAAAATCATCTTCCTGAAATCATCATCTCATCACCCCTCATCAATCATCGGCGCTATATGACCTACTTTGTGTAGCAGTGCCCTAAAACTCAACTCATCCATCCATCCTTTTCGGGTGAAAAAAAATGTGGTGAGAGGCGTAGCATTGTCATGACGCACTCCGTCAACAATTTTGTTGAATAAAACTATGGAAAAGGCACTCAGATTGTTTTCACACTATCGGTAAATTTCAGTATTACGCCTGACTGGTTATTTTATGTTAACATCATACTTTGTTATTGTTGCGTAGAATGTATTTGTTAGCTGCCTTTAACCCACGCTGAAAAGTTCCACGGGTAAACGGTTCACAAAACATACGGCAACATAACCCAAACACCGAAACGTAGTACAAAAGCGGTGAGCGATCAGAAAAACAAAGAAATACTCCCCCATGTGGTCCTGCTGACATCAAGAAATATCGCCCCCACTCTGACGCTTCATATATCCTGATATCGCAGATGCCGAAGATGTCTCAGGATCTCTATCCTGCTTATGCAATGAAGATCTACATGTGATCATTACAATGATGATAACCACAATTGGTGAAATATTTTCCGAAATGGTCGTGAAATCCAAAGGTAAAATATCAGATATGGTTTTAAACACCATCGACGGTCTCATTCATGGCCTTGAATTAACGTTAAAATAGAGAACCTTCAGTCTGAGAATATGCCAGACGTCATTTTATGACGTCATCAATTTTAAACATTTGTCGTCTGCTATTATTTCTCGTCTGCTAATATTTCTCAAATTTAATTTTTAGGTATTTTGATTTAAGAAATATTGGAATGAGTGTCAAACAGTTTGGATCCTGATCAGACGCCGCGTTACGCGGCGTCTGATCAGGACCCAAACTGTATACAAATAACTAGTGCACTCGGGGTAAGGCAGTGAAGGGGTTAAGGAAAAGGTCTTTGATCTTGAAACGCGGCTGGACGAGCCTAAAGAGATACAGGACAGGGCAAACAAGTAAAGTAGGAGAAACTATCTGCGACTATCATGTATAAAGGAGTCTCACGCAGAGGACACGGATCAGCTAGTCCTTGATGTCGCCAAGGTAGGGCTGTAATTAAGTGGTGAGCACTTGTAGCCCGACCCCATTTCTGTAAAAATTCGAAATAAAATATGTTTAAACTAATGTCGCCAAGGCCGTTGGTGCCAGCATAACGCGCAAGGAGACTGACCACAGCCATCGCCTTGGGCACCTGATATCAATACAAGAGCACCGACTAAGTCCACAAGACCACGTGGAATTTATTTCCTACCGAGCTATGTACAATCTGTATAAGAGCAAATCAAAGCTTAACCAAGCTTCAATGGCTCGTTTATTAAGTGTTTTCTCATTGGAATCGCCAATCCAACCCGTTTATTTTTCAAATATAACAAACATATAGTAAGGCACGACAGAAAAATAGAAATACAAAATAAACAAAGCACAGTTTTACAAGGGAAAATATGCAAGAGTAAACAGGAAAAGAGAGAAACCAAGGAAATTAACAACAAAAAGAGCTGTTAGAGATTTCGTACTTTAACACATGTATCTACTTTTTAGCTCGCCTATTCGGAAAATTGGGGGCTTATAGAAACACACCGTCGGCGTCGGCGTTGGTTTTTCATGGTTAAAGTTTTTGGGTATGTGTTGAAATGTACTGGTACTACATGAAAGGTTTGTATGAGAAGCTGATATTTAGAATGAAGGTTCCCAGTGGGTTGAAAATTGATGTTGCATAGCTAAGATTTAAAACAAATTGAAATTTAGTCCAAAATTTTACCTGTTTTGGGCTGAATTCTCATGGTTAAAGTTTTGGGGTAAGTGTTGAAATGCACTAATACTACATGAAAGATTTGCATTAGGAAGCTGATATTTGGATTCGAGGTTTCATGTGGGTTGAACATAGATGTGGCGTAGTAAAAGTTTAAAAGAAAAGTTGAAATTTAGTCATTATTTCACCTGTTGTAGACTTAGATGAAATTTCAAAGTTAGTAATGGAGTAGGTGTTGGAATGCACTTATACTACATGACATGACTGCATTTTGAAGCTGATACTTGGAATGGAGGTTCCCTATGGCTTGAATATGAATGTATTGATATACTTTTCTATTTATATTTACCTTTTAAAGAAAGGTTTCATTAGGCGAGCTTTGCTGTTCTCCGACAGCTCTTGTTATTTGATCAAATTCCGTCAAATAACGCCACTGTACGTGCATTTATAACGAAAATGTGCACCAAAAAGTTTTATGCAGTTTCGGACGCTCTTACTCCTTAGCAACGGGCCTACGTGTATGTAGGGGTGATCTGTTAGGTGTTCACAGTAAACGGCCTATGTGACTGGAACTTTCACAAAATGTTATAAATCATCTTTAAAGAGACTCGCAACCAGATATAGCATTAAAAATAGTAATTTGTAAATATGTGACAAACGCTTATATAAACGGGTAAGAATTAGTTTAGGATAAGAAATTCTGTTTATAAAAATGCATTTCAATAAAAAAAAATTGAGCTCTGGTGGGAATCCAACCCGTGACCCGCATGGGTAGACATAAGTCAAAATGAGAACACCGCTTGACCCACTGGGCCACGGAACTATTCATATATGTGGGATCATTTTAACGTTTTTCAGTGGGAAGCGATGAAGAGTACATACACAACTGCATAATTTGGCTCGGGTTTAAGTCTTAGTCCGTGATCAATTTCTATAGCAACTGTAGACGCTATAGATAAAACGATGAAAAATAACTAAAAAACTAAGATTTGACAGTTAAATGACTAATTGACAACAATGCTGGAAGGACTAAATGTTACAAAAAGTGATGGTGATGATGATAATGATGATGATGTATGATAACAATATGTATAATTACCTTGAAATAATAGATATTCCAAAGAATAATAATAAGCCAAGCGGCAACCGTTTTTCGTGCGTTATATCAAAATATGTAAAAGCCGTCACGTGATGTTAGTCGTAACGTAACTCTGGGTGTTCGTAATAGAGATAACAGGTTAATTCCCTTTGTAGGTTAATTAAAGGACGCGTTGATTAAAAGGATACGGTAATATAATAAATGGATAAATGGGATCAAAGATCAAAAACAACATATCCTGACATTTCATTTAATTGTATTATAACACCCTATAACACACAGTTTCGTTATAATGCACGTACTGTGGTGTTATTTGACGGCATTCGATGAAATAAAAAGTAGATATTGATAAATTAATAATTTCCCGAGGGTATCACAAGAGAATATCGGCGATCAAGTCTATTTTGCTTCA
The DNA here is from genome assembly GCA_922989275.2 of Gari tellinella. Taxonomy (NCBI): domain Eukaryota; kingdom Metazoa; phylum Mollusca; class Bivalvia; order Cardiida; family Psammobiidae; genus Gari; species Gari tellinella. The sequence goes on from OV277858.1 coordinate 21,652,394, forward strand.
GTTAAAGCTCTCTATTACAACCACACCCATTGAAATAGTTATTAGGTATTTAGGACAGATGACCGCTTCAAGCATTGTAAGTAAAGCAGAAGGCTCCCATGAAACCTACACCAGCCATTTATACAAGTGTCTTGAATTATGGTACATAACTACTGTATGAATACCATTATAGTTATTACTCTCTTCCGATACATTCTTCTATAAGGATGTTTTTCTTATGACTTTAAATCGTGTACGACTGATGATTGCTGGCAGGTGACGCATGTGTTCAGATGGATGGATGGGTGGATGGCACTGCAACACGAATTAGGTCATTAGCACCGATGAATGATGAGGGATGGTGAGATGGTAATGATGATCCTATGACATTAAGTTTATCTGTTGACTTTTCCTGTGTACCACTTCTCCTTCCCCTCCTCGACAAATCTGTGTTTCACACGTTTCTCAACAAGGATGTTTCTCTGATTTTCAGTCACATTGTCTTTAACAATTGCTTGTCTCATAAGGTTTTTTTCTCAGATTTTCTTCCAGTTCCTTCAGAGTTAAGCTTTTTTTATATATACTATCCCGGTGTATTGCTCTTGCTTTCTGGTTTTCAGCTCTGGTTGGTTCTTTTCCTTGATTTTGACTTGAATGGCTAATTGTCTATTTTCCCGAAGTTCACTCAAGTGCTGTTTGTAGACTAGTTTCAGCTTCTTGACACCCTTTGAAACATCTCCCATTATCCGTTGCCTGTCTGTTGTTTGTTTCCCCACCAATCCAGTGTTTTGTTGTTATAAACCGTAATGAACGATTGAGCTGCCAGTGTAGATATGTTAATATTGGTTGGGAGGATCTGTTCTAACTGGACATAAACGCTTTCTGTAAAGCAAGTTGTTTTCGGTACTGCCTGGACTTTAATGTTCAGTTCTTATATCACAGATTCAAGTTTACCACCAGGTAAATAGTCAGTTAATAGTCATCGCTTTCCTTGTTTAAATAGGGCATGCAGGATGGTCAATAAAAACACCAAGTTATCAAAGGAGTCATATATGGGGTATTTAAATGAATGTGTCAGGGCAAATGCAAGGACTTCTCCAGTCATGTTTCTAGTTACGTTGTCAAGGAATGCCACAAGTTGATTGTATTTCGTATTTGTCATTCATGTCTATTATTGTTATGTTTTTATTTTTATGTTCAACAAAGGGCATGTGACCAGTTTGTACCGGATCCTCAAGACATTTAATCCTGCAATAAACAAAACCTTCGTGAAATAAAACAGAATAGATTTCAGCAACTTGTTGTTTGCCCTATCGAAAGCCAAAACATTTTGCTACAAACTAAATATATTCAACTAGTAGTCGCGTTTTTTCATACTCTACAGACCCTCGTTACCCGGGTTTCATCACATCACAGCGATAACCTGGCGATGTACAGTTCAAAATATAGTACGGTTCAATATAACGACCCAATTATATCATCAACATTTGGAGTTTTCAGTCCTCGGCATCAAGGTGGCATTGTAAAATTAGCGATAATTCCGAATTACTTTCACTTTGTCGATGATCTGCCATTTTGCGTGTTGTTACAGGTGCGGTGAAACAAATTACCGCAAACCTTAAAAACCCTACAAACCACAAAACACAAAAAACCTGCATTTGGGGTATTTTACTGCCGAACCCCCACTAGAACGATAATTGTTGTTATTTGATGGTGAAATATGGTCATATAATGCAAATATATTACGTTTCTACGCTATTGTAGCTATATAAAATAATTACTTGATAATGGGAAATTTCAATTACTTGAACACAATGATGGCAAATAAGGAAAAATAAGAGGAAAACAAGAAGTTTTTATTGAAAAAAAACTATTTTAGCTCCTGTGACCTAGATATGCAACGGACCGGAACCATTTGAACAATATTGGTAGAGTACCTCTAGAAGTTACACCATGCCAAATATCAAAGCTCTAGCCATATTAGTTTGAGAGAAGAAGAGGTTTTGAAGATTTCACTATATAACTCTATTTAAATTTGTGACCCCTGGGGCGGGGTCATTTTTTACCCAAGGGACATATTTTGAACAATCTTGATAGAAGACCTGTAGATGATGTTTTTTGCAAAATATCTAAGCTCAGGGTATTGTGGTTTCAGAGAAAAAGATTTTTTAAGTTTTTATTGAAAAAAACTATTTTCAGCTCCTGTGACCTAGATATGCAGCGGACCGGAACCATTTGAACAATATTGGTAAAGTACATCTAGAAGTTACACCATGCGAAATATCAAAGCTCTAGCCATATTAGTTTGAGAGAAGAAGAGGTTTGATTATTTCACTATATAACTCAATGTAAATTTGTGACCCCCGTGGCGGGGCCATTTTTGACCCCAGAGACATAGTTTGAACAATCTTGATAGAGGACCTGTAGATGATGCTTTGTGCAAAATAGCTAAGCTCTTGGTACTGTGGTTTCAGAGAAGAAGTTTAAGTTTTTATTGAAAAAATCTATTTTAGCTTCAGTGACCTAGTTATGCAACGGACCGGAACCATTTGGACAATATTGGTAGAGTATCTTTAGAAGTTGGGCAATGCGAAATATCAAAGCTCTAGCCATATTAGTTTCAGATTTGAAGAGGTTTGAAGATTTCACTATATAACTATGTAAATTTGTGACCCCCGGGGCGGGGCCATTTTTTACCCCGAGGACATAAATTGAACAATCTTGATAGAGGACCTGTAGATGATGTTTTGTGCAAAATATCTCAACTCAGGGTACTGTGGTTTAAGAGAAGAAGATTTTTTTAAGTTTTTATTGAAACGATCTATTTTTAGCTCCTGTAACCTAGATATGCAACGGACCAGAACCATTTGAACAACTTTCAAAAAGGACTATATAAGTATCATTCCTGCCAAGTTTGGTTAAAATCCATTTAGTAGTTTAGGAGGAGATGTCGTTTTAAAGAAATTGTTGACGACGGACGACGAACGAACGGACGACAGACACAGGACGATCAAAATAGCTCACCTTGGCACTTTGTGCCAGGTGAGCTAAAAAAGGAAACACCTGATGAAATAACCAAACTGCCAAATAGAGACACAAAGACACCATGGACAGAAATTAAAATATCACCAATACATGTAAAGAAACTCTTGACAAATCACTCGGTCCAGACAATTTACTTTTCTCAAACAACTAAGCAAAGAACTGTCAATACCATTGAGTATCGTTTTCGAAGAATCGATAATAAACAAGGAAATCCCTATTGATTTGAGAAAACAAACAAAGTCAGTGCAATTTATAAACAAGACAAGAGCCCCATGGGGCATATTTCGCTCACCTGAGAATAGCTGAAAAAAATGGAGATAATAATTTATGTCCAGTACTGACCTAGATATGCAACAGGCCGGAATAATTTGAACAAATTATGTAAAGTATATTTAAAAGTGTCACCATATCGAATATAAAATCTCTGGCCATATTAGTACCAGAGAAGAAGACGTTTGAAATTTTCTCTATATAACTCTATGTAAAACTGTGACCCCAGGGGCATAATTTGAACAAACTTGAAAGAGGACCTGTAGGCGATGCTATGTGCCAAATATCTAAGCTCTGGCCCTTGTAGTTACAGAGACCTTCCTACTTTGCCGTAGTTCTGGGGCTTAATTGTCAAACGGAATTGTTTCTGTTTATTAGACCAAGACTATTCCCTCTGCCAAGAACTAAAAGGAAGGCAGGTTGGTGGTTTTGATCCCATGCGCTGCTGGTCAACGAATGAGATTAGCCGAAACCATCTTCCTGATATCATCATCATTTCATCTCATCACCCCTCATTAACCATCGGCGCTATATGACCTATTTTGTGTCGCAGTGCCGTTAAACCCAACTCATCATCATCTTTGTAGTTACAGACGATAATTTTTTTTAAAGTTTTAATTGAAAAAAATCTATGTTTAGCTCCTGTGACCTAGTTATGCAACCGATCAGAACCATTTGAAAAAGGTTGGTAAAGGACATCTAGAAGTGTCACCATGCCAAATATCAAAGCTCTGGCCATATTAGTTTCAGAGAAGAAGACGTTTGAAAATTTCACTATATAACTCTTTGTAAAACTGTGACCCCCGGGGCGGGGCCAATTTCGACTCCAGGGGCATAATTTGAACAAACTAGATAGAGGACCTGTAGGCGATGCTATGTGTCAAATATCTAAGCTCTTGCCCTTGTAGTTTCAGATAAGAAGCTATTTTAAGTTTTCAATGAAAAAATCTATTTTTAGCTCCTGTGACCTAGTTATGCAACCGACCAGAACTATTTGAACACTTTTGGTATAGGGCGTCTAGAAGTGCCACCATACCAAATATCAAAAGCTCTGGCCATATTAGTTTCAGAGAAGACGTTTGAAAATTTCACTATATAATTCTATGTAAACCTGTGACCCCCAGGGAGGGGCCAATTTTTATCCCAGGGGCATAATTTGAACAAACTTGATAGAGGACCCGTAGTTGATGCTATGTGCCAAATATCTAAGATCTGGCCTTTGCAATTTTTGAAAAGAAGTTTTTTTAAGATTTCCTTATTTTTTCACTTTGGTTGCCATGGCAACCAGAGTTCTGCATTGTTTTTAATTCTTTGAACACATTTGAAAGACCTTGACCCAATGAACATTTCTGTAAAGTTTGGTTGAATTCTGTCAAGCGGTATAGGAGGAGATGTCATTTGAAGCAATTGTTAACGACGACGGACGACGCACACCTAACGACGGACGACGACGGACGCCGGACACAGGACCATCCCAATAGCTCATCATATCTCAATTAAGATATTAACATGGGGAAAGCCAGAAATCACACAGTAGCATTTGGAGCACACCTCTATCTGGTCATGTGGCTGGACAACGTGGTGTTTATTAGGTGTGATTTATTGATCAGATAGCCGTGTGGTGTTGGAGAATAGTTTAATTTGTAGAGCAGAATGTCAGCTATTTAAATCAGCAAAAAGGTTAAAAACACAAATTTTGCAGTTTTAAATAAAGGTTATAAGACACCATTAAAGGGAGCTATAAGTGTACATAGCAAATCTGCTGAAAGTTCATCCTAGTAAAGTCTCATCATTTGTACTTAAGCTTTGATTATAGTGTAAAGCTACCATTCTATAACACAGGATAATAAATCATTAAAGCATACCACATGTTCTGAAAATAATGTTGTTTGATTGAGACACTGATCACAAATTAATAATTTTTAATAGCCATGTATTCAGAAAAATATTTAATTTAATTCAAAGTACTTGAAATGTAATTGTTAATTTCATCTCAAAATACAGATGTTATTAATTACATTTCAATTACATGTAATATAATTATACCATAATTACACATTACATTCAGTTACTTTTGAAATGTAATTAATATACAATTAAGTGCAATAACATTTATAATAGTCCCAGGTCTATCTGTATCACCATATTAGTTTTGAAAGGAATCAACCAATGATAAAAAAAATTAAGTTCTGGTCTTTATCAAGAAATACATTGGTTCCTCGAACAGGTGTGTCAACTGTCAGCAACCATCATTCAAACAAGAATTTTAATTAAAAAGATTTTGTTATAGCAGAAATAATCTGCAGGAAAAAAAAGTGTAGAAAAGGGAAATAACTCTCATGATATTGATGCAAGCCATATCCATTCATCCAATTATTTAAGTAAATAAAATTTTCTCTGGGAAGGATGAGTAGAACAGAAATTGTATGGTGAAAATATGGACAAGGGGGAAAACTCTCACAGTATTGCTGCAAGAGTTATCAATCTTGTGCTAGACAATTTCACTCATCAATCTCTTTCCATAAAAGAAATTTCATTTCAAAATCTTAGTATAACCGAATGCATTAAAAAGAAATGTTGAAAAGTGGAATAAGTCTTACAATATTGTAGCAAGAGTTATAACCTTTGTGCAATACGCTTCCCCTTGTCAAGCTTAATCCATAAATAAAGTTTCATCTTAAAAGCTTCAGTAGAACAGGAGTTATGTAGTGTGATGTAGAAAGCGTGGCAGACAGACGGACGGGTGGACAGAAAGATGTCGGAAAAGTGAGTCCTAAGTGTCACCTCTCCCATCAGCACTCTAGTGACACAAAAATACCCATATATGACAAGAAAGTGGTATCATGCACTGTCTGTATTAGTTGCGATCATGGCAATTAGAAAAACTTGATCGTGGTTTTAATTAAAATAGGTATAATAATGAACATTATAAATCGCTAACATGGATAATCTAACAGAGGGAGAAATTTTGTATAACAATTAATTATTTTGCAGATTACTGAACTGAAATGGCTACCATTCCAGAAAAGGTAGAAGACCCTGAACCAATACCCCATCCAAAAGGGCAAAATTCAGGGAGTTGTTTACAAGTGGAAATACAGATGAAAACATTGTGGAGATTAGCAGATCAAGGGAAACTGATAATCCTAAAGCTGTGTTGAACATAGTGGTTTGTGAGCATGGTTTTGTCGTTTCCTTGAGACTAATTGGTGCAATGAGGCATGTTCCCCTGACATTTATTGACATATTGAACTGTATACACAACAAAGTGAACTGTGACAAGGAAGTTATAACAAAAGTTGAGGTTCAACGACTGGTTAGATCATTAGAAAGCCTTGTGGAATCACAGAATGTCAACCTGAATGCCGACATATTGTGGAAATGCAGCCAGAAATATAATGAGGGGTATCTAATGTTTTGTTTGCCCCCTGTTGACAGTTGTATTAGCTGTGGTGGCCAGTTATATAGTTTCAACAAACGTGTCATCACAGTATTCACTTTGGATGGACCCTTGTTTCGTACAAAAATGACAAAGAGGTGTAAAACAAAAAGAAGGATGTGGTGCCACATACAACCTAGATTGGTATTCATTACCAGGGAAAGGAAAGCTGTTCTATACAAATACACCAACCATTATTGGGGCTTCAACTCGAAGTTACATCACAAGAGACGTTCACGAGCTGATGTGTGAATCATTGTAAGTATGAATACTAGTAATAGAATTCTTGTAATTATGAATGTATCATTGTCATGCTTTTCATAGTTACAACCTAAAAATCCATTTACAGTTGAATTAATTATTCTCCATATGATCAGCAGAACTGAATGTGAAAATATATCTGGAACCGCAAGGACTCTCCTAATGTATGCTAACTTCTGGTTTACTATTCCATCAACAGTAGTTCAGTTCTATGTCGACAATGTCTACTATAACATCAAACAGACTTGTCATATTATGAAGTACCTGCCTTTTAAATCAGATGGTGTGTTTGCAAAAATAAAAGACAAGAATCAGATAAAAGCAAATGTGAAGCATTATCATGCACTGGGCATTAAGAGAAAATAGATGTGTTCCTCGGAACATGTCACCTGCAAGCAACCATCAGCTGAATTAGAGTTTTAGTTAAAATGACAAACTTTGTTATAGCAGAAATAATCTGCCACAACAGAACGTGTAGAAAAGGGGAATAACTCTCATGATACAAAGTAGGTCCTATATTGACCACTAAATTATGATTAACAAACACCTTGATTGAGGTTATACACTTAAAGGCAAGTCTATGCATATAGTTAAGATTCCCTATAATAATTTGTAAGTATGTACAATTGGTGAACCGCTGGGTGTGGCTAATTCTGACCAATGGGTCCTAATTTATCATATTCATTACAAGTACATGTCGGGCAAACTAAGTGCATAAAAAATTGCACATATTTAGGCTGTGTTGCATCCGGTTTATAACATGAAGAGATTTTACGGTTTTTAGCTCACTTGAGCTAGCTCAGGATGATCTTTTGCAATCCTTGAATGTCCGTCATTAGTCGTTCGTCATCAACAATGTTAGTGTTACCACTCTAGAGGCCACAATTTTTATTCAATCTTTCTCAAAATTGCTCAAATTGTATGTGACCAAAAGAGTTCGAAAGAGTATGAATTTGGTTGTAATCTGACCAATAGGTCAATAGTTATCTACCCTTGAGTTGCTGAAAATGTCATACTTATCATTGTTAATGTTCTAGACAGCACAAATGTTTATACTATCACTCTCAAACTTGCTCAGATTGTTAAGTGCCATAAGAGTTAGAATGAGTTTGAATATGATTGTAATCAAACCAACAGGTCAAAAGTTATATACCTTTGAGTTGCTGAAAATGCCATATTTAACAATGTTTTCACTCTAGAGGCAACTGGTTTTTTTCCAATGGTTCTTAACAGTGATTTTTTTCCTTCCATTTGTGCATGGTTGCCGGTACCCCTTAGATTGTGGAACATTTGCGTTGTGTACATAAGTAGCAAGCTTCTGTTGATATTCTTATTGTGACAAGACATTGTGGACCAACAGAGAAATACTTGTTTTTTCTTGCAAAACGATGGGGGAATTTAAACGGACTGATATTTTGTCGAAAACAAACACTTTTATAATTAAGCCAGCAGAGTAGGGAGTGCTACAAATCTGAATGGATTTAGATTAATATAGGTGAAAGTCAAAGGTAAAGCTATCAGGCTTCTTTACAACATGTGTGCAATATCAGGGCCTTCAAGGTCCCCTTGGTTAAAATGTCCATTTTATTCGGAATTTTCCTGAAACAGGAGTTGTTGCTTTAGACTATTTCAACTCTGCCCCCTGTCACCTAAGCTTATTATGACCTTGACCACTGTATATTTTAAATTGGCTTTCTCTTGGTTAACTTGATTTTTGCTTCAGCTAAGCATCACCTTCCAGAATGCTTTGGTACTAATTAGGTATACAGTTGTTGAGCTTCCCCAATTGACCCATTTCAACATACCTCAAGTTGACCATGTTCTTTTGCTGGTTTTGAACTGTGCAAAGTACCAGTAGGGTATGTTTAAGTCCATGTAGTCCTGTTCCAAGAAATCCTTATTGTCATTCATATTAATAAATTAGATGTATACTTTTTTCTTTGAAACCTTCAGATATAGAATAAATGAGCACGATATTGTCCATGTGCATACAATAACCTGGATTAAACCATGTTCATTTCTGGTTTACTTTCATCATCCAGTATGTATGAACAATACCTGAATCATTTGTAAATAGTGTAATACCTGCACTTTTAGAGAAAGTTTGCCTGTTTTAGTTACAGGCAAACTAAAAACAGTCCATAGTGAGCATTCTTCCGAACAAATATACATGTAAATGCCTCAACTTGGTTGGTATGTTTGGTTGCGGTCCTGTTTGGTTGGGCATACCAACAAGCGCAGAATACTTAAATAATACATAAGCAGTCAGTTTTTTTTCTAATTGAGTGGTCTGATTTAGTTCAGTTGCTCAAAGAATGCTGAACCCAAAGGACTTTGAATATCAATTATAAAACTGTGGTCTCTAAACAACCTTCTATTTTCTTTTTATTGCAGAAAGAGCAACTGAAACTTTGCAAGAGGCGGTGGTGGAGGACAAAGATGTCTCAGAACATACAGAAAGTAAGTAGACATTTCACAATGATCAAGATGCATTAACATTCTTTAGTACAAGATGACCACGATGGTCCTGAATTCCCTCCCATGAATATATTGAGCTTGAAAGTGTATCTCCTGGCTGGTACAACATGTAAGATTTGATCTAGTGACCAACCTTTGATTAGATATGACCAATATCTAGATTTGACCCGAGATTTTGTCAAGGATATATTGAGCCATTTTGATGACCCATGCTGTGGGCTATTAACTATATTTATTTTATTTTTCTTGCAGAAAGAGCAACTGAAACTTTGCAAGAGGCGGTGGTGAAGGACAAAGATGTCTCAGAACATACAGAAAATAAGTAGACATTTCCTAATGACCCTACTTCCCTCCCCTTAATTTAATGAACTTGAAAGTCGATTTAATGGCTGGTACAATATGATAGATTACACTTTGTAGAGATCAAGAGGCATATACATACTTTAGTACAAGATGGCAATGATGGCCGCTCGTTAATATATTAAACTTGAAAGCTTATCTCGTGACAAAACGTCACAGTACTATAGGATCCACTGTGTTTACCTTCACATATCAAGAGCAAATATGAATAAGGGCTATGTCTGACAAGAAAGTTGGTCAGTGGGTGAATTCCAAAAAATGGCTTCTGAACAATGTTTTTTTTTCTATTACCAAAATCCTCAAAGCTTGCTCAGAATTATTACCTAGATAAAATCGAGGATGATGTTTAAAGGACTTATGTCATGTCAAAAAGTGGATCAATGGGTATAACCGTACAAAAAAGCCTTTGATCTAACTGAAACCAAAGCTTAATAAATATCCCGGGTCATTGGGCCACCCAATGGTTTCTTTTTTTAATGGCAAACTGATCAGTCAGCTTGGCCTCAAGGGAAGGGAATGGTGGACATGCCTTCTTAGGTTTTGTCATGTTAGCAAAGTAACCACTGTAAAGAATTCAGGGAATCAAGTATAATAATTACAGTTCATTCAGTTTATTCTAGTGTTTACGATGATCGAAAGTGATCACTCCATAGATAATGAATAATAAAATCATATAATTGAAAGTGAAATAATGCTTTTTATTATAAGTAAAAGAGTTATATTGTTTCTAATATAAAACATATGAAAACACTACATATGAAAAATAATACATTTATAATGTCTGTATTAATCTTCAGTTGTGCAATTATAAATCAAAACAATATAATCTGATTAATCTTTTGTCAACTATGATTTTAGCTACTAACTTTATACTCAAAATTTAAAATTCTCATTTGGTATAATCGATGATTAGTCGAACTAGTCTGTCCGATTGTATTTGATCGATTATGAAAATCAGCTGATTAGGAAACTCTAGTAAATTCATACACCTACTACATGTACTGAGATAAAAATGATATATATCAGAGTTATACGTTTTTCAAACCTATATTCATTTCCTGGCTAATTTAAGGGAAATTATACCACTTCTCAAAGAATCATTTATTTATTTTCAGATATTGGCAAAGTCAGAGAGAAGGCGATTGATCTATGCCAGAAATGTTTAAAAAAGGGCAGGATTGGCATGAGATGGGTAGAGTGCGAGTTGTGCAATAAGTGGTACCATGCAAATTGCATGCGCATTTCCAGCACTTTATTTAGACACATCATTCAGAACAGCAAACCCTGGAAATGCTGCTGCTGTTGAGTATGATAATTATACAATCGGATAAGACACAATAACGGGACTCTTTTTAATTTTCCATTCTTATACAAAGTTTTCGAGCATTTCCTGTCAAACAAAAACCTTAACTTTTTTTATCAGCAGTTCATGAAGTTTTGTTGAAAATTTAAGATCCATAAATTTGACCAGATTTTTACGCTTCAATTTTTGCATACTTTCAAAGACTGATATGATATCATGCTTCTAAAGCAGGCTGTAAGTAAAGCATACTGTTCCATAAAGTGCGTTACTTTCAGCCTGCTTTAAGCAACCATCTGCATTGAATCTGAAGAAACAAGTCCTTGAGAAAAAGGTAAAAGTGTCTGCTCAATGGACCTATTAAATATTTAACATAGTGTGTAGTGTCTGTAACCCAAACTAACAAGACACGTTCTAGTTCTAGTCTAGCTGTTAATGTAGCTCACAAATATTCTACATATAGGCACATTTATTATTTCTAATCATTTACATGCCAAATAACACCACCTGTACTATATCTTCTTCATCTTACAGTTATACTGTTAATGAGTCCTAAACCAAAAGTGGTTATGCTTGAATTCAGAGTTTCTTTGAAACAAGAGCCCCATGGGGCATGTTTCGCTCACCTGAGAACAGCTGACAAAATGGAGATAATGATTTATGTCCAGGAGGTGTCATTTTTTACTCGAAGGGCATTATTAAATTTGAACAATCTTGATAGAGGGCATGTAGATGATGCTATGTGCCAAATATCTAAGCTCTTGCCCTTTTAGTTTTTGACAAGAAGATTTTTTAAGTTTTCATCGAAAAAATCTATTTTTAGCTCCTGTGACCTAGTTATGCAACCAACCATAACCCTTTGTACAATATTGGTATAGGACAACTAGAAGTGTCACCATGTCAAAAATCAAAGCTCTGGCCATATAAGTTTCAGAGGAGAAGACGTTCGAAAATTTCACAATATAACTCTATGTAAAACTATGACCCCCGGGGCGGGGCCAATATTGACCGCAGGGGCATACTTTGAACAAACTTGATAGAAGACCTGTAGATGATGATATTTGCCAAATGTCTAAGCTCTGGCCCTTGTAGTTTCAGAGAAGAAGATTTTTTTAAGATTTCCTTATTTTTTCACTTTGGTTGCCATGGCAACCAGGGTTCTTCATTGTTTTTAATTCTTTGAACAAATTTGAAAGAGCTTGACCCAAAGAACATTCCTGTAAAGTTTGGTTGAAATCTGTCAAGCGGTATAGGAGGAGATGTCAATTGAAGCAGTTGTTAACGACGGACACAGGGCCATCCCAATAGCTCACCTTGAGCCTTTTGCTCAGGTGAGCTAAAAAGGAGACAAAAATTAAATGCAGGAACTTATAAATCAGCCAGTCTCACATCGTTCATTTGCAAAGTAATGGAGAAAATAGTCAGAAATCTCATCATGTAGCACATGACAGTAAATGATCTCTTCCCGGACAAACAATATGGTTTTATGGCTGGGAGAACTTCGGTGCTCCTACAGTTAAATGTTATGGACAAATGGACAGAACAATGGACAATGGAGACGGGATTGACTTGTATACATGGCTTTCCAAAAGGCCTTCGACACAGTGCCCCACAATAGAATAATAAGCAAGCTAGAATCGTATGGAATTGGAAAAATATGATTTAATTGACAAGACAGTTTTTATCCTGGAGGACGCAAACAGTAACAATCAATGAAATAGGGTCAAACTGGCATGAAGTCACTTCAGGCATTCCACAAGGATCTGTGATCGGATCCCTCATGTTCATAATATACATAAATGATATTTCTGACAATGTTAAATCAATAATATACTTACTTGCAGACGACACATTTTTTTTTAATTTTATCAAATCCCAAGAAGACACAGAAACACTACAAAATGACCTACACAAATTATCTTAATGGACAGAATTTGTTGACGAAGTACTGGGCGATCTAGATGTAAACAACAACAACACACGAGATACTTACTGTCCGGAAACAGAGTCCATTAGCGATATTAGCGAGGTGGAGGTCGGAGAGGAAGTTCCAGAGGATACAAGTGTTGTTTGTGAGGAAAGTGTTACTGTCGGAAATAGGGAAAATAAAGACAAAGGAGATAATGTTTGTAGCAAAAGTGAAAGTGAAAGTCAATGTGGAAGTGTAGGTGAAAAAAGTGAAAGTGAAAGTCAATGAGGAAATACAGATAAAATTGAAAGTGAAGAAGATGAAGTGGATGTAGAGGAAACTGACAAAGTGAGCGACACAGCTAGTGCAGACAGTACACATCCAACACAACAGGTTCCAGAGGATAATGACAGTGACGTCATTATCATAAGTGACACCGAATCGGAAACGCAGGTAGACAGATTCACTTGTAAAACTGTAACAGAATTTTATGAGAATACATTGATTCGAACAACTACATACAGGGACAATCAAAGGGTCATGGTTACCCATAAAAATGAACAGTGTTACTACAAGATTGTGAAAAATGATGACTAAATTTGTATTACTTGGTGAATTTCCCTCATACCTGAGATAGAATCTATTTTTGTAATATTAATTTGTATTCATTCTGAAATATAACATGTGTATTCATGTTCTTTGGTATGTGGGGACTGTCACGAATATCGCGATTCAAAGGTATTACTGTTCGAAATTAGATGCAGTTTTGAATAATCTCATATTAATTCTTTACTTTGCTCCTAATTTATTTATACATGTATATACTGCTCCTTCGTATATAAGAATGCTCCTTCTAAATAGTTTATATATTGCTCCTATATAATTAAGGATGCTCCTGCTGTGTTATTTAACTTGCTCCTTCTTGTGAGCAAGTTAAACATGCAGTTCTTGAGAGGTGCTCATATTTAGACGGAAAATAAGGGTATAAATGTTGGAACTTTCTTCATGATAGCTAAGCTTTGTAAAAGATAGTTCCAGTTAACATCTAGTTATCAACTTAAAAGAAAAATGGATTATAAACATATTGTGGCAAGTGTCAAAAAGTATCACTACACTATATAACAAAAGGAATTAAATATGTAAAGGTGAAAACAAAATGGAATTGGTTATTTCTTCTATCCTTCAATGTTGTAAAAAAGCTCGCTACATAAATAGCTGCTAAAACTACACCCACAAAAGTGCAAAAAGTATGCATATCAGAAAGACTGTTGTGTCTATATAAGGTCATAATCGGGGTGATCGCCAAAATGAGTTTCTGTTTTGTAATATATTTTTCTTGTGGGACGGTATCCCTGCTGCTAACCATACACTTTATCCTAGCAACGTCTGTTCACTTTGCCATGTGTGTTAATCCTTCAACTCTTTCGCTGATCAGATGCTGTCGAAATGTTTAAAACCTTGCCTTCATAGCAGCTTTCATTCTGATCAGAAGCAGAGTTCTTCGGCATCTGATCTGGAAGATAATTATTATTTTATATGCCGCCAGAGGCGAAAAAATTGAAGGATTAACAATCATACAATTTCACTCATTCGCCGCATGCAGTTCTATCTACACTGTACTGCTTTTTTCAACTGAACTGACATTAGTCTTTAACGTACAACTAACTTGGATCCAGATCAGACACCGAGCTGCTCGATATATTGGCAGGGTAAAAACTATTTGTTAGAATGCAGGAAGGCAATTTGCAAGGGGCATAAAATATACCCACATACCTTTTCCCGTTGTTGGATGCAGAGAAAATAGTCAAATTCGGGCTGAAGTATACCGCTGCGTATTAAAGACTGTCAAAGTGTTACCCATGAAGAAAGGCATTAATGTTTTAGTGTGTGATGCTTGATAAACATTAGAAAAGAGTTCTCAAGGGTTTGTTTTTGTCAAGATGTGAACATTATTGTGGTTTGTAATGGAAAGGTAGGTTCCTCAGGTTCCTCAATGCTGGACGCTTCTTTTTGTGTACCAAGTACTTTAGTACTTTTGTTTTAGATTTCGGTTCTAATATTGGCCTTATAGTTGTATTTATTATTTTGTTTTTGCCAGTAGTTATCTTATCTTTTTTTGAATGAGTTGAGTGTTTTTGCATTTACCACCTCTTCTGGTAAACTGTTCCAAATGTTTGCTGTTCTTATGCCAAAACTGTGTTTTCTTATATCTATCCTTGCTCTCTGTGAGTATAACTTTTTATGATTTCCCCTTAATGAAGTTCTTACTATTTGAACTTCTCTCTGTTTTAGATAGTTTCCTGCTTTATTATAATATGTCCCACTTGTTATTTTATAATCTTCAATCACGTCTCCCCGTGCCGGGCTTGTCCTAGAAGCCTTCTGTAAGACAAAGGGGGAATATTGAGCTTTTTGAGACGCTTTTCATATGAAAGTTCACCCAAACCAGGTAATTGCTTACATTGCTTAGTTGCTCTTCTTTGACCCCTATCTATCCTGTTTTCTATGTTTAATTTTGTATGGTTTCCAAATGCATTCTGACTAAGGTTTTGTATAATGGTGAGAAGATATAGGTGATGAAAATTTCGCCGAATTATTGCACTTATTGAGTTTTTTTGTTTTTTTTTGTTTTTTTTTACTTTTTCTGAAATGTGTTTATCAAAGTTTAATTTGTTATTTATTATTACCCCTGTGTCTTTTTCTTCTTTTGCATTTCCAATGTGAAATACATTAGCTCGTAGGAGAAATTTGTGACTGGAATTTTCTTTCCAATATGCATACTTTTGCTCTTTCGTGGGTGTAGTTCTAGCAGACATTTATCTGCCCATTGTGATATTTTTTGTAGGTCATCTTGGAGTGTTTCTTTGTCTTCTGGGGATTTGATAATATTGAATACTTTTTTGTCGTCGGCAAATAAGTATATTGTTGATTTAACATTGTCAGAAATATCATTTATGTATATTATGATCATGATGGGTCCGATCCCTGATCCTTGTGGAATGCCTGAAGTGATATCATGCCAGTTTGACCCTATTCCATTGATTGTTACTTCTTTATTAACGATGCTTCGAAAAAAAATACTCGAGTGTGTTGACAGTTCTTTGCTTAGTTGTTTTGAGTAAAGTTTGAGTAAATTGTCTGGACCTGGTGATTTGTCAGATTTTAGTTCTCTAAAGAGTTTCTCTACATTTATTGGTGTTTGCCATCCTTGTGTTCCAGTCTACGAGTATTGCGGGGTAATTTAAATCTCCGATTATTTAGAAATTATTTTATATAGCTACAATAGTGTAGAAACTTATTTTTTTGCATTATATGACCATATTTCACCCTTATCGTTCTGATGGGGGTGCGACGGTAAAATACCCCAAATGTAGGGTTTACTGTGTTTTATGGTTTGTAGGAGTTTTATGGTTTTGGGTAATTTGTTCCACCGCACATGTCTGTAACAACACGCAAAATGGCAGCTCCTCGACGAAGTGAAAGGACCTCGAAAATATCGCTAATTTTACAACACCACTTTGATGCTGAGTACTGCAAACCCCGAAGGTTTGTGATAGAATTGGTCGTTTTATTGAACCATGCCATGTTTTGAACTGTACATCGCAAGGTTATCGCAGTGATATGATTAAACCCGGGTGAACGTGGGTCTGTAGAGTATAAAAAAACGCGACGACTCGATCGTTGTTTAAGTTGTGATAGTGTATTCGATAGTTTTAGTTGAATATATTTATTTTGTAGCAAAATATATTGGCTTTCGATAGTTGAAAGAATAACGAGCATATCATGTAAATTGATAGAGTTACAGACGTTTTTGTACTTGTGGTGTACGAATGTCCGGTCAGAGAGATGCACCCCTTGTTAGTATATATATAGTATATAGAAACTAGAAAACTGTTTACCGGTAGACCCCTGTGGTTTTTCCTGCATTCTCAAATTAATGAGTTTTTGGATACTGTTAGTTGAGATTATTTATTTTGTAGCAAAATGTCTTGGCTTTCGAATAGTCAAAAGAATAACGAACATATCATGTAAATTGATAGAGTTACTGACGTTTTTGTACTTGTGGTGTACGAATGTCCAGTTGCACACATATATATATATATATAGTGTGTAGAAACTAGAAAGCGGTATAGACCCCTGTGGGAAAAACACGAAAGCAAGATTTTCAACTAGAATGTTGAAGCGGGCTCCTCGATTGGACTTCAGTGGTACTGTTTTCATGTTCTTTTGTTTCAGAAACGTATCAACTCTTGAAGGACCATTGACAGCCGCTTGTTTACGTCCTTGCAAAATCCCTCTCTAAACGCTTTAGAGGCAGTGCGTACAAGTCCACATGTACCTGGATTATTGTCTTTTTAACTGAGGTCAAAAGTCCATATATGGTGAGAGTAATTTAGAGGTTTCATTTGTAAGAAGGGCAGTGCTGCTAATGCCTGCTATCAATTTCAAATACCTCACTAAGGTGTTTTGTGCTAATTACTAACGTTGTATACTCATTTCCAATTAGTCTAATTCAATACCGCTAATAAAAAATGGGAAACTTTAGAAACACTTAAAAAATCCAGGAGCTCATAAACACAGTTTCAATTCATTTGTGTATGTCTTACTGTGCTCGCTAAAACTATTAAATGCTCTTGCTGTTCGTTCTTGTCATTAAGAAATATCTCTAGTCAACACTCTGGTGTAATTCATAGATCTGTTTTTTTCTAATGTTTGCTGTTCAAGATACTGAATTCTTAGTTTCATTTCTTTACAACATTCACCAGTCACATTCTCTTCCAACTTTATATTTTTTTCAAACCAAAACTTTTCCTAGTAGCAGTCCTTTTCAGTACCATTTTACTTTCAGCAAGTTGCTTTGTAGTTACATACAATATTCAAGAAAGCTCTGTTTTACTTTGCTGAAGAACGTGAACTTTTTTCACTTATGTCTTTATGTTTTCCACTTATTGTTCTTTTCTTATTTTTTCTTCTCTTGCTGTTGAAAAAGGATCTAAAGTATCTGTATCGATTAGCGTTGGTCCTTTTTTGTTAAGGTCATTAATTGGAAAAATACATGAGTCAGACAAAAAGCATTGGAACTTGACTCACCATTTGGATTACCTTTTTGATTTTGTCAATGTGTTTATTTCCGATTCTAGTTTATCGGCGGAATTTTCGTAGCTTTTTACAGTTGGCAGAATTTCACATAATTTTTTTCAATCAAGTACTCCAGTCAGTTTTTACTTTCCATTACTTTTATAAAAGTCATAAACATCTTTATTGGATAGTTGACTTGTAGACGCCATCGTTCAAATTATGACCATATTATGCGTAGCGGGGCTGTATAACTCAACTTTCAAACTGATAGGTACTGTTTGACAAGATAGTCTAGCAAACAGAAGCACGGTTGTTATAACTATTACTGACTTTGACAAACACTTATCCGTAAACACACCATAGTCTAGCATGCTAAATATATTTTAACTTTGGCATTCAAAATATGTAACGTAGTTACCTCTGCAGACAGAAAATGCTGGAGAAATATCTTATCTGTTCAGTGGTTATTTTAAGCATACTTTCTTAAAATAAATTATTACTCAATCTACGTCACGCCTTCTAGAATGTTCGGGGGGATTACGAAAGGTCTAACTACGTCACTGATTAGTAAGACTTTGGTACCTCCCCTTATACCGGAAAAGGCAATTCTGTCATCCCACGCTTCCGTTATGCAAATTGCATAACAACGGATGTTACGTCAATCGACTAGGTTATTACATATTAGGTTATGAGCCAGGGATAGAGTCCAATATTAGGGAGCCAGACACAGTAAGAATACGCCTGGTTACGTTGCTAGGACGTGGCTGGAATGTGCTTACGTAGCTCTGTCGATATTCATTCAAGTTCCTACAGACTGTTTATAAAGAGCCCATGCGCTCTGCGAGATGAGAAAGAACTTGGGTTTTAGTAGGATTAGAGAGAATTGAGGTGGAATTGGAACTGGCAAGATGTAGGGATACGTTAAGTACAGGTTTTTGAGAGATGTAGGGGTGAAGTTATAAAATGCTGGTTTTTATAGAGACGTGCCTGGGAACTGTCTATTAGGAAATAAAAGCTAGACTGAAACGCTCGCCTTGTTATAAAGCAGATCAACAGGACCACCATTTTCAACTGTCTATGGATAATAAAGTGTCATCTTCACCAAATGTGTGTTCCGTGAAAAGGAGTGACACTCTGATAGGTTCCCTGAGACAACTGTTTCCAGGCTCCGAGGTTATAAAGCTTTTGCCTTGAGTCTAAACTCATTCCCAAGCATTTGATCGGTCAGATTTGAGCCTAGCCTAGGCTCAAATCTGACCAATCAAATGCTTGGGAACACACTCAGACTCAACTAAAAGGCTTTATAACCTCGGAGCCTGCTTGAGTCTTTCTTATTTATTTGTTGAACAGTTTTGTCCCTATGCCAACATAGCCTATGCAGTCTTCTGTTTGAGTTTCTTTATTATGCAAACTATCCTGTAAGCGGGAATATTATTGATGTGGAGACAGTTAGTGTTAAAACCCTTTACTCCATAGCTTGTTTTCAGTATTTCAGTACTATATTCTAGCAGATGGTAGCTTAAAGCATGCTGAAAGTAAATCTGAATATGCCTAAAGGCGCATTCTGCTTTATCATATTGTCAACCTGCTTTAAGTGGCCATATGACTTGAAATAAATGCTTATGTTTCAAAGTAATATTGTGTTTATTTAAGGAGTTATTGCGTTTAATTAGTGCAGTTAGGAGCATTGGGCGAGTATAAGCTGGTTTTATCCCTAATTTCATTGATATGTCAAGGACGAGCTCGTGTCAGCGATTGACAGGTAGAGGTGTATACCTTGTTCTATAAATCGATAGACTCTAGTATGTGCTATGGTTCTGATAGCACAAACTTCGGATAATGCATTCACGATACCTCAGATCGCTAGCTACGATATTTGGATATAACAATGTTATTTAAATCACGGTTCTCTGGATATCGTTATAAGCGGAGTATATTGTATATGTTTGATTGCTTTATTCTGACATATGAAAGAAAGCATTATTACCACACATTCCAAATCAGATGTCCCCCTATCACTAGAATCGTAAAGGCCATGGAATGGATCAAATGTGTCCTGCCACTTCTGAGAGAAGAGATGAAACGATGATCGAGTATTGTCGAAAAATTATCGTTTTTGGCCAAGGTCGGCAATAATCAAGTACGCAGTCTGACGGTTGATCATCGGTTACCGGTATTCAATCCGTTACAGGAGTTAATGGACCGTACACATATTCTAATCAGTTAGTGTGTTGGTGTAGTTGGGGCCTCTAACCCTGACAGCCATTCAACAAGAGTATCACGTGAAACTTTGCACAGTGACTATGCACGTTGAGAAGTTATTGGTCTACTGGATGGATTAAGCATATTTTATAAAATTAAAACACCTATCATATCATACGTATGATGAAGCAAACCAGTTACGATTTCGAGACCACACCATACAGTCATAATTTATACTTGAAGGGTGTCGGAATTCATCAGTTATTCACGATTATTATCAAACATAGATTCCACTAAAGTATCGTAAATTTACATAGCCGTCTTGCGAATTTCCAGGTTATTCATGTCATTTAAAGCAGTTCGTAGTGACTGCACACAGTATTGATTTCAGGTTTTGCATAAACACTCTCTTGGTAATAAACAGGTGGTGTGATTTACAGACTTCGTAAGATTCTTGGACATATACATTTTCAAAACCTATTTGTGAAACGTATTAGATTTTTCCTCAAAAAAGATTATGATCCAACTATATTGCTGCGCACTTCACGTTTGGTTATCGATCAATCTACAATTGATAACTATGCTTTCCTCTTTGGTTGTGCGACGACAGACAGGGCTTAGCACTACATGATGATGTATCTTTAAAGCCGTCCTTAACCGGGAGAGTTATGTCGGATTTTCGTGCTTTGTTTTTTCTCTCCCTCTCTGTCGTACCCTGGACCATTCCATGTCTTACAGTTACTCGTAACTACAGACTAGTCGCTTGAGTACAATTTGACCGTTGCCATAGTGGGTTATTTTTAACACGGGCTTGAATGTTTAATTCTTTCCCATGTTACTAATGATCTTGTCATAGAATTTTTGCTAAATGTTTTACATGTATTTACTTACTGTGCTGGCGGTCTTTTTGATTGTGAGGTTGTGGAACAGGGTTTATATTTTATGTACACTGCTCGTCTTTATAGGTGAATATAGGAGATAAGTGTGAGGTTGGGCGCCCCTAAACCCAGGTTTAACCCCCCAGTGGTTGTTAATGGTTAATTAATTTATAGTTAATTATTGATTGCTACTGACCGTACCAAGGCGGGCTCCTATATTCACTTTGCTTTATATTTGTCTTGCGTGTTGTTTTCTATTTAGTGTGTAGATGAAGGAATGGTATTGCATGTGTGTGTGTGTGTGTGTGTGTGTGTTTGTTGTGGTATGACTGTGTGTGTGTGTGTGTTCTGCTTGAGAGATGGGTGTATTGTTTGTGTTACGTTTCCTGCTTGAGTCTTTCGTATTTATTAGCCAATCAAATTAGACAACATTTCTGAAAGACCAGCATGTATTCAATCGATTATATAAGCATAATTGATCGAAAGAACATGTCCGATTAATCCTATGATCGATTATGGATTTTGGCCGATTATGAAAAATCTACCTGAAAGCACTGGCTCCCTGACAACTCTGATGAACCGACAAAGACATCCTTTTGACTGTCGTTGTCAATTAGTGCAAAGAGATTCCTTTGGCTAATGTTATGGCTAGAAAATAGGTCCATCTGACTGTCACAAGCAAATTCCTCTGACTGTCGCCACGCCTTTGTCAACTTAACAATTACACTCCTAATTATTATGAAAATATTGATAATTCACAGTGGTGTTGACTTAATCATATTTTCCCTGACCTCCACATCTCAATGACTATATTTCAACAAAGACTAGATAGTAGACTTTATAATTTATTAAATTGACGTGCCACTTTAACAAAGCAATAAGGCGCAGAAGAAATTCCAAAAGGTAGCTCTAAAAATGTGTAGGAAACTCTTTCTCCAGCATCATTAGTACATGAAACCTCTACAAACTCAGTATGATGGGGGAGTATAGAGATGAAATGATAAGCTGAATGGATATCGAATTTGTACATGAAGGAATTCGGCTCAAAATACTCCAAAACAACTCCGTATTAAATTGACTGTTTCCAGAGATATCTGTTAACAACAGATAAATCAAGAATCAGTCTTTTCTTTCCATTACTTAGTCGAAACTGTTAAAGGATTTACAACATAAGGGTGCTGTTTACCTTTTTCAATCAGACCTCGATCCATCAGATCTTGAATAGACACCCTTACAAAAACCGGCTCCTTATTGGCAGACAAATTGTTATCAATTAACATGGAAGGTGGGGGGAAAGAATAGAATGGTATCTTATATCCTTTTTCAATTATGTCTATAACAAACTCAACCGCCCCAATGTCCTTCCGAAATTGCAAATTTTCTTTTAATCTGCCCTTAACTAAGATTTGTTTTTGCCCCGATTCGCATTCATAAAAGTCTTGTGTAAAATTTACTAATACACCGACACCGTTACTATTTTTAGAACTACACTCATCTTTGAAAGCACTTGCCCCTTTTGAAAATGGACTCTCTCGACTGGACTCTGACAAAAAGGCATTCTCGTCTGAAATGTTGGAAACTGCCGCAGGCAAAACAGCATCCTGTAGGCATTCTATTTCCGGTTGAGGGACAAAAAGTACTGGAAGCTCCGCCTCCTTTTTGGTATTGCTACTTGAATTTTATGAATCCCTGTAATCCAAATGGGTTTATTTCTCAAATATCTGTCTTGTGTTGATAATGCCACTGTCATCTTTAAAATCATTTACAAACATGCAGGTATGAAAAGTAAGACGCTTTGATTTAATTTTTATTAAGCAGTTGCCCAATACAAGTTATTTGCGTATTTTGTATAATGTAGAGGGTTTTGGTATAGATTTGTCATTCGTCAAATAAATATATGCCTCTAGAACGGACTTATAAAATGAGGTCAATTGATAACGTATATGAGTTAGAGCTTTTATAGTATCTGTGTTCATCCAAAAAAATAAAAGATTATATCCATACTGAAGTAGGACATAATCACGTTTTAACTTCCAATTAGCAAAATATTTATCTATAAGAGCATTTACCCATTTCACTTTCGTGCATTTAGAGTATGTTTCGAAGTCAATTCGATGCCGCCCTTGATTTTATCCTCTATTAGTGTTTACCTTTTTATCTTTTCGGACCTATTACTCCAGAGCAATTTAAAAAATAGTGTATTTAATTCGTTTATGACATTCTTTGGTGTATCAATAGATTGCATAAGATACGTAAACTTTGGAAGTAGTATTGGTTTTATTACTGTGATATTTCCAAAAAACGTTAATTTTCTACAACTATAATGATCTATTTGTATTATCTAATTTTTCGTTCCAATTTTTATTATTTTTACAATATTTGATAGCATGCCCAAAATTCACCCTAAGTGCTTTTACCCCGTATTTCTTGAAATGTATTCCTAAGCATTCGTCTGTTTGTTTCGTTTTTCCTAGTCAGAGACCTTCTGTCTTTTATTCAGTTTTTATCCAGAGTTACTCTGTTTTCTTTAATTGGCAATAAACTGTTAATCCCCTATTGCTGAGTGGCCTATGAAGACGGGTAGTCAGTGCTTGCTCTAATTGATTGGTTACAGGCGGGTGATCAATTGTGGTTCTAATTGATTGGTAACGATTAAAGTGGCTAGATCTTAAACTGTTTGTGTGATATTTTAATGAGACTAAAAACTGTGAAAATTGCTATTACTCGAACAAAAATGAAGAAAAACGTAAGAAATAATGTTTCGTTCACTCTTTTGAGTTTCTTCAATATGTCTGTAGCTAACCAACCTCACGAGTTTAAGTTTCCGAAACGCTCATTTGGGAAGAAATCGCCTGAACTACATTCATTTAACCCACAGTGGTTCAAGTCCCATTCGTGGCTTCATTATGATGAGGTAGAATATGTATGATAAAAAAAAACCTGTCTGCCTGCCTCTCTTCACTTAGTTTGAAGATTAAAGAAGAAAAACCAGATTATTAATGTGAAAGATTCACAATACGATTGTATGCTTAATTTATGAACAGTTATTTTTAAAGGAAAATTAAATTTGCCATATGCAAGCAGTGTAAATCCGACTAGAGAGATGTTGTTGTCTGCACCGTTTGTCACTTAAGCTGTAGTAGACAATGTACACCCAGATCAGGGAGGCTTACAGGAGTCCTCTGCACAGGGTCTGCACTGAATGTCACTTTGCAGTTTATGGCAAAACTACCCAAAAAACTCTCAATTAGATCTATTTTTTATTTCTCCGTCTAAACATGTCTTGTGGCATCTCTTTGGTATCGTCTTGAAAAGAAAAACGATTCCAAAGAAATGCCACAATATATGATTAGATGGAGAAATCAGGTAACTTTCTAACGATCGGCCATTTTTGTCGACAGCGTTTTGTAAGACGGACCCCTGGTTCCTAAATTATTATATGTTCCCACTCGATCCTGTCTTCATAAATCAGGCCCAATACTTGAAGACAACCTGCCTAAAAAAAAGTTATCTTAGATAAATAATTTGGGGTCATTTGGAGCCATTTTTTACATAGAATTATGTTCACCTTATACCTGTTTGGAATGCTCGAAACACCCTCAGAATGCAGCAGAGACCATCTAGAAATAAAATTTTCCCGGGGGAGCATGCCCCCGGACCCCCCTCGTAAGAGTGCGTACACAAAATGTCCGCCGCCCCAATGTTCAAGACCCCGCGACGCGCCTGGAGTATTTTCCAAATTCTTCAACCAGCGTGATAGCAATAGGCATGTATCGTCTGCAAGTCGTGAATTTTTTACATTATGGTTTTCATTATTTACTTGAAATTCTATACTTTTTAAATATGTGCATGATCTCATTTCAGATGCTAGTATTTCCACTACAATAACAAATAGAAGTGTGGAGAGGGGATAACCCTGTTGTATTCCACGTTTGGTATAGAAATAATCAAATTGTCGGCCATTGTAAATAACTGCTGACATTATGGCAATGTCGACCAAAATTTTTAAATTACTTCTGAAGCCGAATTTGTGTAGGACTTCAAACATAAATTTCCACTCTAATGTATCAAAGACTTTTTAAATCGTAATATAAGAAAAGGTGCCCTTTGATATCAAGGATTTCTGAATAGTTGGTTATATCTTTGATCTGTCTAATATTGTAGCCAATATATCTATTTTTAATGAAACTTTGTTAGTCACAGCTAATTGCATTTGGTAAAACCTTTTGGAGATGTTTTGCTAGTACTCTAGCTGCAATTTTATAATCAACATTTAGTAAGGAAATTGGGCGCCAATTTTCGAGATTTTACGGGTCTGATTGTTTGTAGATAATATATATTATACATTGCCTTCGGCTTCGTGACATGCTTTCACTCATTTTAATTTCATCCAGTGCATTTGCTAATAAATTGTGCAGGATCGGCCAGAAGTTTCGGTAAAATTCTACAGTAAGACCGTCTGGCCTTGGGCTTTTGTTTGTTATCATTTCATATACAGCAGTTATACATTATTCGTTCAAGAGGATATCATCACATAGATCTGCATCAGTGTCAGTTTTTTTAGTTTGATAGTGTTAAGATAGTTTTCGTAATTTGTGTTGTCATTTGAAGAAGTGAATAAAGTTTTGGTAAAATTCTTTTTTCTGCATTTAATATATCAGTCTGATTGGTTAGCCATTTATTATTGATTACGAGTATTTTAATGGCTTTTCTGCTTTGTCGTGATTGTTCAAGGTTTGAAAGGAATTTGAGTTTTTTCACGTTCTTTACTCCAGAGACCTTCCTACTTTGCCTGAGTTCTGGAGCTTAATTGTCATAGGGTATATTTTCTGTTTGTTAGACCGAGATTATCCCCTCTGCTAAAAGCTGAAAGGAATGCAGGTTGGTGGTTTTGATCCCATTCGCTGCTTGGCAACGATTGAGATGAGCCAAAATCATCTTCTTGAAATCATCCTCATCTCATCGCATCATCCCTCATCAATCATCGGCGCTATATGACCTATTTTGTGTCCCAGTGCCGTAAAACCCATCTCTTCATCATCACCTTCTAAAAACAATTATTCTTGAGCGTAGATTTTATTTCGTTTTCTATTTCGTTAATTTTGTACTGAGTTGTATCGTCGTTAATTAGTCCTTTGACGACTGAATTGGGTCAAAACGGCACTTGATGTGTATCAGTTAAAAGATGGTTTCGTTTACTGAAATTTAACGGACTCTATCATCATCGTCTTCAGTAATCGCCTCAGCTATAGCCTTTTGTGCAGAATACCATCATGGCGTAACCTGTTCCCCCGTCGCTATAGAAAAGACAAATAATTTCATTCACAATAACCATGATACATTGTGGAGTTACATGGAAATGTGGACATTGTGTCAATATTATTATCAAGATTATAAAAATTGTTATAATTAGTTTACAAATAGTGTGTGCATTATTAATATTTGTTACATTATGATATTTGGTACATTAAATAACAACATTTCACAAGGATTTATCAAAATTGTTATACGATAATAGTACAGTAAAGCCCATCTATTTCGACCACTAAATTCTGTTACTTTTCCGGTATTTAAGGCAGGTGTTTGGTTAAAGAAAAATAAACGTAAAACAGAAAACTCCTTTAGGAGCTTAGTATTTTATATTCACCTGGCATTAAGCTGACATCTGTTTTTTATAAAGTCAATAAGTCTTCTTTGTAGTGGTCGTAAAAGAGAGATTTTACTCACGAACACGGAGACTTATTGGCTGTTAAAAAAGACAGGCGACAGCTCAAAACAAGGTGAACGTAAAACAGAAAGCTCCTGAAGGAGTTTGAGCATCCACTTGCCTTGAAACGTAATTAAAACATACGTAAATGGTCGTTATCTAGAGGGTTTACTGTCAATAATACTGCAATCATTGATGTCCGTTACAAACATGTCAGAACCCAGTTACGAAAAAACAGTCATATCTGAATTACCATTTCACCACCAAATTTACCATGAGGTTGTCTTTTTTACCCCCTAACTGCCATTTTGTCGTCTGCTTCAATAATGTCTGTAATTTTTTTTTTCAAAATTAGTTTTAAGGCAGTTTAACTCACGAAATTTCGAAATGAGTGTCAAACGAGTGTTGAGCTGTTTGCAAATGCGCTTTTTGCATCCTTGACCTATATGGGTTTAGTGACCATTTAGTACAATGCCAATGAGCATTCGATTATACATTTAGCTGCTATATGCAGGATAAAAAAATGCAAATAGCTCATGCATGAAATTTCTGCATTATTTTCATCATGCATGTAGTATGGCTGTCTCCTTGCATGGATAACCTTATTGAAAAATGGCTTTATTAGGGCCCCACCGAGAGGTGTGTGCCCTATACTAATCGCCTTGTCCGTCAGTCAGTCAGTCTGTCACACTTTTTCTTGTCCGCTCTCTAACTCGAGTAGATTTAATTTTTATCCAATCTTCACCAAACTTGCTGAAAATGTGTATTGGTATAAAATCTAGGCCAAGTTCGATAATTTGCATAAGGCATGGTGGAGTTATTGCCCTTGAATTATTAAAAAATGGCTGTTTCAGCCTTAATAAAACAAATGAGTCAAATTTGTTGGCACCATTTTTAGATTTAGATCTTTTAATAAATAACGGAATTGTTTCTTCTAAGATTTACGATAGACGAGATGATTTTGATTTTAGCATTGCAAATTATCCTCATCTAGATGGCGATGTTCCCCGTTCTACATCTTACGGGGTTTATATCTCACAACTTATTCGTTTTGCTAGGGCCTGTACCTCTGTTGAGGTCTTCCACATTCGTAATAAAACTATTACTGAAAAGCTTCTTAAACAGGGGTACAGATTTCATAAACTTCGTAAAACATTTTCTAAATTCTTTTATAGAAATCGTCCTCTCATTAACAAGTATAAATGTAACTTAAAGTCTTTTCTGCGGCAAGGTATTTCACATCCGGAGTTTTATGGTGATGTTATTTACAAACTTCGTAAGATTCTTGGACATATTCATTTTCAAAACCTGTTTGTGAAACGTATTATATTTTTCCTCAAAAACGATTATGATCCAACTATATTGCTGCGCACTTCACGTTTGGTTGTCGATCAATCTACAATTGATAACCATGCTTTCCTCTTTGGTTGTGCGACGACAGACAAGGTTTAGCACTACATGATGATGTATCTCAAAAGCCGTCCTTAACCGGGAGAGTTATGTCGGATTTTCGTGCTTTGTTTGTTTTTTCCCTCCCTCTCTGTCGTACCATGAACCCATCCATGTCTTACAGTTACTCGTGACTACAGACTAGTCGCTTGAGTACAATTCGACCGTTGCCACAGTGGGTTATTTTTAGCACGGGCTTGAATGTTATATTCTTTCCCGTGTTACTAATAATCTTGTCATAGAATTTTTGTTAGATGTTTTACATGTATTTACTTACTGTGTTGGCGGTCTTTTTGATTGTAAGGTTTTGGAACAGGGTTTATATTTTATGTACACTGTTTGTCTTTATAGGTGAATATAGGAGATAAGAGTGAGGTTGGACGCCCCTAAACCCAGGTTTAACCCCACAGTGGTTGTTAATAATTAATTAATTAATTTAGAATTAATTATTGATTGCTACTGACCGTACCAAGGCGGGCTCCTATATTCACTTTGCTTTATGTTCGTCTTGCGTGTTGTTTTCTATTTAGTGTGTAGATGAAGGAATGGTATTGCGTGTGTGTGTGTGTTTGTTGTGATATGACTGTGTGTGTGTGTTCTGCTTGAGAGGTGGGTGTATTATTTGTGTTACGTTTCCAGCTTGAGTCTTTCGTATTTACTTGTCCGCTCTCTAACTTGATTAGTTTTTATCCAACCTTCACCAAACTTTAAGAAATTGTGTATTGGTATAAAATCTAGGCAAAGTTTGATAATAACTCAAATCGCATAAGGCATGTTGGAGTTATTACCCTTGAATTATTAAAAAATGGCTGTTTCAGCCTTGTCCGCTCTCTAACTCAAGTAGTATTTATTCAATCTTCACCAAACTTTAAGAAAGTGTGTATTTTTATAAAATCTAGGCCAAGTTCGATAATTATCTAAATCGCATAAGATATGTTGGAGTTATTGCCCTTGAATTATTAAAAATGGCTGTTTAAGCCTTGTCCGCTCTCTAACACAAACATTTTGTATCAGATATTCATCAAACTTACTGAAAATGTTTATTTAAATATAATCCAGGTCAAGTTCGATAACTACCCAAATCGCCAATGGCACATCAGAGTTATTGCCCTTCAATTATTAAAAGATAGCTGTTTAAGCATTGTCCGCTCCCTTACTCAAACAGTTTCTATCTGATCTTCAATAAACTTGCTGAAAATTGTTATTGATATAAAATCTAAGACAAGTTTGATAACTTCTCAAATCGCATAAGGCAATTCAGAGTTGTTGTCCTTGAATTATAAAAAATGACTGTTTAAGCCTTGTCCGCTCTCTTAACACAATCATTTTATATCGGATCTTCACAAAACTTGTGCAGTTTTTTCTTGTGCCTTCCTCCTCCTGACTCCTTTTGTGGGGCCCTTTCTGACTGGTCAGTATTCTAGTTGTTACTTAAAAAGTTAAAAGACTAAACTGGAAAATATAACTTCAACGAACAAGATTAAAGCCAAGCTTTATATGAGATGCATGTACATTTTATACGTGAGATTAAAAATCATATCCAGGCAATAAGAATAACCACAACATCTTACGCTTATCATATTTATTAAATAAAAAGAAATCAACACAATGTTTGTCCCCGTTTTACTAGATAGTGAGCAAACAAAAATATTTCATGACATGTTTTCTGGAAATATCAATGTTTAAAAAAAGTCAAATTCTGAAAATGTCTCTAAATTTCAAATTACAAAAAATCTAGCTGTTTAACATACACTAATTTTAAACTTATTAGATAGGTATTACTTAATTCTACTAGTCACAAAATTTAATGAAAACCTAATGTAGGCTTTACATTTTTATACATGATTTCCAGAAATACTGACAAAATGTTAACACAAACCGAGTTACCTCCCTTGAGTTCAACTTTAAAATGCTGTCAGCTCTAAATAATACCATATGTCAAACCTGTCATAATGGACCGTTGAACACGGTAGCCTGTAGATTTTTACAGACAGGTGACTGCTTAATGCATGACATTGTAATGCATAAAAACTCCTTTAGGATATATCTTTTAGCATTACTTTTGGCATGTGTTAAGATGCCATCTGTCATATAGGCTATAAATCCTCACAATTTAGTTGTCACTTGACTATACTTGCATCTGATATTATTCATTATAACATTTGTGACTAAATTTGATCTTTGTGTTATGGACTGACTAGTCAATAAAAATCGGACAATTTATATAAAAAAGGAAGTTTTGAATCGCATATGGGGCTCGAACCTAGAACCTTTGGGTTGCTAGTCGATCACTCTACCGACTGCTCTAACAACGAAGACGCTGAAACTTATCAAACGTTTCTGTATGTAAATTGTCTAGTATAAGGTGTTGGCCTGGCCAAATTTTGCCCTATATAATCTATAGTAAAATGCCTAATTTTCCGAGCCAACAGCTCCCTCCTAAACAGGATCTAGACTTTAAAAGACATACCCTTCAATTTTATGGACATTTCCCTGTTGATTGAGGCCAGTCAACCTATTACATCGGCAATTTCATTTTTGAAGGTCACTGTGAAACTAATGGTAAACAAGTTTCACTTACATCCCATTCACTGTGTTTCCATATGCATCCGCCTGGGAGAAAAGTCCTGAAACGAGATCCCTAAAATAATGCCATTTTGGTGGAAATCACCACAAATAACCAGTTTTCATCAAGAAAACCATTAAAACTCACCCACAGGCAACACTAAACATTGCAAATCTTGGAAATTGTATTTTCAAGGTACTACTTGCAAGACCCACAACGACCCGGAAGTGATTCCTGACCAGGCCGACACCATAAGCTCATGCCGAAAAAGATCATGTGAAAGTCATCAGCATTGCCGGAACTCGAGATGCGGGCCGCCCGATGTCAAACCACCTTAAACCGAAAATCTTGAAATAAAATGTCTATTATTGAAAGAAAATGTTCGACTAATGCTTGCTGGCAGGTGACACACTTGTTCCGAGGAACACCCATCTATTTTTAACAACTTTGGTTGTCAACCATTTGATTGCATTTCGTTTGCGTTATTTTAAAGTTCCTTAACCCTTTCTTACAACTGATCAATTTTATCGTGATGTTTTTACCCATTCACCGCCATATTATCGTCTGCTTCAATATTGTTGTCTATAATATCGTTTCAAAGTTAGGTTATAAAGCAGTCTAGCTGACGTTATTTCAAAACAAGTGGCAAAAAGTTAAAAGGGTTAAACATGAAGGATTTTCGTCGTCCCCACTGAAACTGAACCTAAACCGTGGTGAATAGCTTCGATTATTCATCAGTCGGTAAGGTGTGGACCTATGGAGCTGAAGGTGGAGAGTTTGGAACACGACAGGACCGAACGAAAGCCTTAAATACCGTGCAAGTATAGTCTGGTTCCCTGTCTCCTATATCTCCGATTGGGCTTTTGATCTATGAAATAATCAAACATCCGGGAACCTGACTATGCAAGTACTGCCCTCGATTAACGATGGTTTAACCCATTCACTCTCAATGACGCGTAAAGCGCTTTTGCAAACAGTTTGGATCCTGATCAGACGACGCGTAACGCAGCATCTGATCAGAACCCAAACTGTTTGACACTCGTTTTAAAAAAATTTCAGTCATACTACCTATTATTGTTATGCTCCCCTTTAGGGAGGAGCATATAGTTGCCGCTTTGTCCGTCCGTGTATCCGTCCGTCACGCTTTTTTGTCCGGAGCATATCTCTTGAACGGTTCACCGCAGGTTGATAAAACTTGATACAGTGATAGAGAATGACAGAAGGAGGTGCAGTACACAAGAACCGTAACTCTGTTGTCTCCCACTATTGAATTATCTCCCCTTTTCTCATAAAAAATCAATTTTGTCTGAATTTTTTGTCCGGAGCATATCTCTGGACTGTTACATCCTAAGTTGATTAAACTTGTTACAGTGATAGAGGATGACATTAGAAAGTGCAGTACATAAGAACCGTAACTCTCTCATCTCCCAATTTTGAATTATCTCCCTTTTTCTCATAAAATAAATCAATTTTGTCCGGAGCATATATCTGGACTGTAACACCGTAAGTTGATGAAAAGTTGTGTAACAGTGATAGAGGATGACAGAAGGAAGTGCATTGCACAAGAAGGACAACTCTGTCATCTCTCAATAATGAATTATGTCCCTTTTTCTAAAAAAAAAACAACACAATTTTTGTCCGGAGCATATCTCTTGACTGTTACACTGTAAGCTAATGAACCTTGATACATTGATAGATGATGACATAAGAAGGTGCAGTACACCAGAACCATGACTCTGTCATCTCCCAATATTGAATCATCTCCCTTTTTCTATTTAAAAAAATTAAATTTTGTCCTGGGCATATCTCCTGAGCATTGCATTGTAAGTTGATGAAACTTGATACAGTGATACACGATGAAAGAGGGAGTGCTGTACTAAAACACCATAACTCTTCCATCTCCCAATATTGAATTATTTCCCTTTTTCTTATAAAAAATCAAATTTTCTGAAGCACTGTTACTTCATGAAACTTGATTATGAATTTGAGTATGACAAAAAGAATGTAGTACACAAGAATTATTACTCTGTCATCTCCAAATATTGAATAGTCGACTTTTTTCATAAAATGTCATTTGTTTTGTCTGAAACATATCTCCTGAACGTTACATCATAAGTTTATGAAACTTGATACTTTGTTCACCTACTAAACATGCTATGCCTTGGGGGTTTTCCTTGTGGGGAGCATCCATCGTTGGGAACGATATTCTTGTTAGATTTGAAACGACATTGCAGACAATAAATTGAAGCAGACGACAATGAAACGGTGAAGGGGTAAATCTCTCACGATTTAGTTAGATCCAAACTTGATTATGGTTGTTGTGTTTATGGCTCTGCAAGGAAATCATACTTGCGGATGCTTGACCCAATACATCATCAAGGTTTACGTTTAGCTTTGGGTGCCTTTAGGACATCCCCTGCTAAAAGTTTATATGTCGAGGCCAATGAGCCTTCTCTTTACTCTCGTCGTGAAAAACTATCCATGCAATATACTTCAAAGTTAGCTTCAAACCGTTCAAATCCAACATACAATAACGTGTTTAAACCTAAACATAAACGTTTATTTAAATCTAAAGAAAATGTTATTCCATCCTTTGGAATACGTATGAAAAACTCTTTTGAAAGTAGTGGTATAGATTTGTCTTTGGTTGAAGAGACCAAAGTCGAATGTATACTACCTTGGACTATTAAACGACCAAATGTCATTTTTGATCTTACTTGGCATAAGAAGTCTGAAACAAACTCGCTTGAATTCAAATCCTTTTTTAATGAAATCATTTCAAAATTTGAAGATTTTAAACAAATTTATACTGAAGGTTCGAAAGATGATGAGAAGGTCGCTGCTGCTTTTGTAACTGACGATACGGTTACAAAGTTTCGGCTCCCTGATAATGCTTCTATATTTTCAGCGGAGATCAAAGCTATTGATTTAGCTCTTGATTATATTGCTGAAGATTCATATAGTAATCTTTTCGGATCTCAGTATAATCTTTATAATCTTTTCTGATTCTCTTTCTGTATTACAATCATTGAGTAAAGGTTCTATTAAAAATGTACTTATTAAAAATATTGTTTTAAAATTTCATGAACTGTCTAATTCTAAAGATGTAAAATTGTGTTGGGTACCTAGTCATTGTGGAATTAAGGGCAATGAGAGGGCAGACTTGGAAGCTAAGTCGGCCCTGTCGTTGCCTGAATCTGATATGGATCTTCCTTATTCGGATTTCAAACCACAGATTACTAAATTTATTTTAAGAAATTGGCAGGAGTCTTGGAGTGGGGAAACTCACAACAAACTCCATGCCATTAAACCTGTATTTGGTGAAAGTTTGAACTCATGCCGGTCGATTCGCCGGGATGAAGTAGTTTTAGCTAGATTAAGAATTGGACATTCTTATATTACACATTCATATTTATTAAAACGTGAGGTTCAACCAGAATGTTTATTTTGTTTTGAACCTTACACAATTCAGCACATTCTTATTGATTGTGCTGATTTAACGTTAATTCGTAATAAATATTTTCATGCAGATTCTCTACGGGAACTGTTTGAATTTGTAGATATATATAAAATACTTGAATTTTTAAAAGCCATTAATTTATATTATAAAATTTGAATAAACTATATTATTTTTAAAGATAAATTTTTGTACGAGGGGTGTTCAAAAAATACGCGGACAGATGCTGCCATTCTCTCAGATTTTTACTGAACGGATGTCGATTATGTTTTGTCCATATTTTGTTTACTTTCCCGTAGATCGGGACTGACATTGACGTATCTTTAATTTGATATTGTTTTAAGTTTAATATTGTCATTATTTATTCGGCTCTAAATGACCTTTTTGTGTCGATGGGCCGTAAAACACCATTCATTCATTCATTCATTGGATTCTCCCAATATGACTGCTGGAATATTTCATTGTAAACATACCTTGATGGTCTAAAATCGTTACAAGATTCGACCATACAGCATATAATTTCAGGGCTCTAGATACGGGGGGGGGGGGTTTAAACTGAACCAAACCAACATTTTCTCACTTATTTCAGCACCAATGGTGTTTCTACTCATTAGAATCGTCTTTTTGAGACGATTCTAATGAGCAGTGACACCATAGGGTTTAAAGCAGAAATAAAGATTTTAAGTTTTGAAATACTCCCCTTATCTGTAGCCCTGTAATTTCATATGCATTTACTTCGATTTTTGCTTAATTGTGTAGTGAAGCTCACTTATAACGAAGTTGCCGTCTAAACTATATTGTTATATCCAATTTATATATCAGGTCATTTTTACTATACTTCAATAACAGATGGGGAATAAAGTTTGTTTCGTTATAATATTATACAGTATTTCATTATAAGTGAGCTTCAGTGTAATGTTGTTTATTTGTGTTTGTCTTTCACCGAATTGGAACATGTGTATAATAACATGCGAAGCGCCTTTTTGAACGCTCAATTCCTGTGTGAAAAGATTGTTCTATAATTCTGGTACAATGATAATGGGAATATTATAAAATAGCAATTAAGCAAACAGCACAGACCCTGATGAGACGCACCAATTTGCGGCATATCAACAGAGTCTACACTGCTTGCGAATATCAGCTTATGTGGACGACATACGTTAACTCTTTCCTCCCTGAAACTTAAATGGACAATCCCGTTTCCATTTTAGTCTGGTCCATTTCTGACTTTTAAGGGTCGTTTTTGTCAATGTTTGGAATTATGACAAACAGTGAAGACCCTGATCAGAGGGCTCCTAGGAGCCCTCTGATCAGGGTCTCCACTGTTCGCTTATGACAAGTGTACTATTCACATGTACACTGTTTGCAAATGACGCCAATATGCGGGACTAGGGTTCAAAGGGTTAATGGCCTAAATAATAAGTCTTAGTTTGTTTCTGTTTTACTTTTGAACGGCTTAACTTATGAGCCTGAAAGTCCACATGGACAATTATTCATGTTTCCAGGGTCCAATGTTATAAAGCTTTTGAGTTTAGGCTCAGTTCATTCTCAAGCATTTGATTGGTCAGATTTGAGCATAGGCTCAAATCCGACCAATAAAATGCTTGAGAACAACTTCATGTTTCAAGTGAGTGCTGACTAGTCTTCGTTTGGTCACGAAGAATTGCTTTACAACATAAAAACATAAATAATGAGTTTATTAAAGCAAAATGAAAAACAATCATACCTTGATCAAAGGACTCCCCTAGGTCTGTGTCTACACTATTTGCATAGGCACGTGTGCTTTCCACAGGTACACGATTAGTTTCAAATATTTACATTCGCCCCATTCAATTTAATTGAACAAGGTGGCGTATATTTCGTATAAACGCAATTTTTCTAGGTGCGGGACTTGTGGTTATCCTCGCAGTAGAGGCTGGACTTTTGTGTCTACTCTCCGTGAATCATGTTGTGGCGTTCCCTGAGTAATGAATGTTCCTTTCAGGGTACACACGTTTCGTGTAAACAACCTCTTATATGGATTAAACATACGTGCATACTAATAAAATGTTCATTTAATGTTAGAAATTACAGCAAATGTAAAATAAGTATAAGACTTGAACTGAAATTTTCGGCGTTTAACCCTTTCCCTTATAGAAGCGACTTTTAGCGCATTCATTTTATTCATCCGCCAAAGAAAATAGTTCCATTTTATACTGTCATGAATATGTACCATAAGAAATATTTTCTATATCCTAGCAGATAGTAACTTAAAGCAGGCTGAAAGTAAAGCAGAATGCGCCCTAGGGCGCATTCTGCTTTACTTTCAACCTGCTTTAATAGGTCCCATATCTTAACTACTAGAAACAGGCTATGTGGTAATGGGTTAACTGCGAAAATATTCAGATCATTTCTTAAATATATACGTCACAAAGTGGTTTTTTTTTTATAATTTACAAGGGAGTTTTCCGATATCAACGTTACGCACAATAACTTGTGAATTTTGAATAGCTACCATGGTTACTTGTGTCATTTTGAAGCAGATTAACCAATTGTTGACATCTATACGTGATATTATTTTTCTAAAATGTAACACATCCAACGCTAGCGATGAGTATAGTTGTCCTTAACAAGCAATTTACCTGTGAAAAGTACACTTGTCAAAATGCAAACAGTGTAGACCCTGATCAGAGGGCTCCTGTTTGACATTTATAGCAGATGTTTGGCAGAAAATAACCCTTAATAGTAACATATGGACTAGATTTATTGGAAAGTA
This sequence comes from Gari tellinella, assembly GCA_922989275.2. NCBI lineage: Eukaryota > Metazoa > Mollusca > Bivalvia > Cardiida > Psammobiidae > Gari > Gari tellinella. Next base: position 21,689,528 of record OV277858.1, read on the forward strand.
GATTGTTTCATTGAAAATCAGGGGTGAATAGGTTAAATCCGTTAAAAAGGGAGATAACTTATACATACCTACAATTTACCAACTTGTTTACTTGGTCGTACCCTCATGCTTGAGCGAGTCACGACGGTATTGGATTTTGAATCATGAATATTCTATACATAAGTACATTATACAAGGTTTACTCTGTGATCGTCAAACTTTGTCCTCTCATTTACCCATATGTAACTTCTTCAAATGGAAAATCCCTGTTACAAATTAAGTCTAGTCCATTATTGACTATTTAGGGTTGTTTTTTATAATATATTTCAAAATGACAAACGTTGCAGGCACTGATCAGAGGGCTCCTTAGGATCCTTCTGATCTGGGTCTACATAGTTTAGCTAGAACAAGTGTACTATACACAGGCATGCTGTTTGTAAATGATGAGTATACTCGTAGTATACTCATGAATGTACAAGTTGTAGCTTTTATTATCTTTAGCGGAGGAATAAATCAAAGGGGTAAAATATGGGTATCTACGCAGTAAAGGGTTTAAAACACATTAATACATATCTTAAGAGTTGATACCCGATACTATAAACCGTCGGCTTTTGTACCGGGTTGACTATATACAATGGAGAAAACGTTTTTCTTTCCCAATAAACGCGTTTACGCTAAAACTATTATTTCGATTGCAAACAGTTTGGAGCCAGATCAGACGCCGGGTAACCCGGCGTCTGATCAGGCTCCAAACTGTTTGCCACTAAGATTCAAATAAATAGTCAAAATTGTTAAAACGTTGTAATTTCCTACATTTTACTGCTATGCGTTTGCGTTTCGTTTGCGTTTAAACGGGAAAGAATAACGTTTTCTTCATTGTACCTCGTATGTACAGGGAAACACCACCAATACCGCAACGGCTTTAATACCAAACGATAAATCACGTGATAATCTAGAAAAAGGTTTTATGAGAAGTAGTCGTTTAAGCCGGTAAGATGGAACATTCTGTTTTACTTTCATCTCGCTCTACTAAGCTGACATATAATTTAATCGCTTTTATCGATGTCCTTAATGTAGAATGTTTACTGTGTCTATTGATCTAAATTAACCCATTCATGGCTAAATGTTTCGTGAGGTTTTTAACCCTTCCACCTCCATGTTGTCGTCTGCTTCAATATTTTGTGTGCAAGATCGTGTCAAAGTTAGATTTACGGCAGTATGATTGACGAAATTTTGAAACAAGTGTCAAATAGTTTAGATCCTGATCAGACGCCGCTTTACACGACGTCAAACCAGGATCAAATTTATTTGCAACGGCGTATTTTCGCGCCAATGATCGAGTAATGGTTAAAACGCAGCAACTGGGTAACAACAGTTATTGTAAACATGTGTACGTCCTTGTGCCAAAGAAGTTAAGAGATAATGTGATAGTTTTGAGCTCGGTAAAAGAATATTTAAGTTGACAATACCAACATTTACAATAAATGGTCGTTGCGTAGAAAAAATACATGTAAAGCCAATACTTAAGTCAACACGGACAGGTTGTGTTCAATATTTACAACAATACATTGTATTCACCACAGCAGTGTGCTTATGACAGATCGAATTATATTGGGATACGACACTTAGGTAAGTATCAAAGATCTTTTTTCTATTCCTGCGCACTGGATATTAACGAGTGTAAGTCTTGTTTAGTTTATTTCTCATGTTGAACAAATTTGTTTTTAACCCTTTCATGATCAAATTCACCGTGAGGGTTGTAACAACCCCCCCCCCCCCCCTTCCCCTTCTTCACGGGCATATTGTCAGCTGCTACAGTATTACTATCTGCAATATTGATTCTGATCAGACGCCGCGTTATGCTGCGTCTGTTCAGGATCAAAACTGTTTGCAAATGCGTCATGACGTCATTGAGAGTGAAAGGGTAACGCCTTTTCTACTTTTGTAGACGACTAGTGACCACTTACAGCAGGCTGAATATGAAGCAGAAGGCGCTAGAATACTCATTACTTTTTACTTTCAACCTGCTTTAACCCTTAGCCCGCCAAATAAATTGTCGTCTGCTATATTTCTCGTTTGCTTCAAGTTTCAAAGTGCTTTAAAGTTGCTCAAAATTGCTGAAATGTTGTCCGAGTGTCAAACAGCTTGGATCCGGGTGAGTTACTCGGTGTCTCATCCGGATCCAAGCTGTTTGCATATGGAGCTATAGTCGTGAGTGGCAGGCTAAGGGTTAACTTTTTACAACATATCCTTGTTTTAGTTTTGATTACAGGTGAGCGCTTAAGCAGGTTGAAAGTAAAGCAGAATGTGCTTTGAGGTCCATTTTCTTCAGTGGAGGACCTCTCAAATGCTCTAAAAGACGAGTCTATGGGGGAAGGGTTAAGCTCTTTGCTTGGATATACATGTAGCAAATATTTGTTGTAACGTATACACGTAGAAGTGGTACTATTTTCGTCTGTGCCGGAATAGATTAAATGCGTAAAAAAGAGGTATTTATGTTGTGATGGGTTAAATATACTGTTAACATTAAACAATCAAGGTATATCGCCCTCAAATGTAGTCATTAGCAAGGAGAGTCTGCACTGTTTGCTATTTAATATAAATTGCTCTGGTTTATGGATAAACACTGCAGTATATTCAGAACACCCGTGTATAATAACGCTTATCGTGATTAGGGCGACTTGGCTAACATTTGCAAACAGTTTGGATCCAAATCAGACGCCGCGTAACGCGGCGTCTGATTTGGATCCCAACTGCATGTACTCATATTCAACTTTACTTCAGTTTAAAAAGCATAAAAGATACTAAAGACTTTATTGCAGACGATATACTTGAAGCAGACGACAATTCAGCACGATACGGGTTAATAGAATCTTCCAGGAATAACATAGGGCGAGTTCATTACACTATCCAGGCATGAATGGGTTAAAGAAGTGGTCTGAATGACTTCTGTGTGTCTAAAAACGACATTCCCATTTCTGCGAGTCCTAGTATCAAAGTTATATTCAAACCTTTCATTCTACATGACGTCATAAAGGGCATTTGTAAACAGTTTTGATCCTGATTAGACGCCGCGCAACGAGTCGTCTGACCAGGGTCAAAACTGTTTGTCACTTGCTTTGAAACTAAGTAAGTTGAAACAATATTGCAGCAGACGACAATAAAATGGTGAAGGGGTAAAAATCTCACGATTAATTTGGCAGCGAAAGAGTTCAACCTTATTAAGTGACCACTGAATTAAGTAATATGTTGGTCTTTAAAGACTGGTGATCGCTTTTGTCTTGTATTAAGCAGCCATATATAAAAAGCTATCATAAACTATATACACAATGCTACCCCAACATCACCACCACAACGACTTCCTCCTTACAACAGCGGTTGTTGCTGTTCCCCAAACAAGACAATTATGCCACACCTTTTTATTGTCTGCTTAAAATTGTCGTCTGCTATTTTTTCTCAAAGTCACATATAGGACATTTTGACAAAAACAAACAAAAGGTGTCACTCCTGAACGAAACCCCTCCATAGACTTCTATAGTAAATTGGCAAAACATGACCAGGGCGGGTACTCGCAACCCCCTCCCCCCCCCCTTTTTTTCTCAGGAAAACAAGAAAACAACTTTTGTGGACCAAAACCTGCAAAACCTAATGAGATTAAGTTTAAACAGACCTTTAGATGCTACAATAAGCAAGCACCGGACTTTTCAACAGCATTTTAAGCAAGACAGTGTGCATCGGTATCTTACTCAAACCGCGGCCGCTACAATTTCTAGTGAAAAAACTCATTTTTAGCCAAAAGTATTACCTGATGCAGTTAAAAATAACTTTTCTACCATCACATGTTCATAAAATCCCTAAAATAGCCCTCTAAAATTAAAACAACTGTGATGTCATTTTCCGTTTACAACCCCTCCATAGACTTCTATAGTAAATTGGCAATATTATCCTGTCTCTTTCCAGCAGTTCCATGACCTTCCGACCAATATAATGAACCTGTTTCCATGGAAAGCAATAACAAAGCACCAGAATTATCAAAAGAAAATGGCACCATTAAGGTTAAACTTTTTCACAAATTTCACATTTCTAAGGTCACCGTCAATATTTACAAAACAAAAGTTGGCTCCCCGCCGCATCACACTCACATATCTGACCGCATGTTCTCCAAAAGTAGTTCCGAAATAGAACCCAGAAACACCTATGATTTATCAACAACATCACTATTTAAGCTAAAAAACAAATACATCTGCAATTAATCAGCACTTTCAATAAAAATATGACCATGAAACACACACATCAATGTTTCACTATGCTATATTTAGGCACCCTACGACCCGAAAGCACTTCCGTTGTGGTGTGACACCATAATTACATGTGACAAACAGCTTGAATCCAGATCAGACGCCGCGTTACGCGGTGTCTGATCTGGATTCAAGCTGTTTGCAAATGTAAGTCAATTTCCCTCCCTATGATAACTCCATTCGAACAACACAATCAATCTCTGTCTCCTCTTTGGTGTTGTTGTAGGGACAGAACACCGTACACCGAATTTCATCCTGAATTCAAAACACACTTTTAAAATCAACTTGTAGGCTATTTAGAAACTTTACTGTTTAATCAGTTTAAACAAATCGCTACACTGTTTAAACAAATTTCTACACTGTTCATAAATGACGCATATAAGAGTCACAAGGAGTTAACACGTTCAACCCTAGCGATGAGTATATTTCACAAATAGTGTTCCAGTGAAAAGTAATTTTGTCATGTGCAAACAGTGTAGACCTTGATCAGAGGGCTCCTACAAGGACCCTCTGATCAGAGTCCTCATTGTTTGTCATTTTGCAATTTATAGTATGTTTGTCATTTTGTAGTATAGTACAATACATTACAATTACAATCTATCAAACCAAAAATGGTCTAGAATTGATTGGAAATAGAAGTTTTCTATTAAAAGTTTTCCACTTATAGCTTTACTGAATTGCCAACAATTTCAAACAACCTGTTTTTTCTCTCCTCTTTATAACACTGCGAGTGTGGTAATATTCGTACATGTATAAACGAAACCTCTTGAATCCATGGAGACACTTATAAAATGATGTGTTCGGTCTCTAAAACAGTTGATACAGGGCTTCCATAAGTTGACTAAAAAATTCCTAAGATTTCCAAATGTGCATTTTTCAAGTGTGATTTTACGAAATGTACCTTTCCCCATCGCCTGTTTCTAGTTTTGTTGACACATGGCTGCTAAAAGCAGGCTGAAAGTAAAGCAGAATGCGCCTTAAGGCGCCTTCTGCTTTACTTTCAGCATGCTTTAAGCTACCATGTACTAGAAAAAAATCCGAAAATTTAGGAAAAATCCGGAGAAATGGCAGCCCTGTTGGTAGCCGATGGAAGCTTATTGCAGGATAGATTAGGACAGAAAGCACCTGTCTTAGTATTAGCTTGCATTAAGTAGTCACCTGTAATTTGTTAATTGAAGGGAATACGTTTTGTATGTTTTCAAATTTGCAATCTGTTTGACCCACAGATAGAAGCACGGGATAATCCAACTAGATATGGCGAAAGCTATAGCTGAGGCTGAGAAGCTCAAACTGAGCGTGGATCTGGAAGAACAAGCCATCAACCAAATCAACTTCCTGACAGATGTGGAGAAGGTACCAGAGTTAAAGGATCCAAAGGTACTACAACGAGCATTGTACAGGTATGAGAAATACTGGCTCCCCCTCGCTGCAGAACACAGCAAGGAATGTTTATCAGCCCCACTGGACATTGAATGGGTGTGGCATTGTCATATGTTGTCCCCGAGAGCATATTCAAAGGACTGCATGGATATTGTTAATACAGTAGTGAACCACACATTACGTAGTCCTAAAGGTTACAAGAGTGCACAGGGAAAGTCACAACAGTACTGGTTACACAGATATGAGCATTACCACGAACCTTTCCATTTAGACATCACCCTGCCATTTGATGCCGCTATGATTGAAGGCTTTGTGTCAAAGATTTCATACAATATCATTGATGCAGCATCCAGACAGAAATCATTCTTCTATCAGGTATCGATGCCACATTTTCGTGATCGTAAATTCCAGAAAACTTCAGTTCTGAGGTACAAGAAGTTCTTGTATCTGAAGACAAAACTTCCAGACGAGTTTATTGTACCTTGCTACGACATTGACCTCATGTGGCACTCCCATCAGCTGAACCCTTGGCTTTACAAGAAAGACATGATGGCTATTATTGGTAATCTGTTTAACCATGATGACAATGTCACAGACAGAAGCGAGGGATCCAAGCTGAACAATGCTAATGCTGAAACAAGGAAGCACTGGAAGAACACGTTTAATGAACAATTTTCCTTGTTTGGAGCCATGTACCGCGGACCTCCTCCAGGCGGAGTGCTGTACAAGATGACCAATGAGGACACATGGGGCGTGGCTACCAAACTATCATCTGTAAAGATGGATTCTATGGTACTCAACCTACCAGAGAAGTTTGCTGGAGATAAGTTCAAGAAGCTTTACCTAGTTGCTACCGCCACTGCAGGTATGAAGGCTGTCAAGAAATGGTTCAGCAAACGTCGACCAGGTGAAACAATTCGAAGAACAGAAGTACCTTTCCATTCTGACACTAGCTCGTACCAGTTCAACACACGAGATCTAACAAACATTAAATTTGAACTCATTAAAAAGACAGGATTTGCATGCTGCGGAAGTGAAGAAATTCTTGGTAAGAACATGTACGATCTTATATCGCAAGTGGAATCTACTCCAAGTCCTGGAAACTTCAAGACAAAATTGCATTTGAGTAAGGATATAACCCTGGATGTTAGTGGATCATTTACAGCTCCTGTCAAAGGGCCTGTTATGCTGTTTTTGAAGAAGGGAAAATATGAAAACGCAGTTGTTCCAGAGGACATTCAGAAGGCTTGGGGTCCTGTTCATCTCGAAAAACTAACGCCTGGAACGGATAACACCTGTAAAGTAGCAACACACAGGTAAGATCTTTAACCCATTACCCCATAGTCTGATTCTATTTTTGAAAATAGGTGACTACTTAAAGCAAGTTGAAAGTAAAGCAGAATGCGCCTAAAGGCATTTCAGTCTGCTTTAAGCTACAATCTGCTAGAATATAGAAAATAATTCTTATCAAACATATTCATACCTGTATAAATTGGAACTATATTCCTAAGTTGAGAAATAAATTAAAGGCGTAAAAAGGCGCATTTATGGGGTAATGGGTTAAATATTTAGTACATAAGTCAAACTTTCATAGCTTAGATTGAATTTCGATTATTGTGTATTGCTGGGGTCAAACCTACCCATATTTCTTGGTTGATCACGTATTAACTTTGAAATACAATGCTCCCTCTCTACAACGACACCCAATGACAGACACAGAGTGTGTGTGTTGTTTGGAGGGAGTTGTTATAGGGATTGAAATTTAATACTTAGCTGACATTTGCAAACAGTTTGAATCCAGATCAGACGTTTTAACTTTGAAATATAGACCTTATGTTCGATCTTTCGCGAGTTCATATTATCGAGTTTCGACTATAAGTACTTCCTTGTATGTATATAAGCAAACTTGTAATAACATTTACTAATAGTTCTAGTTCCTCTGATCTCGGTCTACACTGTTGGAAAATGGGTAATATATAGAGTTCCAAATCTGTAAGTGTTATATATTGTACACAGTATATTGCAAATTGATATGAATGGTTAAAAATCAACACAGTACAGGCCCGTAGGAACAGACGGACGTGCCTCCACCCCTCCAATAATTTTGCCAATTATAGTAACTAAGCAAATTTTGGGGGGGTTTTGTGTTAAATAAACGACAGAAAACGCTTTTCAGACGTTGTTTAACGCCAATTTATCGGTGGTGCACCCCCCCCCCCCCCCCCCCCCAATGAAGAGTGGCAAATAAAGTATAGAGATGAAGAGTGTGCCTTCTATCCAATATTGCTTCCTATGTGCCTGCAGTAACCTGAGACTATTTCAGTTGGAATGGACTTTTTTTCAAAATTCTGTATTTTGGGTTGTTTTTGCTAATTAGCAGTTAAAGTATTGCGTACATACCTCAATAGTGCCTCCGTAGCCTAGTGGTTATAGTCACTGTGACTTACAATCACTTAGCTCCTCACCACTGCGGGTTCGAATCCCGGTCTGGGCACTTCGAATATTGCATGCTGGAAAGTCTTCCAGCTGGCGTGAGGAAGGTCGATTTGTGCCTGAAACGATGCTTTAAGGACTCCTGGGGTCTTCCTCCACCTACAATTAATTGGACGTTCCCACCATTATAGGTCAATATTGACGTGTATGGATATTAAACCTCCATATAGTTACTAACTTACGTGATAATGCTGTTCCCATTCAACAGCTTCAAGAACCACGTTGGGAGAGTAGAGTTCACAGCCCGGACAATTCACAGTCTCCCACTGAATGCGTCTGTTGTACAGGTATACTACCATGACAAAATGGCCGCCATAGGTCACCTGATTGGCTCAGATCAACTGCCACTACCAACACAGGTAAACATTTTCTCAAGTTTTAGAATTAAATTAATGAAAGGTAGCATCACAATCTGTTTAACCTATCCCATAGCCTGTTTCTAGTATAGAAGATATGTGACCACTTAAAGCAGGTTGAAAGTAAAGCAGAATGCACCTTAAGATGCATTCTACTTTACTTTCAACCTGCTTTAAGCTATTATCTGCTAGAATATAGAAAATATTTCTTATGATATTTTTGGTGACAGTAAAAATTGGAACCATTTTCTTCAGTAGAGGAATTAATTAAAGGCGTAAAAAGGCGTATTTATGGGGAAATGGGTTAAAAAGAACCTGAAATAAACAGCCAATAACGCAATGATACAAATGCATGGGCATGACAAATTTCCCAAGTCTGGCCTGGTAAAACACACTCAGGCTGCAGTGAAGCATACTTGTGTTCTTAGACTTTGTTGCCCAACCCATTTACCTATATTTATACTTTGTGGTATTAAACATTTTGTAAATGTATTCAACTGTAACGTATGAATAATGAATTATGTTTAAACTGCGGTGTGGCTGTCGGTTTCACCGCGACAAATATTTTTAAAAAGGTTAAAATCACACCGTTTCACCAATATTTACGAACTGTTTGTGCTCGAAATGTTCCATTGACTTTGTTGTTATTGCAGCTGTTGTTGTTATTATCGTTGTTGTTTCTGTGTTTTTAAAGAAAGAAAAGATAAACATACTTATGCAATATTGTATTTTAACGGAATTACTAGTCCTCGTTATTCCTTGTTTGTTAAAGAAACGAATATGATGATTTATTAGAAAGAAAAAGTGTAAGATGCTATCAAACTTAGATCCTTGGGAATTCTTTTTTAACTGACTGCGTGTCGCGACAATTATTAGTGTATCCGGGTAGAGGTTGAACACAAGGAAACTATTCACGGTGTGACTTGATGGCTCAGTCAGTAAGGGCGTTTGCACAGCAAGCTAAAAGCCATGAGTTCGAGTCCAAGTTGAGTCAAAACTGTTTGACAATATAAAGTCCGATTTTATTGACCTCTCGGTCATGAATAACGCAGCGATCAAGCGAAAAGTTTTTTAGTCTTCGTTGGTTAGAATAAGTGTCCGCTTTTAGCTAATATAGTGTTATTACGTTATGTTTTGAACGACTGAACCAGACGTTTACATTTGACTGAGCTTTTAAGCCACACATTAAAGCCTATCAACTCTACCCGACTATATTAGTACATGTCATAAAGTCTGACTATCTGCGTGTTCGATCACTGCACCTGACACGTCGCAGCCGCGTACTGTTGACATCAGCAATTTTACTTCCGGGTTGCAACTCGTTTTGTGGTTTAGGTCCGCTTCCAAGAAAATGGACCAATAGAAATAAATGTTCTATATTCTAGCAGATGGTAGCTTACACCATGCTGAAAGTATTAGCAGAATGCGCATTGTGCATTACTTTTAACCTGTTTAAAGTGATCACCTGCCTTCAAAACTAGAAACAGGTATCGGGTATAGAGTTAACGTGTTATAAATGTGGCTAAAGGAAACAATATGTATGTATATACATTTTGACCAGGTATCCAAGAACCAGGCAGCATTGAACCCTGCACAAGCAGAACGAGCTGTTCTGATAAAGAACCACGAAGGAGACTGGGGTGTGCTCCTGGGCAAGTGGACAGGCTTCATACGGGGCGTGGCCGGAGTTGCAGGTAGCGAACTGATTTTCATTTACCGTCAAAACTCACTTAAATCGAACTTTTCCGTTTTTCAACACTTGGTTTTCGATCATTCGATCTCATTTGGCTACGTTCTGACTTCAAAAAGTGTGATCAATGTTCAACGAATGCAAGCTCCATTTATCGAAACTAGACTCGCTTTTGATAAACGGAAACATGATTTTGGTGATCAAACTGTTACAGTTCTCCATTAAAAACAACATGTCAAAACGTCTACGGACTCTACCAATTACAGACACACAAATGGTTTATCCATCAAAAAGTGGTAAATAAAATGTCAGTGAAATGTATTTTAGGTATCGCTATTTTGTACAGTTGTTCAATTAAATTGATGACATTTCCAACTCATGTCTTTTATGCCGGTTTTTGCATATAAAATCTGGACGAGTTTATAAAGCACTAGAATTGAGTCTAAGGTCGTTCTCATGTATATGGCTCAGATCTGACAAATCAAATGCTTGAGAACGACTTCAGTCTCAACTAAAAAGCTTATAACCTTGAAGCCATATACATGTATAAACAAGAACCTGTATGGATTTAAAGTTTTACTAGAGTTGATCAACTACCTACTGCAAACAGGTGACAAGAAGTAATTTGAATATATCTCACAGAACATATAGCTTATAACAATATAGTAAACGGACTCAACACTGAGTAGTGAATTCACAGGTAGCACTTTGACATGTTGTTTTTGCAATGTTCAGTTGACTAGAATTAACATAATCTTTTTATTGGCAGTATTTTGCAAGAAAGGCTTTAAAGTTTCTATTAAAATTGCTTAAATGGTGTGAGTGCATGATGCTATCAGCATTTGGCTTTTTTTGTTCTAGTTAGTAATATATATCACAAGAATAAATGAACCAAAAAGAACCAGAAACATCACAATACATGAGAACTATTGATATATATGTGTGAGTTATAACAATTATTGTACGAACTATATCATATATGAACCAGATGCACAAGTCTACATACATCTAGGCATTTCAGGGTCCAAGGTTATAAAGCGTTTGAGGGGAGTCTGAGTTTGTTTTCAAGCAATTTGATTGGTCAGATTTGATGCTTGAGAACGATAAATTGGACCACTGATGTATTATCCACGAATCGTTGGATATCTAATTTAGTTTGCACCGAATGAGTACAAAACTCTTCTGCGTGCGCTCTTGTTACTTACAGTAGGGTTTACATAATGTTGACAACCAAAGCAAAAACAACTGGGGAAAAATTTGTTAAGGTGGTTCGACAGCGGGCGGGCCGCATTTCGAGTTCCGGAAATGCTGATGACTTTCACCTGATCTTTGCGGCACGTGCTTTTAGTAGAAAATGTAGATAAAGAAAAGTTTGAACTGCTTCAGTGTCTTCTCTGTTAGCGCAGTTGATACGGTGATTGACTTGCAATCCAAATGTTCTAGGTTCGATTCCCACTCGCTTCAAAACTTTTTTTTTAACAAATTGTCCGATTTTAGTGACTAGTCAATCCATAACGCAGTGATCAAAGGACAGGCTATGTTTAGTCACGTAATAATGAATAATATCAGATGCAAGTATAGTCATGTGACAGCTAAATTTGTGAGGATTATAGCCTATATGACAGATGACAGCTTAACAAAGGACAAAGGTAATGCTAAAAGATAGATCCTAAAGGAGCTTTTATGCATTACTTTTGCTATGCATTAAACAGCCGCTTGCCTTAAAAGATCTACAGGCTACCGTATTCAATGGTCCCTTATTACAGGTTTGACTTAAGGTATTATTTAGAGCTGACGGCATTTTAAAGTTGAACTCAAGGGAGGTTACTCGTTTTATGTTAACATTTTGTCAGAATTTCAGGAAATCATGTATAAAATGCAAATTCCACTGTAGATTTTCATTAAATTTTTGTGACTAGTAGAATTAAGTTATATCTATCTAATAAGAGTAAAATTAGTGTATGTTAAACAGCTAGATTTTTTGTAATTTGAGATTTTCAGAATTTGACTTTTTTAAAATATTGATATGTCCAGAAAATATGTTATGAAATACTTTTATTTGCCCACTATCTTATAGTCTATAAACAGTTTACTTGAATGTACAGAAATTATTGAGTTATATCATTTCTAATTGAGAAATTATTCCTGTTTATTAAAAAAGGAGCTTTTCTCGACAAAAGGTCCTCTCAGAAAAAAACGGCACTGTTTTACATAGTCATTTACATAGTCCTTGTATAGTGAAACTAGTCTGTCTAATTTTCTTTAATAGTTTATTATTTATTATACATGTATATCTTTTTCGAAAACAGTAAAAAATTAATTGCAACAGGAAATTGGTGAAAAAATACCGAATTCTAGAAATATTATGGACAATTATACTTACCAGTCACAAAACATATCACATTATAAACCGCTGGAAAGCTTGAAGAATGAACAAGTTGAATATTTAACAAACAATGTGATTTCTGGTAGACAATGCAGTTACAATCTTGTAACAAGGTCTTGGGTCCGTTTTATGAAACGACGTACGACTAAACGGTCGTAAGTCTAAACATAAAATACATCTTATATCTGATTTCACCATCTAACCCTGTCGTGTGGTATCTCTTTGCAACTTGTCTTTTCAAGACGATTCCAAATAGATGTCACAAGACAGGATTAGATTGAGAAATAACTAATAATTGAGACTTTCAGTATCTGACTTGCGACAACATTTGTCGTACTAGGTTTCATAAAACGGGCCTCAGGTTAACAATCATATCCTGATCTAAGCCCACACAATTAGTGAATCAAAACTGTGTATAGTGTTATTCACCGACAGTCAAAACTCGATACTTCGAACTCGCTTAAATCGTTCGTATCAGTATTTCATAAGTTGAACTTCGATCAGTAGCTCTCGCTTTAGTTGAGCATACCCGTATTTCAAAATTAAATCGTGGCAACTTTGAAAAATGGGTATGTTCGAACTAACGCGAATTCGGATAATCGTGTTTAGACTGTACATGTAATTTGATTGAGCAAGACAAATGTTTTCTCCCTTGGTGTGTATTTGGGTATGTTCAAACTAACGCGAATTCGAATTATCGAGTTCCGATTGTACTTTCGCACTTTCTTTACAGGAACAGAGCAAGCGGCGGGCGTAAGGGGGGTTCAAGGAAGCCCTGGTACGTTGGCACTTACCTTCTACAAAATGTCTACAGGCAAGACCCAGACCTTGAACTTGGGTTACCTCTCTAATAGTTACTTCTTCTCCCTCGATTCTGCAAAAGTCGATCTCAAAGGAGGAGTAGTTCAGATTGACTCAGGAACCAATGAGGTTGCTGAAAACATAGCACTGGCTTTCGCTGTGTCTTTTCTGCATGTCCTAGTTGTTCCGAGACCGAAAGACTGGAAAGAGGGACAACAGGTGAAACCAAATGTTGAAAATCGAGGGACAAAAAGCATGATAACTGTACCATCAGATGATATGGCTTTAATTGTGGCAGCAGGACTTCTCTTCAGCACACCAAGCAACCTTCATATGCGACAGCACTATGATTCGCATATGTGTTCTATGTGTGGTGGAACTGTAGAAAGCTATGATTTCATGGATACTGGTTTGGGCGGTCCCGGTGACGGCTTTGACGCTGGTGGAGATGGAGGCGGCTGCGGTGGTTGTGGAGGGTGCGGCGGATGCGGGGGGTGTGGCGGTTGTGGCGGTTGCGGTGGATGTGGTGGTTGTGGTGGTTGTGGAGGTTAAAGTTTAGAAAAATAAATATTGTGTCTATGAAAGAACTCGCCCAAACCGAGGAACTTCATAAACATGCAAAAGTTTTTATACAAACAACAATAGATCTAAAACGTCTCTATAACGACCATTGAAAAATAGACTATTTGATGGTATAAAAGACAGGTGGCGGCTTAAAGCATGTGAAAGTGAAACCGAAAACTCCCAATGGACTTGTCTCGAATAGTCCTGCACTAGTACTTGCAAATAATTTGAAACTCAGACACCGAGTTGCCCGGTATCTGACCAGAATCAAAACTGTGTGGAAATCATTTCAATTGCATTTTTACCTCTAAAATGCATTGACTGTAATTTGAAATGGTATTATTTCATGTCACTGTTCCGCAAAATGTAATTCAATCATCACGATGCGATGTTTTTGTTAGTATAAATGCACCTAAAAATGACATTACTGTCTTGCTATTTAGAATGAATGAATGAAAGGTGTTTTACCGCCCATCGACACAATGCTATTTAGACATAATACTATTACATGTATATAAATATCACATCTCACAGAGTAATGTCAACTGAGGCGTCAGCCGAGGTTGACATTTACTTGTCAAGGGTGACCAACCCGTTCTCTCACCCTCTGTGAGATGTGATATTTATTTTATTATACCGAACAAAAATATAGATCTAATTATCACTGTTTTCAAAACAGAACAACGATCGCGAATATACGTGTATCGGAACTATTTCATTTTCATTACTCAAAACAAATAGCGGAGAAGTTAAACCCCACAATAGATATGTTTACTAATCATTTGGTATCCACAAAAAAGAAGAAATTTAAAAAAAAAAAAAGGTTTGGACCGTTCGGATCGACCATGCTAGCCGCTAAACCACAGAGACAGATCACATGACGTCGATTTGATGTATATAAAGTTTGTATATTGACGCGTTTTTTTTAAAAAAAAAACAAATTGCAAACAATAAACCTTTAAGGTTTTGTACACTAATAACAATATCGTTAAATATGTATATGCAAGTCTTATTGAATATATGAATAGGGGTTATCAAAAATAAAATATATGCCGAGTACATATGGATTATTAATTGTATGGGCAAACCCTGATAGTGTTGACATAAAACAGTTTATACATGTATTCAAACAACGAGTGACATATTGGGTTTTTTCCAAAGTTGATCAGGAGATATTCAAACTAATCATGTTTTAACTTTATAGTAAGAAATCAAGGTTGTATTTGAATATAGACTATACCTAGACTGTGTATAAACAGAAGTTAAGAAAAATATTGGCACAAATACGACTTTCTGTACCAAGACTTCATACACCGACAGGAAGATACGGAAGCAGAAAAACAGAGACAAATGAGAAACTGAAATACTGTTGATAACGGTGACATTGCGGATGGATTTCGTTCCATCGATAAATATGTTTACACTCACATACATGCTAGTATAAGAATCATGTTATATTGGATTTCACTTTATATTTTTATAAGTGTGTATGGAGGATAAACTTTGTGTTTAAGTCAATAAGAAATAAAATATTGTTCTGTACTGTTCATAGTTCGAGTCTATTCAGGAACCAGGGACCCGTCTTATGAAACGTCGTACGACAAATGTTGTCGTAAGTCAGTTTCTGAAAGTCTTCTTAATTTATTTGTTTCTTCATCTAATCCTGTCTTGTGACATCTCTTTGTATAGTACATTTGATCACAGTTAGGGGTTCAGATTTGGAGTCATTAGATCACGAGGCTTCTAGGGGCGTAGTTATGTGAGAAAGTTTGTTCCAAGTTAGACGCCGCACGGCGTTTGATTTGTATATAAAATATTGGCCACACGTCTTTAAATTCCAACAATCAAACATGTTTGCAGACGAGCAGACGATAATTTTAAAGCAATTGTCACAAAACAGGATTAGATGGAGAAATAAATAATAATTGAGAATTTTAGACGACATTATTTGTCGTACGATCTTGTCACCTTTCCGTACGACGTTTCATAAAACGACCACAGAAGTATTGGCAAATAGCACAGTGCTATTTGCCAATACTTCTGCAGGGCTGCCATAAGCTGACATGAAAAATCCTAAGATTTCCAAATTTGCATTTTTCAAGTGTGATTTTACGAATCGTACCTTTACCCCATAGCCTTTTTCTTGTTTTGCTGATATGCGACTACTTAAAGCAGGCTGTAAGTAAAGCAGAATGCGCCTTAGGGCGCATTCTGCTTTACTTTCAGCCTGCTTTATGCTACCATTTACTGGGGGAAAAAACGGAGATTTAGGAAAAACCCGGAGAAATGGCAGCCCTGCTTCTGTGGCCGTTTTGAAACGTCGCACGACAAGGTGACGACGTTTCGCCCGCAGGTATGTCAGAAGATTGGAGTACTGCTTTTGACTCATTGGTTGATACAGTGAGAACTACATGTATGAGAAGCGTGGCGTCTAATCTGGATCCAAACTGTTTGTAAAGTCTACTTAACTCGCCTCTGCCAATGACGGGGTTAAGCTAGCATAATAATTATGGTAAAGGCTAGTGGACTAGAGTAGTGGTTGTTTTTGGCCACAAATAATGATTTATCATGATTTGCTAAAAAACAGCCGATCGATTATGATAAACTACCGATTATATGGTCCAGAATTTTTGGAGGATATAGGCCTAATTCCTCGAAGATTTTTCAGCGGAGCTGAATGGTATTTATTTAGACCAGCATTTTCAACCAATCATATTTGTTCAGAAATTTAGAATCAAGAGCACCTGTTGAAAACTGAATTGTCTGATTGGCTAGTACATGTAGCCAGTGCTCCAGATAAGGGTTGTAATTCAAAACTTAAAATCTTTATTTCTGCATTAAACCCTATGGCGTCGCTACTTATTTGAATCGTCTCTTCGAAATGTGATTTGTTCAGCTTACTCCCTCTTATCTGGAGCCCTGTAGGCTGGTCTTTGCACTATTACAGTTTTACAAGATATGAATTGTGAGTGTAAAATTTAGAGACACAGACTGACTGTTTACTACTGTGCTGATGCAATTATGCTTCTATTTTAAGATATGACATCTGAAATATTTTTATAGATATACAGAGGAAGCTATGTGTTTTGTTATTCTTTACTACCAATTTGTTTTAATTGTTAACTATTTGTACACATTTACCATACATTAATAGCAATATAATAAATTACCTCAAGTGAGTTAAACACAATTTTGTTGTTTCATCATTATTTACAAGAGTGAAGTGTTAGAGAATCTATAGCAGACTGTTGTATCTGTATGTTATAGGTTTGTTTCATGAAACTCTATGAATGAAGATTGATATATAGAACAATATATTAATGTGAGGATCTCCTACCAGTAGCTAGGATATGAGTTAAATTATTGTTTTGTTTTGCATTTCTGTACATGATAGTTTTGAATTTTAAATAAAAAGGTTGCTGTTTCCACTGTATACTTGGATTTTTTGCTTTTCAATCCAAGATATTACAATTCTTTGAAAACCTCAATTATATTCAATTTTGCACACACATCTATAGCATCAGTTCAACCACTCATTCCGCTGAATATCTTTTTAAAGACAGTTCTTGTTTCTCCTGCTCTACTCGCCGCGGTACAATTGTTGTCATGTGTGCTGATATCATTGATATAATGTTTACTGTTTTGCGGTTTTGTGTCGTATTATAAAGTATCATCAGATACGAGTAGCGTCCTTTATTATGAATAAAAAACTACGTTTCTCTGTTGAAAATCGATCATGCCCGTTGTGATCGATCTGTTGATTGAAATAAAAATAGACCAATCGTCGTGGAAATCGACAGAACAAAAGTACTATAATACCTTTCAGGCTAGAAATGTTACCATTAACTGCAACTGTGTATGAAACAAATTTAACCAAAACAACAGTAGCCTCCCTTGAGTAATAGTCAATTCGAAATAAGATACCTTGACATGTGACTGCTTGTTATTATCAATACAACAAGACATTGTAATGCAGAAACATAGCGACGAGTATACTCGCCATAAATAAACAGCGTACCTGTATATAGTACATTTGTCCTTTGCAAACAGTGTAGATCTCTGATCAGGGTCTGCACTGTTTGTCATCGCGTATAATGTTGTTAAAATGAACGCTTATTAGTCCAAATTAAACTATTTTTTATATGAAATATGATGTTGCAGTTTTATTGGTGAATGAGTTAATGGTCGTCATGTAATAAGTATCTATATTCAGTGGTCGTTTAACACTAGGTGTGACTGTATTGCGACTGATTTGGTGTTTAACCCTTTAACTGCCAAATCTTTCGTGAGATTTTTACCCCTTCACCGTATCATTATCGTCTGCTTCAATTTTGTTGTCTGCAATATCGTTTCAAAGTTAAAAAAATAAGGCAGTATGACTGAAACAAATTCAAAACGAGTGTCAAACAGTTTGGATCCTAGTCAGACGCCGCGTTACGCGGCGTTTGATCAGAATCCAAACTGTTTGCAAAAACGCGCTCTACGCGTCAATGGGGACGAAAGGGTTAAATTACCCGATTTCGATCAGTTCAACATTTAACAATTGGGTGTATGGGGTTGGGTTTGTGTGTAGGGGGAGGAATGCAAGGACTATTTGTCTTAATTGCATAATTATGATATTAATCATCTGATCTTTGTTGCTATGCGACACCGATGCACAGAGTAGAGACTATATCTAGCTTGCAGTCACTAAATGGCAATACAGTTTTCATGAATGTACGGATCTTTCAAAATGCATTTGTAGCAAACGAATTATCGTCAAACGTTTATTTAAAGAGGCTAACTTGTTTGTTGGGATTTTCCAGTTTTTCTAATTATAGAAAACACAGGGCACTTCGTGGTTGAAATTTATTAATATTTCCGAATAATATAGATATCTATACTTCTCCGAAGATGTCGAAAAATAGTTCTTGTTTTGCATAGGTTACGGGAAAATAAGAAATGGGAGATAATATTTCAATAAAGAAGATATTGAGTGCTGTATCGACAAAGGTAAGATCTGAATAAGTTGACCTCTTGTTTATTAAAACAGACACTTATAGATTCTACCCTACGTTCCTGTTTAAAGTGCTTCCTTACCACGGACGGGTACACTTGTTTTATTTTAAAACAGTTTGGATCCTGATCAGACAATTGTTTGACACTCATTTCATTAGTCTAAAATATCTAAAAACTTAAATTCGAGCAATGAAAACGGTCGACAATTGTTTAAGCTGATGTCAGACGCAGTGACGGGTTTAAGCATGTACAGGAACCCCGCGTTCACTGGCTATAAAAAACTTGCCGTAATCGCCTAGCCACAAATATAAATGTCCTTAACAAACAGTGTACCTGTGAAGAGTACATTTGTCTTTTGCTCGATGCGTTCGTATCATCTATTGCTCGAGTGTTTGATTTAAGATAGACAACACTACTGCCTTTAGCAAACAGTGTACACTCTGATCACTGGACATGCACTGATTTTCATGTTGTAATAAAATAACCCTAATATGCCATAAATGGACTGCAGGTAAATCGAAACTTGAAGAGTCCATTAAAAGGGGCATTTAGAGTTTCAATGTGAATGAGTTAACTCTTTCTACATCTTAAACCTGTTTAAATGTACTCCTTGTATTAATAAACAGTGTAGACCCAGATCAAAGGGCTCTTATAGGAGCCATCTGATCTGGGTAGTTACGAATATAAATCATTAGTAAATTAATGTAGATTAGCTGGTTCATGATTTTGTAACTAATATGTTCCTTTGTAACTAAAAAGATACTCAAGGGAACATAATAACCCACCAGAGTTTACTAAATGTTGAAAGAGTTAAGTAGTTATGCAGACCACTCATTAAAGATTAATGCAGCATGATAACAATGCATAAAGCTCTTCGGCGTCTAACCTGGGTCTAATCTGCTCACTGCATTCAAAGTGCTAACTGACAATAAGTATACATCTAAAAATGATTTATTCCAGGATTCATTAAAGCAGATGCTCCAACATACAACACTGAGATAGAGAACAAGTGAGTCCAACACACAACTTCAACACATAATATGTGACATAGCCGTAGGATAGAGAACCTCCAACACGTCTTGAGATAAGGAACATTCAACACACAGCTTTGGGATAGAAAACCTCCAACACACACCTTCATCACAAAAAATTTGGATAAAGAACCTCCAACACACACCTTCAAAACACACAACACCTCTAGAAAATGTCTTCTGTGTATTGTGAGAAATCTAACCGACAGATACAGATTCGTGGTTTTTGATATTTTAGTATGCTAAAGTACTGTGTGTGTATTGCGTACAGGTTTAGTTATGGCTTATTCTGATTTTTTGAATATGGTTTGGAATTTCCCTTATGACTCAAAAGGAAAACAATCGTCTCCAAGAACAGAGAGGGAGGTGGACCGTGCCATGACAAATTACATGAAGAATACAATTCAGAATCATCTGAAATTCAAGGAATCCAAAAAGGAAGTTAAGTCAATAAAGAAAGCCGTGAAGATAATGGTGGAATACATTATGAGAGAAGTACAAAATGTTGACAGCCGATTTGAAATGTTGAGAAAAATCCCGGTAGGTAGCATGGCAGAAGGAACTAGAATTGTGAAGCCTGATGAGTTTGATTTTATGGTTGTGTTGAAACATTTATCTACACAAGTGATTGTAGACAGGAAACGTGATCAAAAGATGTGGTACACAGATTATGGATTTGCCCATGTGCAATTAAGAGATGGTGAATCATGGGAAACCTGGAATGATATGATGTGTGAAAGTGGTTATTTGCGAGGCACACAAGTCCATAGACTTTTAGCGAAGAGACAGAATAACGTTGGTCTGATGCAAGTGTTCTATAATCAGATTAAAACTGCAGTTAGAAATTTGCGTAAAACGAATCTTAAGATTCACACTCGTCACGGAACACTGTCCTTTGGAAATTCCTTTGTTGAAATCCATGGCCCGGCAGTCACTCCATCACTAGTGTGGTATTCATCTCAGTTTGGAAAGAACATGGTGATATCAGTTGATCTTGTGGCAGTCATAGAGAGTGATATCGGTGAACTTGTAAAGGTGGAGGATGCATTCTCACCAGATGTGTTTCAAGAACTGCAGAAGACAGGCCGTATTCATCTTTTACCAGCACCTTTCCTTTCGCCTTATCATGACGCAGAGATGTGCTTTCAGATTGCTTGTTCTGAAACAGAAACAAGGCTAATAAAGAGTCTAAACAATAACCACAAAATGTGTTATAAAATTCTGAAAGATATGTTTCAGACGAAGAGTACAATGACGACTCACTTGGTTAATTCATATGTCCTCAAAACGTTGGTCTTGGAGCATGCTCTTGACTGTCCAGAAGGTAGAATGGCAGGGAAATGTCTGATAAAGTTGGTGCATATTGTACATAATTACACGTTGCCTACCGTCAGCAGCATACTGGTCAACAGAAACGTGACAATAGAATTATCGCCACTGTTTTTTCAGAACAAAACAATATTTTTGTACAGTACAGACGAATCAGTTGCAAGTGCGTATAGCCAGCTTGAAAAAGAATCTGTGCCACAGTTGCTGAAAGAGCTAGAGCAAGTGCGTCGAGAATATCCCGTGACTCTACAACCCACTAATACGCAACAAGCACGTATTCAGGTGCGGTCTCAACCAGTGTCATCATGGCTCGCATTTATTGGGAATGGTTTACCATTAAGTTACATGATGTCTCTATGTTGGTTTAACATTATGTATCTGGTATTTGTATGGGTCATTTCAGATTCATATGAAAATGATACTCTTTTTCTCAAACGTTTTAAAATGATATGCGTGGTTGGTCGATTAGCGATCTTGTTCATTTGCTGTAACTACTTTCTTTCAGAGCATAGGCTTATTTTGATAGGCATGGCTGTCGTAAATTGTGTTATATTTGGGGAAATCGATCATTTAATTGAGTATGATATGGAAATATTTGTAATGTTTAAAGGTCTTGCCGGGTTTATTCTTGGGATTATTTTTGACGAAGAAATGTCTAAAATTTATAGTTCGGTATTGAATGACAGTCGTTACATTCAGACAAAGTTAGAAACTGCTTTAGTGTGCACTTATATAATTTGTTCTTATTACTCTATGAATATGAGTGTAGCATTCCTGCTAAACATGGGGCATTTACGAGCATATTCTAACTCAACATGTATATTTTTATCTGTATTTTACCATTATTTTCTTATCGCTCATTTAATAGGGATATTAGTATGTTTAGACAATTTGAGTGCACACGACTATTATGTTTTTATTATCATCAGTTTATCTGAGATTAATGTTGTCTCCTTAGCTTCATATATCATTACGTTGGGTAATATTCGTGTTCCTTTTTCCAATTTTGTCATATTAACTCCTGTTGTTATTTTGGTAGTGTTTTGCATGATTATTTTGGTAGTATTTTGCATGATTTTGAGGGCTTTAATATGAAAAATGAGGAACGTCAAGAAAACCAAATTTAGACAAAGCAGGCACCAGGTTTGAACAATATGGATCCTTGAATATCAAAAATATGCTTTCTATAGGGCATGATTTAATTAGATTTTTTATTTTATGAAAATAAGTAAAAAAAAAATTGAAATTGAAATAGTTCTAGTATTAAACTTTTTCTTATATTCTACCAGATGAAAGCCCATGCTAAGGCATTTCAAAATATGAAAAGAAATTGAAAGGTCAGTGTTGAAAATTTTGAGTTATTAAAGTAAAAAGAGTTATCTCCCTTTACAAAATTTACAACAAGAGGGCCAGAAGGCCCTGATATCACTCACCATTTGTAATGAAGCCTGATAGCTTAATTTCACCCGTTTTATTCTAAATCCATTCAAGTTTGTCAACCTACTGTAGTATAGCAGAGTACATCAAAGGCAGATAACTAGAGTATATCAAGGGCAGGTAACTATTGCCACAATGATTACATTTCAACAATAATTGCACTCCTTTGAGAACGTTACATAGCTACATCCTTTGTGTACAAGTATAATCACAAGAGGGCCTGAAGCCCTGATATCGCTCACCATTTGTAATGAAGCCTGATAGCTTTACCTTTGAATTTCACCCGTTTTATTCTAAATCCATTCAAGTTTGTCGACCTACTCTAGTATAGTAGAGTACATCAAAGGCAGATAACTAGAGCCTAAACAATACTGAATCAAGCCTTTTTCTAGCATTTCAATGTATATCAAGGGCAGGTATCTATTGCCACAATGATTAGATTTCAACAATAAATGCGTTCCTTTGAGAACGTATAGCTATATACTTTGTGTACAAATATGATGAAAATCCATTGAAAACTTTAGTCGCAAGAGTGTAAACACTGTAAAATATGGCATTTTCAGCAATTCAAAGGTAGATAACTCTTGATCTATTTGTCTGATTTCAACCATAGTTACCCTTTATTGAACTCTTAAAGTCATATACAATCTGTGCAAGTTTGAGAGAGCTTGGATAAATATTGTGGCCTCTAGAGCAAAAACATTGTAAAATATGTCATTTTCAGCCATTCAAAGGTAGATAACTCTTGACCTATTAATCCGATTACAACCATAATTTAACTCATTCGAAGTCTTATGGTAATATACAATCGGAGTAAGTTTGAGAAAGATTGGATAAAATGTGTGGCCTCTAGAGTGTAAAAACCCTTAAATATGGAATTTTCAGCAATTTAAAGGTATATAACTCTCGACCTATTAGTCTCATTTCAACCATAAAACATGTATAACTCATCTGAACTCTTATAGTCATATACAATCTGAGCAAGTTTGAGATAGATTGGATAAAAAGTGTTAACACTAGAATGTAAACACAGTTAAATATGGCATTTTCAGCAGTTCAAAGGTAGATAACTCTTGATCTATTTGTCCGATTTCAGCCATAATCGAACTCATTCGAACTCTTATGGCAATATACAATCTGAGAAAGTTTTAGAAAGATTGGGTAAATATTGTGGCCTCTAGAGTGTAAACACCCTTAAATATGGCATTTTCAGCAGTTCAAAGGTAGATAACTCTTGATCTATTTGTCCGATTTCAACCAATATCGAACTCATCCGAACTCTTATGGTGATATACAATCTCCGCAAGTTTTAGAAAGATTGGGTAACTATTGTGGCCTCTAGAGTGTAAACACTGTTCAATATGGCATTTTCAGCAATTCAAAGGTTGATAACTCATGACCTAATTGTCCGATTTCAGCCATAATCAAACTCATCCAAACTCTTATGGCAATATACCATCTGAGAAAGTTTGAGAAAGATTTGATAAATTTTGTGGCCTTTAGAGTGTAAACACTTAAATTGTTGATGACGGACGACGCACGACGGATGCTGGACATTCAAGGATTGCAAAAGCTGACCCTGAGCTAGCTCAGGGGAGCTAAAAATCCATTGAAAACTGTAGTTGCAAGAGTGTAAACACTGTAAAATATGGCATTTTCAGCAATTCAAAGGTAGATATCTCTTGATCTATTTGTCCGATTCCAACCATAATCACCCTTTTTCGAACTCTTATGGTCATATACAATCTGGGCAAGTTTGAGAGAGCTTGGATAAATATTGTGGCCTCTAGAGCGTAAACACTGTTAAATATATCATTTTCAGCAATTCAAAGGTAGATAACTCTTGATCTATTGATCATATTACAACAATAATTAAACTCATCCAAATTCTTATGATAATATACAATCTGAGTTAGTTTGAGAAAGATTGGAAAAAATGTGTGGCCTCTAGAGTGTAAACATCGTTAAATATGGCATTTTCAGCAATTCAAAGGTAGATACCTCTAGACCTACAAGTCTGATTTCAACCATAATCAAACTCATGTGAACTCTTATAGTCATATACAATCTGCGCAAATTTGAGATAGATTGGATACAAATTGTGAACTCTAGAATGTAAACACTGTGAAATATGACATTTTCAGCAATTCAAAGGTAGATAACTATTGATCTATTGATCATATTTCAACCAAAATTGGACTCATCCAAACTCTTATGGTCATATACAATCTGGGCAAGTTTTAGAAAGATTGGATAAATACTGTGGCCTCTAGCGTGTAAACACTGTTAAATATGGCATTTTCAGCAGTTCAAAGGTAGATAACTCATGACCTATTTGTCTGATTTCAACCATAATCGAACTCATCCGAACTCTTATGGCAATATACCATCTGAGCAAGTTTGAGAAAGATTGGATAAATATTGTGGACTCTAGAGTGTAAACACTATGACTAAAATTGTTGACGACGGACAACTGACGACGGACGCTGGACATTCAAGGATTGCAAAAGCTCACCCTGAGCTAGCTCAGGTGAGCTAAAAAAAAAGTACCATATCGATGATATTTAGAGCTTTATAAATTTCACATTTGGTGCCCGTTTTCTCTTAAATTGGTTTTTGTATGAAGAAATACTACCATAAACAGGAAATAAATAACACAAACCCAAATTATCATATTTGTTTTCATTTGAAATGGATTTTATTGAAGCGGCTGTTTGAAAAGGACAAAAAAGAAAGAGTGGGTGGGATAAATTTTACATGGCCGTAGAGCCAAAAGTTGTTCACCAAAATGTACACTTTTATCTTTTTTTTCATTCATCTTAAATAGCTCTTCAATACAAAACCATCATAGAGTGTTTTCATATACACATACTTTGAAAAATTCCCAAATTCATGAGTTTCATACTTCCTTAAGGCAGGTGGCTGCTTAAAGCAAGATGGAAGTAAAGCAGAAAGCTTCTTCAGGAGCTTTCTGCTTTACTTCCACTTTAAGCTGTCATCTGTCTTTAAACCCATCAAAAAGACTTCCTGTTAGTGGATATAATAGAGGGGTCTACCAAACTATCTTAATAAAATATCAGGGTTCCAGATAAGGGTTAGTAAACTGAACAAATCCAGCATTTCACCACCAAATCCTATGGTGTTACTACTCATTAGAATCGTCTCTTTGAGACGATTCTAATGAGTAGTGACACCAAAGGGTTTAAAACAAAAATAAAGATTTTAACTTTTGAAATACTCCCCTTATCTGGAACCCTGAAAATATACTGTTTGGGAGGGGTATAAAACACCAGACACTCTCAATACTATGTTCACATTTATATTTATTGCACTGATTGACTACAGTGAAGCAATGATCACAACACGGCCTTCATCAATGATAATCTTATGAGCAGCAAAGTGTGGAAAGGACAATTAACCCATTACCCTATAAATATGCCTTTATACCCCTTTAATATATTTCTCCACTAAAGTAAATAGTGCAATTTATATAGACATGAATGTGCACCATAAGAAATATTTTCTATACCCTAGCAGTTTGAGGCTTAAAGGGACTCGCAACCGGATGGTGTTCTTGTCATAATAAAATAAAATACTCAAATAAAAGCAAATTTGTGGCATTATTTGGCTTTTGACATTAAAAAAATATGATCAGTCCAAAAAACGTCTCAAGAATCGTCACCGAATCTTAGTTTTTTAGATATTTTCCATCGTTTTTCCATAGCGTTAGCTAACGGTATAGTTGTTGTTGTTGCTTCTCTACACGGGGTCAGACATAAACCCGAGCCTAATAATGTTCTATTAATAGCTATCATTGAAGTACGTTAATTCGCTACCATATATATAGAGAGCGTCCGTAGCCGAGGGCGTAAAGGCGATGCCTCATTTTTCATTTTTGTCTCCACATGGATGGTCACGGGTTCGAATCCCACCAGAGCCTCTTCTATTTTTTTTTGGAAATGCATTTTTTAACAGAATTTATTATCCTAAACTAAATTTTACCCATTTATATAAGCATTTGACATATATTTACAAATTACTATTTTTAATGCTTGATCCGGTTGCGAGCCTCTTTAAAGCAGACTGAAATTAAAGCAGAATGCTTTACTTTCAACCTGCTTCAAGTAATTACCTAGCTATTTTCAAAAACTAGAAACAGGCTATGGGGTAAAGGATTAAATTCACAACTCCTTTACAGAGCAATAATAAATAAAAACTAAAATCCGTAGTGTTATTAATTTTATCCTTCTGTCCCGAGTTCTACAACAAAACAAATGTGACTGCAAGACATGGATGACCCGCTACATGTGTAACCCATAAACCCATAGCCTGTCCTAGTCTTGAAGTCAATTGACCTCTTAAACCATGTTGAATGTAAAGCAGAATGTACTTTACGGCACATTCTGCTTTTCTTTCAGCTTACTGTAAGTTAACAAGTGCTAGGACACACAAATATTTCTTATGGTGCATATTCTTGACTGTATAAAAAGAATTTTTTTTCTTCGTAGGAGGAATAAATTAAAGGTGGTAAAGGGCATATTTATGGAGTATATGGTTAACCATAAATACAAACGCTTTTAACTCTTTGCATGCTGGGTAATTTTTTTCGTCTTTAACAATTGTTGTCTGCTGGTGTTCTTAAATTAGAATTTTCTTATTTTCTTTTCAAAACAGGGTCAGAGTGTCAAACAGTTTGGATCCTGATGAGACGTCGCATTATGCAGCATCTCATCTGGATCCAAACTGTTTGTGAAGGTTATAACTGTGGTCAGGGCTCTAGATAAGAGGGAGTAAACTGCATAAATCCATCAGTTTCTCACTTATTTCAGCACCAAACCATATGGTGTTACTACTCATTAGAATCATCTCTTCAAGACGATTCTAATGAGTAGCGACACCATATGGTTTAACCCAAAAATAAAGATTTTAGTTTTTGAAATACTCCCCTTATCTTGAGCTCTTTACACATATCCGCCCAAGCATGCAAAGAGTTAATCCATAAATGACCTTAATGTAGAACCTGACCCAAGATTACGTAGGTAAAGGTCATCAAACTGCAATGCAATGTTGCAATGCAATGTTGTACACACCCAGACCCATAGGCACATGAAGATGACCCTAGCTGCAGTACTTAGACCATAACTGACCTAAATTCCAAAACTTTACCAATTTAGACATACTAATGTACAGCCTTCCCTCTCTACAATGACACCCAATGGGAGACAAAGGTTATACGTGTTGTTTGGAGGAAGATGTTATAGGGAGGGAAATCGGCTAACATTTTGCAAACAGCTTGAATCCAGATTAGACGCTGCATTATGCGGTGTCTGATCTGGAATCAAACTGTTTGCCACTTACAATTTTAATCAAGTGATATTACAGCAGTGAAAGCAATTGACATAATTTGTCTTGGGTAAATTTGCAAACGTTGTAAGGAGGGAGTCGTTGCTGAGAGAGTCGTTGTAGGGAGGGAGCACTGTACATACAAAGAGGGTAAAACAATATGCTGAGTCCAGCTGCTTCAGGGGCCATCTTACGAAAGTCGTACAACAAATATTTTCTTAAGTCAGATTCTAAAATTCTCATCTTTTACTTATTTCTAACTCTAATCCTGTCTTGTGACATCTCTTTGAAATTGTCAAGATTAGATGGAGAAATCATAAGTTAGATGTATTTTAAAGTTTGGACTTACAACCGTTTTTATCGTACAACGTTTTGTAAGACAGGCCCCTGGAGTTGTAACAAATCAGCTGTTTAATTTGGCTTATGAATCTAAAGTTCAACTGAAATACTATAATATAATTATAACTCTTTACATGCTATACAGCCAATGGAGTTGCACTGAAGATTTAACACTTTCCTCCCTGAAACTTCAAATGGATAATTCCAGTTTCCAATTGAGGTTAGTCCACTATTGACATTTATGGTTGTTTTTGTCAATGTATTACAATATGACAAATAGTGTAGAACCTGATCAGATGAGCTCTTTTAGGAGCATTCTCTTTTAGTTTTCACTGTTTGTATTAGACAAGTGTACTTTGCACAGGTACACTGTTTGTAAAGGACCTATATATGCATTACTAGAGTCATAAGAGTTAAGAAGCCATCGAAACATATTCACTGGTTACTGGTTTGATTTTATAATTTTTTCATGAACATGCATGGTAGAACTGTCAGAAAATGCTTATAAAGTGTTTGAGTTGAGTCTTAAATCATTTTGAAGCATATGATTTGTCAGATTTGAGCCTAGACTAGGCTCAAATCTGACCAATCAAATGCATCAGAATGAACTCAAACTCAACTCAAATGCTTTATAAGCACTGGGCCTGATTTCTATAATACTGATAAGGCAAAATGAATAAAATAAAAGTGTTTGAACAGTGTTGTAAAATATACCCAAAGCATTTATGGCAAGTACAGTGGAAAGAAAAAAGAGTCAACCTATTACTCCATAAATATACAGGGCTCCAGGTAAGGAAAGTATTTCAAAAACTAAAATCTTTATTTCTGTTTTAAACCCTATGGTGTCACTACTCATTATAATCGTCTCAAAGATAAATGATTTGTTCAGTTTACTCACCCTTATCTGAAGCCCTGAATATGCATTTTCATACCTATAATTCTTTTCTGCCACTGAACAGAACAGGCATAAACATCCACCATAAGAAATACTTTCTAATTCTAGCAGATGGTAACTTAACTCTTTCCTCCCTGAAACTTTAAATGGACAATTCCAGTTTCCATTTAAGTCAAGTCCATTTCTGACTTTTAAGGGTTGTTTTTGTCAATATTTGGCAATATGACAAACAGTGAAGACCAGATCAGAGGGCTCCTTTCGGAGCCCTCTGATCTAGATCTTCACTGTTTGCACAAGACAAGTGTACTATTCACATGTACACTTTGAAAAGGACGCCTATATGGGGGACTAGGGTTCAAAGGGTTAAAACAGGCTGGAAGTAAAGCAGAATGCATCTTATGGTTCATTCTGCTTTACTTTCAACCTGCTTTAAGTGGCCACCTGTCTTCAAAACCAGAAACAGGCTTATCAGGCTATTGGGTTATAGGTAAAAGCATATTTCTGCTTTACTTCCATCCTACTTAACATGCAACTTTACTTTCAGTCTTCTTTATAACCCTATCATCAGCTAGGATATAGAAAATATTTCTTATGATACATATTAACTATATAATATATTCACTGTACATGTTTAATGTGGAACCATTTTCTTCAGTGGAGGAATAATTTAAAGGTGTAAAAATGCAGATTTATTGTGTAATGGTTTAATCTTCAACATAGGTTTAACACCATCAATGAACTGAATTCTCTTGTCTGTATGATCAGGCTTTAACCCATTACCCCACAAATATGCCTTTTCACGCTATTAATTTATTTCTCCACTGAGGAAAATAGCTCCAATTTATACATTCATGAATATGTATGATAAGAACTAGTTTCTATATTCTAGCAGATGGTAGTTTAACGCAGGCTGAAAGTAGAGCAGAATGCGCTAAAGCGCATTCTGCTTTACGTTCAACCTGCTTTAATTGGTCACCTATTTTCAAAACTAGAAACATGCTATGGGGTAATGGGTTAAGTCATAAAATAGCCCAAGATGTGGAAAAACAATAACATAAGCAATAAACCTGAGAACTGGTTTAACAACAATAGATGCTGAAGCAAGTGTTAACAGTAAGTTTACATCCTTATAAAGTTTCAACAAAAAGAAACAAATTCAACAATAACAGCTCAATAAAAACTCTAAACTTTGTCTCTCTTCTATCACTCTACTTATTGACCCCACAAATGATGTACCTGGGAATAGTACACTTGTCCTATGCACACAGTGTAGATCCTGAGCTTAGTTCCTATGATCAGGGTCTACACTGTTTGTAAATTTGCAATATATTGTTAAATTAACCCTAATAGTGCAAAATGAACTAAACTTGCATGGAAATTGGAACTGTCCATTAACCAATTACCCCATAGCCTTTTCTAGTTTCGAAGATAGGTAACCACTTAAAGCAGGTTGAAAGTAAAGCAGAATGTGTGCTTTACTTTCAGCCTGCTTTAAGCCACCATCTGGTACGATATAGAAAATACATTCATTGGAATTATTTTCTTCATTTAAGAAATAAAATAGAGGAGTAAAAGGCATATTAATGGGTTAATTGGTTAAAAGTTTCATGGGTAACTCAATTATAGACAGGTTGTGACAAAGTTTTCCTTTATAGTTCGTATTCAGTATAATAGCACAAACCACTGCTAAAATTCGGAGCCAGCTAGAGGTAAAGAAGAATGCTCTTATTCCTTAACCCATAACCCCATAAATACGCCTTTTTACGCTTTCTAATTTATCCTCAACTGAAGAAAATAGTCCCAATTCATACAGTTGTGAATGTTTAAATTTAAAAATAATTTCTATTTTTTAGCAGCAAGTAGCTTAAAGCAGGTTGAAAGTAAAGCAGAATGCGCCTTAAGGCGCATCCTGCTTTACTTTCAACCTGCTTTAAGTTGTCTACTATCTTTAATACTAGAAACAGGCTTTGGGGTAATGGGTTAACCCTAAACTCCTTAGAAACATATGTGTATTTAAACGCATTTAATGTATTCCTCTACTGAAAGAAATACTTCTAATTTATACAATCATGAATATGTATCATAAGAAATATTACTATATTCTAGGAGATGTTAGCTTAAAGCAGGCTGAAAGTAAAGCAGAATGTGCTTTAAGGCACATTCTGCTTTTCTCCCAGCCTGCTTTAAGTAATCACATATCTTCAATACTTGCAACAGGTAACAGGTAAAGTAATTTCAACCTACTTTAAGCTACCATCTGCTACATCTAGGATATAGACAGTATTTCTTATGGTGCATACTCATTACTGTGTAATTGCTATATCATTTTATTCATGGAGGAATGGATTAAAGGTGTATTTATGGAGAAACTGGTTAGACAAGAAAAGTATTTTTGCCTCTGTACAATTAGATGTTGACCCTGTGTAGCCTATGTTAGCAGTATAATATCAACAGTTTGTAGCCTCTCCATCAAAATACAAAGTGCATATTCCTGTACTACAGCGGAGAAACCGTTATTCTTTCCCGTTTAAACGCAAACGAAACGCAAACGCGTGGCAGTAAAATGTAGTAAATTGCAATGTTTTGACATTTCTAACAATTTATTTTAAGCTGAGTGGCAAACAGTTTGGAGCCTGATCAGACGCCGGGTGACCCGGCGTCTGATCTGGCGCCAAACGGTTTGCAATGAAAAATAGTTTTAGCATAAATGCGTTTATTGGGAAAGAATAACGTTTTCTCCACTGTACTAACTCATGTACAAATGTGTCTACTATGTCATGATAACATGAAAATGTATGTTTTAATGGTCCACTAATGCATAAAATCTAAAACTCTCAATCTCTCTGCCATTTTCTCAAATCTTTGACAAACATCAATATACTTGTACAGTGAAACCTCTCTATTATGACCTCTAAATTGTGTAAATTAGCAGGTGCTTAAGGAAGGTGACTGCTTAAAGCATGTTTTATTGGTCATAGTATAAGGGTTTTACTGTATGTATCTTTCACCATGCTACTGTGTATCTTCATATATAATACATAGAATGAATATGGTATACTCTCGTTTAAATGCCCCCTCTAAATATCTGTCCCAAAAAACAATCCAAAGACACCGAATTCGTTGCTTTGTAATTTTTTGTCCACTACATTTGTCATCTTATTTTTTCGTCCAAATTTAGAAATTCTTTTAGAATAGGGTAAGAGTGTCAAACAGTTTGATCTTGATGAGACACAGTATTATGCGGCATCTCATCTATTTCCAAACTTTTTGCAGAGGTTATATAATTTCACCATTAACGTGCAGAGAGTTACACACTGAAACCCTGATTAAATGTTGGGACTTTGCATCATCCACTGGTTATTTAACCCATAACTCCATAGATATACATATTTACGCATTTAATTTACTCCTCCGCTGAAGAAAATAGTTCAAATTTATACACTTATGAATATATATTTTAAAAAATCAATAAGAAATATTATCTTTATTCTAGCAGATGGTAGCTTAAACAAGAGTTGTCAGAGAGACAACAAAGCTCGCCACCGGCACCTTTAGAAACTTAAAAGCACACTCAAGGTCACAGAGGTCAACCTTTTTGCCTGCATGGAAAGGTCTTGTCCATATACACAGATGGCAAATCAAATATGAAGACAACACCTCAAGGGTCATAGGAATTATAAGCATTTTTGAAACCTAAACGCAGATTTCGAAACCTAAAACCTTTCGCGACCTTAGTTCAAGGTCAAGGACACTGGGCTAATTTTTTTGCATGCATGGAAAGGTCGTGTCCATATACACATGCATGCCAAATATGAAGGAAAATATCTCAGTGGATATATGAGTTAAAGAAATTTTGAGAAACCTAAACGCAGACTTTGAAACCTAAACGCGGGTCCTAAGTTCAAGGTCAAGGTCAGAGGGCTCAAACATTTTGCATGCAAGGAAAGATCTTGTCCATATACACATGCAAACTGAATATGAAAGGAATATTTCAATGGACATAGGAGTAATAAAAATTTTGAGAAACCAAAACACAGATTTCGAAACTAAACATGGGCCCTAAGTTCAAAGTCAAGGTCACAGGGGTCTAAATTTTGCTGTGCCTGGAAAGGTCTTGTCCATATACACACATAAACCAACTATGAAAGCAATACCTCAAGGGACATAGAAGTAAAAGGCATTTTTCAAAACCTAAACACAGGCCCTTAGTTCAAGGTCAAGGTCACAAGGGTCCAAATTTATCTGTGCATGGAAAGGTCTTGTCCATATACACACATATACCAACTATGAAATCAATACCTCAAAGGATATAGAAGTTAAATGCATTTTTCGAAACCTAAACGCAGATTTCGAAACCTAAACACAGGCTCTTAGTTCAAGGTCAAGGTCACAAAGGTCTAAATGTTTCTGTGCATCGAAAGGTCATGTCCATATACACATACATACCAACTATGAAAGCAATAACTCAAAGGACATAGAAGTAAAAGGCATTTTTCTACACCTAAACACAGATTTCGAAACCTAAACACAGGCCCTAAGTTCAAGGTCAAGGTCACACGGGTCTAAATTTTTCTTTGCATGTAAAATTCTTGCCCATATACACATACATACCAACTATGAAAGCAATACCTCAAGGGACATAGAAGTTAAAGGCATTTTTCGAAACCTAAACGCAGATTTTGAAACCTAAACGC
The DNA here is from genome assembly GCA_922989275.2 of Gari tellinella. Classification (NCBI taxonomy): domain Eukaryota; kingdom Metazoa; phylum Mollusca; class Bivalvia; order Cardiida; family Psammobiidae; genus Gari; species Gari tellinella. Next base: position 21,723,541 of record OV277858.1, read on the forward strand.
AGGCCCTAAGTTCAAGGTCAAGGTCACAGGAGTCTAAATTTTTCTGAGCATGGAAAGGTCTTGTCCATATACACACACATACCAACTATGGAAGCAATACCTCAAGGGACATAGAAGTTAAAGGCATTTTTCCAAACCTAAACGCAGATTTCGAAACCTAAACGCAGGCCCTAAGTTCAAGGTCAAGGTCACAGGGGTCTAAATTTTTCTGAGCTTGGAAAGGTCTTGTCTACATACACACACATACCGACTATGGAAGCAATACCTAAAGGGATATAGACGCTAAAGGCATTTTTCAAAACCTAAACGCAGATTTCGAAACCTAAACGCAGGCCCTAAGTTCAAGGTCAAGGTCACAGGGGTCTAAATTGTTCTGTGCATGTAAAGGTCTTGTCCATATACACACACATACCAACTATTGAAGCAATACCTCAAGGGACATAGAAGTTAAAGGCATTTTTCAAAACCTAAAAGCAGATTTCAAAACCTAAACGCAGGCCCTAAGTTCAAGGTCAAGGTCACAGGGGTCAAAAATTTTCTGTGCATGGAAAGGTCTTGTCCATATACACACACATACCAACTATGGAAGCAATACCTTAAGGGACATAGAAGTTTAAAGGCATTTTTCGAAACCTAAACGCAGATTTCGAAACCTAAATGCAGGCCCTAAGTTCAAGGTCAAGGTCACAGGGGTCAAAATTTTTCTGTGCATGGAAAGGTCTTGCCCATATACACACACATACCATCTATGAAAGAAATACCTCAAGGGACATAGAAGTTATAGACATTTTCTTAAAATTGTTTACGCCGTTCACGACGACGACGACGACACCGGGGGTATTGCAATAGCTCGTCATGTACTACGTACAGGCGAGCTAAAAAGGCTGAAAATAAAGCAGAATGCGCCTTAACTTTCAACCTGCTTTAAGTGGTCTCCCATGTCCAGAAGTAGAAACAGCCTATGGAGTAATGGGTTAAACAGAGTTATACGGTGTATACTGTATCAAACAGTTGTCTCACTAAACTACTAAGACAAACATACATGTACTAGAGTAATGTTCCATAGTCTGGTATCTTGAAGTCAATCAATCAAACCTTCATTCATTCAATGATGGCATTATGTTGGCTTTAACAGTTTGAGGTGATGTTGATGTTGATTGAACTAAACTTACTATGACGATCTGAGGTGATGTCAATTCAATGTTTCTGCATTGTTACACATGAACAATAAATGAACAGAGACACTATGGTGAAACTTCAGTTGATAAGCCACTTAACCCTTTTACCCCAAAGCCTTTTTTAGAGTTTTTAAAGACCACTTGAAGCAGGTTGTAAAGAAACTAGAAAGCTCCTTAACTGTTGTAAAGAAACTAGAAAGCTCCTTAACTCTTTCCTCCCTGAAACTTTAAATGGACAATTCCAGTTTCGATTTTAGTCTAGTCCATTTCTGGCTTTTAAGGGTTGTTTTTGTCCATTTTTGGTATTATGACAAACAGTGAAGACCCTAATCAGAGGGCTCCTTTCGGAGCCCTCTGATCTGAGTCTTCACTGTTTGCACATGTGTACTATTCACATGTACACTGTTAGAAAAGGATGCCTATATGCTGGACTAGGGTTCAAAGGGTTAAGGAGATTTCTATTTAACTTTCAATCTGCTGTTAGCTATCATCTGGAAACTTTGGAAAGTTTAAGGTGGCAGCTTAATGCAGAACAAAAATAAAGCAAAAAGCTGTTAGGAGCTTTTTACTTTACTTTTGTTCAGTAGTGACCCTAGAATACTACATAACCTGCTTCTAGTTTTGAAGCCTGGTGGCTACTATTTCTTATGGTGCATATTCATGACTGTATCAAGTTAAATTGTTTTCTCTAGCTGATGAATAAATTCAATGCGTAAAAAGGTGTCAATTCCTGGAGTAAATGGTTAACCCATTACCAAATATTCTGTTTCTAGCTTTGAAAATAGATGACTACTAAGTAGTCACTACTTAAAGCAGGTTGAAAGTAAAGCAGAATGTGCCATATGGCGCATTCTGCTTTACTTTCAGCCTGCTTTAAGCTGTTACCTGCTAGAGTGAGGAAAGTATTAAATATGACACATATTCATTACGGTATAATTTGGAACTATTTTCTTTAGCGGATGAATAAAATGCATGTGCTAAAAGTCGCTTCTATAAAGGAAAGGGTTAAGCAGTCACATGTCTGCAGATATATACTTTATGATCTTCTTCAGGGAGTGGCCCCTAAACACAGATTTGACTAATTCTATGACTGAGGTCCCAAAATTAATGAAATTAATGATACATTGTACAAAATGATGACTAATTGGTTTCTATCATTCAATTAACTATCAATTCAAACTATCTTTGAAAACATTATGGTGGCACTGACCCTAATGATGTGATGATAACTAAATTCTCTATGATGACCTATGTGTGGATTTAATGTTACTATTTGCATGCACAATACTCTAATAGCAAAATTGTTTGAAACCAATTACTCCATAGCCTGTTTCTATTATTTGAAAACAGGTAAAAAGTAAAGCAGAATGTGCGTTTAGTCAAATTCTGCCTTACTTTCCGCCTGCTTTAACTTAAAGTATAAGCTACCATATGTTAGAATATAGGAAATATATATTATGGTGTTTATTCGAGAATGTATAGAGTGGAACAATTTCTTTAGTGCAGAAATAAATTTAAGGCGTAAAAGGCAAATTTATGGAGTAATAGGTTAAGCATGGCAATCTCCAAAGAGTTTTCATGTTATTGAGTATTTAGCGTACAACACATAGCTGACTGAAAATACTGTTGCAAACTATCTGTTTAACCAATTACCCAATAGCTGGCTTCTTCATTTTTAACAAAGGAGACCACTTAAAACAGGTTGAAAATAGAGCAGAAGACACCCTAATCCATTACCCCATAGCCTGCTTCTATATTTTGAACAAAGAGGACTTCTTTAAGCACATTGAAAGTAGAGCAGAAGGCACCTTAACACACATTCTCAATCTGCTTGTCTATAAGCCTGCTTTAAGCTACCATCTGCTATTTTATAGGAAATATTTCCTATGTAGCACATTCATTACTGCATAAAGTGTGAATATTTTCTTCAGTGGAGAAATTAAAAGTGTCAAAATGTGTATCTATGGAGTAAAGGGTTAAAATCGTAATCAACTACATATCACAGAATAAAGAACAAAATGGTAATGTAGAATTGGAAATAGTCTAAGACTATGGAATGTCACAACTCCTATCCAGACAGGTGGTAGTTCAAGCAGGTTGAAATTTACCCATTCCCCCTATAGCCTGTTTCTAGTTTTGAAGACAGGTGACCACTTAAAGCAGGTTGAAAGTAAAGCAGAATGTGCCTTAAGGCACATTCTGCTTTACTTTCAACCTGCTTTAAGCTACCATCTACAGTACTAGAATATAGGAAATATTTCTTATGGTTCATATTAATTTCTGTATAAAGAGGAACCGTTTTTCTTCAGAAGAGGAATAAACTAAAGGTGTAAAAAGACGTAGTTATGGAGTAATGGATTAAGAAATCTCCCTTATGGTGTGCTTTAATGCCAACCTGTTGAACCCTTTGAACCCTAGTCCCGCATATAGGCGTCCTTTTCAAACAGTATACATGTGAAAAGTGCACTTGTCCTATGCAAACAGTGAAGACCCAGATTAGAGGGCTCCTTACGGAGCCCTCTCATCTGGGTCTTCACTGTTTGTCATAATGCAAAACATTGACAAAAACAACCCTTTAAAGTCAGAAATGGACTTAACTAAAATAGAAACTAGGATTGTCCATTTGAAGTTTTAGGGAGGAAAGAGTTAAAAAGATAGCCAACTGTCTGAAAGCAGACTATGAAAGAATGAATTCAATGCAGAAGTATGGCGTATTCAATAGAAAGATGATACCTTTAGGCAGGAACAAAGTAATTAACAGAACGTCCTTAACAGCTTTCTGCATTTGTTTGGTCCTGAATTAAGATGTCAACTTTTTAAAGACCACCAATTCAATATTTTTTAGTGGTTGTTTAACCCTTTCCCCAATACAGTCGAACTCCGATATCTCTAACTCAGTTAAATTGACCATACCCGTATTTCAAAGTTAAAACGTGGCTGAGCCACATTTTAACTTTGAAATATTGGTATGTTCAACTAAACCGAGCATGAAATAAGGCAGTTCATGTGTCGAACTATCAGATAGTTCGAGTTAAGCGAGTTCGAGATATCGAAGTTCGACTGTAGTTTGTTTTCAGTATTGAAGACATATGGTTGCATAAAGTAGCCCGAAAGTAATGCAGAATGCTCCTAACCTTCAACCTGCTTTAAGCTACCATCTGCTTGGATATAGGAAATTTTTATTATACTATGAAGAGGAATTATTTTTCTGCAGAGGAAGAATAAATCAAAGGCGTAAAAAGGTGTATCTATTCGGTAATGGGTTAACACGTTTGATTGTATTCAAGTACTATGTCATTGCACTAAGAGACATATAGTACAGTTAAACCTCTCTATTACAACCAATAAAACCATGGCTAATTGATTGTATAAATAACAGGTGACAGCTTAAAGCAAGGTGACAGTAAAACAGAAAGCTCCTATAGGAGCTTTCTGTTTTCCTGTCACCTTGCTTTAAGCGGTCAACTGTTATAAAAACCTAATAATTAATACAATTAAGTTGTCGTAATAGCGAGGTTTTACTGTATATTTAAATACTGTGTTTTTATTCGTACATGCATAAAGCTAATATTTCACAAGACTAATTCTCCCTCTGCCCTACACACATCAAAAGCACACTTACTATGATTTGCAATATCTTCCACAACTAACTACAAACTAGCAATTACCAATCATTCAATGAAAAAGCATGGATATCTCGTAAGAATGTTAAGATATATAATGCAGATAGTTCCATTAGGAAGCTTTCTGCATTACCTTGACAGTCAAGCATAAAGCTGCCACCTGCATGAAATATTTAGTGTGTCTTTTCCATGGCTTCAGTGGTGACAATATGCAGAAAACGATGTAGACAGTTTCTTTGTAAGCCTTTTGCATAGCTTCAAATTCTGAATTGGGTTGCTATCTGTCTCATCTACTTCAACAACTAACTTTACTCCACGGACGGGTCTTAGAGCTCCTCTACCTACTATTCCACATAAGTGCCAACATTTATATTCATTCATGATGTTGAATACATGTGGCAGTTTAAAGCAAGATGAAAGAAAAGCAGAAAGCTCCTACAGGAGCTTTCTGCTTTACTTTCATATTGTTTTAAACAGTTATCTGCCTAAACACAGTTGGATACAGGTGACTTACACATATAGCTATGGAGTAAAGGGTTAAGCAGCATTATGCACCCATGCCTTTTCATTAAATGTTTGCTGAGCACAGCCTAGCTATCAGGGCTCCAGATAAGAGGGAGTAAACAGTACAAATCCAACATTTTCTCACTTATTTTAGCATCAAATCTTATGGTGTTACTACTCATTAGAATCGTCTCTTCGAGACGATTCTAATGAGTAGTGACACCATAGGGTATAAAGCAGAAATAAAGATTTTAGTTTTTGAAAAACTCCCCTTATCTGGAGCTCTGCTAGCTATAATATCAAGTCTGGTCTATAGTTTCACACGCTGAAGTCAGGCTCTGTCTTGCCGTCACTCATTGCAGTTTGCTGCATTCTGATGTAGTCTGTATAGAGTTGTCTGGCCTGATGTAACACCTTGTTCACATTGTGCTTCCTCACCATCTTATCAAAGTACATTGCCTGTTCATCGTACTCCATCCCCGCCTTCATCACCATCTCCCGATGCTGTAACAACACTGTCAAACAGATAAACATTAGGAATGGATTCCCGTACCCAAATAACTCTGGAGATGGAAGCTGCTTCAGTCGGGACACTTCATCTTCCGAATTGTCAACGACCTCCATACAGTCACTAACCACACCATTGTCTTTAGCTTCATCCAGTCTGTTAGTGTCACTGTTGTCCATGTTGAAATGATTTTCACAGAACACGGGATACTTATCCTCCGGAATCTCACCAATCACATGCCTCAATTCCTCCATGTTGGATATAGCATTGTCATAGTCCCTTTTTAAATCCCAGTTTTTGTTCTTGGTATTTTTCTCCCTCACACTGCTGCTGGTCTTGTTAATGTCCAGCTTGAGTTTGGCTTTTTCTTCATTATACCCTTTCAGTTTTGACACTGGTATATGACTAGAGTTAGTAGAAGAGGTGAGAGATCCATTGCCACTGTCTTGGTCCGCCTTGTCCACATTCTGACTGGTGGCCAAGTTAATCTCAAACAGTGTGTGCTCTACACTCTCACCTTCCGGAGAAATGCCCATTACCATACCAGTAGAGTTCCTATTCTTTGAATCCTTTGAGCCACTAGTTTTACCTGTACCAAAGTTATGACATGACTGACTCCTGACTGCCCCAGTCTCCACCGGTCCATCATCCATGATAACATTAGCATTACCATTCACCTTCATTGCTTTACCCGGTCTTCTTTTCGGTGATGACAATATCTTCTTCATACCACTGAAAAAGGAGCCTTTAATTTGTGGAATAGTAGATTTTTTCTTTAAATTTTCACTTTCAGCTTTCTCCAGTGACAGGTGAAACTGTGACTGTTCCTCGCTCTCACTTGGTTCTGGTATATTACTGGCATACTCTTCAACTTTTTCAAATGAAGATAATATTTCTATCTCTGTGTCAATGAAACTTGTTCTTTCATCTTCAAGACTACACCCAGAAATCAGGCTTGGAAATCTTTCCACTGAGTATGAGTTGGATAGTGATGAGGCTATAGACGTATTTGCTGATTCAAACTTGTCGGGAGAGTCTTCTTTCCCGTTACCAGTTCTTGATTCACTAGACGCCTTGTCCTCCACACTCCTGGAATCACTGCCACACTTGCCATCATCACTGTTGGAATCATTCACACACTTGCTGCTTCTTGAGCCACTACCCTCCAAGTCTTTGGATTCATTTGAACTATTTCCAATTTCACTTTCTGAATCAATTATTTCTTTCCCAAGTTTGCTATTACATTCAACATTGTCAGCTATATTTCCATCTGTGAAATCAGTTTGATCCTCTGTAACTTCTGTCTTTAGATGATTTGTTTCACTTTCTGTATCTTTGCCTATTTCCACCTTGGCCTCTGAGTGGGCGTTTCCATTATCACTGTCTAATATTGGAACTGCAGAATCTGCAGTTCCAATATTAGACAGTGATAATGGCCCTTCCTCAATGTCAGGTAGTTTTTTACTAATTTCTTTTTCTGAATCTTTTAACAAAGCCTCTCTAAACTTTGGTGACACTAGAACTCTGGGAGATTTGGGTCCAGTTATTTCTTTACTAGCAGTGCCTCCAACTCTTCTCTTGGCCAGTAAATGTGAATACTGTGTTTGTTTCAGTGCCACTGTAGGGGAGTGTGGAGACAAGGCTAACAACAGGGCTGGGGAATAGTCCGAGTCCTTCAGTCGCAGGGCCCCAGCTGGAGGGTCAGGGGGCAGGGTACTCCACATTACCTCTAGCATGTATAGGGCATCATCGAAGGGAAATTCACGCTTCATCTCCAGTAATAACCAGCGATAACAGAAGAACAGGTCCTCTGCCCCATGTTCCTTCATGTACACATGGAACTCTGGGTCATAGAAGTGTACAAGAGCAGATAAATGTTGCAATTTAGTGGTTATGGCTTCTCCATTGTAGAGGAAGTTTGACCTAAGGCGATTCATGAGTCCACAGAAACACAGGTAGGCCTGGGCCTCCTCCTTCTGTACGACCAGCAGTGGTGAGGCTATATCACTCATACCCTGACAGTACGACACCTCAGGGTGAGTTAACGCATACGTTACCAGCAAGTTATACAGTGAAATTAGGTTTTTACTCTCATCTCCTCCTGCATAAAACTTATGAGTTCTATCTGTCCTAAGTACATCTTTTTTCACAAGTGAAGCTACATGTTTGGCCTCCTCTGAGACTTGTCTTTGGCTGAAGAGATCTTTCCAATTGTCTCGAAGTTCAAAGTACTCATTTTCCTTCTTTTTCATGTATTGAAATCTCTCTCGGCCTGACAAGTCATCAGGGAATATATTCAGCAGGTGTCGCCACACTACTCTACGTAGGGCTGGTTCTACCCCTCCTTGGTAGATACTGAGTCGGAATTCCTCAGGTTTGACCATGTGACCGTCAGAGTCCATGTAGTTCCTGAACTCTAAATCATTCATCGGTGACTTCACTGGCCTGTACAGCTGGCTGTCATCAGACTTCATCCCTGAAGGATAAACATCATCAAAATTAATCCTAAACCCATTACACCATAGCTTGTTTCTAGTTTGGAAGACAGGTGACCACTTAAAGCAGGTTGAAAGTAAAGAAGAATGCGCCTTAAGGCGCATTCTGCTTTACTTTCAGCCTGCTTTAAGCTATTATCTGCTAGAGTATAGACTATATTTCTTATGGTGCATATCTAAAACTGTATAATATGGAACTTTTCTCTTCAAGGGAAGAATTAATTAAAGGCGTAAAAAGGCGTATTTATGGGGGAATGGGTTAACATGCATCAGACTTCATTCCTGATGGATAAGCATCATCAAAATAATCCTAAATCTATGTCAGACTTCATCCCTGATGAATAAGCATCATCAAAATAATCCTAAATCTATGTCAGACTTCATTCCTGATGGATAAGCATCATCAAAATAATCCTAAATCTATGTCAGACTTCATCCCTGATGAATAAGCATCATCAAAATAATCCTAAATCTATGTCAGACTTCATTCCTGATGAATAAGCATCATCAAAATAATCCTAAATCTATGTCAGACTTCATCCCTGATGAATAAGCATCATCAAAATAATCCTAAATCTATGTCAGACTTCATTCCTGATGAATAAGCATCATCAAAATAATCCTAAATCTATGTCAGACTTCATCCCTGATGAATAAGCATCATCAAAATAATCCTAAATCTATGTCAGACTTCATTCCTGATGGATAAGCATCATCAAAATAATCCTAAATCTATGTCAGACTTCATCCCTGATGAATAAGCATCATCAAAATAATCCTAAATCTATGTCAGACTTCATTCCTGAAGGATAAACAATGTCATAATTAACTCTTTACCTGCATCAGACATCACCCCAGAAGGGTAAACAGTTGAATTCAGTTTCAAAAAGTTAATAGAAGAAGTAGCATTATAAATCAAAAGAATATTTTATAAAACAGTGCAAGACCTGAAAAGAAGCTCCGTTAGAAGATGTCTAATCTGAGCCTACACTGTTGTCAAAAAGTGTCAATATGACCGTTTAGCAAGAGAAGGTTAAACCAATTACTCCATAGATACCCATCTTTACCCATTTAGTCTATTCCTCCATGGAAGCAAATAGTTCAAATCTATACAGTCATGAATATGTAGAATAACAAATATTTTCTAGAGTCTAGCAAATGGTAGCTTAAAGCAGGCTGAAAGTAAAGCAGAATGTGCCCTTAGGCGCATTCTGCTTTACTTTCAACCTGCTTTAAGTGGTCACCCATTTTCAATACTACAAACAGGCTATGGAGTAAAGGGTTAATCTTATCTGTTGAACATCTCTTGTGTGACAGCTGTTAACCATTACACTGCTCACTGGCTAACAATTGCAAACAGTTTGGTTCCAGATCACACACCCTGTAACAAAGTTAACCATCCAATCAGAATCCAGACTGTTATGTAATGGTGTGTACATTTTCCTTATAATAAAGGTGTTAAATTTAAATTTTGAAAATCGTGCTGGCCCAAAACTTGGAATGCCTCTATTCGTTGTAGTGGTAAGAGTAAAGAATGTTTTTTGACCCAGATATCATAATGTATAGAAAGACTTAATTTTGGTGTATTGTCAGCTCTACAACAGACACAGTCATCTTTAGTGCTTTTTAAGCTGATTTTTTTTATGTGGAATATACCAGTTTTGAAAAATGACCAGTTTATTTTGATTTTCAGGGCTGTTTTTCAGAACATATTTCAGAAAATTGAAGAATAATAAACAGGGTGTACACTGTTTGCAAAAGTAACATACACTGGTTTCCAGCAAAGGTAGGGATAATGACATATGACTGTCTGTTACTGTTCAACTTACAGTACTGAACCTTATTAAATTAACAATTTTTGGCAATACGCTTGCGATTCAAAATAGTAACTTTACCCTCGGGTAAGTTTGCCTGAATGGTGTATCTCACACATGTTCGCAAATATGCCTTCGTTAATTTTTTCGATTCTATTATTGTCACAACCGCTTCGGAAAATCGCGAAAAAATATTCAAGCGTAAGTTTCGCCTTTTGAAACACCCGATTCGATGGCAATTCAATGGCAATTCCCTTGCGATTATCAATTTAATTTAATAAGGTTCAGTACTGTAGCCCTGTACCCAATAGCCTGTTTCTAGTATTGAAGATAGATGGTTGCCTAAACCAGACTGAAAGTAAAAGCAGAATGCTCCTTAACAGTTTGGTTACCTTTGAGACTCAGGGTTACTTCGCGTCTCATCTCAGATCTGGACCAATTGCGTTTGACACAATGATAATAATTTCTTAGAAAATCATTTTAAGGAATTGTTACGGATGACAAATTACCAATGACCAATTTTGCAGACAATAATTAAATAGCTTTCTAAAGGTTTATGAGAGAATTCTAATTAGATTTGGTGGAAAAGATATATTTTAGTTTATGAAATACTCCCATTGTAAGGAGCTACAGGATAAACACTAACCTATGACTCTCTGGACTTGAGACACGGTTCTGCCGAGGTGATTGGAGATGTTACCCGTTATGTTGCCCAGGAATGTGCCTTTCTCCAGGAAGGCCATACGGAACTGAGGAATTTCTACAGGGGCTATGATATCCCAGTCTTCAAGCCCTGGAAATAAATACAAGAAACATGCAACTCCAATGCTGATTAAGTAATCTCTATAGTTGAAATCATTCTTTATATCTGAATCAATTGGATTTTTTACAATTATTTCTTACCTCATTCAGAAATTAATAATATTAACACCTTAATACTTTATAAAAATTGATAACAAACTGCTTTTAATCCCTTTGAATAATTAACACAATATATACATTATCAAAGTCTTCTGTCAAAATTTTGAAATTTGCTCTGATTGTAGTAACTACAATTATAACCCTGGCCAGGTGACAGGTCCTAGGTATTTCAACTAGTATTTAATCTTGATTTGAAATATTTACAAAAGCAAGAAAAGCTGTCAAAGAGTTGAAATTACTGTATTCTAGCTGTTTTTGTCTATTTGACTATTAATAATTTGTAGAAATATACTTGTACAAATTTAGCAGTTCTATTTCAGGTTTTTACTGTACAGTAAATTTTTCAAAATTATAAGTGCATAGTAAACATATCTTGTGCTGACTTTGATGAAGTGAGAATTGGATTATAAACTGTATCAAATCTCACTTTTAACAAGATTCAAGTACAATGAAACCTGAATTAAGGGTTTAAGCTGCAGCCAATCACTGAAGAAACATTGAAGTCTAAAAATACATGTTATTGCAAAAATAACCCTATTTAAGAAGCAATATCAATATGTTAGCAGTTTGGGTCATGCATACAAATCAAAGGCCGTTTTTTAAGGCAAGATATTACAGCATTTTCGCGCACGAAAGATTGGGACTTCCTGGAATTTTGGATAGGACTTCCATTTTCATCATGCTGGAAGTCGGACTTCCTGAAAAAATTCTTTAGTGCAACCCCTGCCTATAACCTGAACTATTACATTGGCTTATAAAATAAGAAAACATTCTGCCAATGAAAAAATTACCAAAAAATATTTAAAGCAGTTAAATGTTTTCAGGACTCCATAGATGAAGATGTTTAACCTATTTCTCCATAGCTAAGCATTTTTACGCATTCAATTTATTCCTCCACTAAAGAAATAGTTCCCATTTATACAGTCAGGACTATTTATCATGATAAATATTTTCATTATAATAAACATGTACGACCCTTGTTGCAGGAATGTTTGTTTTGCCAAAGCAGTCATATTTAATTTCAGACAGGCTAAATCTTTTGAAATATCAAGAATTACTTGAAATCATCAAAAAATATTTTAGAATTCATTATAACCAAAGCTTTACATTTCATAAGTTCGTACCTGATTTAGATCCAAACTCTTTGCAAAGGTCTTCTTCAATACCCATTTCCCCACCATTTAGTATTAGATTTATGTATCACATAATAAAGTGTATAATCTATGAGTTCTAGCTCAAAGTATCAACTGCATTATCAATAGTTTCACTATCAGATGAAAAACTATCAAACAACTACAGTCACTCTTGCATTAACCCTTTCCCCCATTGACGCGACTTTTAGCATATTTAATTTATTCCTCCGCTGAAGAAAATAGTTCTAGTTTATAACCTCATGAACAATTACCATAACAATTATTTCCATATAGCCTAGCAGATAGTAGTTTAAAGCAGGCTGAAAGTAAAGCAGAATGTGCCTTAAGGCACTTTCTGTTTTACTTTCAACCTGCTTTAAGTGATCACCTGTATTTAATGTTATAAATTGGTTAATGGGCAAAGGGTTAATCCTTCACCCCAAAGCCTGTTTCTAGTTAACCCATTACCCCATAAATACACCTTTTTAAACCTTTAATTTATTCCTTCACAGAAGAACATAGTTCCAATTTAAACAGTCATGAATATGTACCATAAGAAATAGTTTCTATATCTTAGTAAACTGTAGCTTAATGCAGCCTGAAAGTAAAGCAGAATGGGCCTTAAGGCGCATTCTGCTTTACTTTCAACCTGCTTTAAGAAGTCATCTGTTTTCAAAACTAGAAACTGACTATGGGGGTAATGGGTAATTACATGTATGCAGATGCAACTGTTTTTGAATAAGTGTTACTGGTAATCACATGTTTGACTGTAAACACATGTTTGTTTGCTATTTATCTGTGTTCTGTCATCTTTCCAAATAGTTATACCAGGATGTAGATCCATGTTTTAGCTTTGTTTTACCCATTACCCCCATTTTTAGCCTTTTTATGCCTATTTCTACACTATGGAAAGTAGTCCCAAGCTAGGAAGCCCTGAACATAAAACATAGAAACATTTCCAGTATCTTCCACATGGTTGTTTAAAGCTTATGGCAGGTTGAAAGTAAAGCAGAATGCACCTTAAAGTACATTCTGCTTTACTTTCAGCCTGGTTTATAAAGCTACAAACTGTTAGGATATATTTTTTTCAATATTCCAGACGTGATTTTCTTTGAAAAAGGTCCTTAGTGGTCGAAATATTAGAAAAGAGCAGTATATATATTAATGTTAGAATATAGACAATATTTATGTTGCTGATTCATTACTACATGTATATTAAGGGGATTTATTATATACCTACCAATGTTCTGCCCGAAATATTTCCGTATTTTATCGAACAAATACACCTTGACGGATTGAAAATTCCATATTACCCATGTACCTTGTGTAATGGGAAAAGAACGTTTACTGTGTAGTCAGAAGTTCGGAACTACTTTACACACTACAGGGGCATAGAAAATAGCTCGAAACATTTCTATCGTTTTTTATTTTATTATTATTATATGAGGTATATAATAAAAGGAACATTACTATACTTTGCACCGGATCACTCTCGTTGTGTGTGTATCATAAAACTTTTTGATGCTTATTTTCGTTATAATTCACATACTGTGGCGTTATTTGACGGAATTTGATTAAATAAAAAGTAGATATTGATAAATTAATCATTTCCCGAGGGTACCACAAGAGAATATCGACGATCGAGTCTTATTTTAGCATCAGTTTAAGTCGATAGTAAAGACTAGGTGTTGAATTGCGCTGTTTACCTTGTATCTATAATAGAAGTATAGTAAAAAAAAAAATTTTTTTTTTTTTTTTAAAAAGGGGGGGTGTTAATAGATAATAAAGTATGTGTCAAGTACCTGTGCCTACAACAGGAGAGAATGCGTTATTCTTTCGCGTTTAAACACAAATGAAACGCAAACGCATAGCACTAAAACGTAGAAAATATCAATTGTTAGATATTTCTTACAATTCTTTTTGATCTGAGTGGCAAACAGTTTAGAGCTTGATCAGACACCGGATTACCCAGCGTCTGATCTGACTCCAAACTGTTTGCAGTGGAAATAAAGGTTTTAGCGTAAACACGTTTATTGGGAAAGAATAACACATTCTCCACTGTACAGATCAACTATCATCACGATAACAGAGATACTATGTTTGATATACCAAAAGCAGACACCCTGTTTACTCTTTGATCTTTAAAGCAATGATTCTAGTTAACCCATTATTCCATAGATACACATTAATTTTCATTTATTCCTCCACAGAAGAAAATAGTTCCTCTTTACGCAGTAACGTATATGTATCATATGAAATATTTTCTATATCCTAGTATAGGATAAAGCATGCTGAAAGTAAAGCAGAATGCACCTTAAGACCCATTCTGCTCTACTTTCAACTTGTTTTATGTGGTCACCTATCTTCAATATTAACAGGCTATGGTGAGAAAAAAGGATACCAACTAAATTGTAATCTAAACAATAGCAGTCAAGTCTCCATAGTTTTTTATATGTTATGATTTTACGTTGCTTTTAACAGTATTTCAGTCATATCGCGATGCCCAGCTAATTATGTAAAGGTGGAGGAGGACCCCAGAAGCCCCTTATGCACTGTTTCAGGCACAAATCAGCAATTGTGTAGAACCACCCACCTTCCGCAAGCCAGCTGGAAGGCTTCCCCACATGAAAAATCCGAAGTGCGGAGATCGGGATTAGAATCCACAGCGGTGAGAAGCTTAGTGATGTAAGTCACTATACAACAGAGGCTGCACATTCCGTATTTTGAACTCACTTAAGTATAACTTACCAGTATTTTAAGTAGTTTAAACTTGGCTAAATCAAGACAGGTTTTCACTTTGAAAGATAGATTTATGATACATGTATTTAAATGACTTCAAGTCATAGAAATTTCATCTGTAGAAGTACAGGTAGTTCGACTTGAACTCTTTCAGCATGAAGTAACTCTTGTGTGTTATAATGTTCCCTTGTGGATCTTTTTAGTAATACCAAAATATGAACCATTATACTTGGAATTCTGGGTAGTTTCATAAATACTGGTATAAATTAGCAAACAGTGCAGACCCTGATCAGAGGGCTCCTGTAGGAGTCCTCTGATCTGAGTCTACACTGTTTGCAAATGTCATATACAGTCAAACCTGTCTGAACGGTCACCTCCGAACAACGGTCACCTGTCAACAACGGCCAGTCTGAATTCCTCCCGGCCAATTTCCTTCTTAATTGACCTCTGAATAACGGTCTCCTGTCGACCGCGGCCAACGGTCACTTAAACTGGCTCTTTATGACACCTTTTACCCCAAACAGCGGCCAGGCTGAGTCACAGAGGTGTCACCTGCCGATCGTGGCCGGCGGTCACTAATTCGGCTGTTTTTAACACCTCTTACAGCAGCCAAATAACACGATTGAATGGGTGCAATTTCGCTAATGTCGGCCGCCATCTTTGTTATGGATGCGCTTGGTTATATAATTGGAAGCAAATTCTAAGGTGCTAATGACAGTTTGCAACCGACTTTTGGGTTTAAAATAAGCCACATTATGATGAAAGAATTTCAAAAAAAATGTTTGTTTTTATATGTTGGCTAATTAATATTGAAGATGTCCGTTGCTGCTTATGTTTGTATGATTGTTTATAATCACGTTAATTGTCCAGATTAACCAAATGATTGGGCGATTTCTAAAATGGCCTTATCCAGATTAGTCATTGGTGATTAATTGTTTTGTTTTGATGTAAGAAACCTTGGCAGATACGAAATTGTGAAATAAAAAAGTCATTTCTAGTTTAATCATTACGCTTTAAAAAGTTGTCTCAGTTGCGAAGTTAAGCAACATTCTGCGCGGTTAATAAATGGATGGGTGACCGGCCCGGTACGAAGTTAAGCAACGTTCTGCGCGGTTATTAACTGGATGGGTGACCGGCCCGGTACACGTTACAAAGTCAAAGATAAATTGGAAAATAAACAATGCCTTCTACTCTAGTCGATGAAGTTTCCGAGTTACTGTCGCTGAGCGGGTAAAGGTGCTAAAACCAGCAGACTATGCTATAGATTCTAATATTCGACAACTGCCGTCATATCACGTCAACATTTATGTTCGGCAATGTCCGTGTTTTAGTCATAACCTCATTATCGTAAATGGCGTCCTTTACAAATAAACTTTACACCAGCAATAAATCCACGGTGTATTGTGAGTGTTTCCATTGAAATGAAGAAAACCCCAGTACATTTAAGAATCAGAGCAACAAATTAATCATTCAGACAAGCAAATAATGAAAATATCGGCTTTTGAAAAGTCCTTCGTTCTTATTAAACGAGATGATTTCGAAGCGATTCGTCCTTTGAGTTACCCGCTATTTTCCGTATTTTCTCGAAAGCGGCGATGGAACATTATTCAAATATCCATATCTACATGTACCAATCAAAATGAGAAAATGCGATCACGTGACCAAAACCCTTCAGAGTTTGCTATCTACCGAGACATTTACTTTTAACATGGATATCCGTTCAAAAGAAATATGATAGTCGTGATATTTATTGAAACTTCAAAGACTCTGAATTCTTAAGCAAATAAATATTTTTAATATTTAAATAGATAACTAACTTAGAGTTTAAAGGTATCAAATGTTTCTCTTTCATTACTTGCGTACTTGTACTATCCCTTGTAGATATAAAATTCAGTACATGTAGTTGATGAAAACTTAGCTATTTTGCACACCTGCGAACAACAGCCACCTGTGAACAACGGCCAGTTTTGCTAGTTCCCATAGGTGGCTGTTGTTCACAGGTTTGACTGTATATATATTCTAAACAGGTCCATGGTGCTGAGAGAGTTAAACTAGTACAAGTAATCGAGGCTGGGCTTTATTTCAACTGACCATGAACAGAGATGACACTCATAGTTCTCACCTTCATCAAAGGGTTTGAGGTCCACTTTAAGTCTAAGGCAAGGATCTGAGGCATTCTGAAAGGCTGCATCCATGTCCCAGTCTGACAACATACTGAGGTACACATCCTGACCATTGTCCTTGGATAAGTAGCCGATAGTAAAGTCACTGAAATACAGCACGCATACAGAGTTAAATCATAGTCTATAGTAAAATCACTGAAATATAGCACATATTCAGTTAAATCTGCTCACTGAAATATAGCACACATTCACAGTTAAATCATACTCACTGAAATATAGCACACATTCACAGTTAAATCATAGTCACTGAAATATAGCACACATTCAGTTTACTGTTAAATCATAGTCACTGAAATATAGCACATATTCATAGTTAAATCTGCTCACTGAAAAATAGCACACATTCACAGTTAAATCATACTCGCTGAAATATACTCACAGTTAAATCATAGTCACTGAAATATAGCACACATTCACAGTTTACTGTTAAATCATAGTCACTGAAATATAACACATATTCACAGTTAAATCATACTCGCTGAAATATAGCACACATTCACAGTTTACTGTTAAATCATAGTCACTGAAATATAGCACATATTCACAGTTAAATCTGCTCACTGAAATATAGCACACATTCACAGTTAAATCATACTCGCTGAAATATAGCACACATTCACAGTTAAATCATAGTCACTGAAATATAGCACACATTCACAGTTTACTGTTAAATCATAGTCACTGAAATATAGCACATATTCACAGTTAAATCATACTCACTGAAATATAGCACACATTCACAGTTTACTATTAAATCATAGTCACTGAAATATAGCACATATTCAGTTAAATCTGCTCACTGAAATATAGCACACATTCATAGTTAAATCATACTCGCTGAAATATAGCACACATTCACAGTTA
Source organism: Gari tellinella (assembly GCA_922989275.2). Taxonomy (NCBI): domain Eukaryota; kingdom Metazoa; phylum Mollusca; class Bivalvia; order Cardiida; family Psammobiidae; genus Gari; species Gari tellinella. The sequence goes on from OV277858.1 coordinate 21,741,503, forward strand.
AATCATAGTCACTGAAATATAGCACACATTCACAGTTTACTGTTAAATCATAGTCACTGAAATATAGCACATATTCACAGTTAAATCATACTCGCTGAAATATAGCACACATTCACAGTTTACTGTTAAATCATAGTCACTGAAATATAGCACATATTCACAGTTAAATCTGCTCACTGAAATATAGCACACATTCACAGTTAAATCATAGTCACTGAAAAACAGCACACATTCACAGTTTACTGTTAAATCATAGTCACTGAAATATAGCACATATTCACAGTTAAATCTGCTCACTGAAAAACAGCACACATTCACAGTTTACTGTTAAATCATAGTCACTGAAATATAGCACACATTCACAGTTGACTGTTAAATCATAGTCACTGAAATATAGCACATATTCACAGTTAAATCTGCTCACTGAAATATAGCACACATTCACAGTTAAATCATACTCGCTGAAATATAGCACACATTCACAGTTAAATCATAGTCACTGAAATACAGCACACATTCACAGTTTACTGTTAAATCATAGTCACTGAAATTCAGCACATATTCATAGTTAAATCTGCTCACTGAAATATAGCACACATTCACAGTTAAATCATACTCGCTGAAATATAGCACACATTCACAGTTAAATCATAGTCACTGAAATACAGCACACATTCACAGTTTACTGTTAAATCATAGTCACTGAAATATAGCACACATTCAGTGAATGATAGTAAAAGCATAGCAAGTAATGTCACTTAAATATATCGCAAAGTAATAATTATGGCATAGCCAAACAAGAGCTGTCGGACAACAGCAAAGCTCGCCTAATTTAACCTTTCTTAAATAGGTAACTATCAAAAGAAAAGTGTATCAGTACATTGATATTCAAGCCACAGGGAACCTCCATTCAAAATATCAACTTCCTAATGCAAATATGTCATGTAGTATAAATTTCAGTCCAAAACTCTAAGTCCACAAAAGGTGAAATTTTGACTAAATTTAAACTTTTTAAAAAAAATTAACTACGCAACATCAATGTTCAACCCAAGGGCACCTCCATTCCAAATATCAGCTTCCGAATAGAAATATTTCATGTAGTATTAGTGCTTTACAACTCTTACCTCAAAACTTTAACCATGAGAAATCAGCCGAAAAACCTAAGTCCTCAACAGGTGAAATTTTGACTTAATTTTAACTTTTTTTTAAATTTTAACTACGTAACAACAATGTTCAACCCACAGGGCACCTTGATTCCAAATATCAGCTTCTTAATACAATTATTTCAAGTAGTATTAGAGCATCACAACACTTACCCCAAAACTTTAACCATGAGAAATCAGCCGAAAAACCTAAGTCCACAAAAGGTAAAATTTTGACTAAATCTAAACTTTTTTTTAAATTTTAACTACGTAACATCAATGTTCAACCCCAAGGGCACCTCCAATCCAAATATCAGCTTTCTAATAGAAATATTTCATGTAGAATTAGTGCATAACAACACTTACCCCAAAACTTTAACCATGAGAAATCAGCCGAGAAACCTAAGTCCACAAAAGGTAAAATTTTGACTAAATTTAAACTTTTTTTTTAATTTTAACTAAGCAACATCAATGTTCAACCCACAGGGCACCTCCATTCCAAATATCAGCTTCCTGATACAAATATTTCATGTAGTTTTAGTGCATAACAACACTTACCCCAAAACTTTAACCATGAGAAATCAGCTGAAAAACGTAAGTCTACAAAAGGTGAAATTTTGACTAAATTTAAACTTTTTTTTTTAATTTTAACTACACAACATCAATGTTCAACCCACAGGGCACCTCCAATCCAAATATCAGCTTCCTAATGCAAATATTTCATGATGTATTAGTGCATTACAACACTTACCCCAAAACTTTAACCATGAAAAACCAACGCCGATTCCATAAGCCCCCCCCCCCCCATTCTCCGAATAGGCGAGCTAATAAAGTCTTGGAATATAGCACAAAGTGACACTGTCACAGCATAACATCATAGCCAAGTCACTGTCCAAAATATAGCATAACCTATTATTACACCTCGCTTTCAGTTACAATGTTAATTTCCCATAGATCTAAAGTTAACATTTTGCATGTCTTTTACATCTATCCAAAAATATACTGTCACTCTTTATGATATTCTTTTTGTGACGTCACTCTAAATGATATTATTTTTTTCTCCGCTCTTAAAGATACTGTCATCCTATGATATGATTTTCGCTATGGCAACGTAACAGAACGTTTTAAAGAGTGGTAACTCCTAATCAACTTTTGGCATTTGTACAAGTTACAAAAATCATAGCTTCTGGACCACTTGATAAACGATTTGCCACAATTTCGGAACAGGATATTTGCCAACTAGACAATGAAAAGAAGCTGTGTCTTCAATCTTCATGTCATAAAGTTCTTCTTTCTTTCTTTTAATATAATTATAAACAGTGCGACGTCATAGACTGCAACGTCATTTCCCGCGTTACGTACATGTCTGCCTTTAATTAGTATTCACAACACATTTTATAAAATACAAATGAGACAATTCCAAAGCCAGGGTTGATAAGCATCGGTGTAATAAAATAACAAGAGGGCCAGAATGGCCCTTGATCGCTCACCTGACCATGGTGACACGAGGATGGGTCACGTGATTTCAGAAAAGAAGATTTGTAAAAGGTGACCCCCAGGGCGGGGCCAATTTTGACCACAGGGGCAAAATTTGAACAACTAAGATAGAGGACCTGTAAACGATGATATGTGCAAAATATCTCAACTCAGTGTACTATGGTTTCAGACAAGAAGATTTTTGAAGTTTTCATTGAAAAAATCTAATTTTAGCTCCGGTGACCCAGATATGCAACAGACCAGAACCAATTCATCCATATATGTGAAGGACCTCTAAAAGTTACATCATGCCAAATATCAAAGCTCTGGCCATATTGGTTTCTGAGTAAAAGATGTTTGAACATTTTCCTATGTAACTCTACGTAAAACGGTGACCTCCGGGGCGGGGCCAATTTTGACCCCAGGGACAAAATTTTAACAACTTTGATAGAGGGCCTGTAGACGATGCTATGTACAAAATATCTAAACTCAGTGTACTATGGTTTCAGAAAAGAAGATTTTTGAAGTTTTCATTGAAAAAATCTATTTTTAGCTCCGGTGACCCAGATATGCAACAGACCATAACCAATTCAACAATATGTGTGAAGGACTTCTAGAAGTTATACCATGCCAAATATCAAAGCTCTGGTCATATTGGTTCCAGAGAAAAAGATGTTTGAACATTTCACTATATAACTCTATGTAAAACTGTGATCCCCGGGGCGGGACCAATTTTGACACCAGGGACAAAATTTGAACAACTTTAATAGAGGATCTATAGACGATGCTATGTGTGAAAAATATCTAAGCTCAGTGTACTATGGTTTCAGACGAGAATATTTTTTAAGTTCTCATGGAAAAAAATCTATTTTTAGCTCCGATGACCCAGATATGCAACGGACCGGAACCAATTCAACAATATACCGGTAAGTCAAATACCTCTAGAAGTAATATCATGCTAAATATCAAAGCTCTGGACATATTGGTTTCAGAGAAAAAGATGTTTGAACATTTCACTATATAACTCTATGTAAAACGTTGACCCCCCGGGCGGGGCCAATTTTGACCCCAGGGGCAAAATTTGAACAACTTTGATAGAAGACCTATAGGTTATGACATGTGCCAAATATCTAAGCTCTGGCTCTTGTGGTTTGTGACAAGAAGATTTTTTTAATTTTCTTATTTTTTCACTTTGGTTGCCATAGCAACCAGAGTTCTGCATGGTTTCAAATTCTTTGAACAACTTTGAAAGAGCTTGACCCAAGGAACATTCCTGTGAAGTTTGGTTGCAATCTGGCAAGTGGTTTTGGAGAAGAAGATGTTTGAAGAAATTGTTGACGCACGACGACGGACGCCGGACATTGACTGACCACAAAAGCTCACCTTGAGCACTTTGTGCTCAGGTGAGCTAAAAATTAGATGTCAAATTGCGTAACATTCAAATTGTCAACCCTCCAAAACAAGAATGTCACCCTCGGCTACGCCTCAGGATGACATTCTGTTTCTCGGGTTGACAATTTGAATGTCACACAAACTGCCATCTAAAATTTATATAGTACTAATCACATTGAAACTAAAGAATTGAAATACAGCATAAAATGATAGAACAGAGGCACGTTTCATAAACCTTCGTAAGACAAAAACGGTTGTAAGTCAAAACTTTAAAATACATTTAATTTATTATTTCTCTATCTTATCCTGTCTTGTGACATCTCTTTGGAATCGTCTTTTCAAGACGATTCCAATGAGATGTCACAAGACAAGATTAGATGGAGAAATAAAGAATAATTTGAGACTTTTATAATCTGACTTGATGAAACGGGCCACTGATTTATAGCAGAAAGTGATAGTAATATATGCTCATTAACCCTATACCCCATAGCCTGATTCTTGTTTTGAAAAAGGTGACCATTTAAAGCAGGTTGAAAGTAAAGCAGAATGTGCCTTAAGGCACATTCTGCTTTATTTTCAGCCTGCCTTAAGTTACCATCTACTAGAAAATAAAAAATATTTCATCTGATAAATATTCAAAATTGTATAATTTGGAACTATTTTTGTCAGTGAATGAATAAATAAGAGGCGTAAAAAGGCGTATTTATGGGGTAATGGGTTAACCCTTAACTACATAGATACCTGAGGGAAACTGTTCCATGTTATACAATAATGAATGTGGAACATAATAAATAGTTCCTATACCCTAGCAGATGATGGCTTAACCCATTACCCCATAGGTTGTTTCTAGTAATGATGATAGGTGACCACTTAAAGCAGGTTGAAAATAAAGCAGAATGCACCTTAAGGTGCATTCTGCATCACTTTCAACCTGCTTTAAGCTACCATCTGCCAGAATATAGAAACTATTTCTTATGATGCATATTTATCATTGTATAAATTTGTACTATTTTCTTCAATGGAAGAATAAATCAGAGGCATAAAAAGGCATATTATATAATGGGTTAAAGCATGCTGAAAGTAAAGCAGAATGCGCCTTCAGACAGAAGAACAGAAAGACAATGGTAACACTGTAATTATGCCATGCACCTCTTCATGGTAGGGTATAACTAACAGAAAACCGCAAACTGAAAGTGAAGCTATTCCTGGCTACAGTTGAGTCAGTTCTCATCTACGGCTGTGAGGCATGGACCATGACTGCTAAACTGACTAAAAGCATTGACGGCATATATACCAAGATGCTGCGTGTGGTCCATCAGATCAGCTGGAGAGACCATATAACAAACAAGGAGCTATATGGAAACCTCCCAAAACTCTCAGAGAAAATAAGGCAAAGAAGATTGAAATTTGCTGGTCACTGCTACAGGCATCCAGAAATTCCTACTAGCCACCTTGTATTATGGCAGCCAAGACAGGGAACACGTAGTAGGGGTGGGCAAAGAAAGACCTACGTAGACGGTCTTTTGGAGGACACCAGAATGAGTAACACCGAGGAAGTTGCAAAATGTATGCTAGACAAAGAAGTTTGGAGGTCCATGTCTACCCGAGGACATCGGCGGAAGCAGACGGCTCGACATGAGTGAGTGAGTGAGTGATAACTAAAAGTGCAGACGCTGAAGGAGCTCTCTGATCACTATTTATACTGTTTGCAAAGTATTTTAATTCTTTCAAGACTAAGTAACTCTTGTAGATTATTAGGTTCTTTTGTGGATCCTTTTAGTAACCAAAACATGAACAAGTCTACTTGGAATTCTGGGTAGTTTAATAAATACTGGTCTAAATTAGCAAACAGTGCAGATCCTGATCAGGGGGCTCCTAAAGGAGCCCCCTGATCAGGGTCTACACTGTTTGCAAATGTAATGAGTATATGTGGTGGTGAAAGAGTCAACATATTTCAAATATGTTTGAACATATTTTTAGATATGAAGAGAAAGCTATATAAGCAAGGTATAATAATAATAGTTTATATACTACTGGATTCAAGATTAGACCTAGTGGGCACACTGACGTTGAAACAATGTTGTTTCACCGTCAGAGTTTAATACTGGTTACCTTTTAATATCAAATGCCTTTGCCAGGATATTCTGTAGCATCTCAAAGGAAGTGATCTGGGGGTCAATGGAGAACTTCTTGACATCAGGCTGCATGAGTCCATCACACTTCTGCAAAAACAAAATGACAAAACAATGAAAGTAACGTTCTTAAACCCATTACCCCATAAATACACCTTTAATTGATTATTACACTGAAGAAAATAGTTCCACATTATACAGTCATGAATATGTAGCATAAGAAATATTTTCTTTATTCTAGCAGATGATAGCTTAAAGCAGGCATATTCTGCTTTACTTTCAACCTGCTTTAAGTGGTCACTTCCTTCAAAACTAGAAACAGGCTATGGGGTAATGGGTTAACTGTTTATTCCATAGATATGCATTTTAACAACTTTAATTTCTTCCTCAACTGAAAAAAATAGTTTCAATTTATAAAGTCATGAATGTGCAACATAAAAAATATTATCTTTATCTTAGCAGATGGTAGCTTACAGCGGGTTGAAAGTAAAGCAGAATGCACATTAAAGTTTTAACTTCAGCCTGCTTAAAGCCACCATTTGCTATGATATAGAAACTATTTCTTATGGTACATGTTCATGACTGTATAAATTGAAACCATTTTCTTCAGTGAAGGGCTAAAAGATGTTTCTATGGGGTAAAGGTTAACACGGAGTTAGAGGGAATATGCACTGTCGAGTTCTGCCCAGGGCTGCCATTTCTCCGGATTTTTCCTATTTTTATCCTAGCATATGGTAGCATAATAAAGCAGGCTGCTTTACTTTCAACCTGCTTTAAATAATCACGTTTGAAAAATAGAAAATTTGGAAATCTTAGAATTTTTCAAGATCAACTTATGGCAGCCCTGTCTGTGAAGGAAGGGGTTTGACATTATGGTTTGGCTGTACAGTTTGTTTTGTTTATCTGATCAGTATCTTTTCACTTGTTTTCAACAACTTTGTCCGTTATGTGACAAGGCCAATGTCCTCATAAGAACAAGTTGTTTACACCAGTCAGAGAGTGCTTCAGGGCTCCAGATAAGAAGGAGTAAAGTAAACTGAACAAATCCAACATTTTCTCACCAAATCCTATGGTGTTACTACTTATTATAATCGTCTGGAAGAGACAATTCTAATAGGTAGTGACACCATGGGGTTTAATGCAGAAATAAAGATTTTAATTTCTGAAATACTCCCCTTATCTGGAGCTCTGGTGCTTACTGTTGCTTATTCAGCAAAGCAGGGTCCTCGTGCTAAAACCAATGTATGACATTATTTTGTCTTAATTTTTTCTTCATGGATCTTTTTCAGTATCTAAGAGAGGTAGATTGCTTAAAGCAGGATATAATTAATGCAGAAACGTTTTATATTTCTGTTTAGTTTTTATTCAGTTTTAAGAAGTTCTAGATGTCTTTAACCCTAAAAAAATCTTCTTTTATCTTAACCCATTACCCCATTGCCTGTTTCTAGTTTTGAAGACTGGTGACTACTTAAAGCAGGTTGAAAGCAAAGCAGAATGAGCCTTAAGGCACATTCTGCTTTACTTTCAACCTGCTTTAAACTACAATCTTCTAGGAAAAAGAAAATATTTGTTATGGGACATATACATCACAGTATAATGTGAAACTATTTATGAATGTACTTAAGTACAGGAATAAATCAAAGGCGTAAAAAGGTGAATTTATGGGGATATTGGTTTAAACTTTGTCTGGTAAGATATAACAATTGAAAGCAAAGCTCATGATAAAGAGAATATTGCAAACATTATAATAAATCCTTAATTGTCTCCATCAGAAACTATGATGTTGCCGCTCACTTGAATCAGAGTGCTCTGTGGCGATTGTACTGAGTAGTAACAACATAGGATTTGGTGGATGAATAGAGTAGAAATCATCATGGCAGTGAATGTTGTAGATGATGCCAAATTTGCAGTGGAGATGATGTCATACCAGTGAATTACTCCCTAAGAAGTTCCATCTAATTTTGCTCAATATTAACCCTGGTCATGCTGGCAGCTGGACCTGGAAAAGTGTCCATCCTTTGCAATCCTGAAGGAGCCCTTTGATCAGGGTATCCATTGTTTGCAACATGTTTAAATATTTTAACCCATTACCCCTTAAAAACACCTTTTTACGCCTCTTACTTATTCCTCCACTGAAGAAAAAAGTTCAAGTTTATACAGCAAAGAATATGTACCAAAAGAAATATTTTCCATATCCTAGAAGATGGTAGCTTAAAGCAGGCTGAAAGTAAAGCAGAATGTGCCATAAGGCACATTCTGCTTTACTTTCAACCTGCTTTAAGTGGTCACCTGTTTTCCAAGCAAGAAATAGGCTAAGAGGTAATGGGTTAAGACAATTCCCTAAAAATCAATATAAACAGCTCATTATTAGAAGAGTCCATTTTGAGAGTGAGCTGTGTATTAATATATATTAAGGGTTAATAAGCCATTCTACACCCCCTCAAACTGTTACTTCAGTTACAGAAAGTGATGAAACAAAAGATACGATATTGATTACCTTTAAGGGTCTGGTATAAATGGTTTTATTGACTATAACCTGGGACTCCACATATATAACAGGAAATAAATCACTACATTTATTGTTCTGTAAGAAATTGGAACTGTTTTGTCGCATGAAAGATTGGACATTATGGTCAATTTGAGTTTTTAGATGGCAAAATATTAACGTACATAGTACAGTGTGCCAGTTTTCACTTGTAGGAGCAGTAGGAGAGAGATCTATTAACCTATCCCCCCCCCCCCCCTTGTTTATAGTTTTGAAGATAGGTGAACACTTAACCCATTACTCAATAGCCTGTTCCTAGTTTTGAAGACAGATGGCCACTTAAAGCAGGTTGAAAGTAAAGCAGAATGCGCATTTAGGCGCATTCTGACTTACTTTCAGCCTGCTTTAAGTTATTATCTGCTAGAATATATGTATAGAAAAAAAAAAATCTTATTTGTAACAGTATAAATTGGATTATTTTCTTCAGTAGAGGAATAAATAAAAGACATAAAAAGGTGTATTAATGGAGTAGTGGGTTAAAAGTTAAAGCATATTGAAAGTAAAGTAGAATGCACCTTTCAGCCCATTCTGCATTACTTTCAGCCTGCTGTAATTAAGCTACCATCTGCTAGAATATGGAAAATATTTCTTATGTTGCATAATCATGACAGTATAAAATGGATTTATTGTCATCAATGGAGGAATAAATTAATGGTGTAAACAAGACCATGTTCAATAAAAACATGTGCCCCCGGTGGCATCCTTGACAATATATTCTGAATATAAGTCCAAATTAGGTCAAGGTCAAGGTGAGGTTGGGTAATATTGGTGAATTGGTAATGGTCCAAGGCAGCAACTGTATCAGTATCAAAGCTTTGTAGTCAATAGTGTTGGTGTAGACAAAACGGTAAAGCTAGTTAACCAAAAAATAACCAATTTTAAAATATTCTAAGCCAACTTTAAAATATTCTAAGTCCAAATTAGGTCAATGTCAAGGTCAAAATCAAGGTTAGGTAATTTGGGTGGATTGGTAGTGGTCCAAGGCTACAACTGTATTAGTGTTAAAGCATTGTAGTCAGTTGTGTTGACGCTAGAAGAAACGGTAAAATCAGTAGTTAACCAAGAAATAGCCAATTTACAATATTCTAATTCCAAATTAGGTCAAGGTCAAAATCATGGTTTGGTGTTATTGGTGGATTGGGAATGGTCCAAGGCAACAACTATTTAAGTATCCAAGCATTTGAATAATCAGTGTTGAAGATAGATGAAACAGTAAAATCTAGTTAACCTTTTAAGGACGGAAGGACGGGAAATCACTTTGTGCCTCTGCATTATCAGATGCTGAGGCCTAAAAAGCGTTTTTACTGAGTAATGGGTAAGAAGACACATAAGATTGTATGGTTATAGCTTGCAAACTATAGAAGGAGTTCAAAAAGATGGACCATTAGTATCAGTGAAGTATGCACCAGTTATGTGGACCTGTACAAACAGACCATTGCACTGAGCTCCGACTAATTATCATGGGGACATAAAAACGCAGACATCACTTGGGATAAGAGGGAGTAAAATGAACAAATCCAACATTTGTTTCACTCATGTCAGCAACAAATCCTATGGTGTAACTACTCATTAGAATCGTTTCGAAGAGACGATTCTAATGAGTAGTAACACCATAGGGTTAAATGCAAAAATAAAGATTTTAGTTTTTGAAATACTCCCCTTATCTGGAGTTCTGCTTGGTATATGAAATCTTGTCCATCATTAAGAACATACTAACATCCTTGATAAGGTCATTTACATATGTACTGTACTAATGTCCTCATGAAATCATGATAGCGACTGCCCTTGAGGCATCGTTACCCTACTGTTACAATGACAGCCATGAGTTTGTCCTACATGTAGTACATATAGGGAGCCAGTACGCCAGAAACCATTAAATCATGTCTTAATTAATAAACAATTATATCTTGTTATTGCAAGCACCTGAATGAAGACAGATTGGTTGTGTCAAACACAGGTGACAGGGCTTACAGTAATATGTAGATTCTGCTTACCTTTCAGTTTCAGCCTGTTTTAACCCTTTACCCCATAAATACCCCTTTTTACGACTTTTAATTTATTCCTCCACTGAAAGAAATAGTTCCAATTTATACAGTCAGGAATATATAGCAAAAGAAAAAGTTTCTATATTCTATCAGATGATAGCTTAAAGCAGGCTGAAAGTAAAGCAGAATGCGCCCTAAGGCACATTCTGCTTTACTTTCAACCTGCTTTAGGTAGTTACCTGTTTTCAAAACTAGAAAAATGCTATGGGGTAATGGGTTAACCCTTTACCCCATAGCTTGTTTCTAATATTGAAGACAGGTGACCACTTAACCCTTTCCTCCCTGAAACCTCGAATGGACAATTCTAGTTTTCAGTTAAGTATAGTCCATTTCTCACTTTTAAGGGTTGATTTTCACAATATACATGTACATGAAAGTCAAAATGACAAACAGTGTAGACACTGATCAGAGCCCTCTGATTAGGGTCTGCATCTTTTTTTCTAAGTTCCATTTTTATAAAATGTCTTCTAAAAACACCTCTTAAATCAGCATATTATTCAAAAGGTGTTTTGTATTTTATCATAATAAGATGTCCTTGATTCGAATGTGTAGGAAACAATTTTACAATGTTTGCAGATGATAGTGCAGATTTATCATATTTATCTTCAGGGCTGCTACAAGTTGACATGAAAAAGCCTAAGATTTCCAAATTTGGATTTTTCAAGTGCGAGTTTACGAATCATACCTTTACCCCATAGCCTTTTTCTTGTTTTGTTGACATGCGAATACTTAAAGCAGGCTGTAAGTAAAGCAGAATGCGCCTTAGGGCACATTCTGCTTTACTTTCATCCTGCTTTAAGCTACAATGTACTGGGGAAAAATCCGGAGATTTAGAAAAAATCCAAAGAAATGGCAGCCCTGTATCTTTGCCTTATGCATTATTTGTTGCACTTTCATCCCTTTCATTGCAGGGGCTGTGTATGTAGGCAATGTAAATCTTTAGCAAACAGTGAAGACCCAGATCAGAAAGCTCCTAAAGGAGCCCTCTGATCAGGATCTGCACTGTTTATATTGTGGGGACAAACACTTGAAAAGTCAATACAAATGGAGTCAAATACCAGAAAATGAAACAGTTTATATAAGCATGCATTCACAATTTAAAAAGGTCAGATGTAGTGTTTAACTTTCTGCAAAGATAACATTCCTTTCAAGTTCAAGTTCATCTGATGCACATGCTATATTAACCAGATGCTATGAAATTTGCTTGAAAAACCATTCTCTACCCTGTATATGGCTGTAAAACTTCAAATTGGACAACTCAATTTTTGACTATTTAGGGTTGTTTTGTCAATGTACATGTATTGCAATATAAATTGTATATTGACAAACAGTATAGACCCTGACCATAGGAATGCTCCGGTCTGGGTCTTCACTTTATTTGCATATGACAAGTGTACTCTTCACAGGTACACTGTTTGCACAGAACTTATATAGATCTATATGTGTGACTGGGGTTCAAAGGGATATCAAGACTTGACTGTACTTAATGGTCACACTTTCACGGAATGATGTCACCCAGTCAATAACAAGGTGTTAGAAAAATACAGAGATACCGCGGCCAATCTGTGTCCCCTTGTCTGTTTACCTGTCTGTCCTGTATCACAGCCATAAAGTGTTACAGGTGCATGCTTAGATATAACTGTAATTATCCTTATTTATATTGGAACACACATGCCTGAGCAAACAGTGTAGACCCTGATCAGACTGATTCTTCAGGAACAGTCTGATCAGGCCAGGGTCTACATTGTTTGCCTTCAGTTTGCACATTTTTGTTCTGTATTCAGTTCTCATTCATCCTAAAGACTGTCATTTTCCATTAGTTTCTGAAAATGCTTTAATTTATATGATTTCAATTACAGGTTTTTTAGATTTCATTGTGTTCCATGACATGAAGTTATTTTCCGGTAACCCGAAAACAGCCTGTTTTCGCGAAAACAATATGAGGTCACGAAAACAACGTAGAAAAAAGGTTTTATGTACTGAAAACGTATTTAAAAGCATATGTTTCAATTTAATGGTTTATAATGAATTATAATGCCCCCTTTCCGATAAAAATGCTTTTTATTGACCAAAATTGGCAACGGTATGAAAAATGTTGGTCTGTAATATCATACGAAAACAGCATAGAAAATATGTTTTGTGTACTAATATCGCATTCAAAGACATAAACAGTGTTTAATAATAATAATTTGAACTAATAACCGACATTTAGGCTAAAAAGGTTGCCTTTGTTGACCTACAATCGACAATAAAATTGACCAAAATCGGCGACGCTATGAAAAATTTGTAATGAATTTACGTTGCTTTAACATTATTTCAGTCATATTGCAACATTAAGCTAATTACAGGTGGAGGAAGACCCCAGAAGCCCTTTTTGCACTTGGTGTTTCAGACACAAATCAGCAACGCTGTGGAACCACCGACCTCCGGCAAGTCAGCTGGAAGGCTTCCCCGCATGCCCAGAGTGAGACTGTGGAATTCGAACCCACAGCGGAGGGAAGCTTAGTGATTGTCAGTCACTGTGACTATAACGGCTAGGCCACGGAGGCCCCTCAAGTCTGTTTCCAGTATCATTACTAGCAAGTACAATAATTTCTAGTGTTCCAAAAAAAACACCAAAATTTTGACATCAATTACAACAGTGTGGTTATGGATGAAAACCAGGTCACTTATAATTGCACCCTAAGAGGGGACTGCTTAACCCATTACCCAAAAAAAGCCTTTTTACTCTTTTAATTTATTCCTCCAATGGAGAGGAAACTTCCAATTTATACAGTCATGAATATGCAAAATAAGAAATTGTTTCTATATCCTAGCAGATGGTAGCTTCAAGCAGGCTGAAAGTAAAGCAGAGAGTAACTTAAGGCAAATTCTGCTTTGCTTTCAACCTGCTATAAGTGGTCAACTATCTTCCATTTTAGAAATTGGCTATGGGTTAATGGGTTAAAGCAGGCTGGAAGTGAAGCAGAAATCTCCTTCAGAAGCTTTCTGCTTTACTTCCAGCCTGCTTTAAGTGAATAAAGGTTAAAGTCAAGAATATTTTAATACATACATGAACATGGTTTCCACTTTACATAATGTTTTTGTACTGACTAAGAACTTCAATCAATAAAACTTAGTAAGCATGAATCAGAAACTTTGTCCTCTGTACGAACTGAACTGTTGATCTACTGTTCTCAAATTTAACCATTAATACCCTTTCCTCAATAATAGAAAGGTAAAATCATCTATGTCTAGTTATTGCTTAAGACATGTGGCTGCTTAAAGCAAGATGAAAGTAAAGCAGAAAGTTCCTTTAGGAATTTTCTGCTTTACTTTCATTTTGCTTTAAGCAAAAAACCACCATAAAAGAATATTCATTTGTGACACTTATTTTTAAGTGTACATAAAGTTATCCAGAAGTGTTTTTATGGAGTAAAGGGTTAACCCTTTCCCACCGAGTATTAATATATATGAACTCTCGCCACTATGAACATCTATCATATGAACTATTTCATTGGCTAATACAATACGGAGCTTAAGGAGCTTTCTGGTCTTGATCTGCACTGTTTTCAACAAGTGTGAATACATGCTAATAGCAGGACAAGGGTAAATCAGGGCTCCAGATAAGAAATAGTTTACTAGACAAATTCAATATTTTCTCACTCATTTCAGCAACAATCCTATGGTGTTACTACTCATTAGAATTGTCTCGAAGAGACAATTCTAATGAGTAGTGACACCATAGGGTTTAATGCAGAAATAAAGATTTTAGTTTTTGAAAAACTACTCTTATCTGGTGCCCTGGTAAATACCAGTAGTATGTTCATCATGTGAATTGAAACATAACCTGAAACATGTGACCTACAGGTAATACTCATAAGACATGTTCTTATTGATTACAAATGCAAACCAGTGTTTAAAGATTAAACCCTTTAAATGTGGATGGTATTATGAAATAAGCTATAAAAATACACTGCTGCTGTAAATACATCCTTTGCAAACAGCATAGACCCAGATAAGACTATTAAGAGGTCTCATAAAGGATCCTACTAATCTGGGTGTGTAAAAAGGAGAAAACATTATTCTTTCCCAATAAACGTGCCTACGTTAAATCTATTATTTCCATTGCACACAGTTAGGAGCCAGATCAGACGCTAGGTTGCCTATCAGCTTAAATTAAATTGTGAGAAATGTCAAAAAGTTGCAATTTCCTACATTTTACTGCTACACGTTTGGTTTGCATTTAAACTGGAAGGAATAATGTTTTCTCCAGTGTATTTATCAATCATCCTTTTTTTATATTTTTGGGACAAACCCTTTCAGAATCAAAGTAAGCTGGCCTGATTTATCATAAAACAGAAGAGTCACAATCTGAGTCCATTTGAAAAATCAGCATACTGCACAGGGGGTAATTTTGATAATTTTGAACGCAGTGCTGCCAGTCACAGATTACTGATAATCCCATAGTTGAGATATCTAAAGACATGATGATGTGACTGCTAAACGCAATGTAGCCAGGTTGAGATTATGGTGGAAAAGCTAAACTACTTCACTGTGTGGCTTGATAGCTCAGTGGTTACAGTGTTGGCACAGTTAGCCAAAGGCCCTGACCATGGTCTATATGTTTGGCATAAAGCTGCTGTCGGTCTTAGTGACACTCTATCCATCTTCTTTTGAAAGATTACAGAAGACAATGGTTTGGTTATACCTCTCTGTTACAGCCAATAAAATAGAGATTAATTGACTGCATAAAAACAGGTGACAGCTTAAAGCAAGGTGACAGTAAAACAGAAAGCTCCTGAAGGAGCTTTCTGTTTTACTGCAACCTTGTTTTAAGCAGTCACCTGTCTGAAACACCTAATAATTAACACAATTTAGTGGCCGTAATAGAGAGGTTTTACTGTACATTTCAAAAAACATAATGTAAGTCACATGAGTCCATTGATTTCCTGACAGTCAACAGCTTGCCTGCCCACACAAATAAACATCACAGTTCAAAACCTTTACTTCTTAGTCTGTTACTAGTTTTCAAGACAGTTGACTACTTAAAACAGGTTGAAAGTAAAGCAGAATGTGCCTTTAAAGGCACATTCTGCATTACTTTCAGCCTGCTTTAAGCTACCATCTGCTCTGATCTGGGACTTCAATGTTTGCATAAGACAAGTGTACTTTTCACATGTACACTGCTTGCAATGGACATGTATAGTTCAAAGAGATACAAAGAATAGCTGCTAAATATGATATTCAATTTTCACAACTATACATTATGAGAGTGGAGAAACTGTTTACAAAGGCATCACTTGTTCCCCATTCACAGAAATGTCAATGTTTAACATTGACTGATTGGTTACTGCTTCAACATTGTTGATCAGTTTCTTAGACAAAATTGAAATCATCTAGGTTTACAATCTTATAACAACTGATTCATTGATCACCTAGATAAGATAATGCCAGATATATCTGATGGCTTTATTCCAGTATTTAACTGTTGCATAACAAATGATAACTTAAGCCTAGGATAAGCAAACTGAGAGGGCTTTAACTCTTTGTATGCTAGTGGCGTAAAAACGTTATCACCGTAGCAAATAGTTAAGATCCAGATCAGATGCTATGTAGCCCGGCATCTCATCCAGATCCAAACTGTTTGCACTCTGAACCTGTTATGATTTTTTTTTTTAAATTCTATTGTTAGAACATAAGCAGACGACAATTGGTACAGACAAAAAAGTTACCCTAGAAGAGTCAGTAAATGTCGTCTGCTGAAAATGTATTCACCTAAAATTCTCAGTTGAATTATTTTTTCAAAATGTGTCGGTATACTATCAGAGCGACAAACAGTTTGAGTCCTGATCAGGCCTCACATTTTATGGGACCTGATCTAGATCCAAACTGTTTGCAAAAGTCTTCATTACTTGTCTCATGCATTTAAAGGGTAAGCAAATATCATATTATATCACTGATTTAACCTTTTACCAACTGTGATGTAAGTTGTTCTATTTGTGTTAGGCTCCTAAACAAATACATGTATGCATAAGGTCATAAATTAAAGACCCTTCTCTTTTTGAAAATTGTATACCCTATAGTTCCTTTTAAATACCCCAGCAAAATACAAGATCCAAAAGTATATTCAGGGTTTCAGTATTAAAACAGTATTACCTTTGAAAACAGTTTGGATCAAGATGAGACGCCGCAAAATCAGGATACAACTGTTTGACACTCTAACCCTATTACAACTCATTACACCATATGCCTTTTTACGGCTTTAATTATTCCTCCATTGACGAAATTATTTACAATTTATGCATTCATGAATAAGCACCACAAGAAATATACTCTGTATGCTAGCAGCTGGTAGCTTAACCCATTACCCCGTAAATACGCTTTTACGCCTTTAATTTCTTCCTCAAGATTATGAAGAAAATAGTTCCAATTTTGCTTCTACATTGAATAAGAATCATAAGAAATATTTTCTATATTCTTGCAGATAATAGCTTACAGCAGACTGAAAGTAAAGCAGAATGCGCCTTTAGGGCGCATTCTGCTTTAAGTGTTCAACTGTCTTCGAAACTAGAAACAGGCTATTGGGTAATGGGTTAAAGACAGCAAGTTATCCGGAGTCTTGTTACAATGTTTGCAAAAAAAATTGAATTCAGATCTGATGCACAGTAATTACTCTAGTGACTAGATTCTGTTTGAAACCCTAATTGCAATTGCAATATATGCAGAAAATTCAAATATTTGATTTTGACATAAAACTGCAGACAGCAGATTTCAAGCAGTTGGAGTCTGTTTCTAGTTTTGAAGTCGGGTGACCATTTAAAGCAAGATGAAAGTAAAGCATTAACATACATTTTGCTTTACTTTCAGCCTGCTTTAATTAAAGCTACCATCTGATAGAATACACATTGTAGCTAATATTTCCTACGGTACATTTTTATGACTGTATAAATTGAAACTTTTGTTGAGTCTATAGGAATAAATAAAAGGCTTTAAAAGCTGTATCTATGGAGAAATGGGATAATAATGGCGGTGAAAGAGTTGACAAGTGATAAAATCAATTAGCCAGTACTATCAGTATAGTGTTGATAAGATAGATATCTAGTTTATTAGCCTTAAGATAAATACAACAAAGCCAGTTTACAGCCACAACTGATCAGAAAATATGCATTTACAGCCCTTAAATAAAGATAGCTGCTTAATGCAGGGAAATGTAATGCAGAAAGCTCCAATTGGAGCTTTCTGCATTACATTTTCCTGCAATAAGCACAAGCAGTAATCGGCCTTAGACGTTTTTGTGATTCTTTATAATTTTATTGAGTACCGTAATGAGTTTTTACTGTACAAATCATGGTTGTATGGTATGATTACAGTAAAACCTCTCTATAACGGCCACTAAAACGAGGACTAATTGGTTATTTAAATGACAGGTGACAGCTTAAAGCAAGGTGACAGTAAAACAGAAAGCTCCTACAGGAGCTTTCTGTTTTACTGTCACCATGCTTTAAGCAGTCACCTGTCAAAAACAACTAATAAATTAGCACACTTTAGTGGCCGTTATAGAGAGGTTTTACTGTACAATCTAGGCAGTGACCTATAACATTCACTTTCTGTATTCTACAAGTAAAATCACTATTGCTGCAACAAAGAACCATAATATTTATTGATAATATCATTTACTGTGCAAACTGTATTATACGACATTAATGGTGTTAAAGATAGGTGACAGTTCAAAGCAGGGTGAATATAAAGGAGCTTTCAGCTTTACTTTCATCTTGGTTAAAATAATCACTGTTTTAAGTTTAAGTATTCCAATGATCTGCCTTAATCTTTTCCTTATTATATAGCCTGTTCTAGGTTTTCTTAAAGACAGTTTATCACTTAAAGCAGGTTGATAGTAAAGCAGAATGCTCCCAAAGGAACAATCTGCTTTACTTTCAGTCTGCTTTGCTCTTTCCATCTTAAAAAATATTTAAAATGCCATCCGTGATTCATTTCCAGAATTTTATAGCTAGAAAGAACTACTTTTCGCAGTGCAAGAATAAGTAGACGTGCCAAATATGCATATTATGAAGTAATGGGTTAAACACTGAAGCTAGACTTTCTTTTAAATTTAAACCGAAAATGGCTGTCAGTGTGATAACTGATAGTTCTAGTTAAGTGTACTGTAAATCTCTTACTATTACAATGGCAGTATATTTACAATGTATATTATTCACTATTTAGTCATTTTCTTTTACCATAATGACAAGTAAATGAGTTTCTATATATGAGACGGAGAAATTCTGTCATACTTGTGTTGAGCTGCCCTTCTTAAACTCTTTGCATGCTGGGTAATTTTTCATCTGCAAAAATTGTCGTCTGCAACTGTTCTAAAAACATAATTATATAATTTTCTTTTCAAAACAGAGTCAGAGTGTCAAACTGTTTGGATCCTGATGAGGCGCCATGTTACACGGCATCTCATATGGATCCAAACTGTTTGCAAAGGTAGCACTGTGGCATGTACATCTGCCGCTAGCATGCAAAGAGTTAAATACTATAAACATTTCTCTCTCAAAAGACAGATGATCGCTTAAACCATTACTGTGATTACAGCGCTCCCTCTCTACAACGACACCATATGGGAGACAACATTTGTGTGCGTTGTTTGGAGGGAGTCATTATAGGGAGGGAAATTTACTTACATTTGCAAACAGTTTGAATCCAGATCAGACGCCGCGTAACTGTTTGTCACTCGCCAATATATTTATTCTTTCAAAATTTCCACCTATATGTAATTTTGAGAAAATCAGCAGACGGTATTTTAGCCTAAGCCATGAAAAGGTTGGACATAAATGTCTTTTTTTTTTAGAACAGCGACAAGGGTTGTTGTAAGGAGGGAGTCGTTGATAGGGCCGTTGTAGGGAGGGAGCGCTGTACAAAGAAATCAGAAAGCTCATGTAAAAGCTTTCTGCTTTACTTTTGTCCTGCATTAAGCTTTCGCCAGTACTAAAAAAATGATAATTCACCTTTAATTTGGTGGCAGTTTGTTAATGTAATAAATGTATGATTGTGCTTTGTGATGCATTCTTATGTTCTTTATGTCGGTTAAAAAAGCTATACATAGCTCATGTTATTTGTTATGAAATGTCTGACAATAAATAAATATTGATTTGATTTTATCATTTTGCTAAATATTTTCAGCCTGCTTTAGCTACCAATTCTAGGCAATATTTCTTATGGTGCATATCTATGACTGTATAAAGTGAAACTATTTTTTTCAGTGGAGGAATAAATTAACTCTGTTACCGTTCTATGCTCTAACCCTTACACTACTATAATATCGTCTGCTTTTATTTCAAAAGATTAAAATGTTTGACAGTTTGAACATAATGGGCAAACAGTTTGGATCCTGATCATATGCTGTGTTACACAGTAGCTCATCCAAACTGTTCCCTTATAAATGTAATTTGAAAAAGTATTATAGAGCTTGGCAGCAAACAATTTAATGGAATAATTAGGCACATTCATGGAGTAATGGGTTAACACAAGTTAGAGCAATGTGACTTCTGATCAGTTGTGTAGTGGCTGCATTGCTTGCAGCAGTATTACTATTACTAAGACTATCATCTCTGAGTATGAAGAGTGACTTACAATACTGATCAGATCTTTCCCCAAGGCACTGCCTACTTGTATATATTATAATATATACTAAAATCTTCGTCATTAACAGTTGCATGTCCTGTTTTTATATATTCATATGATGTGCAAGATATTTCTGTATTTAAGGGTTTTACAAGACAAAACTAAGCAGTCAAATATCTCTACCTCACAAAGTTTCAATTTCGTATAAATATAATTCTCCATACCGTAATAGTCGCGTAACTTGCAAGCCAATCTATTTCCATTGGGTTTTTTTCACAACTTTGGGAATGGGTTGGTACCCATTCAATTTGGGAAAATATCCCCTAAAACGACATAAAATACTTGATTCTGGAAAAAAAATCCCGCTGTAAAATCCTCACTTTGGGATGAAAAACCCTTGTTTTCAAATGGTAACCGTTAAACGGGTAAAAAAAAAACCTGATTTCTCACTTCACACATTCAACCCTAGATTAGTGATGAATAAACATGATGTTAGTAGTTACCAACAGGCCTACCATTCCTCCGGATTTTTCCTAAATCTCCGGATTTTTTGTCATTTCTCCGGATCTCCGGATTTTTTCCGCAATCTCCGGATTTTTTAAAAAATCTACCAGAAAAAATCCTAATCCCCGATTCAGTGCAACAGACAGCACCTTCTCGGACTTTTAAATAAGAGAAAAGCAATAAAAGTATTCCGAATGCTATTTTTATTGGTTCTTATCGGGTCATTGACTGGATTAGCAGCTTGTCCACAACCAATCAAACATGTAATTACCACCTGTGGTTCTGATTCGACTGAGGGCTGAGAAGTAGATACGGCATGCACATTATTTATGACACGTCTGGTTCTACATGTTGCATAGTGTGGTGTACACACTTCATTTTATGACACGACAGGTTCACGCATTACATAGCGATAAAGTGATATGGTATTGCAGGCAAACAGCCAGATTGCCGATATCGTAAAGAAGCTATACACGGGAGCAAAATTGCTATACCCAAGAGAAAAAATGCAGCCAAATGAAATCGGCTTTGAATTTTTAAAAAAAAAAAATTAAAATTACGGCAGTGTGTCATGGAATAAAGGCAGGACGTGACGCCCTGCTAAAAGTGTCTAGCCATGAGTATATTTATACGAATATTATTAACTTACTAATGTGCAAAATCAGATGTAAGACATTGATACTATAACTTTTCTAATCCTTATCACAGAACACAGTTGTCTGACCGGGGTCTATAGGACCTACTGCTAAAAAGAGTAAATATTTGCAACTATGGAGAATACAGTTGAGTTGCCCCTAGCAGTATTTATGATGTTTCCTTATTTTTTTTTTATTATAGTTTTTATTTTACAGTGTTTATTGCAATAAAGTTTATACTGCTATTCTTTGTGTGTATGTTTGTAATATATAGATAATGTTTGCAATGGTGTGATTTATATTTGAAAAGATGGTTTTTAACTTCTAAATACAAAAGCGCACAAATAAGGATTTTCGATTAAAAAGCGCGCTTTTGGGAATCGCGCCTTCAAAGGCGCGATTTTGAAAATCGCGCTTTAAAATCAAAATTTGGGAAAATCTTAGGATTTTTTTTTTGAAATTATGGTAGGCCTGTACCAAATAGTGTATCTGCGAAGCGTATACTTGTCCTGATCAGAGGGCTCATACAGGAGCCCTTTGAGTACAGCCTGCACAGTTTATTAAAGTTATTTTGCAGCATATTGCATAAAACGCCCAGGGCTGAATAGTCATAAATGGACTAGACAATAAAAAATAAGACTAAGACTTAATTGGAAAATTGATTGTTTCATTAAAAAAGTTTTGAAAGAGTTAGTCCCCCTCCCATTTGACCACTATTGATAAATAAAAAGTTCAGAAGGTAAGTAATCACTTTAAGGAACTTGATTTGACAGTCCCCACGGCTGGTGAGGTTTATGGTCTTAACGTACCAATGCCTCAATGTACCAGTCTCAATGTACCATTTTTCTAGACTGAACGTACCACTATATAAAATTATAGAAAACAGTTTTATTTTACTTATTTTTAAATAAAGAAATGGTTTATAATTATCCCCATTCAAATTTGATTGAATTATGATATTTGTAGTTAAAAAAATGTTTAAGAAGCAAATAATTCTACGAAGATTAATGCTATGCTAAAAGTGTATGAAACAACACTGCCTTATCAACACACACAGTAGCGGATAATACTCGCATAGGAACATTGTATATAAAAAAAATCATTTATTTCATCCAAGTAACATATATAAAGCACTATTGAACATTTTTCATCAATTAATAACGGTCTATAATGGTTGCGATACAGGCTTTTAAAATGGTACGTTCAGACTGAAAATGGTACATTGAGGCAATGGTACATTAATGAAATGGGACGTTAAGACTAGCTACCGCTGGTGACAGCTTAATGCAGAAATGTTATCCTAAAGCAGTTTAGTGCATTGTCAGTAATATGTCTCTTGAACCATCTGCCCTGAATGGTCAGGATCCAAACTGTTTGCATATGCCACAGTTTACAAAATTAATTAACGATGAACTATACAATGATATTCTACTGTACATAACAATTTGATTATGATTGGATATCAGGGGTCCAGATAAGAGGGAGTAAACTAAACAACAAATCCAACATTTTCTCACTCATTTCAGCACCAAATTCCTGCGATGTTAGTCTTACTATCTATCTATAGATAATGCCGGACTCCACTTTCGTGTATTATTGGCATGGGGGGTTTATGCGCCGTGCATATTAAAACTAATAAAAGCAAATAAAATTTGTGAAAGGAAGACTTCAAAAGAAGATAGAGAGAAGAAATAAAGTGTGACAGGTGTTAAAATAGGTGAAAACAAAGAAGCTAAAAACACTGAAATAAGAGAGGGACTCAGGGTGTTTCGGAACCCCTCGAGATCAGGTTGGAGGACCGTATCCGCTGGTAGGCTGTTCCACATAACCACTGTATAGGGATTACCGATAGAAGGAGAACCTGAAGTAGTTCGCCGTGGTATGTACCTGTCGGAAGGATATTAAGGGCGCATGTGCAGGGCTGGACAAATCCACTTGCCCGTCCCATGGGCAAGCTCAAATTCTGTTTGGGCAAGTCCAATTCAGACAGCAAATTGCCCTGGGCAAGGTCGATTTTCCGATCTGGGCAAGCTCAAATTCTTGGAAAAATTGTAAATAAACCAACCTATTGTCTAGTTGCACTTGGTTACAATCAAACACAGCAATATCAGTGCCCCTGCCCCCAACCGCGACTAATATTCCGCGATGAATATGGGGCAAGTCCAAAATTTTGAGTAGCTTGACCTGAAAAATATTTGTCCAGCCCTGATGACACGGGTCATGCCTCTCTAGATAGGATGGCAAGGGTATTGCTACTCATTTAAATCGTCTCAAAGTTACGATTCTAATGAGCAGTGACACCATAGGGTTTAATTCACAAATAAAGAATTTTGTTTTTAAAAATTTTTATACTCCCTTTACCTAGAGCCCTGGATCATGTCATAAGTGTCACTGCAAGTGCAACTGTTGCTGAAAATTGGCAAACATTATTTCCCACTACTGAAAATGATTCGCTAGAGCTCTCTTGTCATAAATCCGTCTGATTAAATGAGTTTCTCCTTTGTTCAAGGTCTCCTGTATCGTTGGACAGAAAAATGGAAAGAAAACTAAAATCGGAATATTGGAAATTCCACATCATTAGTGATTTTAATTCTTAATTAAAATATAAACTTACCTTGACATGGACTCTGATAACCTCCCTGTTCGTGTCTATGCCGTAAAATCCCGCCATTCTAACATTTATTAAATGTCAACTGTTGTTTATTTACATTTGGCGATACATTATTTTTCTGTCCGTCTTGCACGTCATAATTGATGCAAGAATTGAGGAAGATATACAAGACTTTCCGAATGTACACCGGAAATGAAAAATTCAGTTTTAGTATTATTCGGAGTCATTGACAAATATCGGCTCACCTGGAGCTAAGCTACATTAGTAAAGAAGATTTTGAATGCTATCAAATATTTAATATTCTGATCAGATGTGCTTTACAGGGGACGTCTGATCTGGGTCTTCACTATTTAAATAATTTAGAAAAGGTTGTAAATTGTTTGATATATATAGTGTTCAGTTTGAGGCTGTTACAGCGGACCACTGTTACAGCCCCAAACTGAACAGTATCTATATATCAAAAGGTGTTTTGAATGGTCGTTATTGACAGGTTTTGCTGAATCAGATATTACCGGTAAAATCCATGCCATTACACTAGTACAATTTACTGTTTTGTATGTATAAATTTGTATGTATAAATTTGTGTAATTTTAATGGTATTAATCAGGTAACTCTTCTCACGAATGAAGAACGACTCTTCTGGACCCTTTCCATTGCATCTTTTAGATCTATAAAATTATTTAGATTAATTGGATTATGAATGATTGCAATCTCTCATGATATTCTCATTCTACTGTTACTTGGATACTTGCTATCAAATTTGAATACATGTATATGGATCAGATAGCCCATGGAGAGGGATGTCTGATCTGGGTCTTCACTGTTTGATTATCTTATAATAAGAGTGAAATTCTTAGTCTCTTGGATGTCTACTGTTCAGCTGGACCTGTTTGTGGTGACAGAAAGGGTCAATATGGACGGGTTTTGCTGAATCAGATCTGGGCCACATAATGTTATTTTCATGCTACTACATTGTTGTTTTGTAGGTACCGGCAATATTCTGTATTGAGATTATGAATTCTTAAAGTCAATATTCTCATTCTCCTGCTTTTACATGTTATATCGAATGTTCAATATCCTGGTCGGACATCCTTTACGAAGAGTGGGTCTTCATTATTTGATTATATTATGACAACTTAAAGTAAACGTATTATTGTCGTTATAGACAGGCTTTGTTGAATTAGATCTTTGCCCATTTTCCATGCCATTGTTTTGTATGTTTGTGTTATTTTGTTTTATTTGTCACATGCCCTCATGGCGCATTGGCTTTAATAATAAAACTTGAAAACTTGAAACTAGTCTGGATTCCCTCCCCTTATCTATAGAGATATGCGTAGTTGTTTAAGTACGACGGGAACCAGACCATGAATCCCCTTATCAGGGTCTATATACATATTTGCCAGTTGTCAATAATCCGTAAACACAAACAGGGCTGCCATAAGTTGGCATGAAAAATCCTAACATTTCCAAATTTGCATTTTTCAAGTGCGAATTTACGAATCGTACCTTTACCCTATAGCCTGTTTCTAGTTTTGTTGATACGTGGCTTCTTAAAGCAGGCTGGAAGTAAAGCAGAATGCGCCTTATGGCGCATTCTGCTTTACTTTCAGCCTGCTTTAAGAAGCCACATTCTAGAAAAAAAATCCTAAGATATAGGAAAAATCCGGAGAAATGGAAGCCCTGCGCACAAACACCATAAAGTGTAAAATATCGCACTGACTTAAATTAAAGTTGAAAGAAAAATCCCATTTTAATATCTGAGTCAATTCTCGAGGAGTCACCAATAAGTTTGATGCCAAGTAATACCAATAAGGTAGAATTTGTAGTTGTTGAACCCATTCAGCCCTAGCGACGAGTATAATCGTCATTTACAAACTTGTAATTGCCTAGTGATAATTACACATGCCCTGTGCAAACAGTACATACCCATATCAGAGGGCCCCTTAATGAGCCTTCTGATAAGGGTCTACACTGTTTGTCATTAGACAGTTAATTATAGGATTCAATTGTAAATAGTTCACAGTGAATTTATTTTAATTGGAAAGTGGGGTAGCTCATTTCAAGTTTCAGGGGTGAATGCAGAAAGTGGGGGTATAATTATTGCCCCGCATTGTGTAGCCGACAGTTGGGAGTTTTATGCAATTTTAACTTAAGAAGCACTTATATGAATGCAAACAGCATGGTTCCTGGCCAGACAGAGCCTTGCATAACGTTTGATCAGGAACTAAACTGTTTGCAAAATTATTACCTGTGTTGTCGGTCTTGGCAGTGGGTTATCATTTAATAAGCAAGGTTTGATTCACAGTGCTCCCTCTCTACAACGGCCCTCCGAACAACGATTCCCTCCTTACAACGGCCCTTGCCGCAGTTCCCTTATCAGGACAATTATGCCTGACGCTTTTACTGCTTTATCGTCTGCTTAAAGTTGTCGTCTGCTATTTTTCTCAAAGTTACATATTGGACATTTTGACAGAAAAACACTTAATGACGAGTGACAAACAGCTTGAATCCAGACCAGACGCCGCGTTACGCGGCGTCTGATCTGTATTCAAGCTGTTTGCAAATGTAAGCCAATACCCCCCCCCCCCCCCCCCCCCTATAACGACTCCCTCCGAACAACGCACACTATTTGTGTCTCCTATTTGGGTTTCGTTGTAGAGAGGGAGCGCTGTATCTTCAAGATCCTCGATCCTCAATCCACGGACTCTTCGTCACTGTTGACTCATTGGTGCGTGGTAGGCTTACACTTATGTAAAATTTTCCTATTCCTCAAAGAATAGGCACTTACAGATATTTCGATATATCGTCGAAATTGAACCAAACGATGTATCGATAGCGATATCACATTGCTAATCGACGACAGCCTTGATCAAATACCGCGGTTTATTTATCTATTGCACTCAGTTTGGCGTCTGCTAGTTAACGATTGAGGTGTTTAAACCCTCGCGTGCATTCTACTATCCCATGTATGTCTGGACATTACAGTGAATTATAAGTGTGTGCTTGATCGAATATACTGTGGTGTCTGTCCATACAGCAGACAGTTACATACATAGCAAACAGGGTAGACCCTGATGAGACGAAGCGTAAAGCGGCATATCATCAGAGTCTACACTGTTTGCTAGTGTATACGTCGTAGGCCATATTGGAATCTAGGCAGATCCGGAATCTGCCCAGGCCTAGCCATATTGGAATTCCAATATGGCTATACAGATCCGGATTCTGCCTAGGCTGTATTAGAACCTAGTTGTTTAAATAAAACATAGGTTTCTGTCTATGTCGTAGACTATGTACTGAAATCTGGGCAGATCTGGAATCTGCCTATGCCATATTAGAATCTAGTTGTTTAAACAATAACAGAGGTATTTTAAACAATTGTTTGATGTAGAGGCAATAACATACGCATTTTTAACAAGTATAGCCTCATGCCGTCCAATTACTTATAAGTCTATTTATTTATTGTTAGTCTATTAATTTATTTATTGTTTTCAGTCTTTTTAGAATTTAGTTTACTTTTAAACTTTAGTTCGAAATAGATAGGTGTGGAATACAGTCAAAAGTGAATGGTTAATTGCATTCTAAACACTTTTTATATTTATTTATTTGTTTAGAAATGTTACTGCTAAGTTTTTTGTTTAAAGCCGCATTGTGTTTTTGAGAAACCTGCATAAAACGGTTGTTTGGGGTCCCATTTGAACTACGTGGGACGTGATTCTTTCACAAAAACCGGTTTTATCTAAGAAATTCGCTTTTCAAATTTTATTTATAATATTTTGGTGCTGCACAAATTAAAGAGCCTCCCTTGTGAATGGAAAGAAGGACAACTCTGTAAATACAGGGCTCCAGATAACGGAAGTATTTCGAAAACTAAAATCTTTATTTCTGCTTTTAAACCCAAAGGTGTCATACTCATTAAAATTGTCTCGAAGAGACGGTTTAGTCAGTAGTAACACCATAGCATTCGGTGCTGAAATGAGTGAGAAAATGTTAGATTAGTTCAGATTACTCTCGCTTACATCTATAGCTGGAACACTGGACATGGCCCTGTTAACCTTTATTCTGCTGCACAGACGTCTGCTTTGACATTGTCGTCTGCAAAATGTGTTCAGTTTAGATTTATGCATTGTTTTAATTAAACAAACATTAAGACGAGTGTCAAACAGTTTGGATCCAGATGAGACGCCGCGTTACGCGGCGTCTTTTTAGATTCAAATAGTTTGCAAACTCCTAAAAGTTACGACCAGTAGGCACAGGGTTAAACACTATGAGATCCAATAACAACATATACATAATTATTCACTAGGGGTAAACGATAAAACAAACTACGGAGAATCTATACCTTGAGCTTGCTGAAAATGACTGTTTCAGCCTTGTCCGCTCTCTAACTCAAACACTTCTGTTTGGATCTTCACCAAACTTGCTACACATGTTTATTAGTATAGAATCTAGGTCAGGTTCAATAACTAGCAAAATCGCATAAGGCATGTCTGAGTTATTGCCCTTGAATAATTAAAAAATGAAATTTTTAGTCATTCAAGGGCAATAACTCCAACATGCCTTGTGCGATTTTGGTAGTTAAGATGACTGACCTAGATTTTATATTAATAAACATTTTCAACAAGTTTGGTGAATATCTGATATAAACTGTATGTGTTAGAAAGCAAAAAATGCTGAAACATTCATTTTTAATACTTAAAGGGCCAAAACTCAGACATGCCACATGCGATTTTTGTAATAATCAAACTAGACCTAAATCTTATATAATCAAATATTTTCAGCAAGTTTAGTGAATATCCGATTAAAACTCTGTGTGTTAGGGTGCTAAATAAAATGACTGAAACAGTCATTTTTTATTAATAAAAAGGCAATGACTCAGATATACCTTTTGCGATTTTAGTAGTAATCAAACTAAACCTTGATTTTATATCAATGAACATTTTCAGCAAGTTTGGTGAAGATCCAATAAAACGTATTTGTGTTAGAGAGCAAAACTTGCTGAAAACAGTCATTTTTAATACATAAAGGGCAAAAACTCAGATATGCCATATGCGATTTTAGTAATAATCAAACTATACCTAAATCTTATATGAATAAATATTTTCAGCATGTTTGGTGAATATCCGATAAAAGCTGTTTGTTTTAGAGTGCAAAAATGACTGAAAAAGTCATTTTTTATTAATTAACAGGCAATAACTCAAAAATACCTTATGCGATTTTAGTAGTAATCGAACTAAACCTTAATTTTATATCAATGAACATTTTCAGCAAGTTTGTGAAAGATCGGATAAAAATTAGTTGAGTTAGAGAGCGGACAAAAAAGTGTGATAGTCTAACTGACTGATGGATAGACGGGCGGAGATAGATACGGTTGCCCCCAGTGAAGTTGTATTCGGCTGTATCACGTGATACTAAGCCGTGTGGAAATGTTTATGTCAGACGTTCTATTTTCGGTTTGTTATGATTTTAAATCGCCCTTTTTGGTGATTTAGGTCCGTCTTCATCATTTCATAGATCAGTTTGGCCCATAAAAATGTTCAAACATTATTATTAACCGTTATCGTATTTCAGGCATTGAGAAAAGGTCTGAAAACACAATGGGACTTTAACACCTAGGTCCTAATTTGGTATATGCTATGTAATATATTCTAATATGACCTATGCAGATTCCGGATCTGCCTAGCCCCATTAGAAATCTAATATTCTAATATGGCCTAGACAGATCCGGAATCCTCATAGGCTGTATCATAAGTCTAATATGGCTAGACCAAATTATAGTTTTCACTCGAGTTAAACACTCACCCTACCGCCACACTTGTGCGTCGTTTACAAACAGTGTACATATAAAGAGTATACACACGTCCCTATGCAAATAGTGTAGACTCAGATCAAAATTGTTTTAGCCAAGGATGGATCTATTTTGTTTTCCAATAATGGGTCCAAACACTATTTAACAAGAATGGGTATACACTGTTTGCAAATGAATGTTCTACACTGGTGGAAAAGGATGGGTCTACAGTGGCGGCAATGATGAGTAGTTTGGGTCATGTACAAAATATACCGGTATACTAGTAAAAATCACACTTATGAACTTTTATTCTTGTTACCATAGATAATTTTATAAGTATGAAACTTTTCCCGATACTTTTCGAACATTAGTAAGATCTGTGATGGAATGGAGTATGGGGCTGTGATTTTGGATCCACACACAGTCAAAAGACATATAAAAGAGCGCCAAAAAAAATCTTCATCAAAATCGCGTTAGATTGGAACCACCTGAAAGAGACAACAGTGATCGCACCGAGGATGGAGAGCTTCAAGATGGTTCTTTACAAGTGTCAAGAATTAAGTGCCTCCCTGTCGTGTTAAAGTCAGAATCAGGATCAAAACTGTTTGCAAATGCGCTTTATGGTGTCAACTGAGAGTGAAAGGGTTGAGCGCCTCCCTGTCGTGTTGGTGTCTTCTGCAGTATTATATAGATATCACACAGATACAGAATATCCTCGTACAATGTTGTTCGACAACAGCGCGGGACTAAGCCCTTTACAGAAAAATATAGTATTTCAAGCTCTTATAAGCCATATAAATTGATTAAAACTTTCAGGGTTTATGGTTGAAGGTACCGTAATCATTATCATGCTGAATTGCCGTCTGCTTCAAATGTATCGTCTGCGAAAAAGTCAAAATAAGTTTTTATATTAGATTACTTTTTATTTAGAATCTATTTACATGTATTTATTTAGACTATTTATTTATTGTTATTATTGTATGTAAACTGAAGAAAAGATGAATATGTGTGACAAACAGTTTGGATACAGATCAAACGCTGCGTCTGACCTGGACCCAAACTGTTTGCAAATGTTAGCCAAATGAATATGGATTTCCGGGCTAACTGACGTACTATAGGTAGCTACGCGTCTGGCAATGTTGACCATGTACGATTAGCTTTGAAAAGTCTAGTCTGGCTCAAAGCTGTTTTCTATGGACGTGCGTTTGTAAACGCGTTTGTTTGGAAATGTAGGCTACATTTTTAAGTACTTTGGAAGACGACGTTATTCTTTCCCAATAAATATGTACAACGTAAAAAGTTTGTGTTAAAGCAAGTAGGCTACTATGCGCCAAACTGGTACCTAATAAACTTGTCATTTTCTGTAGATCTTGATTCTATGTAGATCTGGATCTATAATTTGCGTTCAAATTTTTATTTTTATTTTTTATTTTTAGTTTTATATATGCTTTTAGTCCCGTTCAGGATCTAGTGAATGATTTATATTAACTGGTATGTACATGGTCGCTGATAGATCTACTGTTTGCTTTTCCGGAAAAGTTTCAAAAGATATCCTGGAAAACTATAAAAAAAAATCATAAAGATATTTGTAAACAAGAAATGTCTTCAAAAAAGATGTTCCGTCGAAAGTTAACGTTTATTTTGGGAGTGAACAGTATTCATTATATAAACTTTATACAGGGAAAACCCTTTTTCCTTTATTTCTATGTTAAGGGTGTATGCAACCCATAAGCGATTTTTTCAAAGTATCAAACTTTTTTTCTATCATTGTTTTTTTGGAAGAGCTATTTATGATGAATGAAAAAATGGAAAAAAAAATATATATGGTGGTGTCCCTTTTTTTTTAGCTACAGCGATTTGAAAAAGGTATGTCAAATTTGGACCTTTTCTCTCAAATTTTACCCATGCAGAGTACAAGCTTCAGTAAAATCTATTTCAAACAAAAAAATGGTAATTTGGATTTTCATTATTTATTTCATGTCTATGGTGGTGTTTACACATATAGAAACCAAATTTAGACAAAGCAGGCACTATGTTTGAACAATATGGATCCTCGAATATCAAAAATATGCTTTTTATAGGGCATGGTTTTATCAGATGTTTTATTTTTTGAAAATGAAATAAAATAAAATAAAATAAATAATTATATTTTTTCATTCATCTTAAATAGCTCTTCAATACAAAACCATCATAAAGTGTTTTCATATACTTTGAAATTTCTTAAATTCATGACATTGATACACCCTTAAGTGAAGAAATGAATGTTTGTAAACTACTTTGGAATATGTTTTTTTTTTTTAAATTTTAAACTACTTGCGTAGTTTAATGTTTTTATTATCCCCGTCATTGGTGAGGATTGGGTCGGGGAACCATCCCAATCTCACCTTACAAATCTGTTTTTCAGTTTGACAGTTTAAACATACAAGATCTGTGATATATGGCGAAAAACTCTCTGACATAAACACTAGATTTAAGTTGATTATCCCTTTACCTGATATTAGTGCCTTTTTTTGAGCTTTTTTATTCATTTCTCCGCCAGAAGAAATAGTTCAAATTTATACAGGCATGAACATGTGCAGTAAGAAATATTACTTATATACTAGCAAATTGTGGCTTAAAAAACAAAAACCAAAAAACACCAGGGTGAAAATAAAGCAGAATGCGCCTTAAGGCGCACTCTGCTTTAGTTTTAACCCGATTTAAAGGTGTCCCTGTCTTCAAATCTAGAAACCGGCTTTGAGGTAAAGGGTTATTAGGATTCATATCGTCATCTGTATTTCGTATGATCAGTTAGGCGTGTATATAGTATTCGTAAAAGAGAGATATCGCCATATATTCCAGTAAAACAGGTTCTGTTCGAGTATAGATCTATATAAGGGGGTTTTTGGTGGTGTTAATTTTGTTTTGTTTTTTCCCCAAAGTTATCTTATAAACTGTATATGTCTCCATTGTAAGTGACCAAAAAAGTTCTTTTCAAAGGTTGCGTGTGGCCATTTTTTATTTTTATTTTAACTCACCACTTTATTATAGACATACCTATTTTTCAGACAGTGGTGACCACGATTGGGGAGCTTCAGTAGTGTCCGCCAATCTTGATCGCCACTGTCAGCCCATACAATCTTAAATATTTCCAAGGAGTAATGATAGTGGTTGCTGCAACTAATTAATAGTTATATTGGGTGGGCAAAGTAAGCACTCTACCGTAGGTTTTGGTAAACCAAACCCAATGTAGGTTACATCCTGCATAGAACTAGAGACATTTACATAGATCTTCATTCCATATGTGGCTTGTACATTACCAATACTATCTAGGACAAAATAATCTACATAAAGATTTACCAGTTCGTATAAAATAGTTACAGTGTGTGGCATCTATACCTAATACATATAGGGAAATATGTTTATTTCCTAAGTTTAATGTGTTCTGAGGTTAGGTACAAATATAAAGTCATTTGGTCTTCAAAGCATAATAGTTTAAAAGTTTTGGCCAGCACTGAAATTAGCCAATCTTACATAATAACATTGACCTTTTCTATCATGCCCCAAACATACTCCTTTACGACTCAAAAAGTTTCTATTTTTGGTAAATTTTTCGACTTTTCCATTAAAAACGCAAAACGTGTGATGTTCAGTCTTCCAAGACATAGGTGCATACCCAGATAAACATGGTATATGTTCATCTTGAAACAGAAGTATAGAAGAAGCTGGTGTAAAGCTTATAAGTTACCGAGATTGATTAAAACTTTTTCCAATGTTAAACCGTAGGACTTCGTATAAGAGTGAATAAACTGAACAAATAAACAATTTCTCTATCATTTCAACACCAAAACCCCATAGTGACACCACCAATCAGAATCGTCTCGAGGAGACGATTCTAGTGATTAGTGAAACCACTGGATTTCAGGCAACCAAAAGAACTCCATTCTTGCAATAAAAGACATAGATACCACACAACTGCATACCGTTCATTCAACAGAAACAAACTATAATTATATTTCAAGGTATAAAACTGTTTGGTTCGTCTTCTGCTGAATATTCATCATCTGCATCTATTACACTGGCTAATGCTATATAAGATTAGGGAGAAACGTGCAGACTCCTGTCAGGTCCAGATTTATGAGACAAAACAGTGCAGTTCCCGACCAGGCAGCTCCTGTAGGAGACGATTGATCTGGGTCTACACTATTATCTAGATTCATATAAATCAGAAGCAGGAGAAGGACCAAACAAAGCTTACATGTGCAGTTATTAAGTATTGTATCATACAGCATATATCAGGTAAACCAGCATTGCAAGTCACATAAGGGTAGTATACATATACAGTTTTCCAATTTTGATTTCTAAAACTTACAGGTATGAGAGGAAAATTAAAAACATTAAAAAGCTTTACAAAATAGGGAGAGAAGAAAGAGAAAAAAACAAACAAGAAAGGAAGAAAAGAGAGGAAAGAGATTTAGAAAATCAAGGTACGAGGGGAACTGTTTTTCTTCCAGAATCAGTATTAAAAGAAATCTTCAGAAGAAAGAAGTACCAAGTTATCAGTCTGTCCAGAGGTGAAGATGGAGTGGATATGTGGTCTCTCTTCAATATTTTTTAAGATAGACTATATACATGTATAGTAAATTAGGAAAACCAACTCTAAGTAGTATTTACTGTAAGAGTTTTGTATTTTTCCCACATTGCTTCAAATTCTGTGATTTTAAAATCTTGTGTGGCTATATACCTTTCAGTCTGATATATGTTTACAATCTTTTTTTTAAATACATTAATAGATGGTAATTGGTGATTCAATTTATTTTCGTACAAAAACAGTTTGGCCTGCAGCAGGATGATATTGATTACTCGGTCCAATTTAAGACTACCGAACAGAGTCTCAGACACAGTTAAACGTAAACTTACATTACATTTGTCATTTATGTACTTTTGAACCCGAGTCCAAAAGTTCTTACTGATTTCACAAGTCCAAAACAGATGGAGAAGTGTTTCTGCAGAACTATTACAAAACGAACAAGAATCTTCTAATCTTATGTTCATTTTTTTTAACAAATAGTTTGTACCAAGTATACGGTGGTTTATTCTGTACTGGAACCAAAGCATTTTTGGATCTTTTGTTACTTTGAAAACTGTGGCATAAATATATTTAAGATCATATAAGTTTGAGTTAGGTATATTCAGCAGTTCACTGTTCCATTTTTGCATGGATGTTGGTGTTTCTTCTCTTTTTAGCAAGACTTTATAGATAGAACTACATCCTTTTTTGTCAGCATTGATTACTGTCAAGCCTAAAGGTTGGGTTGGGGTAAAACTTTTGTTTGGCAAATAGTCTATTTTTTTTAGTTGCATAAATTTTTTCACTGCAGCAAGTATGCCTTGGTATTCCAGGAAGTTAGTTTTGATATGCAATATGTCAGTAAGGTCTCTATAAGAGTAAAATTGTCCATCTGTTTTGACCAAGTCGCCCAGCATCACTACTCCTGCTGTAAGCCATTTTTTGTAACAGATTGGTTTTCCTCCGACCTTAATGTCTGGGTTAAACCATAGGTGTATCGAGTGAATATGACTTTCATGAGAAATTTTTATATTTAGACTGATTTTATTGTAACTATACAAAACCTCTTTCCAGAATGGGTTTGATATTACTTGTAATTGTTTAGTTATGTAGTAAGTACCGTATTTAAGAAAGTTTTGGACGGCGGGGCATGCGCATTCTACCAAATGGCTAAACTTATTTTTCGTGCTCAAAATCCGCCTAATCCATGTAGATTTAAGACTCATTATAAATGTTTCTAGATTAATCATTTTCAATCCACCAAATTTGTAATCTTGTGTAATTATTGACCTTTTGACTTTATCTGGGGATTTATTCCATAAAAATTTGTAAAACATGTTTTGTATAGTGTTGATTTTTTCTTGCGATGGGTTGGGTATTCCTAAAATTAAGTGGTTTATCTTAGAGAGGGCAAGTGTCTTTATTACAACTAATTTTCCAATTGGTGTTAAGATTCTTTTTGACCAACAAGCCAATAGTTTTCCAATTTCCTCAATCTTGGATTCATAATTAATATGAACCATGGTTGCTAAATTAGTTGAGAACTTTATGCCAAGGATAGTAAATGTTGTATTTTCCCAAACAAGATTATACTCGGGACAAAGTATTTCCTGGCTGTCTTTAAGAGATCCAAACCAAGTAACTTTTGTTTTATCAGTGTTGACTTTAAGGCCGGAGATTTTTCCATAAAATTTTAAAACCTTCATTGTGTTTAATAAAGACTCTCGAGAACCATCTAAGGTCAGACTAGTATCATCTGCATATTGTGAAACAATATATTCTATGCCTTTTATTTTTATCCCTTTAATATTAGGGTTATTCCTCAGTAATATAGCCAATATTTCCGCACACAAAATGAACAGGTAGGGCGACAATGCATCACCTTGACGACAGCCTCTTTGTAACGTGAACCATTCTGACATGTGTCCATTTACAATGACGCAAGATTCAGCATTTGTGTAAAAGAGTTTTACCCATCGTTTAACTGAGGGTCCAAAATTAAACAAGTCTAGCACCTTTGTCACGAACTTCCAAGACACAGTATCAAAAGCAGCAGCAAAATCTATTAAAAGCAAGAGACCTGGTATATTATACTTATCTGTATATAATAGAATATCGTATAGCAATCTGATGTTTGTTGCCATTAGCCGGCCTGGTATGAAACCTGTTTGATCTTCATTAATAATGCTACTCAAAATGTTCTTTATTCTGAAGGCTATGGATGATGAAGCTATTTTATATGTCACATTTAACAATGAAATGGGTCTCCAATTTTTCAAATAAGCTTTATCTTTATTCCCTTTGGGAATACAGGTTATTACTCCTTGCTTTTGAGTGACAGAAAGTTCCCCAGTTGTATAAGCATGATTAATGGATCTTACTAAAAATACACCCAAGTCATTCCAGAAAAACTTGAAAAATTCCACTGTAAACCCATCATTTCCAGGACTTGTATTATTTGACATTCTTTTAAGACTTTGGCGCATTTCTGTGTATGCTAACGACCCTTCTATTGATTGTTGTTCCAACTCTGTTAACTTAGGAATTTCAAAATCTTCAAGGAGTTCATGAAGAGATATATCATCAGTTTCATTAGCTTTATAAAGATTTTTGTAATGACGTTTAGTCTCAGATAGTATTTCATCTTGCGTATTAAATTGATCCCCAGCTGCATTTGTTAAATAATTC
Organism: Gari tellinella; assembly: GCA_922989275.2. Classification (NCBI taxonomy): domain Eukaryota; kingdom Metazoa; phylum Mollusca; class Bivalvia; order Cardiida; family Psammobiidae; genus Gari; species Gari tellinella. The sequence goes on from OV277858.1 coordinate 21,778,613, forward strand.
ATGAATTTTGAGATGTAATTTCTATTTTCAAGATTACAAAAGTATTTAGTAGGTTTTTCTCCTTGTTGTATCCACTTTGCTTTTGAACGAATGAAAACCCCCTGCATTTTCTTTTTTCTCAATTCCAACAATTCTGTTTTTCTAGTGTCTAACATTTCATAGTCTATAATTGATTGTTTTTCTATTTTTTCAATCTCTTTTAAAATTTTGTTTTCTTTATCTAAATCTGTTTTTTTCTTGTGAGAGGCATAAGCAATGGTTTTTCCTCTAATAGCTAACAGTAGGGTTTCGAAAAATAATTGGTCATTGATGTTGAAGCTTAGCTCCTGCAGCGGTATATCATTAATATCCCTATCTCTATAAGCAGTTTCCAGGGCATATTGCGCTTTTATATCTTTAATGATTGTTTTTATTTGTAATACAAAGGTTATGTCTTTTAAAAGAGAGTTATTGAATTTCCAGTAGGAAATACCTTTCTTAAATTTACCAAATTTCAGAGAAATAAGTATCATAGAATGATCTGTACGGTAACCAGGAAGTATCTTAGTGTCAACTAAATCTGTGAAAAGATTTTCCGAGATGAGGAAAAAATCCAGACGTGCTTTTTTAATAGGATTTCTTCTAAACCAAGTAAATTCTGTGTTTTCTAAATGTTGCTCTCTCCAACAGTCAATAAGTCCATATTCTGCTATTGCACTTATAACAGTGTTTCTTGCATTAGGATTATTTACTTGCACATAGTTATAAGAGTCTATTTCTGGATTAAGTACCATGTTAAAGTCTCCTCCTAAAATAAACAAAGAATTTTCATATTTTAACATTTTTTCTTTGACATATTCATAAAATGCAGCATTATCTCTATTTGGTCCATATATATTAATTAACGTAACGTCTCTTTCGCATATCTTACAATTCAACAGGAGAAAATTCCCATGTGTATCACATTCAATATTATTCATTTTAAAATCAAAGTTATTGTTTATAAAAATAGCAACTCCTCTTGATTGACTATTAAAATTACTAAAATAGCATTCGTATCCCCACTGGCTCCGAATATATTTTTCTTCTTTTGTGATGAAATGTGTATCTTGTAGCATACAGATTGAATAGTTTTTACTCTTTAAGAGATTAATAAGGTCCTTTCGTTTATCTTTGTCGCCCAGGCCCTGTGCATTCATGGAAATTATTGATATTTTATCATCCATTTACATTTTTAACGTTTAAGTAAACCCATTTGAAGTGTATTGTGTGTATTATTAAAAAATACCATACTGTAGATGGCACATTTTTTATTCTAGGTAAATCTTTGGCAAATATCCCCTCCATCTCGCTCTGGACATATATAGACTGTGTACTTTCAAGCATTCAATTAAACAGTTTCGGCTATGAAAGAGAGAAGAATGGTGACATGTGTAGTTGAGTTATGGTTTGGAAAAAGGTGTGTGGGGGGGGGGGGGGGGGGGGGGGCTTCTTAACATTTTCAAATATTTTCTATTGAATAAATAGAGTGGTGTTCCTCTGAGCACCTATGTCCCCTGCCAGCAAGCAGAAAAAAGATTAGTGGGAAAGGAGGAGCTAACCCCTACAGCACTGTTGCAAGAGTAATCGACCTTGTGATAAAGGGTTAATGAGAAAGGGAGGGGGAGAAACTACAACATTGATGCAAGAGTTATGCCCCTTTGGAATATGTTTAAAGGGACTCGCAACCGGATGGTGTTCTTGTCAAAATAAAATAAAATACTCAAATAAAAGCAAATTTGTGGCATTATTTGGCTTTTGGCATTAAAAAAATATGATCAGTCCAAAAAACGTCTCAATAATCGTCACCGAATCTTAGTTTTTTAGATATTTTCCATCGTTTTTCCATAGCATTAGCTAACGGTATAGTTGTTGTTGTTGCTTCTCTACACGGGGTCAGACATAAACACGAGCCGAATTACGAAGTTGTATGCACTTCCGATCGCTACACATTGAAATACGTTAAATCGATCCGAGATAAACGGATAGTTCCGTGGTCCATTGGTCTCAGCGGTTTCCCCTATTTTGCCTTCTGTCCGCCAATGCCGGGCCCCGGGTTCGAATCCCACCAGAGACCAATATTTTTTTTTATTGAAATACATTTTTTTTAAACAGAATTTCTTATCCTAAACTAATTCTTTACCATTTATATAAGCGTTTGACACATATTTACAAATTACTATTTTTAATGCACCATCTGGTTGCGAGTCGCTTTAAACTATTTAATCGGACAGCTGCAATCGGATGACCTCTGCGTTTGTTCCAAAATCAAGACTAGAGTCAGAATAGGCCGAGTAGATGCGATTGGTCACCCGGTATCAATTTTGTCCTGATAAAATTTACGCACACACCGTCCATAGTTTGTTTACCGGAAGCGACTTTTTAGTAACTCCGTCAGAGTGTAAACAGTAACCATTTCGGAAAGGGTGTGTCTTAATTAGCATGGGACTGATTTTGAAGTTGATTTTTGAGAAAATTAAGCAGAATTCAACGAAAACAGAAGAGAAACATGAAGAATATATACAAAATTTATTTTTGCCGTGTTAATTTGTACAATAGAAGAAGGCTGCTTTAAACCAGCATTGAGAATTAAAGTCGGAGTAACCGCTGAAGTTCTATTTTAGGGGCGGGGCTTCGATCATCGCTACAAAATCGTAATACATTTCTAAAGAACTTCCAGAAGCGCGTTAAGCAGGGAAAACAGTTATAAACCTAGAAAACAATTTAATCCATGAATGTTTTTAATAATCTGGAACCCTAGGAATTCTAGTTATATTAATTAACGATTGTTTGGAGATTAGCTTGTAATTATATGCACGGTGTCATTGTAAAATATATGCTCGTATGAATGGTCATAGTAATGATATTATTTATCACAAAAAACGGATTATTTAAAAGAATTAAAAAAGATCAAGGGAATATTTCTTTTTTTTCTATATAAAAGTGTCTATTTGATGTGTTTTTTTCGCTCTGGGAGTCAAAAATTAGCTGGTCTGAAGTGGTTACTGTCTATGTGTGGCCATGGGTCTGAAGTGGTTACTGTCTGTTTGTTGCCATGGGTCTGAAGTGGTTACTGTCTATCAGTAGCCATGGGTCTGAAGTGGTTACTGTCTGTTTGTGGCCATGGGTCTGAAGTGGTTACTGTCTATGTGAGGCCAGTGGTCTGAAGTGGTTACTGTCTATGTGAGGCCATGGGTCTGAAGTGGCTACTGTCTATGTGTGGCCAGTGGTCTGAAGTGGTTACTGTCTATGTGTGACCATGGGTCTGAAGTGGTTACTGTCTATTTGTGGACATGGGTCTGAGGTGGTTACTGTCTATGTGTGACCATGGGTCTGAAGTGGTAACTGTCTATGTGTGGCCAGTGGTCTGAGGTGGTTACTGTCTATGTGTGACCAGTGGTCTGAGGTGGTTATACTGTATTTGTGTGACCAGTGTTCTGAGGTGCTTACTGTCTATGTGTGACCAGTGGTCTGAGGTGGGTACTGTCTATGTGTGACCAGTGGTCTGAAGTGGTTACTGTCTATCAGTGACCAGTGGTCTGAGGTGGTTACTGTCTATGTGTGGCCAGTGGTCTGAAGTGGTTACTGTCTATGTGTGGCCAGTAGTCTGAAGTGGTTACTGTCTATGTGTGGCCAGGGGTCTGAAGTGGTTACTGTCTACGTGTGACCAGGGGTCTGAAGTGGTTACTGTCTATGGGTGGCCAGGGGTCTGAAGTGGTTGCTGTCTACGTGTGGCCATGGGTCTGAAGTGGTTACTGTCGCTTTGTGGCCATGGGTCTGAAGTGGTTACTGTCTGTTTGTTGCCATGGGTCTGAAGTGGTTACTGCCTCTTTTTGGCCAGTGGTCTGAAGTGGTTACTGTCTATCAGTGGCCAGTGGTCTGCGGTGGTTACTGTCAATGTGTGACCAGTGGTCTGAGGTGGTAACTGTCTATGTGTGACCAGTGGTCTGAGGTGGTTACTGTCAATGTGTGACCAGTGGTCAGAGGTGGTTACTGTCTATGTGTGACCAGTGGTCTAAAGTGGTTACTGTCTATCAGTGACGAGTGGTCTGAGGTGGTTACTGTCTATCAGTGACCAGTGGTCTGAGGTAGTTACTGTCTATGTGGCCAGTGGTCTGAAGTGGTTACTGTCTATGTGAGGCCAGTGGTCTGAGGTGGTTACTGTCTATGTGTGACCAGTGGTCTGAGGTGGTTACTGTCTATGTGTGACCAGTGGTCTGAGGTGGTTACTGTCTATGTGTGACCAGTGGTCTGAGGTGGTTAGTCTGTGTGTGACCAGTGGTTTCAGGTGGTTACTGTCTATGTGTGACCAGTGGTATAAAGTTGTTACTGTCTATCAGTGGCCAGTGGTCTGAGGTGATTACTGTCCACGTGTGGCCAGGGGTCTGAAGTGGTTACTGTCTATGTGTGACCAGTGGTCTGAGGTGGTTACTGTGTATCAGTGGCCAGTGGTCTGAGGTGGTTACTGTCTATGTGTGACGAGTGTTCTGAGGTGGTTACTGTCTATGTGTGACCAGTGGTCTAATGTGGTTACTGTCTATGTGTGACCAGTGGTCTGAGGTGGTTACTGTCTTTGTGTGGCCAGTGGTCTGAGGTGGTTACTGTCTATGTGTGACCAGTGGTCTAAAGTGGTTACTGTCTATCAGTGGCCAGTGGTCTGAGGTTGTTACTGTCTATGTGTGACCAGTTGTCTGAAGTGATTACTGTCTATGTGTGACCAGGGGTCTGAAGTGGTTACTGTCTATGTGTGACCAGTGGTCTGAGGTGGTTACTGTCTATCAGTGACCAGGGGTCTGAGGTGGTTACTGTCTATATGTGGCCAGTGGTCTGAGATGGTTACTGTCTATGTGTGGCCAGGGGTCTGAGGTGGTTACTGTCTATGTGTGACCAGTGGTCTGAGGTGGTTACTGTCTATGTGTGACCAGTGGTCTGAGGTGGTTACTGTCTATGTATGACCAGTGGTCTGAGGTGGTTACTGTCTATGTGTGACCAGTGGTCTAATGTGGTTACTGTCTATCTGTGACCAGTGGTCAGAGGTGGTTACTGTCTTTGTGTGACAAGTGGTCTGAGGTGGTTACTGTCTATGTGTGACCAGTGGTCTGGAGTGGTTATTGTCTATGTGTGGCCAGGGGTCTGAAGTGGTTGCTGTCTACGTGTGGCCATGGGTCTGAAGTGATTACTGTGTATCAGTGACCAGTGGTCTGAAGTGGTTACTGTCTATCAGTGGCCAGTGGTCTGAGGTGGTTACTGTCTATGTGTCGCCAGTGGTCTGAAGTGGTTACTGTCTATGTGTGACCAGGGGTCTGAAGTGGTTACTGTCTATGTGTGACCAGTGGTCTGATGTGGTTACTGTCTATCAGTGACCAGGGGTCTGAGGTGGTTACTGTCTATGTGTGGCCAGTGGATTGAGGTGGTTACTGTCTATGTGTGGCCAGGGGTATGAGGTGGTTACTGTCTATGCGTGACCAGTGGTCTGAGGTGGTTACTGTCTATGTGTGACCAGTGGTCTGAGGTTGTTACTGTATATGTGTGACCAGTGGTCTGAATGTGGTTACTGTCTATCAGTGACCAGGGGTCTGAGGTGGTTACTGTCTATGTGTGGCCAGTGGTCTGAGGTGGTTACTGTCTATGTGTGGCCAGGGGTATGAGGTGGTTACTGTCTATGTGTGACCAGTGGTCTGAGGTGGTTACTGTCTATGTATGACCAGTGGTCTGAGGTTGTTACTGTATATGTGTGACCAGTGGTCTGAATGTGGTTACTGTCTATCAGTGACCAGTGGTCTGAGGTGGTTACTGTCCACGTGTGGCCAGGGGTCTGAAGTGGTTACTGTCTATGTGTGACCGGTAATCTGAAGTGGTTACTGTCTATCAGTGGCCAGTGGTCTGAGGTAGTTACTGTCTACGTGTGACCAGTGGTCTGAAGTGGTTACTGTCTATGTGTGACCAGTGGTCTGAGGTGGTTACTGTCTATTTGTGACCAGTGGTCTGAAGTGGTTACTGTCTATATGTGGCCAGTGGTCTGAAGTGGTTACTGTCTACGTGTGGCCAGGGGTCTGAAGTGGTCACTGTTTATGTGTGGCGATGGGTCTGAAATGGTTAATGTCTATGTGTGACCAGTGGCCTGAGGTGGTTCCTGTCTATATGTTGCCATGAGACTGGAGGGCTTACCGTCTATTTGTGGTCATTAGACTTGAGCGGTTACTGTCTTTTTCTGGTCATAAAACTAGAGTGATAACTGACCACTTGTGATCATGAGACTGGTGTTGTTACTGTCTGTTTGAGACTGGAATGGTTACTTTCTGTGTGAGATGTTTCGACTTCAGTAGTAACTTTCTCTTTGTAATCATGTCGAGTCTTTACTGTCTATGTGTGGCCATGGGACTGGAGTGGTTACTGTCGTTTTATGATCATGGGATTCTAGTGGTTACTGTCTGTTTATGGTCATGCTACTTCAGTGGTAACTGTATTGTTGAGGTCCTGAGACTCTAGAGTTTACTGTCTGTTTGTTTTTGACAATGAGACTGAAGTCGTTACTATAAATATCCATTGATATTGCAGATAGAATAACAGTTAAGTTATGAACAGATATCTTAGATCTCTTATTGACAATGATACCAAAATTATATGTATACTCCTAAGTCTAGGTGGACGCAGATCTAAAGACCAAGTCAGGACGGTTTGTCTTCTTACGACATGATGTCGTCTCTGGTTCACTATGTAGTGCATCTACAGACGAAGGAACAGGCAAACGCCCCTATATTTGGTATCAAACTGTAGGTTAGGCACTAAGTTATACACTCAAATCAGACAACAATGTAGATACGCTTTAAAAAGTTGCAAACTTATTGAGTCATAGTGTCTTAATCTCTTACATTCTTAAGGACAAAAGGGGTGATGTATAGGTTTGTAAGTCCATTCATTATACAAATTTACAAGGTTCCTAGAGACGGACATACAGGGACATACCCTACATATTTACTATAAAACTATAGCTAAGATACTTAGCTAAACACCATGCAAGAAAACAGTGTAAACCTCGCTTATAAACGTCACACTTAATAGAGTCAGGGGGTCTAAATCTTTTATAATTCAAGGTCCAAACAGGATGTTATATGTGTTTGAAGGCTCGTTCAAAAAGACGGACAGCTATACGTCACATATAGTTGATACCAAACTGTAGCTAAGACGGGTTTCTATACCATCATGTACACATACAGTGTAGACCTCGCTCAAATTATATACAGAACACATTTATTGTATCAAACAGCAACAGTTTGATAAAAAATCGGCTCTAAATTACTATCAAGGACGCGTGCAGAAACACCCTATCTATTTAGCACTAAACTATAGCTAAGACATTTAGCTATACACCCATGCAAGATAACAGGGTATACATTGCTCAATAATGTCACAGTGAGCACTTAAATAGAGACAGCGGGTCTTAATACCTTATAGTTCAAAGTTTAAACTGCGTGTTACATCTGTGCGTGTTTGAAGACTCGTAGAGACAGACAGACACCTGTACAACACATATCTTGGATATCAAATGGTAGCTAAGACATGTACCTATACCATAATGTTTAAATACAGTGTATACCATGGTCAAATTTTATACAGAACACATTTATTGCATTAATATGGCAATTTTGTTTTAATGAAAAACTAGATCCCATTCACTATCCAAGGCTCGTTAAGACAAACGCACAGGCGCACACCATATAAACATGTATTTGGTATAAAACTATAGCTAAGATATACATACACCCATGTAAGAAACCAATGTAGACCTGGTTAAAAATCGTCACAGTGATCACTTGATAGAGACAGGGGGTCTAAATCTCTTATAATTAAAAGTCCAACCTCGGTGAAATATACATGTATGTTCAAAGCCTCGTACAGACAGACGGACAGCTGTCTACCACATATATTTGGTATCAAACTGTAGCCAAGACATGTATCTATATCATCATGTATAAACACAGTGTAGAACGTGCTCAAATTATATACAAAACACGTTTAATGTATCAAATAAAGCAATATTTTTTATGAAAAAACAGGCACCGATTCAATACACAAGATTCGTGCAGACAGACAGACAGACGCACAGCCTGTATATTTGGTATGAAACTACAGCTATGACAATTAGCTATACACCCATGCAAACAAACAGTGAAGACCGCGCCTAATAACGTCACAGTGAGCACTTCATGGAGAACTGGGGTTAAAGCTCTTATAATTCAAAGTCCAAACAGGGTGTTATATGTGTTTGAAGGCTCGTTCAGAAAGACGGACATCCATATGTCACATATATTTGATACAAAACTGTAGCTAAGACGAGTTTCTATACCATCATGTTTAAATATAGTGTAGACCCCGCTCTAATTCCATACAGAACACGTTTTTTTTGTATCAAATAAAGTAATATTTTGATCAAAATAGACTCTTACTCACACACCAAGACTCCTGCAGACAGACAGACAGACAGAGACACACACACCCTATATATTTGGCATCAAACAATAGCTAAGACACTTAGCTATACACCCATGTAAGAAAACAGTGTAGACCTTGCTCAAAAACTTCATAAGAGACAGGGGTCTAAATCTCTCATAATTCAAAGTCCAAACAAGGTGTGTTTGAAGGCCCGTGCAGACAGACGCACAGCCGTACGCCACACATCTTTGATACCAAACTGTAGCTAAGACTATTTCTATGCCATCATGTATAAAATTTAATATAGTGTAGATTCCGCTCAAATTCTATACAGAACACGTTTATTGCATCAAATATAGCAATATTTTGATGAAAAATTAGACTCTAACTCACTATCCAAGACTCGTGCAGACAGACAGACAGACAGGCAGACGCACACCCTATATATTTGACGTGAAACTACAGCTATGACATTTAGCTATACACCCATGCAAGAAACAGTGAAGACCTCGCTCAAAATCGTCACAGTGAACACTTATTAGAGACAAGGGGTCTAAATCTCTTATAATTGAAAGTCCAAACAGGGTGTTATATATGTTTGAAGGCTTGTGCAGACAGACGGATGGCTGTCTACCGAATATATTTGATATCAAACAGTAGCCAAGACATCGCTCAAAAACGCCACAGTGAGCACTCAATAGAGACAACAAAACACTTTTACTGCATCAAATATACCAATATTTTGATGAAAAATAGACTCTTACTCACTATTCAAGGCTCGTGCAGTCAGTCAGACAGACAGACAGACATCCTATACATGTATATTTGGTTTAAAACTATAGCTAAGACACTAAACTATATACATTGTAAGAAAACAGTGCACGCCTTGCTCGATACCGTCACAATAGGTATACTTAGTAGAGACAGGGGGTATAAATCTGTTATACAGAGAGAGAAATTGTTTATTACATGTATAGTGACATGTGGTATTTACATAACAAAATACAAATTATCAACCGTTAACACATACAATCACCCGGCCCCATGGGCCTATACGTCACCTTAATAATATAAACAAAAGCAAATTACAGTAACGTTTCAAAGTGTTAATTACATATAGTATGAAACATTGATTAGTTTTTATGATTCAATCTTGCAACAATTTAAACTGGGTGTTCAATGTGCATGTACGTTTGAAGGTTCGTACAGACAGACGGACAGCTATCTGCTTTTACGTTAATTGCATCAAATACATTTGATGAAAATTGGAATATAAATAATTCCTGCTTTACTGTCAGTTTTTTAGCTCACCTGGCACGTAGTGCCAATGTGAGCTATTTTGATCGTCCTCTGTCCGTCGTCGTTCGTTCGTCCGTCCGTCCGTTTGTTCGTCCGTCCTTCGTCGTCAACAATTTCTTTAAACGACATCTCCTCCGAAACTACTGGATAGATTTTTACCAAACTTGGCCTGAATGATCCTTATATGATCCTCTTTCAAACTTGTTCAAATATTTCCGGTCCCTTGCATATCTAGGTCACAGGAGCTAAAAATAGATTTTTTCAATGAAAACTTAAAAAATCTTCTTCTCTGAAACCACAGTACCCGGAGCTTAGATATTGACACAAAGCATCGTCTTCAGGTCCTCTATCAAGACTGTTCAAATTATGTCCCTGGGATCAAAAATGACCCCGCCCCGGGGGTAATAAATTTATATAGATTTATATAGTGAAATCTTCAAACATCTTTATCTCTTAAAGTAATACGGCCAGAGCTTTAATATTTGGCATGACGACTCTTCTAGAAGCCCTTAACAAATATTGTAAATATGGTTCTGGTCAGTTGCATATCTATGTCACAGGAGCTAAAAATAGATTTTTTCAATGAAATCTTAAAAAATCTTCTTGTCTGAAACAAGAAGATATTTAGAATTATCCTTAAAAACCCAACAACAATCCCCCACCAAAACAATCCACAAAAAAACCCAACAACAATGGGTCAAACAATGATCTAAATATGAAATAGACCGGAACTGTAAGAAAAACAAAAGAAATGTTCCATCCTTACAGCTATCAAAGCCATGCTATTTTTAGATAAGGTTCATTTAGCTAGTAAACTGCTTAGTAAGAGTTATTGTTACCCTGCTATAAGTAAATTTACCCAGACAGTTCGCTTTATTACTTGCAACAGATCCGCGAAAACTGGGGTTTACCTCTCATGGTTGCTACCGGAAGTGGCCATTTTAGTTTCAGAAAAGACAGTGTTTGAAGATTTTACTATTTACATTGGAGAAAACATTATTCTTTCTCAAAAAACGTGAAAAACACGAAAACAAGTATTTCCATTTCAAACAATGTTGGGCCAGATCAGACACCGGGTAAACCGGTGTCTGATCAGCCTCCAAACTGTTGCCACTCAGATTAAAATAAATAGTCAGAATTATCAAAAAGTCATAGTCTACATTTTATTGCAATTTTGCGTTTGCGTTTCGTTTGCATTTAAATAAGAAAGAATAACATTTTCTCCATTTAAAATTGTGACTCCCGGGCGGAGTCATTCTAGACCCGAGGGGCATAAAATTATGAACAATGTTCATACAGGACATGTACATTATGATTTGTGTAAAAATATCAAAACTCACGATAATTATTGTTGATTCAGACATGACGAATTGTTAAGTTTTAAGGACGTACGCGCCCAAATGAAATCTCCGTAGGATCTCTATGAACATTTCGGCATAGGTTCTTCAAACATATCTTAGTACCATGGTAAAAAGAAAAACATAGGTTATAATGTTCTTTTGTTGTCTATGGTCATTTGAAATCTATAATTTAGCCATTCTCGGCAAAGAGTCGGCATGCATTATTTTAGCTTTCTGGAATGATGTAAAGTAATAATTGACAGAGACAAACATTAAAACATGTATAGATGTATTACTAAAGGTATGGTGCAAAGTGTATAGTTTGTTGCCTGAAATATATGCATTTTTCTTAATTGTTTCGGCTCAATTTCAATGAAAACATCAAAATCTATCCGAATGAAATTGGTTAACTTTACACAATAAATAAAAGTTGTAGGTGTGATTAATAAGAAAATGTAAAAAAGCATAATATGTTGTAATGCTTTTTTTGAAACTATAGACACTTTCATACATATGCCAATGGCTTTAATAAGCAAACGATTTTTTCTATGCTTCTCGGGTTCACTGAATCTATTTGCTCTGTTTCCTCTTTTTCTTTTCCCTTTGATTGATTTGTTAGTTGAATTGGGTATTACAGCACTGTGACAGATAAAATGGTCATATGGCGCATGAGATGGTGCCCGTCTTCATCATCAACCGATGCAGTGGTAGGTTTGGTCTTCATGCCTTTTCCGGACATTCTTTGAGCTGAAGAAACGCAAATATGGGGCATTTGAATTATGATCAGCAAATAAGAAATTCACGCGCCTTTTTAATCGTATTGCGGTCGTGTGTGCTCGTGTACATGTATAGTCGACAAGCGATCCAGTAGCGATCGGAAACTGATCGAGTACGATTGGGTAGCGGTCGAGTTGATCTGGATGGCACATCGAATAAAGTTCGTGTTAATCAGGACTCGATCGGGTACAGCTCGAGTAGCAGTCGATATGATTGGGTATTGATCGGCACATTTTTCTGATACCGACCAAACTAGATCCCTACACGATCGTTTCCAGATCACCTCGATCTCTACTCGATCAATACCCGAGCAATTCTCGATCGCTTGGCTTTTCGACCCCTACTCGGAAATTTTTGACATGTCAAAAACATTCGGGTAAACCGCCGATGCGATGCCGAGTGAGGTAGACCGCCCCGAGTACTAGTGCCGAGCAAAGTAGAGCAGTCCAAAATCGCCTGATCGGGGATGATCTAGTTGATCTGATCGGCAGTGTGAACGCAGCATTACCTATAGTGCGCGCCAGTTCGTCCGTCTGTACGGGTATGTAATAGTTAATAGTATCCCATTTCTATCAAATAGCACTATATGGTATATACGACACAATAAATGTATATTGCCTCGTTATTGAGCGATTTTTACAATATTTTCTTGCATGGATACATGTATCTGAGTGTTTTGCGACTGTTATTTAGTTTGTACGGACCTGGGTTAAAGTTATATACATGTAGTTCCTTTTATAAATATCAAGTTATCAATATGTATACGATACAATAAAAGAAATTGTATCTAAATTGAGCAACGTCTACATTGTTTTCGTACCATGTAGTTGAGTGTCTTGGCTACAGCTTGGTACTAACTACATGGGATGTGCGCCTGCTCATACGGAAATTCTTGAAGTGATTGGTATGATTTATAGGGATGTGTGTTTCAGAACAAAATGCCCCAAACGTTTCAGTTGGGACGACCTTGGTATGACTCCCGGTATTTCAGGAACCCCGGGATAAAGATACATACGATTTCTTTTCTAGCAAGGTTCATATGTTGAACTTGCGTTCAAAATAGGTAACATAGTGATTAGATGGATCTTACTCGACTTACAGGTTAAATCGACAATTATTAAGCCTTTCATGCTCAAGAATACTCTCGGATTCTTTTGCTGCGCTCACCAGTTATATAACCAGACAGTGTGTACCTTCCTGGGTATAGAAATATGAGTTTGTATAGATCTTACATGTTCACAAAAATACGGATTTTTTCAAGTAATTAAAATAGAATTGTTTACTATGCAGCCCCAGACATTTTTCAGTGTTTATCTCTAGACGTGTAACTAGAAAAACCGACCAAGTCAAAAAGGGCAATACAAATAGAATTTTGTTGGAGGCAATATTTCTTTATTGATTCACTGTCTGAACCCTTATGTGTTTGGAAAACAGTTCCTGTGCCTTACTCATATATGATGATTCATAGATCGTATCATCAAAATCCGTCAACCCCCACAGTCGATAAACTATCAACTAATCAGAGTCAATATCCCTTAATTGCTATGCATAGATTTTATAGTTATAAAGCTACATACCAAGTATCATCAAAATCGGTCAAGAAACAGTCTTTACAGTAGATGAACAAGCAGCCAATCAGTGCCAATATCTTCTAATATGCACATTATTTTTCTCTCTAAAGTTGATATAAAGCCACATAGCAAATATCATTGACGGCTGTCAACATTAGTCTACTAGAGTAAAATTGAGGTTGCTAGAATGTAAACAAGGCCAAATACACTTTTTTCATAAAGCAGGGACAATAACTCTTACCAGTTAAATCCGATTTAAGCTAGTTATCAAACTTTATAAAAATCTTAAACTGGTACACATTCTGTCAAAATATGATAAGGACTGATGGAAAAACGAGGTAGCTAGAGTGTAAACCGGTAAAATATGACCTTTTTTGATAATTCAAGGGCAGACAACTCTGGACCTAATAATTTTATTGAACCCAAAAACTATAGGTGTCTTCTTCTAATGATACTTCGCATATACTGTTAATATGAACCCGTTACGTGAATAATAGTTTGAGTTAACACGTCACAAGTATAAACATGGTTAAATATGACCTTGTTGATAATTAAAGGGCAGACAACTCTGGACGTAATAATTTGATTGAACACAAACACTATAGATGTTTTCCTCTCATGATACTTAGTATAATGTGTCAATATCATCTCGATACGTGAAGAACTGTATGAGTTATCGCGTCACATCAAAAGTGCCGGACAGACGGACGAACAGACGGACGGACAACCAGAAAATGTAATTCCTATAAGGCTCCTGCATTTGCAATGCAGGGCCTTAATAAGGTGAAACATTTTTCCAGGCAATGCAATATCATTTACATAAATAAAATGGATGTTGAGGCCAGTGTAGACCCTGCAAATGACCGCATGACGATATTTCAATTATTGAATTGGTATCGTTGGGATTGAAGCACCAGGCTTTGTTCAGTGTGCATTTCTAGATTTTGTTTTTTGACTGGTTGAAACATTTCTTCAGACAAAACGATATCATTTCAATAAATAAAATTGGTGTTGAGACCAGTGTACACCCAGCAAGAAAAAATATGACGATGTGCAGGTCTAGCGTTAGCTAGACAAAACTTCTAAAACATTTCATTGTTTGACCTTGGTATGAATCCCGGCATCACAGTAAAGGAGGGACCAGAAATCCTGAGTACAGAAATCCTGAGTTGTCTTTTCTTGCATGGTTCACATGTTTCATTTGAGTTTTAAAGAGAAAACAATGTGAGTTTAGGGGTACTTGTTCGACTAACGGCATCCTGAAATGTAATTTCATTTTTAGAAATTGTTTTCTTTACATAAAATGTTAAAGCGGTACCAGGTATAGTACACGTATAAGTTTTTTTTGTGCTTGGATACTCTTCTCCAGACATTATTAATTGACTTAATTGTACCTTGAAAGTTTCAGGGTTAAAGGGACCAAATACTGAGGGTTGATCAGTACTATTGGATGCTATAAAACATTAAATTAGTTTTACTGTCATAGAATAGTTCATCCCCGCAAATTAACTGTCCTTAAAACATAGTAAAAGGAAAAGGAAACAAGAGACCCATGGGCATATTTCGCTCACCTGAGAAAGCTCATGTTGAAAGCTAATTACATGTATGTTGTAAGCAATGTTTATCTCCCGGAAAGAAGTACAGTATGTATATAGTGAATTAACAAGTCAACGATTACTCGAATTGAATGCTATTATCTGGTAAAGTTAAAGATATTTCCTGACCTACTTTTGGTAATAATCCCTAGCCTGGCAGTTTCCTTGCAAATCTCATGATTCTTATGCTTACCTGTACTACAGTAAATCATTGAGGCGTTTCATGTGAGACCCGCACCATATATTTGATAGTTTGGTTAGTAAAACCCATTGAAAAGCCTCTTGAGTGTGATTATGTTTTATTCTGTTTAACCGTTACTATCACACCTATCGAGAACAATGGGGGTAGTCCATCAATGGACTGAGGAAACGTCTTTAAATATACAGACGATAATGACTGAGTGGTTATGTAACTGCACTACAAACGTAAGGGCAATTCGTTCGATCCCCTATGGAATTTGTTTTGTATTATTTCTCGATGTGTATTTTTAAATCGTTTTTTGCTGGTAGACGTATATCAAAAATTGATCAAACCATGCCATTCTTGCAATTATATAAAGTAAGCACAGTTTGGATAGAAAAGTTGTCCAAAAGAAGTTCTTTAACACAACATCACGTTATGCTTAACACTCTCCGGCAGCAAGCACTCTGGGTTTCTTTACCAACACGTTTACTGCCTTTTAAGTAATAAAATAGGTATAAAAATACCTGACCCCAACGTTTACAAAACAGTACCCGGGGCTCGTTTCATAACGCTTCGTACAACAAAAACGGTAATATTTTAAAACTTATTTTAAACTTCATTAAATTTCTAAATTAAGAAAAAAATCTATCTAACCCTGTCTTGTGATATTTCTTTGGAATCGTCTTTTCAAGATAATTCCAAAGAGATGCCGCATTACAGGATTAGATGGAGAAATAAATAATAATTCAGACTTTTATAATCTGACTTAAGACAACATTTGTCGTACGAAGTTTTATGAAACGGGTCCCTGGTATCGAACCCACGATCCTATCACTACGAGTCAATGATACTGTCCATTAAAGAAATTTCCTCAGTCCTTTGATGGACTACCCCCCCCCCCCCCCCCCATTTGTTCTCGATAGGCGCGACAGTTACTGTAAAGCAGAATTAAAGTGTGCACCGCCAATGTCAACAATCTCAAGTTGTCTAGAGAGGCCCCGACATACTCACACTCAATGGGTTTTTCAGTGGGTTTTACTAACCGAACTATCAAATATAAGGTACGGGCCTCAAATGAGTCGCTTCAATGATTCACAGTAATACAAGTATGCAAGAAAATCATAATTATTGCCAGGGAACTGCCATTATAGGAATTATCACCGAAAACAGTGCCAGGAAATATATTTAAAGACATTTCCTCAGTCCTTTGATGGACCTCAATTGTTCTAGAAAGGCGTGAAAGTAACTGTAAAAACATGCAGCACATGCCATAGCCATCTCATTATACCTAGTGAGGCTCTGACATACTCATACTCAGGGTTTTTTTTATTGGAATTTCTAACCAAACCATCAAATATAACGGGCGGGCATCACATGAGACGCTTCACTGGTTATTTGCTATATAGGTATACATGTATGTGCAAAGATTCATAAGTTTTACATTAGAACTGCATGACTAGGTGTAGTAACCGAATGTAGGTCAGGGAATGGCTTTAAAGACCTTTCCTGACATACTTTCCGTTATTACAGCTAGTCAGGTAAATTAGTATGCTGCACGAGCTCTAACTGTATTACTGTCTATGCCTAGATCCAGTGAAGCGTCTCATGTGAGGCCCACCTCTTATATTTGATGATTTGGTTTGAAAATCCCCTTCAATCTGAGTTTATCAGGGCCTCACTGGACGGGATAAGACGGCTTGCGAAATATTGCGTACAGGTCCCATACTTTTACAATCAAAGGACTGAGGAAATGTCTTTAAAGACATTTCCTCGGTTCTTTGATTGAATCCGTCCCCATATTGTTCTCGACATGCGTGAAAGTAACAGTAAAGCAAGTGCAAAGTGTGAAGAGCAAATGTCACCAATCTCCAGTTGTCTAAAGAGGCCCTGGCATACATGTACTCACACTATATGGTTTTTCAATGGGGTTACTAACCAAACTATCAAATAAGACGCTTCAATGATTCACAGTAATACAGATATGCATGAAAATCATAATGTTTGCAAGGGAACTGTCTGTATAGGGAATTTCATCCGAAAGTTGGTCAGTAAATGTCTTTAAAGACACTTCTTGACCTAAGTCCGGTGGTAACGCCCTAGCAAAACATGCATCTTGTGCACATACCTATAGCAAAGAACCATTTGAGCGTTTTATGTGAGGCCCGACTTTTATTTTTGTTTGTTTAAAAGAAATGAGTATGCGAATGTCAGGGCATTACTAGGGAGAATTAGATAGCCATGACATGTGCTGCATGATTTTACAGCTACGTTCACGCTTATCGAGAACAAATGAGAGGGTGGGGTAGGATTGAAACGAAAGCAAAGCAGCTTATTGAGTTTCTCTCCTTTGGACTAGTTGAACATTTCTAAGAGCAGGCAATGTAATATCATTTCAATAAATAAATGGGGTTTCGAGATCAGTGAAGACCCTGCAAGAGACAACAAGACCATATTGCAATTGTTTAATTGTGTATTGTTAGGATTGGGAGACCAGGCTTTGTTCATTGTGCATCTATAGTTGTTTGACTGGTTGAAACATTTATCCAGGCAATGCATTATCTTTTCAATAAACAAAATCGTTGTGGATACCAGTGTAGATGCAACAAATTCATGGTCGTCTGAGTTGTGGTCGTCCGAAATCTTAACGTTGACTGTTACTGCTTTAAACATAATCTACCAACTCCATTTTGATAAACATGAAAGAGGAAGAAGATAAACATGATCATCTTGACGAGTCCTATCCAAATAAACCAAACTATTTTACCACTTGACCTTGACCTCTGACCTAATTTTACTGTATTGTTTCACTGATCTTCAAAACCAGAGGAACGTTGACATCCGCATGCACTGCTCTTGTTCAGGTCAAATCTCAGTAAGGGAGGGACCAGAAACCACGTGTTTTCTCATCTTACAAGGTTCCCATGTTGCACATGAGTTCTAAAGCGAAAAAAACGTGAATTAAGGAGTGCTTGTTCGACTGACAATTTTCTGAAATGTCCATCAATTAGACAAAGCTTAGAAATTGTCCCGTCTTGGTACATACATTTTTTTAAAAAGGGTAATCCTCAAGGATAAGGTGGAATCGTCATTGAGAGACCAGGTGTTGAGGCGAGGAATGACGAAATATTTGCAATACACTGGATACCGAGGAAGCGTGTTTCGGAATAAAACATATATTTATTAAAACAATAAACACTAGTGTAAAATAAAAAGTGATGCGCATGATGACGTTATTAATATGAAGTTCAATGCCTTAGGTACAGTTTGATACCAAATATACGAGAGTTTATGCCTGTTTGTCATTAAGTAAACAAGCCCTGTTTGTGGGTGCAATTTTGCGCGTTTTTTGCATTGAATAAGGCGTTATTTGTAATATTTCAAAATAGATAAAATAAGATCTTGTCATAATTATTCATTTGCTATAAAGAACATTGCATACTCAATTGATACATATATACGTGCATTCACTTATATCTGCGTATTCGTGTGTCCGCCTGTGTCGGGCGTCAAAGTAACACATATATTTAAAACAAAACAATGTCTTAAAATTTCACCAACTTGGTCATCCCTGTTCTACCCGAAATCGTAATTTGTGTTCTAAATAGTTACTAAATCTGGTTTTGATTCGATGAAACAGCACACCCTAGGGAATCATTTATCTTTTTATCGTATTATTTTATTATTTGCATTAAAATGTTCGATATTGCGGTACGGGTAGGCGAAACGTGCCGAAAATGCCAATTAATCTAAAGAGATACGGCTATGAAACCTTATACATATATCAACTAGATATGGTTCTACAAAAAATTGTAGCACGATCATAATTTGTGCTGTTCGTTCGTCTGTACAGACTAGATATTTAATAAAAATAGGTGAGAATCTGGTACCCCTACTCACCTTTTATGGACCATATCTGCAAAAGTCGTAAAATTTGACACAAATTGATACCATATCGGCAACATTCATTCCATACGGATTACAGAAATGCTAATTTTGTATAATACATGTAGTTTGAACGACGACTTCGAGCAAGATCTGCACTGTTTTCTTACATGGGTGTATAGCTAAGTGCCTCTTCTATATAGTTTTATACCGAATATACAGGCTGAGCGCCTGCCTGTCTGTATGAGCCTTGGATTAGTAAATCGGAGCCAATTTTTTCATCCAAATATTACTATATTTGATGCAATAAACGTGTTTTCTATCAAATTTGAGCAAGGTCGACATAATATGTATACATGCTGGCATAGATACATATCGTAGCTACAGCTTGATATCAAACATATGTGGTACACAGCTGTCCGTCTGTCTGTATGAGCCTTCAACTATATATATAACACCATGTTTGGGCATTGTATAACAACATATTTAGACACCCTGTCTCTATTAAGCAATGTATACATTGTTTTGTTTACATAGGTGTAAAGCTAAGTGTCTTAGCTATAGTTTCATACCAATATACAGGATGTACCCCTGTATGTCTGTCTGTATGTCTGTACGAGCCCTGGTTGGTGAATCTGAGACTGTTTTTCATCAAAATATTGCTATATTTGATGCAAGAGACGTAATTTTTATTAGATTGGAGCAAGGTCTACACAATTTTAATACATGATGGTAAAGATACATGTCTTAGCTACAGTCTGATATCAAATATATGTAGTAGACAGCTGTCCGTCTGTCTTCAAATATATACAATACTCTGATTGGAGTTTGTGTTATAACAGATTTAGACACCCTGTCTCTATAAAGTGCGTATTATGGGTTATTGAGCAAGGTCGATACTGTTTTCACATAGGTATATAGGTTAGTGTCTTAGCTATACCAAATATGTATATAGGGTGTGTCCCTGTCTTGACTGTCTGTCTGTACGAGTCTTGGATGGTAAATCGGAGTCTGTTTTTCATCACAATATTGCTATATTTGATGCAAGTAACGTGTTTTGTATAAAATTTGAGCGAGATCTACACAGTATTTATACATGATAGTATAGGTACATGTCTTAGCTACTGTTCAATATCAATGATAGTTGGACGGTCTGTACGAGCCTTCAAACATATATAACACCCAGTTTGGAATTCGTATTATATAAGAGATTTAGCACCCCTGTCTCTATTAAGTGCTCACTGAGATGTTTTTGAGCGAGTTCTATACTATTTTCTTCCATAGGTGTTACAAGTAATGTAGTGTCTTAGCTATAGTTTTATATCAAATACAAGGTGTGCCCCTATATGTCTGTACAAGCATTGGATAGTGAATCGAAATCTATTTTTGATTAATAAATATGGCTATATCTTTGATTCAATTAACGTACTTTTGTATAAAATTTGAGCAAGGTCTACACATTATTTATAAAAAATGGTATAAATACATATCTTGGCTACGGTTTGATATCAAATATATGTAACAGACAACTGTCCGTCTGTCTGTACGAGCCTTCAAACATATAAAACTCGCAGTTTGGAATTTGTATCATAGGAAATTTAGACCCCCTGTCTCTATTAAGTGAACGTTGTTATGTTATCGAGCAAGGTCTACAATGTTTTATTTACATGGGTGCATGTATAGCTAAGTGCCTTAGCTATATTTTTATTCCAAATATATAGTATGAAAGCCAGTCTGTTTTTTCTGTACAAACCTTAGGTAATAGATAGTGAATAGGAGCCTATCTTTTTATTAAAAAATATTGCTATATTTGATGCAATAAACGTGTTTTGTATAACATTTGAGAAAGTTCTACACAGTTTTAATACATGATGGTATATATATACACGCCTTAGCTACAGTTTGATATCAAATATATGTGGTAGACAGCTGTCCGTCTGTATGTACTAGCCTTCCAACATTTATAACACGCAGCCTGGACTTTGAATTGTACATGTAATAGATGTCGACCCCCTGTTCCTATCAAGTGCATATAGTAACGTTATTTAGCAATGTCTATACTGTTTTCTTACATAGGTGTATAGCCAATTGTCTTAGCTATAGTTTTATACCAAATATATTGGATGTGCGTCTCTCCGTTTGTCTGCACGAACCTTAGATAATGAATAGGAGCCTATTTTCATAAAAATATTGCTATATTTGATACAATTAACGTGTTTAATATAACGTTTGAGCGATGTCTACACGGTTTTAATACATGGTGGTATATAAGCATGTGTGAGCTATAGTTTGATATCAAATATGTGTGGTAGACAGCTGTCCGTCTGTCTGTACGAGCCTTCAAACATAAATAACACCCCGTTTGGACTTTGAATTGTAAAAGATTATTTCGACCCCTGTCTCTATTAAAGACATTACCTGACCTAGCATGGGCTATAACACCTATAGATATATAATCCCATAGAAAGTTTAAGTTTAAGCATGCAGCATGTTTTTACCTGCAATAAAACCATTGAAGCGTCTCATGTGAGACCCGTACCTTTAATTTGATAGTTTGGTAAGTAAAACCCATTGGGGAAAAAACTTGAGTGTGAGTATGCCAGGGCCTCTATAGAAAACTTGAGATTGCCGACATTGGCTAAGCACACTTTTCGCATACTTTACAGTTACTTTTATGCCTAGTGAGAACAAAAAGGGGATCAATGAATGGACTGGGTAATGTCTTTAAAGACATTAATTGACCTAGCTTGGGTGGTAACACCTATCATCGTAGATAGTTTGAGTCAAAGCAAGGAGAGCATGCACTTACTTAGCTAACGTCTAGACAAAGAATCATCAAGGCGTCTCAAATGTGAGACCCGCACTTTATATTTGATAGTTTGGTTAGTAAAACCTATTGAAAAATACCTTGAGATATATTATGTAAGGGCCTCTCTACAAAACTTCAGTAAGCTGAGCCGTTGTTTGCACAATTTTTTCATGATATACAGTTAGATTCACGCCTGGTAAGAACAATTGGGGGATCAATGAATGGACTGGGGTAATGTCTTTAAGTGCATATAGTGACGTTATTGAGCGAGATATATTCTGTTTTCTTACGTGGTTGTATAGCTATGTGTCTTAGCTATAGTTTCATACCAAATATATAGGTAGTGCTTCTGTTCGTTTGTCTATACGAACCTTAGATTCGGAGCCTATGTTTCGCTAAAAATTATTGCTACATTTGAAGCAATAAACGTGCTTTGAATAAAAGTTGAGCAAGGTCTACACTGCATTGGTACGTGATGATATGATACATGTATTAGCTACAATTCGATATCATATACATATATATGTGGTAATTAGCTACAGCTTGATATCAAACGTGTGTGGTAGACAGCTGTATGGGCCTTCAATAATATATAACGAGCCTTCAATCATATATAACACCCAGTTTGGAATTTTGTATTATAAGAGGTTTAGACCACCTGTCTCTATTAAGTGCCTATTTTGACGTTATAGGGCCAAGTCTATACTGTTTCTTACATGGACGTTCATAAAAGTGTCTAAGCTATAGTTTGACACCAGATATACAAGGTGTGCCCCTGTCTGTCTGTATGAGCCTTGCAAAGTGCATCGGAGCCTGTTGTTTTCATCAAACATTTCTACATTTGATGCAAAACCGTGTTTTGTAGACAGAGCGTCCTGTCTTGATGTCTGCTTCACACCAAGACTTAAGAGTAAAAGTAGAATTTTGATCATTGTCAATGTGAGATCCTAAGTTATCTATACATACCTCAACACTATTATTCTATCTGTAATATTAAGTGAGTTAGGTAGTTGTATAAAAACGGCAATAAGTATGCTAACTGTCCTTTTAAACTGACGTTATGCGCGTCAGCATTGTCTGTTACACACCAAGACTTAAGAGTAAAATTATTGCTTTGTATCATTGTCAAGGTTAGACAATAAGCTATCCATAAATACCTCATTTATAAATAAATCTACATGTAGTATATTAGTGGAGATTGACTTTTTTAGTATTTCAAAAATCATAAAGAGTGATATTTTATCAATTTATATATAGTCCTGTTATGATTCCGAGCGTACAGACGGGAGGCAGCAGACACCTGAAAACACACCAATGTCTAGCGCTTACATGTATCTTGAATTTGAAACCTTAGATGAAAGGATATCTTTACTTAAAATGGACTTATTAAGCCAAAGGTAATAAAATAACCTGCCCCGACATAATTTATTAAGCAAACAGAGCGCCCTATCTTGTTCTTGAGGTCTAATACACACCCAGACTTAAGGGTAAAATGATTATTTTGATATAATTTTCAATATAACATCAAATGCTATGTATACATAACACTTTTATCAATATATCTGGTATATTAGTGATGATGTGAACTCTAATTGTATTTCAAAAAGGGCAATAATCATGCAATTTGCCATTTTAATGGCGTGTTCAAGGTTTGCAAGGTCGAATACATAGACTGGCGTGTTCCAGGTTTGCAAGGTCGAATACATAGAAGTAAAATAAATAAGTTGTTACCATTATCACGCTAAGATAATTAGCTAGTGGTATATACCTAAAACATGAATTTATTTGTAATATTAATGTAGTTATGGCCTGTCATTTTATATAAAAAAAAATGCTTATAATAATGCTACATTGCCTTTATATACTTAATAAAGTCAGTTCCCAACTTCCCATGAATATATTTTCAAAGTTAAGGTTTTGTCTTCAAGATTTAATTCATTACCTCTTGTAGCTGCATTTATAAGAAAGTGCGAATGTCTGTCCGTCTGTCTTGGTCTGCATTTATGCTACATGTATACATGTATATGTATTTACATGTATATCATTAATGCATATGCTAATACAAAGACGGACTATTTCTCAACTATTGTTTAATATAAACCAATATTTTTAGTATGATTGGATACCCTATGCTATCAGTATGTACATGTAATAAATATCAAACAGTGGTTGATATGATCGTCCGCATGTGCGTACGAAACTGGGCGTGTCAGAAAGGACAAAACTAGACTCAAGTGTGTCCTTTCACGTTTAAGAACTTGACTTTCAGCAAAGATATTTTGATAATTTAAGTTTAATGGTTAAGTTAAAATATACATGTATTTGTACAAGTTGAGCAATGTACATTTGTATGTGATAAAGACCTGTTCGCGCGTTCGTACGAGCCGGCTATCCTTTATTGTGGTAATGCTATTTAGAGAAAATGGATCTTTTAAGAGCTGTTACGCTTTTTTTATAAAACAATATTGAAACTCTCACTGCACATCTGCCCTCAGCATGTCAAGAAACATCCAATTGTCTCCTGGACACAGATAGACAGTAACTACTGCAGTCTCATGACCACAAAGAGACAGTGGCAACACATAGGACGTAAGCACCCCAGAGCCATGGCCACACATAGACAGTAACCACTTTAGACCACTGGTCACACATAGACAGTAACCACTTCAGACCACTGGCCACACATAAACAGTAACCACTTCAGACCACTGGCCACACATAGACAGTAACCACCTCAGACTACTGGTCACACATAGACAGTAACCACCTCAGACCACTGGTCACACATAGACAGTAACCACTTCAGACCACTGGTCACTGATAGACAGTAACCACCTCAGACCACTGGCCACACGTGGACAGTAACCACTTAAGACCACTGGTCACACATAGACAGTAACCACTTCAGACCACTGGTCACTCATAGACAGTAACCACCTCAGACCACTGGTCACACATAGACAGTAACCACCTCAGATCCCTGGCCACACATAGACAGTAACCACCTCAGACCACTGGTCACACATAGACAGTAACCACCTCAGACCACTGGTAACACATAGACAGTAACCACTTTAGACCACTGGTCACACGTAGACAGTAACCACTTCAGACCACTGGCCACTGATAGACAGTAACCACCTCAGACCACTGGTCACACATAGACAGTAACCACCTCAGACCACTGGGCACTGATAGACAGTAACCACTTCAGACCATTGGTCACACATAGACAGTAACCACTTCAAACCACTGGCCACTGATAAACAGTAACCACCTCAGACCACTGGCCACTGATAGACAGAAACCACTTCAGACCACTGGTCACACATAGACAGTAACCACTTCAGACCACTGGTCACACATAGACAGTAACCACCTCAGACAACTGGCCACACATAGACAGTAACCACTTCAGACCCCTGGCCACACGTAAACAGTAACCACTTCAGACCACTGGCCACTGATAGACAGTAACCACTTCAGACCACTGGTCACACATAGACAGTAACCACTTCAGACCCCTGGTCACTGATAGACAGTAACCACATTAGACCACTGGTCACACATAGACAGTAACCACCTTAGACCACTGGTCACACATAGACAGTAACCACCTCAGACCACTGGTCACACATAGACAGTAACCACCTCAGACCACTGGTCACACATAGACAGTAACCACTTCAGACCCATGGTCACACATAGACAGTAACCACTTTAGACCACTGGTCACACATAGACAGTAACCACCTCAGACCACTGGTCACACGTAGACAGTAACAACTTCAGACCACTGGCCACTGATAGACAGTAACCACTTCAGACCACTGGCCACACATAGACAGTAACCACCTCAGACCATTGGCCACTGATAGACAGTAACCACTTCAGACCACTGGTCCGATATAGACAGTAACCATCTCAGACCACTGGTCACACATAGACAGTAACAACTTCAGACCACTGGCCACTGATAGACAGTAACCACCTCAGACCACTGGCCATTGATAGACAGTAACCACCTCAGACCACTGGCCACTGATAGACAGTAACCACCTCAGACCACTGGTCACACATAGACAGTAACCACTTCAGACCACTGGTCACACATAGACAGTAACCACCTCAGACCACTGGTCACACATAGACAGTAACCACTTCAGATCACTGGTGACTGATAGACAGTAACCACTTCAGACCACTGGCCACACGTGGACAGTAACTACCCCAGACCACTGGCCACTGATAGACAGTAACCACCTCAGACCACTGGCCACACGTAGACAGTAACCACTTCAGACCACTGGTCACTGATAGACAGTAACCACCTCAGACAACTGGTCACTGATAGACAGTAACTACCTCAGACCACTGGTCACTGATAGACAGTAACCACTTCAGACCACTGGCCACACATAGACAGTAACCACCTCAGACCACTGGTCACACATAGACAGTAACCACTTCAGACCACTGGTCACACATAGACAGTAACCACTTCAGACCACTGGTCACACATAGACAGTAACCAACTCAGACCACTGGTCACACATAGACAGTTACCACCTCAGACCACTGGTCACACATAGACAGTAACCACCTCAGACCACTGGCCACTGATAGACAGTAACCACCTCAGACCCCTGGCCACACATAGACAGTAACCACCTCAGACCACTGGGCACTGATAGACAGTAACCACCTCAGACCACTGGTCACACATAGACAGTAACCAATTCAGACCACTGGTCACACATAGACAGTAACCACCTCAGACCACTGGCCACTGATAGACAGTAACCACCTCAGACCACTGGCCACACGTAGACAGTAACCACTTCAGACCACTGGTCACTGATAGACAGTAACCACCTCAGACAACTGGTCACAGATAGACAGTAACTACCTCAGACCACTGGTCACTGATAGACAGTAACCACTTCAGACCACTGGCCACACATAGACAGTAACCACCTCAGACCACTGGTCACACATAGACAGTAACCACTTCAGACCACTGGTCACACATAGACAGTAACCACTTCAGACCACTGGTCACACATAGACAGTAACCAACTCAGACCACTGGTCACACATAGACAGTTACCACCTCAGACCACTGGTCACACATAGACAGTAACCACTTCAGACCACTGGTCACACATAGACAGTAACCAACTCAGACCACTGGTCACACATAGACAGTTACCACCTCAGACCACTGGTCACACATAGACAGTAACCACCTCAGACCACTGGCCACTGATAGACAGTAACCACCTCAGACCCCTGGCCACACATAGACAGTAACCACCTCAGACCACTGGGCACTGATAGACAGTAACCACCTCAGACCACTGGTCACACATAGACAGTAACCAATTCAGACCACTGGTCACACATAGACAGTAACCACCTCAGACCACTGGCCACTGATAGACAGTAACCACCTCAGACCACTTGCCACACGTAGACAGTAACCACTTCAGACCACTGGTCACTGATAGACAGTAACCACCTCAGACAACTGGTCACAGATAGACAGTAACTACCTCAGACCACTGGTCACTGATAGACAGTAACCACTTCAGACCACTGGTCACTGATAGACAGTAACCACCTCAGACCACTGGTCACACATAGACAGTAACCACTTCAGACCACTGGTCACACATAGACAGTAACCACTTCAGACCACTGGTCACACATAGACAGTAACCAACTCAGACCACTGGTCACACATAGACAGTAACCACCTCAGACCACTGGTCACACATAGACAGTAACCACCTCAGACCATTGGCCACTGATAGACAGTAACCACCTCAGACCCCTGGCCACACATAGACAGTAACCACCTCAGACCACTGGCCACTGCTAGACAGTAACCACCTCAGACCACTGGTAACACATAGACAGTAACCACTTCAGACCACTGGTCACACATAGACAGTAACCACCTCAGACCACTGGCCACTGATAGACAGTAACCACTTCAGACCACTGGCCACACATAGACAATAGCCACTTCAGACCCCTGGCCACACGTAGACAGCAACCACTTCAGACCCCTGGCCACACATAGACAGTACTTAACCACTTCAGACCCCTGGTCACACGTAGACAGTAACCACTTCAGACCCCTGGCCACACATAGACAGTAACCACTTCAGACCCCTGGCCACACGTAAACAGTAACCACTCCAGTTTCATGGCTATTGTTTAATAGTTAGCAATTATAACTGATGGAAAACCTTTGATAGATATGTACTAACTTTTTAAATCTGATAGCCAAATATTCATAGCAAAACTATTGAAATCTGCATGTCAGTTGACACAGTTTACAATTAATAGAACGGGATAAACGGATATAGGAAAAATACACATTAACACCGTTTAGCTATAAATATCTCAGATGGGCGGAGCAAAGTCGGAGGGAAATTGGTAAAACTGACTTGAATTCCTTTAAATTTATTTAAATAATTCAGAAATTTAAAACTTATTTTATTTACTTTATATTGCATTCGTTTTTTCTCTGATTTTAGGCTTAAACTTTGCAAAAAAGCAATGTTCAAATCGGTCCCATACTAATAAGACACACCTCCTTTCCGAAATGGTTACTGTTTGCACGCTGGAAGAGTTACTATCAAGTTTTCACGTTGTTTACCATTTGTCCTGTGACATGCATGACTAGTCATATGTTTCAGTCTCACGTGATCTCTGTGACAGTTTCGTTTTCTAACAGTAGAACAATGGAGCGACTGTTTCTGGCTCTCTGTTTCCTCGCCCTGGCGGCTGCAGACACTCCTGCCAACTGTACCTATGAGGACGTGAAGGGAAGCTGGAAATTCTACATAGGAGAGAGCGGTAATGGCTCCTCTCTAGACTGCAGTGGCTTTACCAAGGATAAAGGTGAGAGTCATACAGACCTCCAGATATTTTTCATACATATAACATAATCAGGAGTTGTCAGTTATTTCCTGTTGGCCATCCTGTTTAGCACTCATTTGATTTGAACAGTGCAGACCCAGATCAGCTCCTATAGAAGCCATATTCACAATCTGGGTCTAAACTGTTTGGTGTATAAGGCACGTGTTCTCATTACAGGTATAATACTGTACTGTTTTAAATTGACAATTCTAACATGACACGTGAATTCGTCTCTATAAACAAAGAACAGGTCTATCGTGGTATACCTGAGACGTTATACCACGCTCTTCCCTACCCCGCTCCTCCCGCGGTTATATGACATGACGTGACCACGTGCGTTCATACGTTATGTTTTTTAAATTTATTTCGTTATAATTCATATAGCCCGTACAGACCATATACTTTTAAATAGTAACGTTACAGTAATTATCTCATTCTTCTGTCTTGTTTGATGTAATGTTTGTTCTATGCCAGATTATTGATCGGTAATGGGGCCCTACCGCATTACAGAGTTATCCCAATTTTCATCACGAGTTAACTCCCCTGATAAGGAAAAGGTTGTTTCCGGTTTAGTTGACGCATCATTGAGACGGTGTCGATAACGGTCATAAACGATTCGGAAAAGAATAGATCGAATGCGGTTTATTAGTTTGATACCTATATCTATATGCAGTCAAGCTCCCGTTTATCCCTATGTATTTTAATGTATTAATTTTGTTTAATGTCAAATGCGACGGTTATTTATTTCATCGTTTTTAGCAAACCGAAAGTAGCACTGATCATACTTTTTCTATATAACAAAGAAGCCGACTTTTAACATACTTAACAGACACGGGTTTTCACCTCGGTAAAAGAACGTTAACATGGATTAATATTTGAAACAATTGTCAATTTTTGTAACGTATTCTATATGCAGATATTTCGCTACCCGCACTTTGCGTATTTAAGCATCGTTACTTCGACAGAATATTTGATTTACATTTGCCTACATGTAATATAAACTACAATACATATGGTTTAGATCCAGATCTCCCTTAAATATAAGATGAAAGTGTGATAAACCAAGTCAGTTATTATAGCGACAAGGTGTGAAAGTGTCAGCGTAGCGGAGCGTACATACCTGTAGATACCTAAGTCAACCATCAATTAAAATGGCGGTGCGAACGTCGCTCTTCAGCTACTTATTAAAAGGGACATTAATTCCTTCAAATTTGATTTTTTTGCGTTCCAATTGATGGTTTTGATAGTTAAATGGATTTATAGTTGTTTCCCGTATATATCCAGGCATTAACCCACGTAAAAAGCAGTATATTCTCTGAAGAAAATCTATTCCGGACGTCTAGCCTACACTGTGAGGGTGGGCTAGCCGTCCGGTTCCGGACGTCTAGCCACTGCCTATTTTTTAAGTCAAAATTAATATCATGTTCTAAACTTTTATCAAGAAAGTAGGCAGTATTTTTTTTAAATATTAACCCTTATCATGCTATTAGCATAGTTGGTCATTCCTACGGTATTTTTCCTTATTTAATCAGCTAAAGTAATAAATCAAATGATAGGTATTCATAGCGGGTAGGGTTTATGGTTGATTAACAGCAACCAGAATGTTGCTATGACACATCCATGTAACGGGGTTTAACCCTTTACCCAATAGATGGTATTAGTTTTGAAGATAGGTGACCCCTTAAGGCAGGTTAAGGTACATTCTGCTTTAAGCTATCGTCTGCTGGGAGGTATAACATATTTATTGAGGTGCAGATTGATGACTTATTTTAATAAACATATGAATAAATGATATGCATAGAATGGTATATCTATGGAAGTTTTTGTAAGTTTTATTGTAAGCAAAGTAAATGCCTGTCTTAATTCTATTTTTGAACAATATGAGAGATTGCGCTTTCAATAATGTATAGCCAGGTTCTACTGTTTATAATATAAGCTCTACACTAACAAGCAGACGATCTCCTCAAATTCGTGTTTGAGGATAAAGGATTTTCGATACTATGTGTACTTCACTATTGAACCGGAAACAACCGCTCATTCAGGGGGCGCTACTCTAATCACACTTTCCATGCGGGGTAACTCTGTATATCGGTAGGGCCCCATTGTAAATTTGCTTATGGGTGTTAGATTGTTGTAATGCCGCGGAAAAAGTTATTCGGTCGAAAAACTTCATCCGCTGAGGAAATAAGTATGGAACATTTGATTTCCTTTCTAATGAATTTCCTTAAATCTGGTCATGTTAGAATCGAAATAATCTAGGTTCTACCGTTGTGAAACAGTATTTTACAACGGTTGGTCGTTGTGGTGCGCAGGAATTGACCACTCAGGCCTTCGGCCTTCGTGGTCAATTCCTGCGCACCACAACTCCCAACCGTTGTAAAATACCGTTTCACAACGGTAGAACATAGATTATTTCTTAATTATACTGTACTTTTACATGTTAAGAATAAAAGGCACAATACCACGGAAATTAATGTTTCAAACGCGCAATTTCTTATATGTGTGCATTTTCTATGCATTAAAACTAAGTGAAATCGCGTGTAAGAAGCCTGACATATGCCCCCATTTCGTTAAGAATCCTACCTAAATGTGTTGAATTTCTTATCGTGCTGGTTAACATTTTAAGTGGGTTTGTTTACAAATAAGACTAACCAGGCTGGTTCGTAGGATTGCGTAAAGTTTACGCCATTGATACGAAACGCAAGGTTTATTCATATACACTGTGTGACGTCATCCAAACTAAGCCGGAACATTTAAGTTATGATTCGTCTTTGATGGAATGTTAACAAAACAGATTTAAAGGGACTCGCAACCGGATGGTGTACTTGTCAAAATAAAATAAAATACTCAAATAAAAGCAAATTTGTGGCATTATTTGGCAACTGACATTAAAAAAATATGATCAGTCCAAAAAAAGTCTCAAGAATCGTCACCGAATCTTAGATTTTTAGATATTTTCCATCGTTTTTCTATACCGACTAGTAGACGGTATAGTTGTTGTTGTTGCTTCTCTACACGGGCTCAGACATAAATCCGAGCCGAATTGTGAAGTTGTATGCACTTTTGATCGCTACACATTGAAATACGTTAAATCGATCCGGGATAAACGGATAGTTCCGTGGTCCATTGGTCTAAGCGGTTTCCCCTATTTTGCCTTCTGTCCGCCAATGCCGGGCCCCGGGTTCGAATCCCACCAGAGACCAATATTTTTTTTTATTGAAATACATTTTTTTAAACAGAATTTCTTATCTTAAACTAATTCTTTACCATTTATATAAGCGTTTGACACATATTTACAAATCACTATTTTTAATGCACCATCTGGTTGCGAGTCGCTTTAAAAGTCGACTTGTTTCCACCAATTTCACGGGTTTGTAAGCAATGCTGCCTCTTTAATCATCGGGGATTACTTCTTTTTATAGGTTTAGATTACGAATGTGCCTACATTTTCAGGTTTTAAAATTGCACGATTTTGGCAATTTGACAGTAATATTGGGACTTTAGAAATTGCCATTTAGCAACATTATAGGACATTTATGATCATTATTTACTTTTAATCTGTTTTAACCCATTTATACCATATATAGCCTGTTTTTAGTATTGAAATCCCTGATCCGCGGACTTATTGTCACATATATCTCCAATATAGGGCGCTCATGTGTATTGTTACTCTACAGTATGAAATTCATACTGTAGAGTAACAATACACACAGAAAGTATTAGTGTCAGACCACTTTAAGCAGGTTAACGAAAGTAAAGCAGAATGCTATTTTCTTCAGCGAGCAACGAGAGAACATATGATCAAATTTGGTTTTTTTTCGCAAAAAAATATAACCACAAACAACAAAACTCTTTTGTATTACTTGCAGGGAAGTTTAATTCACGGAAGTCTTAACTTTGACTTTACTTCCTATTTAGATGAAATTTGCTATTGTGATTCTGTTAAATGTACCAGCTAGATAATGGACCCTGATTCATCTTAGCAAAGGTACAATTACACAAAAGAATGCTTGCTGTGAGTTTTTGAGAGAGGTGACTACCTGCATGCTTTACCAAAAATCATTACCCCATTTCCTTTTACTAGCTTTGCAGACAGCTAGTGACCACTTAAAGCAGGTTGAAAGTATAGCAAAGGCGCTTTTATGAAGATGATTTCTGCTTTATTTTCACCCAGCTTTGAGATACGATCTGCTCGGATATAGAAATGTTTCTTTGGTATCATGACGGTATGATCAAAGTGGAGCTATTTTCTACAGTGGGGGAATAAATTAAAGGCATAAAAAGGTGTTTATATGGAGCTATGGGTTAAAGCAAAATGGAGACAATTTTAAAGCTTAGCAGAAATCTCATGAAGCTGTCTGATCTTGGTCTAAAATTTAAAATACTGAGTTGACTCCATAGCCGTTTTTCTAATTTTGAATACAGGTGGCCTCTTAAACACTGTTACGCATTGAAAGTAATGTGGTCTGCACCTAAATGTCATTCTGCTTTGCTTTCAATCAGCTTTAAGCTCCTATCTGCTCAGATAGGAAACATTAGTTACTTAAAATTATGTTGCATTTTCATTCATATATGAAATGGACCAATTTCATTATGTTAAGGAATTGATTAAATGTGTAAAAGGATGTATCTGTGGAATATAAGGTTTAACTCTCTCAGCTCTAAATAACTCTTGTGGGTTATTAGGTTCCATTGTGGATCATTTTAGTTACCAAAACATGAACCAGTCTACTTGGAATTCTGTGTAGTTTAATAAATACTGGTTTAAATTAGCAAACAGTGTAGACCTATTTCAGAAGGCTCCTCCCTCTGAGCAGGGTCTACACTGTTTGTAAATGTAATGAGTATATATAACCCATTTGTAACCCCATATCCTATTTCTAGTTTTGAAAACAGGTGACCACTTAAAGCAGATTGAAAGTAAAGCAGAATGTGCATTAAAAGCGCAATCTGCTTTACTTTCAATCTGCTTTACTTTCAGCCTGCTTTAAGCTTCGATTTGTTATAGTAAAGAAACTATTTCTGATGCTGCATACCCATGATGGTTTAAATTGGAACTGTTTTCCTCACTTGAGGCATGAATTAAAGGAGTAAAAAGGGGTATTTACGGGGTAATGGGTTAAAACAGATCTATGGTGTTGAAAGATTTAAGATTTTGTACCATTTTTACTAACAGCCCAGAAAACGATCGAGGTGAGACTACTGTTTCCAGATGTTGTCTTTGACCAGTACGAGAATAAAGGGTTCTGGACTCTTATCTACAACCAGGTAATTATGAACTACAGTCGAACTTCGATATCTCGAACTCGCTTAACTCGAACTATCCGATAGTTCCACACATGAACTGCATTATTTCATGTTCGGTTAGGTCGAACATACCCATATTTCAAAGTGAAAACGTGGCTTAGCCACGTTTTAACTTTGAAATACGGATATGTTCGATTTAACCGACTTCGAGATATCGAAGTTCGACTGTACCTGCATTTCCAATCTCAGTAGAAAATACAAACTTGTGTAATCCATTTTATTCCTCCACTGAAGAAAATAATTCCACTTTATACAGTCATGAAATGTGTATCATAAGAAATAGTTAGTATATAGTTATTCTAGTAGATGGTAGCTAAGGCAGACTGAAAGTAAAGCAGAATGTGCTTTCTGCTACATTCTGCTTTTCTTTCAACCTGCTTTAAACGGTAACCTAGTTAAGCTAGCTAGCTGTTTTCAATACTAGAACACAATATGGGGTAAAGAATTAAACCATTTCCACCTTGAAATTTCAAATGGACAATTCTAGTTTCCAATTAAGTATATAATTATATAGTTTGTCCGTCGACTCAACGATGACCACCTTTAGTCATCCAATTAAGTATTTAAGTCTATCGTTATATCCCGGCACAACTTAGTTGGGGGCATATTGTTTTTTTCCAGTGTCTGTCCATTTGTTTTTTCTGTCCACAACTTTCACCTTGGCCACAACTTTGGAATTACATGCGATAAAAAGTTCATATTTGGCATGTGTACTCAACTAAAAAAGCTTGCGAGTTTATTACAATTGTTTCCTTTCTGGCAAAGATTAAGGTCATTTAGAGATAAAATGGGCTGAATTTTACCTTGGGCCATAGCTTCGGAGCTGATATCTATACATACAGTAGAGATTTCATATTTTGAAAGTGTACTCAGCTCAAAAAGTTCTTGAGTTCAGAATAAGTTGAATTGTTTGGTCATGTCAGACAAAGGTCAAGGCTATCTAGAAGTCATGGTCACTTCAGAGGGCATAGCCCTTCACAAACACATTTTTTTTACTATTTAGGCATGTTTTATAAAAACATACAAGTATAAATATTGACAAACACTCATATTATAGAAACCCTCTGATCAGGGTCTACACTTTTGGCATTTAAGGTAAGTATACTCTTCACAGGTACACGGTTTTTAAATGACATATGCGGAATGACTTGATACTTGAACCGTTTTTGCCCTGGACCAGTCCCAAGGCATCTATATTGCCTAACCATGGTTTGAGATTGACCTTTAGATGTAATTTGGACATACTTGTCGTAAAGATTCAGAGTATATTGTCCGGAATGCCACTGGAGGTACAAGTGTTTATTTTCTACTACAAGTACCTCTTTTATTTACAGGGTGTTGAGGCTGTTGTCAGTGGTAGAAAGTACTTTGCCTTCTCCAAGTATCAACAAGATGGCTCTAAGGTGACCAGCATGTGTGACCAGACTTTACCTGGCTGGTCCCATGACATGCTGGATAGGAACTGGGCCTGCTACATCGGGGAAAAGGTTGAATCCATCAAACCAAAGCTGCACAGAGAGAACACCCCTCTGTAAGTTTCTTCACTTTAACCCTTTACTCCATAATAGCGCCTTTTAGTGCATTTAATTTATTCCTCCACTGGAGAAAATAGTTCTCATTTATAAAGGTATGTAAATGTTCCATGAGAAGTATTTTTCTAATTCTTAGGGGATTAAAGGTTAAAGAAGGCTGAAAGTAAAGTAGAATGTGCCTTAAGGCACATTCTGCTTTACTTTCAACCTGCTTTAAGTGATAACCTGTCTTCAAAACTAGAAACAGACTATGGGGTAAAGGGTTAACCCTTTACTCCAAAGAGGCACATTTTAGAGCATTTAATTCATTCTTCCACTGAAGAAAATACAGTATAATGTAGTTCTAATTGAAACAGTCATAAATATGCTCCATGAGAAATGTTTCCTATATCCTTGCTAATGGTAACTCTGATGTTTTCTCCTGCAATATTTATCTCCTGCAGCTAGTCTCATACTACATGTATTATATGTCAGCCATTTCTTATAAAATATTTTGGTTCCAGTTGAAATGTCAAGATAAATTAGTGTCTTAACCGGTATCTGGATCCAAATTGTTTAGGCACATTCTGCTTCACTTTCAGCCTGCTTTAAGTAACTATCTGTCTTCAATACTGCAAACAAGCTATGGACACTCACTCACTCATGCATGGGTAAAATGTAGCATACTATATGTTAAAGCAGGATTATTTTCTATATCTCGCAGATTGAAGGGATTGCAGTCGTTTGACATAAACAAACCATACAGTGATTCAATGAGGTTGAAGTATCGAGCCAACAGCAGCTTTGTGGCAGACATCAACAGATCCACTAAACTGTGGAAGGCCGCCATCTATCCACAGTTTGAGGGCATGGAATTTGAAGACATGATTAAAATGGCAGGAGGCAGGAAGTCTAGAATACCCAAGTATGTCAATTAGTAAAGTACAACACTCATATTCAACTAACTCTTTACTCTTAGATATATATTTCATGACATTTAATTTATTCTTCCTCTAAAGAAAATAGTTCCAATTTATACAGTCAGGGATATGTATCATAAGAAATGTTGTTTTATATTCTAGCAGATGATAGCTTAAAGCAATATATTGTTAAAATCAACCCTGAAAGGTGAAAAATTGACTAGACTGAAGTCACTTAATTGGAAATTGGAATTGTCCATAAAATGTTTAGGGTTGTATGAGACTCAGAGTTAAATTATTACAGAATTTCTACCACTCCACTTATCAGGGCTCCAGATAAGGGGAGTATTTCAAAAACTAAAACCTTTATATCTGCATTAAGCCATATGGTGTTACTACTCATTAGAATTGTCTCGAAGAGACGATTCTAATGAGTAGTAACACCATATGATTTGGTGTTGACATAAGAGAGAAAATGTTGTATTAATTCAATTTACTACCTCTCATCTGGAGGCCTGAGGTCTTATACCTGGTTTTATTTTGTGCAGTAAACCTTCTCCAGCCAAAATGACAAGAGAGCAGGCCATCATAGCAGACAGTCTACCAGAGAGTTATGACTGGAGAAATATTGACGGCATCAATTTTGTCTCACCCATTAGAAATCAAGGTATACAGGTTTTTTCCCCAGCAAATGTGTGATTTTTCAACTCTCCTTAGGGCTTATTTTATATTAGCCCTTCTTTCATTTAATCCTCTCATTAATTTTGTTATTTTCCAATTTAATTGTTTTCATTGAAACACTTTTTGGGTGACCAATTATGTCTGTTGAGTTTAAACTATGTTTAAAAGTCTTAAGTACTGGTATTCAACATTTGATGAAAACAATACTAACTATCACCGACAGCAATTATAACGCATTACCCAACAAATATTCCTTTGTACCCCTCTAATTTATTCGTCCGCTGAAGAAAATTAGTTCCACTTTACATAGTCATAAATATTTTCCATAAGCAATATTTTCTATATCTTAGTAGATAGAAACTTGAAGCAAGCTGAAAGTAAAGCAGAATGAGGCGCATTCTGCTTTACTTTCAACCTATTTTAAGCCGTCACCTGTTTTCAAACAGAAACAGGCTATTAGGTAATGGGTTAATCAATTATCAGATGGCAGGGGATGGGTGATTATAAGTTATTATCTTGTGTGTGCCGTAACGCTACTTCTTACTCACCTCCAGGTTCCTGTGGCAGCTGTTATGCCTTTGCATCAATGGGAATGAATGAAGCCCGTGTCAGGGTGATGACCAACAACACTCAGACCCCAGTCTTCTCCCCACAAGACATTGTAGAGTGCAGTGAATACTCACAAGGTAGGTGGTCTAAATTGACAACTGCAGGGCTCCAGATAAGGGGGAGTAATCTGAACAAATCAAACATTTTCTGATGTATACAGCACCAAATCCTATGGTGTTACTACTCATTAGAATCGTCTCTTTGAGACGATTCTAATAAGTAGTGACACCATAGGGTTTAAAGCAGAAATAAAGATTTTAGTTTTTTAAAAACTCCCCTTATCTGGAGCCCTGGGTCACAAGTCACAAATTACATCTACTGAAGCAATAGTACTCACTACAGTACTGTATATTTAGTCTTGAAGACTCATTTGTAAGACATGTTTTACAGCCAGTAGTGTGTAATTGACCACTTATTGAAGCTGTGAGATCTGTTAAGAATGGTGACTACTTAACCCATTACCCAATAGCCTGTTTATAGTTAAAGATATATGTAGTTAACTAATTAAACCAGGTTGAAAGTAAAGCAGAATGTGCCATAGGGTGCATTCTGCTTTACTTTCAGCCTGCTTAAAAATACTATTGGCTAGCATATTGAAACAATTTGTTATGGTGCATAATCTTTACTACATGTATATGAATCAGAACTATTTTCGTCAGTGTATGAATAAATTAAATGTGTAAATATGCATATCTATGAGGTAATGGGTTAATGCATGAAAAAAGATAAGAAAGAATGGTCAGTGGCAAATTCATAGTAGTAGAAGGCATATCCCTTAAGACTTTTTATTTCCCAACAAACAGAGTTTGATGGGGGTATACTGGAATCAGACTGTCCGTTGGTCGTCGGTCGGTCTGTCTGCAAAATCTTTTACTTTCAACTCCTCCTTCAGTTTCAACCTGATTCATTTGATACTTGGAATAAATGTTACTCAGGTATAGTAGATGTGTAAGACACAAATTTCAGGTCTCTGTGACCTTGACCTTTTGCCTTGAAATTGGCAGGCAAAATCTTGTACATGTATTTTGAACTCCTCCTTCACTTTCAACCTGATTCACTTGATTCTTGGCATAATTGTTACTCAGGAGTAGTAGATGTGTAAGACACAAATTTCAGGTCTCTGTGACCTTGACCTTTGGCCTTGAAATTGGTCTTGAAATTGGCAGGCAAAATCTTTAACTTTGAACTCCTCCTTCAATTTCAACCTGATTCACTTGATACTTGGCATAAATGTCACTCAGGAGTAGTAGATGTGCAAGACACAAATTTCAAGTATCTCTGACCTTGACCTTTGGCCTTGAAATTGGCAGGCAAAATCTTGTATTTTGAACTCCTCCTTCACTTTCAACGTGATACCGTACTTTGGGAATAATTGGCGTCGTCATAATTTGGCCATTTTGTGCTAAAAGATCGTTTTTTATTTTGGTTTGTTTAATTTTGGCCATTCTGAGATCCAAGGGGCGAAAATTAAACGCCTATATGTATCAATGTTCCGTTTCATGAAACATCGTAAACCTATCGTATAATTACGCACCATTGTCTTATTAACGATAGCCTTGATGAAACGTATTTCGATATATGGTATATATAAGATCGTAATCCACCTATAGTACCGTATCGTATATATACGTAACGATATAATATAATTACGATTGTAAATATATCGTATATTTTGATGAAACGGGCCCCAAACTCGTCACACAAAAAAAACCTTGTTGATAAAATGGCTTCGAAAGAAGAACGGATGCTCAAACGGAATGACTAAAATACTCTATGTCCGAAAATGTCAGTATGTTATTGCATTCGGTTCTCAGAAAAAATATTCACAATAGAATGATTTTTAAGGCTATTTTACATCTGGTAAAAATCCTCGAGTACAAAAATTAAAATTTAATACAACTCCAACTTAGTTCGTAAATTGTTCCGATGCGTAAGGCGAATAATAACGTCAGTCAGACTGGTTTACAGTATATCGCATTGATTGTATCGATTTTAACGTGCTAAAAATAAGAACACCGTCTAAGGTAAATAGTGAACGTTTCCTGTTTCATTTTGTGTTCGAGAATGTTTGTTTTTAAGGAATTAACGCTCGTGTAAATTATAGTTTGGGATATCTGCTTACACAAACGACTTGGATAAAAGAAAATAAAGGTAAACAATAGCCCTAGTTTGCATATCGTTCACGGTTTACCTAATACCAATTACAGGTTAACGGACGGAGGTGTGAATCTTCAGGCCTATGTTTGGGTCGAGTTATATGTCGCTGGCGATAATTGACTTCTTTGTTGGGTCTATAATAAGGATATTTTGGGGTGTTGAATTTTCGCCATTCGTGTCAGGTGGCCAATTAGGCCAATTATTAACCACGACCAATTATTCCCAAAATACGGTACTTGGCATAAATGTTACTCTGACAGGAGTAGTAAATGTGCAAGACACAAATTTCAAATCTCTGTGATCTTGGCCTTTGACCTTGAATTTGGTCTTAAATTGGCAGGCAAATTCTTGTACGGTGAACTCCTTCTTCTCTCACAACCTGATTTACTTGATACTTGGCATAAATGTTACTCAGGAGTAGTAGATGTGCAAGACACTGTTATTATATGTTGGGATTACTGAGTGTCATATACCATTTTTAAGTCATTTTGACCTTGGCTTACATCTTTGACCTTATTGTAAAACCTTATTGAAAACGTCTGCAGAGTGTGACAGAGTGCTGTATAGTGGGGGTATTTATCACCTTTAGTGATAGCAGCTCTAGTTAATGCAGGATAAAGAAAATAATGTAGAAATCTTACATGGGGACTTTCTGCATGATTTTATCCAGCATTAATTAAGCATCCATTTAAAGAAAACCATGTATTTCTGTTGAGTGTTTATTTAAGAAATGAACTGATTTTTTTCGGTGTTCAAGCGAAATGAACGACAGACAATTATCGGCAAATACCATGAATCGCGCTAGTGATTCATGGACAATGGTTAATTTGCCGATAATTTTCTGTCATTCATTTCGCTTGAATGCCGTAAAAATCAGTTCATTTCTTATATTTCTTATATTCACAATATATTTGCTGTAATTTCTAACATTAGATAAACATTTTGTTAGTACGAGTGTATGTTTAATCCATATTAGAAGTCGATAACACGAGTAATGTGTACCCTATAAGGAACAGCCATGACCGAATTTCTGAAGCTGTGTACATTCGAAAGCCAAAAATTAAGTTTCTTTGTTTACATTCTAAGTCAACAACTTGACCGTTTGGCGCAAAAAATGCCGATTTGGCATCATTTGAAAGTGACGTCATTTTAAAGTAGGATAAATATATCGGGGTTTTTGTCATAAAGAAATGCAGATTGTCGCTGTGTATAAGGTATGTCAATTTTCTTGCAATTTATCTCATAAATAAAGAAGAAATTTTGTCGGAAATCATGGTTTTCACTAATAGGAGGGCATAGATCGGTTAAGAACACATTTGAAAAAATCCTTCAAATGTTTGTTGTCCAAGTTCCAAAGAATAATTTGCGAATGAAAACTGCATATGCCCGCCTCCCCTTCGAAACGTATCAACAAGTCCCTCCTTTTCAAGAAATGGTGTTTATATGAAATGAACAGCATTTTATTCAATGGAATTGAATGGGGCGATTGTAAATATTAAGGTATAATCATCATATCAACACCTTATTGAGTTTCTGCTTTACTTTCTTTCTATTGTAAGCACTCACCTAAGATATAAAATTAGAGATGCCTCATACTTGCATGCCAATTGGAAGGGAAAATAGTTGAAATTCCTATAATTCTGTGATTCAGAAATCAAAATCCTGAGATAAACGCATCTTGTAAAATTATTAGGTCGTAGTTTGCAAACTGTTGGGAGTTAGAGGGCTAAAGTACCAGTATGTACTGATTATGTGGATGGACTGACAGACAGGTGGGCGGACACAAGTTAAACAGTATGCACCTGACTAATCGTAGCGGGGCATAGAAAACTAGGAAGGATACATGATTGACAGTTCTTTGTATTTGCCAGGCTGTGAGGGTGGTTTCCCATACCTTATTGGTGGCAAGTATGCGGAGGACTTTGGCCTCGTACAGGAACAGTGTAATCCATATAAAGGTGTGGACGGCAAGTGTAGTACTGTACCAAACTGTCCAAGGTTCTACTCTACCAAGTATGAATACATCGGAGGATTCTATGGCGGGTAAGTGTCTGACAGCTGCAGTAAATGCACAGTGTTGGGTTGTTTGATATTTCACGTACGGTTAAAATCCTAAATATTTGGACACCCTTTATAGTTATCCTAAAATTGGAACTACAGTAAAACTTCTCTATTACTAACTCTCAGATACTTTAATTATTTTGTGTTTAAGGCAAGTGGCTGCTACAGCAAGGTGAGAGGAAAAACTAAAGCTCCATGCTTTCTGTTTAAATTTTGTTTGCTTCAAGTTCCCACCTGTCTTTTATACAGTATGCTCATTGCAATACAATAAAACCTGTTTTAAGCGACCCCTTAAGTTGGTATATAGGAAACTTTCTGCATTACTGTTGTCCTGCATAAAGCAGTCACATGTCTTTTAAACATAAACAGCCTGCCTAATTTAATGGTCACTTACAACAGGTTTTTCTGTATCAAGGTTTTTGCTTTCAATCCTTGTTGTGGTAAAACATCCATTTTTTCAGAGTCCTTGTTTTGTTTTTTCTACAGATGCAATGAAGCTTTGATGAAAATCAACCTTGTCAAGTATGGACCAATGGCTGTAGCCTTTGAGGTGTACAATGATTTCATGCACTACAAGTCGGGGGTCTATCACCATCTTGAAAGCCTTCAGGATAGGTTCAATCCTTTTGAGATTACAAACCATGCTGTACTGTTGGTTGGCTATGGCGTGGACACCACGGATGTATCAAACCCACAGAACTACTGGATCGTGAAGAACAGTTGGGGAGAGGACTGGGGAGAAGAGGGTTATTTTAAGATTCGACGAGGCAATGACGAGTGCAGCATTGAGAGCATAGCTGTACAATCTTTCCCAATGTTTTAAGTCTTAAACAGTCAAACTTTTGTTGAGCTGTCACTCAAAGATGATGAAGAAGGTTTAACCCATTATCCCACAGTCTGTTTCTTGTTTTGAAGACAGGTGATCACTTAAAGCAGTTTGAAAGTAAAGCAGAATGTGCCTACAGCACATTCTGCTTTACTTCCAGCCTGCTTTAAGCTACCAACTGCTAGTATATAGAATCTGTTTCTTATGGTGCATATTCATGACTGTATAAATGGGAACTATTTTCTTCAGTGGAGGAATAAATTAAAGGCATAAAAACATATAAATATGGAGTACATATATTAGGTTAAATAAAGGTGGTAATAGGTTAAATAAAGGTGGCAGCTTAATGGGAGGAAATGTAAAGCAGAAAGCTCTGAAAGGAGCATTCTGCCATACTTTTGGCCATCATTTCAAGAATTGGTGCTTTACAAAAGTTTGACTGTCTTGAAAGTGATACCAGTGAAAGACTAACATTTACAAATTATTATGCTGTAATAAAATATCAAAATTTGAATTTGATTTGTTCTCGAATGCTTAATAGAGTGAATTGTATTTAATGAGATATTGTTTTACTTTTTTCAAGTAAAAAAGAGCATAATATTGATTGAGATTACCATTAATATATCGGGGAAAACATACACAGTGCCATAATTGAAATGCAGAAAGCATGACAAAGATACTAAGTTTGACCTTAGATATGAATGGGGAAACTACATTTTGGGATATTTTTGTATAATCTTGAATACATAAGAGAGCAATTACATAATATATTTACAATAAGACCTTTATATAATCACCCAATAATATGCACATTCTGATAATTATGGCAACAGATGTCAGCTTAAAGCAGGAAAGTAGTATTTACTTTTATTCTGCTTTAAGCTGCCTTCTGCCTTGGAACTGGAAAACAGCCTTCATTTTCATGTCATTAAATAGATGTAACATCATGCTTTATTAATGGGGGCAGTGTTAACTCGGTTATTGTACAATTAGTTACAGTGAAACTTTCAGGTTGTATTTAAACTGTATTTACAGAATGAGTTTAAAGTCTAATTGGTACCATATTGAAAATGCACCTGGCTCCAAGGTTATAAAGCGTTTGAGCCGAGTCTGAGTGTGTTCTTAAGCATTTGATTGTGCAGATTTGAGCCTAGGCTCAAATCTGACCAATCAAATGCTTGAGAACAACTTTAGACTCAACTGAAAAGCTTTATAACCTTGGAGCCAGATCAGGGTCTGCACTGCTTGCAGTGCACCTTAAAAAATACTTGCAAGTGACAAAAAGCATAGATCCGAATTGGATACTGGGCTTCAAATGTTTGGACTGATTTTGGCAATACAACGATATATATCTGAAGGTTGTCTTTTTGATGAGGCTCATTTCATAATGTACATCATGCAGCAGCTATAGTATTTTTCATAATCAGTAGGATTAAACTGCAAGAATTCCAAATACATGTACCATGATTTAATTGTTGAACCCTTTCTCTCATAGTTTGTTTTCAGTGTGTTTAAGACTACTTTTCTGCTTGACTCTCAAGCTGATTCAACTCATAGCCAGTTTCTAGTTTTGAAGACAAGTGACCACCCGAAGATAGTTGAAAGTAAACGTGCCTTAAGGCTGTACTTTCAGCCTGCTTTAAGCTACCATTAG
Source organism: Gari tellinella (assembly GCA_922989275.2). Classification (NCBI taxonomy): domain Eukaryota; kingdom Metazoa; phylum Mollusca; class Bivalvia; order Cardiida; family Psammobiidae; genus Gari; species Gari tellinella. The sequence goes on from OV277858.1 coordinate 21,823,180, forward strand.
CTAGGATATAGAAATATTTCTTATAATACATATTGATGACTGTTTAAAGCAGAACTGATTTCTAAAGTGAAGGGAGTAAATTCTTCTTTATCAAAGCATTAAAAATAAAAAATTCATTACTATGAGTAATATGTACACTAAAACCTCTATTAGGACCACTTACTTTGGCTTATTGTTAGATGTTTAACTCATTACCTCATAGCCTGTTTCTAGTTTTGGAGACAGGTGACCACTTAAAGCAGGTTGAAAGTAAAGCAGAGTGTGCCTTAAGGCGCATTCTGCTTTACTTTCAGCCTGCTTTTAGCTATTATCTATTAGAATATAGAAACTGTTAGGAGGCTAGGGGAAATGCTACTATTTATTATCATTCTTATTTGTAAATTGTAACAGAGTAAATTTGAACTATTTTCTTCAGTCTAAGAGGAATAAATTAAAAGACGTAAAAAGGCATATTTATGGGGTAATGGGTTAAGGCAAATGACTGCTTAAATTTCTGTTGTTTGTTTACCTTACTTTATGGTGTCGCCGGTCTTTTATGTAGTCAATTAGCCTTATTTTTAGTGGGCATAATAAGAGAAGTTTTACTGTATATGCATGACGTCATTTCTGTGAGGAACTGATTAATATGTTAACAGGTGTACCTATGAGGGAAAAGGTTAAAAGATGTTGTAAAATGGTTTCTATATTTTTTATATAAATATAATAAGAAATATGTTATTCATTAAAGATTTACTGTGATATAAACATGTGTTATGGTTGAGTTTAGCACCCTCATGTCCTCTTACTAGTCTGGAACTCCAGATAACCCATTACTCCATAGCCTGTTTCTAGTATTGAAGATAGGTGGCCACTTAAAGCAGGTTAAAAGTAAAGCAGAATGTGCCTTAAGGCACATTCTGCTTTACTTTCAACCCGCTTTAAGCTACCATTTTCTAGAAAATAGGAATTATTTCTTATGATATATATTCATAACTGTATACGAACTATTTTCTTCAGTGGAGAAATAAATTAAAGGCGTTAAAAGGCGTATTTCTGGGGTAATGGGATAATACTTGTACAGTCAAAGTTCAATATCTCAAACTCACTTGGGTCAAACTTATCTGTAATTCAAAGTTAAAACATGGCTAAGTCACATTTTAACTTGGAATTACAGATATATTCGACTTCAGCTAGTTGGGGATATCAAAGTTCAACTGTGCCTTGCATTTTGCTTTAGGCATACTTTCAGCTTGCTTTATGCTAGCCTACCATCTACTAGGATATCGAAAAGATTTCTTATTGGTCATATTCATGACAACTTAAATGTTAAATGGGAATTATTGTCTTAAGGCGTATTAATGGTGCTTTCTTAAAAATCCAGAACGGGTAATCAAAGATTACGAAGCTGACCTCCTGCAAGGAACAGACTCCAATGCAAAACCTAAATGTTGACCCTAGAGGTCAAGGTCAATTGCCCTAAACTGGTGCATCATGGTCTACTCATAGAGGCACATCAGGATATTAAGGTTTGTGACAGTAGGTGCAGTTATTTGCTCAGAACAGACTTTAACGCAAAACCTTCTGGATAAATACGCTCTGGATAAATACGCTGCAGGGCTTAACATTGACCCTAGAGGTCAAGGTAAAAAGTCAAGGTCACCAATTTGAGGTGCACCATGATCTACTCATTGAGGTCATCAGCATATGAAGTTTCGTGACTAGGTTAAGTTTTTTGCTCAGTACAGATTTTAGCGCAAACCTTTACATTCGGGCTAGAGGTCAAGGTCAAGGCTAACAAACTGCAGTGCATCGAGGTCTACTCATTGAGGAGCATCAGTAAATAAAAATTTCGTGACCGTAGGTGCAGTTGTTTGCTCAGAACATGCAAAACCCTAACGTTGACCCTAGAGGTCAAGGTCACCAAATTGCAGAGCATCAGCATATGGTTTGGTGACCGTAGGTGCAGTCGTTTGCTCAATTATGATATCCAAGTTCCGGACGCCAACGCCGGAGGTATAGCAAAAGCCCCCCTCACTTTCTGGAGATGAGTTAAATATAATTTTGCATTTATGAATCATTCATAATTTAGATTTCTAAATGGTCTTCTTTTCAGTGATAACTTAACCCATCACCCCATAAATACACCTTTGTATGCCTTTAATTATTCTCCCACTGGTGAAAATAGCTCCACTTCATAGTCATGAATATGCAACAAATATTTTCTATATCCTAGCAGATGGTATCTGAAAGTAAAGCAGAATGTGCCTTAATGCCCATTCTGCTTTACTTTAAACCTGATTTAAGTGGTCACCTATTTTCAAAACTAGAAACAGGCTATGGGGTAATGGGTTTATAATACAAGATTGACTTTATTACTAGGAGTTCTTCGAAAAAAATTAACCAGTAAGAAAGATGGCCGGTAAACAAACAAATGAGGCAAAATCTTTTTCTTTTTACATAAATTTATTTTAAAATCCCCCCATGTAAGCAAATAAGTATTAACTTTCTTATAAACTGAATATAATTGTAACCATTTCAGAAATTGAAGCACATATTTCATATTTCACATAAAGATTGTTTTGCAAAAGCTTTTCTTCTAAAAACTGAATTTAAACACAGAATTCAAAGCTCCAGATAAGAAAGTTTGTCAAATTTTAAGATCCTTATGTCTCTACAAGACCCATCGGGTCACAGACAGCTGTAAATACCAGGAGTTGCTTAAAGCATGACAACAGTAAAGCAGAAAACTTGTTATGGATTAACCCACTACCCCATAAATATGCCTTTATACACCTTTAATTTATTCATCACAAGGCCACTTTATACAGTCATGGATATGCTTTCTATAAAATATTTTCTATATTTTGTAACAGATGGTATCTTAAAGCAGACTGAAAGTAAAGCAGAATGCGTCTAAAGGCGCATTCTGCTTAACTTTCAACCTGCTTTAAGTGGTCACCTATCTTCAAAATTAGAAACAGGCTATGGAGTTAAGCAGTCATTTGTAGTATTATTAAAGCTCTGCTTACTCTTCTACATCAGAACTCTTTCCTTTCAAGGCTGCTAAATTTCCCTAATCCAGACATCTCTCTAAACCAAATGTTTGCTTTGCCAGAAGGATACAGTTTCAAGAAGTTTTGATAATACGTTCTTTCAACATGTACAATGGACATATTTACTGAAAAATTTCAATGAAATAGTCATTGGCTACAGTAACCACATATTCTCTGCAGTTGGTAACACTCTGTTCTGCAAGAGCTGATTTTATCAAGCCAAGAAAGTAAATCAAAGCCTGTGTTAATTTTAACCTATTTACCCATAGCCTGTTTATTAGTTTTGAAGATATGTGAGCACTTAAAGCAGGTTGAAAGTAAAGCAGAAGGTGCCTTAAGGCACATTCTGCTTTACTGTCAGCCTGCTTTAAGCCATCATCAACTAGAATATAGAAAATATTTCTTATAATACATGTTCATGACTGTATAAATTGGAACTATTTTCTTCAGTGGAGGAATATATCAAAGGTGTAAAAGGCGTATTAATGGGTTAACACAGATTAAAGAGAATCAGATATCTCACCTCAACATAGACATGAAAGCAAGTCTGATGTAGTGCAATAAGAAATAATGTCAAAGTGTAAACTTAACATGATGAAGATCGAACGACGGTACGGACATGTTCAATCCTCACCATCAATAAAGTCAATCAACAATATGGAAGTTCCAAGCCCAAAGTTGTTGGGAAGACCGAGACAGACATGGTTTGATTGTGTCAAGGCAGACATGAATGTATGCAGTCTTGGTGACCCACTAAATAGAGCAGCATGGAGATCAAGCATCAGACATACTAGTCGCCTGCTGCCTACCCCATTTGCTGGGATGTCCGCAGCAGATGACATTTAAAATCAGGATTAAGTTAGTAGTATTGGAGCTAAATCCAAATATTTGACCACATCGTCATCAATGCCAATGTAAAAGCAAACCAACAAAATGTCAGTCTGGCTTTCACTCCTTCACTCATGTGTGAAATTGCCCCAGAGTTGGATAGACACATTAATGGAAGAAGAAGATTTCAGCCAAACAATGAATGTCTATGCTGATGGCAGTTTGATACAGGCACAAGAGCAATGCAGAAAGCTCCTAAACCGTGTCCCTGTATTAACCCTTTACCCATAGCCTGTTTCTAGTTTTGAAGACAACAGGTGACCACTTAAAGCAGGTTGAAAGTAAAGCAGAATGTGCCTTAAGGCACATTCTGCTTTACTTTCAGCCTGCTTTAAGCTAAAATCTGCTAGGCTATATAAAATATTTGTAATGGTAATTGTTCATGAGGGTATAAACAGGAACTATTTTCTTCAGCGGAGGAATAAATTAAATACGCTAAAAGTCGCTTCTATTGGGTAAAGGGTTAAGCAACCACTTGCCATCATAAGTATGCTTTTTCATAGCATGTTAGCTTAACACTGGTTTGACTGGATGTACCATTTCAATTGTCTCTGCTTATGTTTTCCCACTCTCCAACAGTCTACCACATTTTCTGTTCTACTAATACGGACGTCTCAGATGACCACAGGCTGTTCAATATAAGGCTTCACAGCACATATTTCAGATTCCACATTCCTGCCATGGCAAGTCTTCAACCTCAGTAATTTGAGCTTAAGCATGATGTGTGCTGTGTCCGATCCAGCACAATGATAAAATCCCAGTTGTGTAACACTGTAGAGATACTAGCTAGGACTGTCAGTTTCTGCTCCTAAGTCCAGCCTTCTAAACTTGTCGAGATTGTAAAAACATGCCTTCACAACACGCCCTCCAAAGAATCTGCCATTCAAGTCTATAGTAGCTGCAAAAATCAGGTAAGTACATGTTATTATTATTATTATTATTATACCAGATTTATATAGCGCTCTTTTCACACAGGGATTGTGCGTTCAAAAGCGCTTTACATGAAATAACACATATGTACCTATAAATCGTGAAAAGACAAAATAACTACAATTAGATCTGAAATAAAACATGAATAAACATATAAAAGACAGTCCCCCAAAACGGCGATCACATTACCCCCATCAATCAGCAATGAACCGACCGGCTAAGTATTGCCGACTGATATAAATAATGGTAGAGCGCCCAATGCAGGCCATCGACAAAACACAAATAACTATAATTAGATCTAAAATAAAATAAGAATAAACATACAAGACAGCCCCCAAAACGGCAATCACACTACCCCCATCAATCAGCAATGAACCAACCGGCTAAAGATTGCCGGCCAATAGAAATAATAGCAGAGCGCCCAATGCAGGCCATCTAATGTAACATAACTAGGAATAATAGCATGCGACCATAATTAATGGATAAAAATAACATACCAAGTCATTTAACCCATTACTCCATAAATGTACCTTTAATCTGTTCCTCCACTGAAGAAAATAGTTTCACTTTATAGTCATGACTATGCACTTTAAAATATAGTTTCTATATCCCAGCAGATTGTAACTTAATGCAGGCTGAAAACTACGTCTTAAGGCTCATTCTGCTTTACTTTTAACCTACATTAACTTGAATAACAAACCTTATAAAAAGCTCTGTCAATAACCTACCTTTTATAGCTGAATCTATTCTATCAAACTCTACAAAAATTCTCACAGCCTCATCATCCGGACACTCTGGCATCTACAACAACAGAAAATTCTCAAATTCAGCAGGGATCCAGATAAGAGGTAGTTTATTCAACAAATCCCACATTTTCTCACTATTTTTAGCACCAAATCCTATGGTGTTACTACTCTTAATGAGTAGTGACACCATAGGGTTTAATTCAGAAATAAAGATTTTAGTTTTTGAAAAACTACCCTTATCTGGTGCTCTGATTCAACATGGAAATTAAAATGACATGTTTATTTTTCCTCGAAATATTACCATAGTCAAGTTGTACTTAACTCATTCAACCCTGAAACTTTTATATAGCACAATTTGAGTTATCAATTAAGTCAAGCCAATATATGACTTTCTATATAGAGCAAAGTATAAACAGCGCAGACCTTGATCAGAGCCTCTAATCTGGGTCTATACTGTTTGCATAGAACAAATATTATCTTTACACTGTACACTGTTTGCAAAAGTCAAGTATACTAATTGTGAGGGTTCTATATGTTAATAAGACTTAACCCTTTACCCTATAGCCTGTTTCTAGTTTTAACAAGAGCCCCATGGGGCATATTTCGCTCACCTGAGAATAGCTGACAAATAGAGATAATGATTCCAGGATGGGTTCATTTCTTACCCAGACAAGAAGATTTTTTAAGTTTTCAAAGAAAAAAATCTATTTTTAGCTCCTGTGACCTAGTTATGCAACCGACCAGAACTATATGAACAATGTTGGTATAGGACAGCCAGAAGTGTCATCATGCCAAATATCAAAGCTCTGACCACATTAGTTTCAGAGAAAAAGACGTTTGAAAATTTCACTATATAACTCTATGTAAATCTGTGACTCCCGGGGCGGGGTCAATTTTAACCCCAGGGGCATAATTTGAACAATCTTGATAGAGGACCTGTAGATGATTCTATGTGCCAAATATCTAAGATAAGGGTACTAGGGTTTTAGACAGGAAGATTTTTTAAAGTTTTCTTTAAGTTTTCTAAAGGACATCTGGAAGTGTCACAATATCAAATATCAAAGCTCAAGCTCTGGCCATATTAGTTTCAGAGGAGAAGACGTTTGAAAATTTCACTATATAACTCGATGAAAAACTGTGACCCCCAGGGTGGGGTCATTTTTTACCCCAGGGGCATAATTTGAACAAACTTGATAGAGGACCTGTAGGCGATGCTATATGCCAAATATCTAAGCCCTAGCCCTTGTGGTTTTTGACAGGAAGATTTTTTAAGTTTTCATTGAAAAAATCTATTTTTAGTTCCTATGACCTAGATATGCAACAGACCGAACAATTTGAACAAAATACGTAATGGATATTTAGAACTGTCACCATGCCATATATCAAAGCTCTAGCTATATTAGTTGCAGGAGAAGACATTTGAAAATTTCACTATATATAACCATTTGTAAAACTATGACCCCCGGGGCGGGGCCAATTTTGACACCAGGGGCATAATTTGAACAAACTTGATAGAGGACCTGTAGATGATGCTATGTGCCAAATATCTAAGCTCTGGCCCTTGCAGTTTTTGACAAAAGATTTTTTAAAATTTGCTTATTTTTTCACTTTGGTTGCCATGGCAACCAGAGTTCTGCATTGTTTTTAATTCTTTGAACAAATTTGAAAGAGCTTGACCCAAGGAACATTTCTGTAAAGTTTGGTTGAAATCTGTCAAGTGGTATAAGAGGAGATGTCTTTTGAAGCAATTGTTAACGACGACGGACGACTCACGACGCCAGACACAGGGCCATCCCCAATAGCTCACCTTGAGCCTTTGGCTCAGGTGAGCTAAAAATAGGTGACTACTTAAAGCAGGTTTAAAGTAAGGGCGCTATCTGCTTTACTTTCAGCCTGCTTTAAGTTACTACCTACTAGAATTCAGAAAATATTCCTTCTGATACATATTCATGACTGTATAGATTGGAATAATTTTTTTCGGCAGAGGATTAAACGGAATGCGCTAAAAAGCGCCTCTATACGGTAAAAGGGTTAATTGGAAACTGTAGATATCGTTTTGAGATTCAGGGGATAACGGGTTAATGCATAATTTGAGGGCAGTTTGCTGCTATGAAGTGCAGAAAATAAGAGATACATCCAGCTAAAAGGCTCATCCAGGATTTCGAGTATGCTTTTCTCTCATAATGCCTTACCTACTCATCTGCTTTAAACTTAAACTGCTGTTTTATGCATGCATTAACCCATTACTCCAACAGTATGCCTTTTTCCGCCTCTAATCATTTCTAATATTAAGGAAAGAAGTTCCCACCAAGGAGTCCCGTTCATAGAAAGCAAAAGCATTTCCAGTATATTTCAAGATGGTAACTTAGAGCAGAATGCTATACTTTCAACTAGCTCAAACCCATTATGAAATACGCTTTTTAGGCCTTTAATTCATTCCTCCACTGAAGAAAATAATTTCAATTTATTCAGTTATGAAAATGTACCGAAAGAAATAGTTTCTATCTCCTAGTAGACATTAGCTTAAAATAGGCTGAAAGTAAAGCAGATCGAACACACCTTTACTTTCAGCCTGTTATAAGTGATCACCTATCTAAAATACATAATTCAGCAGTTTAGATTTTACAGGCTGTGGAGTAATGGGTTAAGAAATAGCCTGTCTTCAAATAATGGGTTAACCCTTAGCCTGTCACTCACGACTATAGCTCCATATGCAAACAGCTTGGATCCGGATGAGACGCCGAGTAACTCGGCGTCTCATCCGGATCCAAGCTGTTTGACACTCGGACAACATTTTCAGCAACTTTGAGCAACTTTGAAGCACTTTGAAACTTGAAGCTGACGAGAAATATAGCAGACAACAATTTATTTGGCGGGCTAAGGGTTAAGAAATAGCATGTCTTCAAATAATGGGTTAAGTAATAGCCTGTCTTCAAATAATGGGTTAAGAAATAGCCTGTCTTCAAATAATGGGTTAAGTAATAGCCTGTCTTCAAATAATGGGTTAAGAAATAGCCTGTCTTCAAATAATGGGTTAAGTAATAGCCTGTCTTCAAATAATGGGTTAAGAAATAGCCTGTCTTCAAATAATGGGTTAAGAAATAGCCTGTCTTCAAATAATGGGTTAAGAAATAGCCTGTCTTCAAATAATGGGTTAAGTAATAGCCTGTCTTCAAAGATAGAAACATCTTATGATGGAAAGGGTTAAACCTGAAAAACAAATCTTCAAATGGCTGTAATATATAGGGTTGTTAGTACACCTAAACCTGTATTAAGCAACATTTTTGGATAAGCATAGAGCTAATTAAAGATAGGTGACTGCTGAATGCAGGATAGAAATAATGCAGAAAGCTCATTCAGGAGCTTCCTGTATTTAGCAACCACCTGTATAAGAGACTACTAATTGGCATTGCATTCTATGGTTGCTCAATACGTGTTTGACTGTAGTGCTACTATAACAATGTCAGACGTACCTCAAATATAAGACACTTGATGACTTTCCCATACTTGCCACACTCTTCAAACGTTTCTCCCTCTAACTCCTCATCCACCTCCCCGGGTCCTACCATATTCTGAAATACATCACAATGATTATACTACCATATTCTGAAATAGGTCACAAGATTATACTACCATATTCTGAAATAGGTCACAAGATTATACTACCATATTCTGATATACGTCATACCATATTCTGAAATAGGTCACAAGATTATACTACCATCTTCTGAAATAGGTCACAAGGTTATACTACCATATTCTGAAATACATCACAATAATTATACTACCATAGTCTCATATACGTCACAAGATGATACTAACATATTCTCATATACGTCATACCATATTCTGAAATAGGTCACAAGATTATACTACCTTATTCTGAAATACGTCACAAGATTATACTACCATATTCTGAAATACATCACAAGATTATACTACCATATTCTGAAATACATCATACTATATTCTGAAATACATCACAAGATTATACTATCATGTTCTGAAATACATCACAAGATTATACTACCATATTCTGAAATACATCATACCATATTCTGAAATATGTCACAAGATTATACAACCATATTCTGAAATATGTCACAAGATTATACTACCTTATTCTGAAATATGTCACAAGATTATACTACCATATTCTGAAATAGGTCATAAGATACAGAGCTTCAGATGAGTGTTTTTAAACCACTAATTTTCAGGCCTTTCTCTTTTATGCCTCCACCAAACCATTATTATGACTACTCATTAGAACCATTGCAATGCAACAAACTAATGAGTAGATACATCATAAGGTTTGGTGGAGGCATAAGGATTTTAGCTTTTGAAATCCCCATCCCCTCTTGTCTGGAGACCTGATAATAAACTCCTTTTTAATTTTTGTCGTCTGCTTACTCTTTAATATTTGTTGTCTGCTACTGTTTCAGATTAGAATCTTCTAAAATATATTTTTAAATTAGGGGCAGAGTGTCCAACAATTTGGATCCTTATCATTTCACAGCCGTAAGCCCTAAAGCCTAGTTTGCAAACAGCTTCGATCCAGATCAGATACAGCGTTACAATAATCTGAGCTTCTGATCAATACAGTAAAACCTCTCTATTACCACCACTAAATTATGATACTTATTAGGGTGTTTACGGTAGGTGACCGCTTAAAGCAACGTGACAGTGAAACAGAAAGCTCCCTTAGGAGCTTTCTGTTTCACTGTCACCTCTCTATTATACAATCATTAGCCTTCGTTTTAGTGGTGGTAATAGCGAGGTTTTACTGTATTTCCAACAAAACTTCCAAAATTGAATTTTGTATGAAATTGCAGGAGCATGTGACAAATTTTAGCAGAGGATAATGACTTTGGAATTATTCAACCTCTCATTTGGATTTAAACTGTAATGTGATTGCAGTAAAACGGGTTTAGTATAATACTTACTTTTAATAAGATAACTTTTGTTGGATTTCTCAGTAAGTTTGCATTAGTAACACTGCCTTCCCTTGGTGTGTCTGAAAAAAGAAAAAAATCCGATATTTAACTGCACTTAAACCACTTCAAACTACATTTTATTATAGTGATTTAACAACATAGAATTCAAGTGACCAGTTAACTAATCCTTCAAAAAAAGCGTGCCTGTAAAGAATGCATGTGTCCTATGCAAATAGTACAGACACATCAAAAAGTTTCAGAGGTGAACGATTTAACACTTTCTTTGAAATAGAAGTCTTGTTTTATAATACAGTTTACTAAACCAGACACTATAAAGGATAATACATTTTTTCAATAGAGCCTTCTAGTTCTGTTACATGCCTTGTGTACTGCACTGATACATTAGGCCCTTATTTTTTAAAGTCGCATCCAGCAGATGGTAGTTTAAAGAAGGCTGAATGTATAGCAGAACCTGCTCTAAGTGTTGTCCTGTCTTCAAAACTAGAAACAGGCTATAGAGTAATGGGTAAAAACAGGCAAGTGACACCACAAACCTTTAGGTAAATCCCTCTCATGTATAATTTTGCCACCCCGCTTGCTGGTTTTCTCCACAAACAATGCTGTACTCATTCCTTGTTCAGATTTTCCGAGGCCCTGGCCTTCTTTATAACCATACTTGGACATGATCTTGGCTGCCACTGACAAACTGTACAGGAACACAATACACAGGCTTTAACACATCGGACCCTTATAACTAGATACGCATCCTTTTAGAAAAAGTGTACCTGTGAAGTGTACATGACTACATCTGTCATATGCAAAGGACCCCTCTGCTCAGGGTCAGCACTGTTTGTCATTTTGCAATTTATAGTATAATTTAAACGTTAATATTTTAAATTGGACTTATTAATTGAAAACTGGAAAAATCTATTTTAAAGTCTCAGGGGTGAATAAGTCACCTGCCTTAAACACAAAACATTATACACGTGTAATATAATTGTTGTAATAGTGGATTTTACTGTACACTAAAAAGAAGGCTTATTGAGTGTAAAAATACAGGTGATAGCTTAAAGCAAGGTGACAGTACATCAGAAAGCTGTCGTAAAAAACCTAATAATTCACACAATTTAGTGGTCGTAATAGAGAGGTTTTACTGTATAAGAAAAACTTACCCTCCAGCGGGAACTGCAGGTCCACCAGACAGAATATCTGCAACAAAACATAACCTTTTCATAACATGGTTTAATATACCCAACTACAGATAAACATGAACAGTGTTACAGTACATGACAAATGCCCAAAAAGTGTTGTGTTGTCACTGTATTACACTATAACCTGCCTTATCAAACATCCTTCGCTACCAACTTTGTTCACTTAACCCATTACCCTATAAATTTGCCTTTTTATTTACACCTATTTAATCATCTACTGTAGAAAATAGTTCCACTTTATACAGTCATAAATATTTACCAGGAGAAATATTTTCTATATTCTTGTTAGCTTCAATCTGCTTTAAGTGGTCACATATCTTCAAAACTAGAAACAGTCTATGGGGAATAGGGGTTAACTTACCTCCAGAGAAGCTAAGGGGTTACTTAACATACTTCAATAAAGGGCAGAAAGATGTGGTTTTCAAAAAGTGTCAATATATCCTAATAGCAAGATAAAGGTTAATGTTGACAAAAACAAACTACATTGTAGGTTCTCACCTTCTAGTTTGATTGGCGGCTCTTCTAGTAGGACTGATGGAGGTGCTATGGCTGCTCCCATATCAGTTTTTCCTAAAACAATAACAAGTCATTAACCCATTACTCCATACATACATAGAGGATCTTGTATGAGTGCTCATTATTTATCATTTTTAATAAACGAGTTGACTAAAAATAATATGACGCGAGCCTTGGCGAGCGTCACATCATTTTAGTCAACGAGTTTATTAATATGATAAAAAATTAGCATGAATGTGAGATTCTATTTATCACATAACAAGTTTAAGGCCTTTCGCTACCGGAAGTCGGTCTTGCGGGCGAGCGGATATGCGTCTGGACGACACAGACTTTTTTCGTACGTGTTTATACTAGAAAATTTATATAAAGGAAAAGTTGATATAAATTAGTATAATCCTTCATAGCGCAGTTAGTATAGTGGTTGACTATAGTGGTTGACTAGCAATCCAAAGGTCATAGGTTCGAGACCCATCTGATCCAAATTTTTTTTTTTAGTGTCCGATTTATTGACTTGTCAATCCATAACGCAGTAATCAAGAGACATGTTATGTTTAGTCTTCGTTGATTAGTACTAGTGATGTTTACGGTCCAAGTATATGTCCACTTACCTGTACGTTTTAGTTTAATGACTTACAAGTCAATTAAATCGGTATACATGTAAACGATTTGATCGAACTATAAAGCCACACCTTGAAGCTTATCAATACGCTAACCTTTTCAAGATCGATATTGCCCATTATAATTATGTTCAAACAATATAATAAACCTTGTATGCAAGTCCATGAATAAATAATAATGCATTTTAATGACAAAGTTTTAATTCTAAGGTAGGTAACTGTATCTAAACAACAAATATCCCACATTTTAATAAGAAAATATGTTATTACAACAAATCCTGACTGTAATATTTTCTAATTTTTTCAGACTGACTAGTTCATCAACCATATATTTGAATAAAATGAAAACAAATATACATTGAATGAGTCAGTTTTTTGTAATTCAATTTTTTAGCATTTTGCAAAATTTAAATAGCTGATAACATCTTTCTGAACACCTTTATTCAAAATGTTTTTAGCTTTATTCATTTTTAAGAAAAATAAAATCATCAAAATTCTAGGTTTTTGTCAGAAAAAAGACCTTAAAGACAAACCACACGATAAATTTTGCCTATATTTACACACATTGTTTCTTAGGCTATTATCATTCTTCATGACAATTTTCATAACAATCGTATGGAAACTACGCGCATATGCGAAGTACCTTAAGTACCCATAAAATTAATTGAAGCCGTAATTTGTAGACTCTCCGCTCTATAGAATTTCCGCCAAAACGTTACATTGTTTACGTTAACGTCATAGTAAATGACGTCATCTGGCGTCCCACTACATGCAGCGTTTGTGGACAAACAAGTTGGGCCGGAGCCCAAAAAACGATATTCCACTAGTGGATTATGACATTTATACAATCGCTTTATGCAACTCCCAGACCGCAAATTATGTGATAAACATTTTTACGCATTTAATTTATTCCTCCACTCCAAAAATAGATAAATGTATATCCAATTTATTCAGTCATGATTGTGCACAATAAGAAATATTTTCTTTACATGAGGTGGTGCATTCAATACAGGTTTTACTGTACATCTTACTTGGTGCAAGGGCTCCTGATAATTTCAAATAAATTAATGTATGGCGTGACTACTCAATACAATCTTCTGAAAGACACACCATGTTTTTAACCCATTTATGCCTGAATTTTGCAGTGAACTCTTTCTATTTATTTGCATGAAGATTTCATTATAGGTATACACCCTTGGTCTAATGGTATTGCAGTATTTCTCCATACAGCGGTACATTTTAAATGCAGTGTTGTGCCTAGGTCCAAAATTTTGGGGGACACTGTGTCCCCCTGCCAAAATTTCAGGGAGACATTTGATACTTAGGGGGGGACACACTAAAAAAAAAACCTTTAAAACATGATAGACCTACCTTTTAATTAGAATACAGTTTACGGTCTTTAACTGTTTCTGTATCTCGTATAGTAGAGTCCTATAAGGCTGTTTACAAGACGGGAAATTTGATTTTTGTCTTTTTAAATATGTGGTAGCGATTGTCTTGGACGATGTTGACGGAGTTTCCTCAACACTTTGTTTAAACAAAGCATCGTCTGCTAGTTATCTATTTTAATCTGATAGAAAGTCTGTCAAGCGCATCCGCCTCGACGCCATTATCACAAAGCGAAACAGACTGGTTTACATACCGATTCTATATGCCGATATTCTTCACGTATATTATACGTGCACAGTCTATTTTCAATACTAAGATTAATCTCCCTTAGTGATCGCTCTATCCTCCGGAATGGAGCAGAAACTAGTGGAAATTTCCGAAAATGCTATTTTTTCACGGCTTGCCCATCTGTCCGCGCAAGGCAAATATTTAAGGGACAATCGTGAAAAAAAATGTGGGATTCCCGCAATGCAGCGGCCTAGGCACAACACTGTAAATGATATAGCAAACAGTAAAGACCCTGATGAGATGGCGTGTTACGCAGCGTCTCATCAGGGTCTGAACTGTTTGCAGGTGTCCTCTTTAATAGACACTAGGCTTAACTCTTTCCTCCCTGAAACTTTAAATGGAAAATTCCAGTTTCCATTTTAGTCTAGTCCATTTCTGACTTTTAAGGGTTGTTTTTGTCAATGTTTGGCATTGTGACAAACAGTGAAGACCCTGATCAGAGGGCTCCGAAAGGAGCCCTCTGATCAGGGTCTTCACTGTTTGCATAGGACAAGTGTACTATTCACATGTACACTGTTTGAAAAGCACACCTATATGCAGGACTAGGGTTCAAAGAGTTAAATGGGTTACCTAATACAGACATGAAGACGAAAATGTTGGAAACTCAAATTTACTCAATTGTTCTTATGAGTTATATGGAGCACTGTTTAGTTAGCAATTACAAAATAGTGACAGTTTGCTACATGTTCAGCTGAAAACTTACTTCTAACAGGTCGGTCATAGTCATCTTCCTCCTCTCTTCTTCTTCTAGACCTTTCCATTTCTCCAACATCTCTTTCTCTATCTCTTTCTCTCCTCCTTCTGTAATACAAATTTATTGAGTGAAAATAATGTTTTGTTTTATCAAAATATAATCTAACTAGGCTCTAAAATAAAGACTCATTGAAGTGTTATACAAATGGCAGACTATCATTAAATGATGATGAGAGTAAGGAAGAAAAACTTTATTTTCATCTTCATTGAACCCTTTATCCCAAAGTCTGTTTCTAGTTTTGAAGACATGCGACCACTTAAAGCAGTTTGAAAGCAAAGCAGAATACACCGTAAGGCATGTTCTGCTTTACTTTCAGCCTGCTTTAAACTACCATCTGCTAGAAGAAAATATTTCTTATGACTCGTTTTCAAGATTGTATAAATTGAAACTATTATCTTTTGTGGAGGAATTAATTAAATGTGTACAAAGGTGTATTTATGGAGTAACTGGTTAATAGCAAAATGCCATAAACCAATAAGTGTTATATATAGCCTGTATCAGTTAGATATAGGTGATTTAGACCAACTGCTATGAAGGAAAGGGGGACAAGTGTTAGACTGAGTGTAAGAGTTACCTTTTCCTGTCCTCTTCTTCTCTATCTCTCTCTCTTCTTCTATCATCTTCTTCTTTGTCTTTCTGTTTCTGTTCTTTCCGTTTTTTCATCATTTCTTCGTAATCATTTGGCCGCAGTGGATTGTACTCATCTTTGACCCCTGTCAGGGAGGGGACTGGGTCATTGGCTATAAAAGGAGACCCACCCAAGGGCACTACCCCTAGGTTTGGTGTGATGTTCTCCAACTACAATTAAAAAAATTCAACCTTTGCAACAAGTATACTTGTCATTAGCAAACTGTACCTGTGAAAAGTACACTTGTCCTATGCAAACATTGTAGACCCTGATCAGAGGACTCTTTTAGGAGCTCTCTGATCAGGGTCTGCACTGTGTGTCATTTTGCAAAATATTGAAAATTTGGTGTGTCATCAGGATTCAAACTGTTCTGACACTCTCATCCTTTTTTGAAAATAAATTTTAGAAAATTCTTATATTATAACAGTAACAGATGACAAATGTTGCAGACTACATTATTAACTCTTTGCATGCTGGGTAATTTTTTCGTCTGCAAAAATTGTCATTTGCTTAGGTTCTAAAATTTAAAAAATTCAAAATTTCTTGTAAATTCAGGGTCAGAATGGAAAACAGTTTGGATCCTGATGAGACACCGCATTAAGCGGCGTCTCATTTGGATCCAAACTGTTTGCAAAGGTTATGACTGTGGCAGCTATATCTGCCGCTAGTGTGCAAAGAGTTAATAAGCATTCAAAGAATTACTGCAAACTAGACTGAAAATATATCTCACCTTGCCAGTTTGCATGTTAAACTTGAGTGGGCTGTCATAGGACTCTCCTGTTCTCTTCAAGTCTATCACTGGTGCCAGAGTGCTGCCACTCCTTTTATGAGACTTAAAGAAATAAACAAATAAAAACAAGATTGCAAACAAACACTTAGGACACAAGTGGCATCCTTACCGAAATATTTTGATTTTTTTTCAAAAGCACAGTGATCAGAAGAAGTGACATGTTAAAACTCTACAAACTCTGTTAGCAACTTAGCATGTCTTTAACCAATCACCCCATAAACTGTTTCTAGTTTTGAAGACAGGTGACCACTTAAAACGGTTGAAAGTAAACCAGAATGTGTTTTAAGGCATATTCTGTTTTACACACAACCTTAAGTATGCTATTTTCTGTTAGAATATATTGAAATATTTATGTAATACGAGGGTTGTTCGGAAAGTTCGTAGAATTTTGTTATATCTCTGGTTAGCTTTATTTGATCAATTTGAAATGTAAGTACCTCATCTTATTTTTAAACTATTTTGTAAGACAGAAATGAAATAGATAATGTTTACCGAATATACAGGTTACCGTAGCAACGCAGTAACGGGGACCCGTAGCAGCTCGAAAGTTGTAATTTTTTAAACTTTCTTCTAATAAAGCAAACGTGATTTCTCTCAATTCTGTTGACGCTAGATAAGCGCGAAAAGGTCTGATTGTAACGTGACGTCATGACGTTAGTTACTCATAGTTTCAAAACATTGTAAGCGCTTGAACAGAATTTACAGTATTTAGTCTACAGATAGCGGAAATGCGAACTAAAAAGAAATGACGTCGACCAGTGACGTTGACTTGCAAACTGTTGTAAATAAAATTATGTTACTGTAGGTAAATCGCCGACAAAAACTCTTAAAATGATTAAATCCACGGGAAAATATGACAAGAAGTTGAGTCTCGCATTCCTGTATAAATGGCGATCACTTTTTAGGAATGGAAAATAATCGATCCAGGACGCTCCTAGGAGCGACCGACCATCAATCTTAGCTGCTTCCATTAAGGACAAGTGAAAAGATAAGGAAAATGCGGACAGAATTACAACAGTAAGATATATGCTTGATAAAATTGGTGTTTCTTGCTCTACCGTACTTGAACTATTAATAGATGAACTTGGTATGTCTAACGTTAGAGCACGCTGGGTGCCGAGGTTGTTCACGGACAAGGGAAAGAAGAACCGAGTTCGATGCTCTCAGATGTTTCTCTGCCAAAACGATGCCGAAGGTGACGATTTTAAGGACAGAAGCACACTACGGATGAGATACGAGAGAAGCGACTACACATGGATCTTGAGCGCGTAATGCTACATCAGGATAATGAACCTGATCGTAGAGCAGCTTCAACGCAGTTAGAAATCAGCTTACTATGGTTTGATATGTAAGAACACCCGCCAAACGGCCCCGAATTGGCTCCCATGGGTTTTAGAGTGCTGACAGAGTTAAAGGCGAGCTTACATGGAATTACATTTGTTTCAGCAGCTGAATTTACCAAACAGACCCAGAAATTTGTATCTACATTCAGTGAGGACTTGTATACAGAAACATGCGTAAAATGAGTTAGAAAGCCATAACGAGTAGGTGGATATTGCGGGTGATTATGTTGGGAAAGTGAGACGTTCGCTTGACGTATATAACGTTTGACGTCACGTCGACGTTGACGTGCTCCGGGTATGCGTTATGTATGTATTTGTAAGATGCATAGAAAAAATTGTGTTTAAGCGTATATTGCCGATTTTCACAGAATATGTAGCACAGATCTGGAAATTAATGTTGATCTAATTTTTTGCATCCAACTACGACTATACGTATTTTTATAGCAAAATTCTACGAACTTTCCGAACAACCCTCGTATATTCATGACTGCATTTGGTGGGACTATTTTCTTCAGGAATTTGAGGAATAATTTACAGGCATATAAATATTATAAAAGTGTACATGTGTACTAATGGGTTAGTATACCTTGGATGTGACGACAGATGCCTTCTTAGCCTGTAGCTGTGATTTCATCAACTTATAATTTGATGACCACCCAGCTGTAAAAATAAAGTAATAGATAAGGATACTATAATTATATTACAACTGAATCCAAGGCTCCAAATAAGAGTGGGTAATAAGAAAATTTCAAACATTTTCTCCATTTTTTTTCCTCCAAGTCCTTTTTTGTGACCATTTTATTGAGTGGTAACAACATATGGTTTATTGAGACAATAAGAAAGTTAGTTTTTGAAATACAGTCGAAACTCGATACTTCGAACTCGCTTAAATCAATCTTACCAGTATTTCCTAAGTTGAAATTTGACAAGTCGATCTCGCTTAAGTCGAACATACCCGTAAGCGGCTAAGCCACGTTTTAATTTTGAAATATGGGTATGTTCGAACTAACGCGATTTCATAGTTGAACCAGGTTTTTACTGTATGTACGTTATCTGGAGCTCTGCCAAAAGTAAACAGGAAGTTCAAATCCATTTATTATCAATTATGCATATGCAATCACTTTAAGAAGGCTGACAGTAAAGCAGAATTCTCCTTTAGGAGCATTATGCTTTACTTCCAGCCTGCTTTAATCTACCATCGCTTAGGATAGATAAAAAAGTTCTTATGGCGCATATTCGTGCCTGTATAAAGTGTAACTATTTTTTTCAATGAAGAATAAATCAAAGGCATAAAAAGGTATATACATAGAGGGATAGATTAAGCTTCCACCCGGCTTTTATACCGTGTTTCATGGTGGTTGTAAGGTTTTGAATTACACAGTAAAACAGTAATCTGCTGACTTTTATTTGAATAGATTGTCAATAGATTATCAATCTAGAGAGATGTTTTATTTTTTGATAGTCATTATCTTGTTAGACAATAATCACTTACCAACCACGGCTTGGCCCCGCCCTGTCTCCTCTTGATCAATATCAAGGTCATCGTACAATGACATGGTGGAAGTTAAAGCCTAAAATAATAAAATTATTAAAAATAAATTAAAATGAGTTGATCGAAATCATGCAAATATGTACATATCAAAAATACATAATTATCATTTAACATATTTCCTGCATCTGGGGACAGTTATTCCAAAATAAAGCTTCTCATCATGTACACCAGCTCAGTGGAATACACTTTCATCTGTTGTATTATAATACACTACAATCTTATGTAGTATAATACACTGTGGTAGTCGATGCTGAATCGGTTTCAGGAGTCAAGTCAGCATTCACTTAACCCATTACCCCATGAATATGCCTTTTTACGCCTATTATTTATTCCTCCATTTAATGAAATAGTTCCAATTCATGCGTTCAAGAAAACGTACCATAAGAAATACTTTTTATTTCCAAGCAGTTGGTTGCTTATAGCAGGCTGAAAGTAAAGCAGAGTGCATCTTAAGGCGCATTCTGCTTTACTTTTAACCTGCTTTAAGTGGTCAACTATCTTCAACACTAGAAATAGGCTATGGGGTAGTGGGTTAAAGACACTCATACAGTGAATGCATCCATGTATCAGCCATAGTTTACCATGCTTATTTTTTACGCTCTACATTTTAAATTCTAGACAAATATAAAGTATGTATGGTGTTGCTTTGGAAGTTTGGACTAGCATATATAATTATACAGGTGACATGCATAATTATATAGGTTGCTTCTCTAAACATAATTTATATACATTGAAAAGGGTTAGTACAGGATTGATTATGTTTATTTGACACAAATCTCAGTAAATTGTGTATAAATGTTGTATTTTAGGCCAGAGTCCTATATTTACAAATAAAACGTATTGTATTGTATAACTTTACCCCCGACCAGATAGACCACTAAACGAGGGCAGGGTTCAAGCTATTGTCACTTGGTAAATTTTTTATAGAAAATATTTTACACCATTTAATGAAGTTTCTGCCATAAACATCGAGACTGGTGTCACGTACATGGTATGTTGTTATATGCAAATGAGACTTCCCAAACCGTTGTATGTTGGGAAGTGAATCAATTATATGTCACATTGATAGGTTTATCATCACTTGTACAGTCTTGCTGTACAAGCACGCTTTTATGGCAACGCGGTAGAGTGCATGACTGCGAACCTGGTGACCCGGGTCCGAGAGGATGCTTCTTGATAAAAACATCGGCTACATATATAGCGCAACAAAAACTCTTGATGTGAGTTTAAGCTTTGCACTGACGGGTTTGTTGTAGCTGGGTTACTCAGTTTGCATGTTACATTTGGTGGCAGTGGTAGGAAATATTTGTGACAACTGTCTGACCAGAGTTGCCTGACCCACAGTTCTCCAGTCGTCTAAGTCTCGGGACGAGAATTCTCGCAGGGGAGAGTTATGTACGTACATGGTATATTGGTATATGCAAAAGAGGCTTCCCAAACCATTGAAGGTTAGAAAAATGAGTCAATTACATAGCACAACAAGCATCTCTTGATGTGACCTTAAATTAAGCTTTGCACCGACAGGGTTTGTTGCTGCTGGGTTACTCGGTTTGCATGTTACACAGGTAAACTTCAATAATCATTTGTTTTCATCGGATTCATCCCCCGCTGATTTTAATGCATAATTAGATATGTTAATGCGTTTCGTCGGAGGCCCTTGAATCGTTACTGCCCTTGAGTCGTGCCTTTTTTGTTTTTATTCCCGCGTCTTGCGAGATTTCGTTTGCGCATGCGCATTACCGTGGGAAATTTTTTACTACAACTGTCTACTACAGATTTTACAACTGTTGCGGGAAAATGCGGTCAAAGCAGGTAAATTCGATACTTTAAACAGAATAAAGCCAGAAATAATGAACAAATGTTATGTCCAAATAAACCGTTAAAAAATATCACTATTTCACAAATTTAGGCCAAATAAATTTATTTTTATTTTTTTGTTGCTGTAGTCCTTATGGCATTTTTGTAAAAAAAATTCAGGTAAATCCAACCCAAAGAAGAAAGGGATACAGGATTTAATCCCCTACATGGTCATCTATGACTTATGCCTATTTAATGGTGAAGCAGAAGACCATGTTTATCAAGGAGGCTTTCCAGGGTGTTTAGGGTACCTGACACCACCCTCAGAGATAGAGTAGACCCTGACACTGTAAGGAGAGGGGATTCATTTTTTTGCCACCACTGTAAGCCTGAAGATTAGTGTAAAAATGCCATAAATATATGTTATTGTTTGTAACAGTTCTAATATCGTTATAATGAAAAGAAATTAATTTTTTTTTAAAAATTGGTGCACGAAAACCACGCTGGCTATGTTTGAATGGCCTTAATATGTGAAAATAGAGTTGAATGGAATGACGTCACGACTCTAGGACCAAATCAAAATGGCGTCTGCTTAGACAGCGACAAATGATAATTGTGACATAAAAACAGATACTGTGTTGACTTTTAAATGGAATTGAAAAGGAAAATAATCAATTTTAATTATAAGTGATCTCTTTCTTTGAATGTTTTAACTTTTATTGTTTTTATAAATATATGCGATCGAAGCGTAAGGGTAACTATTCAAGGACCTCCGAGGATTCTCTTTTCCAGTCATCCAGGTTTTTAATGTCATACGCATACTCTCGGTCCTTCATTCGGATGGCATTTGTCTCACCCGGAGCAAAATTAATTCTAATTTTCGGTAAAATCACGCTTTTGCAACTTATGTAAGACCTTCGTAGTATTCATAGGACCCATTCAGATAATAATGCGTAAAAAATATTGAGATCAAACGCCCTGTTGCACAAACTTATGTAGATTTCGGGTTTGTTGTCCCCGAGTGCGCATGCTCGCTAAGTGTAAACAAAGGGGGTGTGACGTAGCTGCAGTGACTGGAAAAGAGAATACCCTGTGTTACGACTGGTTTTATTGATGTCAGGATAAAGAGACCAGCCATGTTCAGCGGATGCTTGTCGACAGTTTAAAGTAGGAAATACAAGCACTATATAATTGCCGTCTAGGCGAAATCATTATTTGGGTTACTATATAACTAATTGTAGGCGAACTGGTCTTTTGACGAAATCACTAGCATGACTACTGAGTAGCACCCAGCTAAGCTACAAATTCGCCGGTAGTTTTAGTGATTTTGCCAATTAAGACGACAGCGGCAAACCTGTATGAACAAAAGCATAAGCATTGTCTTACGTCTGATTAGAGCTATATAATCAAGACACCTTTTCAACAAATGCTTTGCTGAATCTTTGATGGCAAATGCAAGCGTATAGACCGGAAACCAACTGTACGGCTCTCATGTATTACTGATTTTCGTAAAGTTCACTAACTCTAGTAATGAATAGTTTATAAATATGTTAAATACTTTTAATTTTATTTCTTTATTTGAGATATTTTCGTTCAGTTACACGGTTTTTGAAGATTTAAGTGTTCGTCTTTTATTTACAAGTTAAAGCTCGCCGCGTGAACGAACTTGTTTTACCCGACAAAGTGCTCATTATAGAACTATACAGTACTACTATTTATATTCTCGCGAGAAAACGCGTGAATCGGTCTTTCCGTAATTTCCCAACCATGGGTTAGTATCATGTAAAACACGTGGTGAACAAAAACATCTCTTTGTACACTCTTTGTACCTAAACTGATGCCAGTTTACGTTCTAAACGCATATACCTAATCTTTGTTCAGCAAAAATACCCGTTTTTGCTAGAATGGTCCGTAAATGTCGCGACTCGTTGAAAGTAAAAGTTGACCCGCAAGTGCTCATCCGCCATTGTCGAGCCATCTTTTCTAGCTTTTAATCATTAATGTGAACATGTTAACAGTGGCCTTATGTCCAATATAGACAGTTCTTTTACTATAACGGCTTGCCATGAAGATTGTGGCCTTCCTCGTCTCGTTTGCCCATGTGCATATTGGGAAGTGTGTCACTGGCATAGCCTTCTGTACCACATGCATGATTGTGCATCAATTGTGCATGCGCACAACTGCTGATCAAATCATTTTGCAAATAAGGTCCCCCATGGAATAGGGAGTTCTTTGATATTGAACTTTTAAACCGAAAACAAAGGAACCACGTTATCCGGACACTTCAGGGACAATCATGCTTGGTTTCATCCGCAATCTCTTGCCTTGCCGTGGGGTTGCAAATGAATGATGCATAAGTAACAATGTAGGGGGTCTCTTCAATCGGATTGTCTAGCACACGCGATACTCGATGATTTATTATAGAGATCAGAATAGCGTGCTCTCCGGATGTACAGTACTGTACATTCTGTAAACAAAGAGCCGCTGGGATCACAGGCACTCGATGACAGGATCGATATAAATTCCCGTGTCCCTTCTCATATATAAATAATACAAGGTTCCCCTCAGAGTTCCCATTCACGCACAGATGTACGTGATTCACGTATAATTTTATAAAATCACGCATAAAATCAATGCCCTGAACGTCATACATGTGATATTTTCTTGGACCCAAATAGGGAGATTTGGAAATTTTAATAGGGAGATTGGGGTGCCAAATAGGGAGCTTTTTTCGCGACACTTTTTTCGCGACAAAACTAGGCGCAGACGATGAAATTCCAATAATTTTATATATTTTCATAAGTTAATTACTAGATCTAATTGCTTTTTTTTTTTTAAATAAGTGAATAAAGAAGTCTCTAGACCACTAAGACAGAGACAATTTTCACCCAGAGATATAGTTCTTATAATACTGACATGGGCCTATTATTCTAGTATTTTAGTACTGCAGAAGGATGGTTGTGTAAAGCTGGCTGAAAGTAAAGCAGAATACTCTTCAGGAGCATTCTGCTTCAGCAAAAGTTTAAGCCTGCTTTAAGCTAGATCTACAATCTGCTAGGATATAAGAACTATTTCCTATTATGGTTCTTATATTATTCATGACTAGTAAAGATAAAGTGGAACTATATCTATTTTCTTGAGAGAATGAATGTTCTAGATTTCTATCTATGGAGTAGATCAAAAAAACAATTTGTTATTAATTTTGCAAACAGTATGGATCCAGATGAGACGCCGCATCATCTCATCTAGATACCAACTGTTTGACACTGATATTTTCTGAAAGAAAATGCACAAAAATTAATTCAGAGTATTCACTGTTGTTGCAGACGACAAAATCTGCAGACGACATTTACTAACGCCATAAAATGGGCGTGGTTCTAACAACGAAGTAACGCGTCTAAAATTTCTACCGCGAAAACTGATTGCAAATCAATTTTACGAGCGTAATTCGTCAAAAAATCTAACTTAATAAACATACATTTGCACAAATCGTATCTAACAAACAGAAGAATTTAGATCCAATGTTTAATTTTAATTGATTGTTAGAAAACGACGCTGTGAATACTTTTTAGACTAACAAAATATACGCAATTCTCATAGCAAATATTAAGGCGCCCCGTCATTTTGTAACGGTAAAATTTTCGAAGTATTTTTCTGTAACGTGAATATTCAAAGTATTTTGTGGTAGGAATCACTTCCTAAATGTTAATTCTGATTAGCTTCATCTAAAAGGTGTGTTTGTCCAGAACTTACGGAGAATTGTCTGATTTTAATCCGGTCCGTATCGGGGACATAGCCTTCGCATCACTGCTTTTAGAAATTGTCGTTGTTAAAGTCTCCGATTCGGGGTGAACCTGTCAATCACTTTTTTGATAACCAATTAGATCTACCGGTACTCGGCGCGTGTGGTCAAACTTTTACCCAACATTGTTATAACTCAGCCTGTCATAATAGTGCTACACTAACAAAGGACTAGGTTCACTAAGGGGTGTAATTGGCCCCATTTCAGATTTCACCAAAAATATCACGGTTTGATGCTGGTGGTGGATAATAAAAGAAAACAACTTTTTTTGCTCGATAATAAAGATCATGTTGCCATAGCAACCATTTCCATTTGCTCATCTAAAATTACGTTTTTCATCAATTATTGAGCATATTATCACTGGAACATTTTTTTATCAACTTAAAATTACAAAGATATGATACAGCATAAGCCAAGTTGAAAACCTCACCATTAATGGAAAAATAAAGATTCTGTTACCATAGCAACCAGCAAAATTTAGTCTAAAAAACATGTCTCTCTATATAATTCCTTGAATATGTGTTGTTGTAATTTTTTTTTTTACAGTGACACTGACACGACAGGAACTGTTTGAAACATGACAAATCCATGACACATTATTCTAAAACGTTTTACATTAATTTTTGTTACTATGGTAACCAATACAACAGCTTCCTACTGAATATAGGATCACAAAAGGGTAAAATCGGCTCAATTTCAGATTTAAATTCACTTTG
Source organism: Gari tellinella (assembly GCA_922989275.2). Lineage (NCBI taxonomy): Eukaryota > Metazoa > Mollusca > Bivalvia > Cardiida > Psammobiidae > Gari > Gari tellinella. The sequence goes on from OV277858.1 coordinate 21,849,113, forward strand.
GGGTGAAACTGGTCCTGTTTCAGATTTTACCAAAAATATCACAGTTGGATGCTAGTGATAGATAATGAAAGAAAAGAACTTTTTTGGCTCAATAATACAGATTATGTTGGCATAGCAATCATTTTAATATACTCATCTAAAGTCACGTCTATCATCAATTATTGAGCATATCGTTATTGGAACATGTATTTTGACAACCTTAAAATACAACAATGTGATATAGCATTAGCCCAGTTGAAAATCTAAAAAAATAAAGATACTGTTGCCATAGCAACCAGCAAAATTCACACTAGAAAAACCTGACTCTATATATATTTTTTAAACATGTTGTGTTGTAATTTGATTTTACAGTGACACAAATACAACATGATATGTACGAAACATGAAACATCCATGACAGATTATCATATTAACAGTAACATAAGTTGCTATGGTAACAAATACAACGACTTCTTACTGAAAATAGGTTCACTAAGGGGTGAAATCGGTTCAATTTTAGATTTCGCCAAAATATCACAGTTGGATGCTGGTGGTTGATAAATGAAAGCAAATATTAGATAAATTCTTGAGAAAAAAAGAAGATCATGTTGCCATAGCATTCTACAATCACATTTTATCAATTATTGCGCACATCATCATTTGAATATGTATTTTGATTACTTTGCAATGCAAAAATATGAGATAGCATTAGCCAAATCGAAAACCTCGTCACGAACGAAAAATGAAATTATGTTACCATAGCAACAACAAACTCTACTCTAGAAACATGTATCTCTATATAATTATTTTAATATGTTTTGTTGTAATTTAATGTTACAGTGACACCAATACGACAGGAAATGTATGAAACATGGCTTATCCATGGCACACACATCTGCTGATTTGACATAGGTTAAAAGCGTAGCATAGGGTTCAAATTCCCCCTCCAGATTTACGGTTTTTGCTTGTTTTAAATATGAGCACAGTTGTCGACAATCTTGATTTTCAAGCCATTTAATCCTTATTACATAAGAAATGTTCGGCTGAAATTTCTTGACTGTCGGCGACTGTGCTCATATTTTAAATTCAGTATCAACGTAATTTTCTTGGTGAAATTGACGAAAATCACGGTGAGAAGGGATAGTTCTATTGACCAGAGGACAATGCTTCATAGCGTTTTAACACAAAATAAAACGTTTCCCAGTAAGTTCGATGTATTACCAACCAACTTCAGTAGGATATTCAAAAAGATTAACATTTTGGATAATTTAGGAATTTCTAGGCCAATTTCACCCCTTAGTGAACTTAGTCCTTTATCGACGATTACGTAATGTGTTTACACACATCAGTAGCGTTTGGCGATACGCGTGTGTAGGGATTAGCCAGAGAACTCTGAAGTCAATTGTAAGATTTTAGAGTCGGCGAACGAGATAAATGATATAAAAGTTCATATTGAAAATAAATGAACCTGGTTAAATGAAATATCGGGAGATTTCGTCTCCCGACCGGGAGATCGTGAGTAAAGGTCTATTTTCGGGAGCTCCCGACCAAATCGGGAGATATCACATGTATGCTGAACGTACATGCACGCACAGATTTATGTTGCAGATTATGCCGAAATCTGATGTAAGAAGACCATTTTTATTAACAAACTACAAAATACAAGTTAAACGTCAAAGTCTGACACGTCAATTTGGATTTGTTTTCATTTTCCTGATAGTGTCTGTCAGGCGCTTGACAATTCTTATCATTCTTAATACGTAAAGCGCCCGGTTCACCCGCATCGCGAATCCGATGATTTAGCGGTTTAAAATAGATTGTGGGATTTCCCGTCTCTGTGCCTAATAAAGTCGCTATTTTTTCTATCAATTTTTGTTTTTATTAGAATTCAATACTTATTTAGAGGAAGACGTGTTTGAAAAATGCTAACAAATGATTTAAAAAAAAAAGTCCGGTCATAGGTCTATTTCTGGTCACTTTCGATTTCAAAACAGCTTCGCCATTTTTTATGCGAAATCCGACAACACAGTAAAAAAACTGGACAGGTTATCAGATGTATTTTATCCCGTCTATGAACAATGTTTGGGAAAATGCCTGATTTATGAGACACAGTCTAAGCATAGGCCTATGCATTCGTGTAGTCTGCAAATATGTCGGCTAAGTCTCAATTGACGGCCTGGTTAAGAAATAATTTGAGAGATATGTACAGTACACATTGAAACAAATGGAATAAAAATTTAGCGGCAGAACCACAAATTTCCAAAGATCATTCCTGGTGCGTATCCATTGTTTGAATAACGGATTGCTACTTTGTAATAGCTGCAGTACTGTACCTCTAGACCACGGTCTAAATCTGCAATACAGTTGCGGTATCGCATCTAACTTTGTAATAGAAGAAACAGAAAAACGTTTCATATGCACCCTCTGAAATTTGTCTGCACCCCCAAAAATTAGCCCTAGAGGGTGCATGCACTCTCAAAATTTAAAGCCTGTGGGAACCCTGCCCCTCCCGCCATTTTTTTAAACAACGGAAGTTCTAGATATTTTACCCTGACCCGGCTAGCTCGCGGTTTTGTACAGACCTTTCTGGAACCAGCGTATTGTTACTCTCCGTTCATTCTCCGTTTGGTTCCCGAGATGTCCGTACAGAACCGCGCGTTTGCTGGGTCAAGGATACAATATCAGCACTTCCGTTCTTAAAAAAAATGGCGTGAGGGAACCTTGTATTATTTATATATGAGAAGGAAAACGGGAATTTATATCGATCCTGTCATCGAGTGCCTGTGGCTGGGATAAGACATTGATTTCTTCTGGTTATAGACTTATTATTAAGTGCAGAAGCAGTGTTTTTATCCTATTTTTAAACTGTTAATAAATCTTCTTGCTAATCAGTAAGAAGACTTAACTGTATATCATTCTGTTCTTTATTACTTTTAACTTTTCCTCTTATTTAGTTATTAATCTGCTCTGACGCGCAGCTGCACCTAATACTCAGTACGAGGGTGATGCAGTATAAATAGATACGATAGATAGATAAATAAAGGTAAAACAAATTATGAGTCCATGGGACTTTTTTCTTGACAAAGAGCCCCTGGCAAATATAATCAGTAATCTTGACTCGCAGCTAAGTTAAAGTAGTAAAATAATCACTGCATTCTAGGATACCTGGTATTACCCTGATTTTAATTTTGTGTTACTGAGTTCACAGTTTTGCATATTTAACGGAATTAATGGTTAATTTCAATATTTCAGGTAAACCAAGAGGGATCCGTACAGCCCGTAAATACGTTGACCATCGACGTGATCAAAGATGGCACGATAATGATTACAAGAAGGCTCACTTGCCATCTAGATGGGTCAAACCTTTCCAGGGAGCTTCCCATGCCAAAGGCATTGTTCTGGAAAAAGTGTAAGTGGTAGTTGTTGAACTCATTAAACCATTAATACGCCTTTTTACACCTTTAACTTATTTCTCCATTGAAGAAACCAGTTCCTCTTTATACAGTCATGAATATGCAATAGCTTCTATATCCCAATAGATGGAAGCTTAAAGCAGGCTGAAAGTAAAGCAGAATTCTGCTTTACTTTCAGCCTGCTTTAAGCTATTGTCTGCTAGGATATATTAAGTTTTTCTCATGACACATTTTCACCACTGTATAAAAGTGAACTATTTTCAGTGGAGGAATACATTGTTCAGTATCAAAAGAGCAACTCTTTAAAACAAGGCAGGTAACTCTGATTTGTCATTTTGACTTATTGCCCTTGTTTCAATGTAGAATTTGGTTCTATAATACTAGCAAAGTTCTTATTCATCATGGCATGACCTTCAAAGTTCAATGACCAAGAATGATTCCAGGGCTCAAGATAAGGGGAGTATTTAAAAAATTAAAATCTTTATTTCTGCATTAAACACTATGGTGTCACTACTCATTAGAATCGTCTTTCTAATGAGTAGCAACACCATAGGACTTGGTGCTGAAATGAAATAGAAAATGTTGGATTTGTTTAGTTAACTCTCTCTTATTTGGAGTCCTGACATTCTTAGTTTTGCAATCTGCAACCATTTATTATCGAGTAGGAGAAAGTCTAGTGTCCAGTACCCATTGGCAGTGCTCTCGTTAAAACATGTTGAGAATAGTTTTCTTCTTTTATAGTGGTGTAGAGGCCAAACAGCCTAATTCTGCCATCAGGAAATGTGTGAGGGTCCAGTTGATCAAGAACGGCAAAAAAATCACAGCCTTTGTTCCCAATGATGGTTGTTTAAACTACATTGAGGTAAGTTAGTTCCAGGTTTTAAACATTATGGTTCTTAACCTAGTGAGTATTCTTCCATAGCTTTTCAGTGTTGAAAACAGGTATTACTTTCAGCCTGCTTTAAGCTACAATCTGCTCAGGTATTGAAAATATTTATGGTTCTTATTCATGACTGTATAAAATGGAACTATTTTCTTCAGTGGAGGAATAAATAATTAAAGGTGTGTTTATGAATTAAATAAAGTAGACAAAAAGTGAAGCTGGTATCTTCTTGAGGGTAGCAACCATCTGTCAAGATGTAGAGAAACAACACCTGGCTCATTTATCAGGACAAAGAAGCATGAAAAAGTAGTAGACCGAGCTCCAGATAAGGGGAGTATTTCAAAAACTAAAATCTTTATTTCTGCATTAAACCCTATGGTGTCACTACTCATTAGAATCGTTTCGTTGAGACAATTCTAATGAGGAGAAACAGTACCATAGATTAGGTGCTGACATAAAGGAGAAAATATTGATATTGTTCACTTTACACCCTCTTATCTGAAGCCCTGAGTAGAGGTTCAAATACTGTAAAAACTTTTTTATTGTGACCACTAAAAAGAAGGCCGACAGATTGTATAAAAGGCAAGTGGGGAGCTTAAAGCAAGATGAAAGTAAAACAAAGCCCTAGCATTATTCTGCCTTGAACACATATATTAAAATAATTTAGTGGTTGTAATAGAGGTTTTACTGTAAATCCATTTACTAAGTTGATGGATAACCCTATCCTATGAACTGAGTACATGTACACACTGTAGTTTGGTTAGATTCAAACTATGGAGATGATGGCTGTGTATTTGACTTGACTGAAGCAGTATCAAGTCCCAGTATGTTTGCACTTTGTTGATAGCCAAGCTTTCCAAGTGACAAAACCTCATTCAGTCATTCTGATAAAAAGAATGGGGCAATCGGGATATAAAATAGTAATCTTAGTCTTTATAGTTAATTTGAGGGTGCAGATAAAAGGAGTATTTAAAAAACAAAACTATTTATGCATTTAACCCTATATGGTGTCACTACTCATTTAAATCACCTCGAAGAGACTGTTATAGTCAGTAGTAACACCATAGGATTTGGTGCTTAAATAAGTGAGAAAATGTTTGGATTTGTACAATTTACTCCCTTTATAGTTTATATGAAAAACAGCTTGGGATGTTGTGAACATATTCTTTGAGACTCATTGATAGTGTTGAAATTAAGTGATGGCTTCGCCTAGAGCAACATGAAAGTAAAGCATAAAAATAATGAAGGGGGTTCTGCTGTACTATCATATTACACAAATTAGTCATCTGCCTTAACTCTTGTCATGCTTGAATATCAGAATTAAGTGGACTCTTCTTAAAAGAGAAACATAGTTATCCCACACTGTTTTGGTGTATTACATTGACAGTTTAGGGGATTCCTTCCTAAGCCCTCTGATCTGGATATACACTCCAACGGATTTCATAGTCTGTCTTGACACTAAAAGGGTTAAAATAGTGCTATATACAGTAAAACTATCACAACCATTAAATAATGTTAATTATTAGGTGTTAAGGGAAAGATGATGGTTAAAACAAGGTGAAAGTAATTTAGGAACTATTTTATTTTCACCTTGCTTTTAGCTGTCGCCCGTCTTTTGTATCATAAATTTAGCTTTCCTTCAAGTGGTCGTTTAGAGAGGTTTTTAGCTCACCTGTGCTAGCTCAGGGTGAGCTTTTGTACTGTATTCTTTTCTGTATATTTTGGAATTGTATAGATTGTGATGAAGGAATTTTTCAACTCTTTTTCCCAGTAGCTTGTGTTAATAATATGCACAAGTGTTTGTCCAGGTGATAAGTTTATTGGACGCATTCTGTTTAACCCATTACCCCATAGCCTGTTTCTAGTTTTGAAGATAGGTGATTTTTTAAAGCAGGTTGAAAGTAAAGCAGAATGCGCCATGAGGCGCATTCTGCTTTACTTTCAGCCTGCTTTAAGCTATCATCTGCTAGAAAGTATAAAATATTTCTTATGATACTTATTCACGACTGTATAAATTGGAGCTATTTTCTTTAGTGGATGAATAAAAGTGTGGCGTAAAAAGTCGTATTTATGGCGAAATGGGTTAATAATGATTTAATAAAACCTGTTTTGTGTGTTTCAGGAAAACGACGAGGTCTTAGTTGCTGGTTTTGGCCGAAAGGGACACGCCGTAGGAGATATCCCCGGTGTACGTTTTAAGATTGTCAAAGTTGCCAATGTCTCCCTATTGGCTTTGTTCAAGGGCAAGAAGGAGAGACCAAGGTCTTAAATGTACATAGCAAAAAAATAAAACCTTGTCAATAACATAGCCTTGTGTCTGTATACTCCTCCATGATTGTCATTCGTAGCTCAGCAGGGCTTCAGATAAGAGAGGGTTAACTGAATAAATCCAACATTTTCTTCCTCATTACAACAGCACTATGGTGTTACTCTTCATTAGAATCCTGACTCTAATATTAGAGTAGTGACACCATAGGGTTTAACACAGAACTAAAGATAATATTTTTTGAAATGCTCACCTTATTTGTAGCCCTGGCTCAGGTTGAGCTTTTGTGATCCTTCAATGTGTCATCTTAATATTATTTACTTCCATAGAGGCCACAATTATTATCCAATCTTGCTCATTAAAATCTCGGATGAATATGAAATCAGGGTCCAAGATTAGTAAGCTTGAGTTCAGTCCGAGATTGTTCTCAAGCATATAATTGGTTAGTTTTGAGCTTTTAACGGATAACTATAGCATATTTCTAGATTTGAAGACAGGTGACCACTTAAAGCAGGTTGAAAGTAAAGCAGTATGCGCCTTAAGGTGCATTCTGCTTTACTTTCAACCTGTTTTAAGCTACAAGCTGCTAGAATATAGAAATTATTGCTTATGTTAAATATTCACAACTATTTTCTAATTGCTTATTAATGGGTTAAGTGGAGGAGTTAATTAAAGGCGTTTCTATGGAGTAATGGATCAATATTCCTTTCCGTGTGTCAAACAGTAGGGATCTAGATGAAGTTCCTACTAGAAACACTTTATCACACGTTCCAACAGCCAAATCGAGTATCCCACTGACACCTAGTGATGTGTCTATGCTCCCTTTTTAAGTTTACAAACTGCTTATGTGACGAGTACACTTGTCCTTTGCAAACTGTAGACCAAGATGAGAGCTCCTACAGGAGCCCTCTGATCAGGGTCTACACTGCCTGTCCTGCAATATATGTACTGCTTTACTTCCAGCCCGCTTTAACCCTTTACTCCATAGCCTATTTCTAGTGTTGAAGACTGGTGACTACTTAAAGCAGGTTGAAAGTAAAGCAGACTGGGCCTTGAAGTGCCTTCTTTCCATCAGCCTGCTTTAAGCTATCATCTGCTAGTGTATATAGAACATATGTATGGAGTAAAGGGTTGAGCAACCAAATTTCAAACTTTGTGAGATTCTTTATCCTACCCCTTCAAGTGCAAATCTTACCATTAACTCATTTACCCCAGAAACTTTTAATGGACAATTCCATTTCAAAATGTGTCTAGTCCATTATTGACTCTTGGGTTGATTTTAACAATATGTTTCAAAATGACAGTGTGGACCCTGATCAGAGGGCTTCTTAACTTAAGGAGCCCTCTGGTCAGGGTCTACACTGTTTGCATGGGACGTGTTATCCTCACATGTACACTGTTTGTTAATGACAAGTACATGTATACTCATCCCTAGGGTCGAGGGGTTGCTCAAAGCAAGAAAAGGAGCTTCCTGTTTTACTGTCATATTGATGCTGCCACCAGGTCCTGTATTTAGCTTCATCTGTAAATACTTTTGTAGAGGTAAAGGCATCCTATAGCCTTCTTTGGAGGAAAATGGTTATGCACTCATAAAGGCAGCCTGGCTGCTAGGATGAAACTAGGCTCCAGATATGAGCTATACAATTCCAATATTTTCTCCTTCATAACCTATGTCATTAGAATAGTCTCCAAAAGACCATTCACTTTGAGAGGATTCTAATTGGTAGTCATGAGGTCTTTTTGATAATTAGTCACTTTTAATCTTGAACTCGCTTAAGTCGAACAAATTCGTACTTCAGTTAAAATGTGGTTAAACCTTGTTTTAACTTTGATATCTTGAACTCTCTATTTTCAAACAGCCCACTTCAATAAAATCCATTTTAAATGAAAACAAATATGATAATTTGGTTTTGTGTTATTTATTTCTTATCTATGGTTGTATTTCTTCTACAAAAACTAATTTAAGAAAAAAAAAGGCACCAAATGTGAAATTTATAAAGCTCTAAATATCATCGATATGGTACTTTTTTGTAAGGGGAGATAACTCTTTTTACTTTAATAACTCAAAATTTTCAACACTGACCTTTCAATTTCTTTTCATATTTTGAACTGCCGTAGCTTTCATCTGGTAGAATATAAGAAAAAGTTAAATACTAGAACTATTTCATTTTCAAACTTTTTTACTTTTTTTTCATAAAATAAAAAATCTAATAAAATCATGCCCTATACAAAGCATATTTTTGATATTCAAGGATCGATATTGTTCAAACCTGGTGCCTGCTTTGTCTAAATTTGGTTTCTATATGTGAAAATACCACCATAGACTTGAAATAAATCATGGAAACCCAAATTATCATGTTTGTTTTGTTTCGAAATAAATTTTACTGAAGCTTGTACCCTGAATGGGTAAAATTTGAAAAAAAAAGTCCAAATTTGACATACGTTTTTCAAATCGCTGTAGCTCAAAAACAAGGACACCACCATATAATTTTTTTTTCATTTTTTCATTCATCATAAACAGCTCTTCCAAAAAAACAATGTTAGAAAAAAAGTTAAATACTTTGAAAAAATGGCTTATGACATTGATACACCCTTAAATTTGAAATACGAATTTGTCTATTTCCTGACCTAGTTTCGGTGATACCTAGGCAGGTGGAAGTTAAGCTGAAAACTGTAATATTGTTTAGGCAAAGAATCGGTGATTAAGATGGAATAAGATGGCTTTGCCACATGTTACAGTTGTTTTCATGCCAATGGAAAACAATAAGGGGTGGGAATCATACAAAGGACTGAGTGTAATGTCTTCATAAGAGAGTTCAAGATAGCGAAAATGAGCTGTAGAAATAAGGATAAATCCAAGGTTTAGAAGTTTGACTGTAAATGTATGTCAGTTTTTGGACGCTATTGTTACTAGAGCTTCGGTATGGACAGTACAGTAAAACCTCTCTATTACGACCACTAAATTGTGTTAATTGTTAGGTGTTTCTGACAGGTGACTGCTTTAAGCAAGGTGACTGTAAAACTGTCACCTTTCTTTAAGCTGTCGGCTGTCTTTTATTCACTCGATTAGCCTTATTTTAAGTAGTCATAAATAGAGAGGTTTTACTGTAGATAGTTTTGTAAGAAAAACAAAATCACAGTTAAAAGCTTATCATTTATTGTTTACATTGAGAGATGACTACTGTACAAAGAGATGATGATCAAATATAAAACTATATCAATGGCACAAAATGCATGTCAAAAAAAGAACACTTGTATCAAAAAACATCTTACATTAAAAGCAATTGTAAAAGATATAAAAATCAAAATTGCTAGAAATCTGCATATCTTCGTATACAATAAAACGTCTCGATTACGACCACTATAAAGAAGGTGGATTGCATAAAAGATGTGACGGCTTAAAGAAAGGTGAAAGTAAAAGGCTCCAAAGGAGCTTTCTGTTTTACGTTCACCATGCTTTTAGCACTAACCTGTTGACCCTTTCCCACATAGCATATCTCTAGTACTGAATATAGGTGTCCTCTTAAAGCAGGTTGAAAGTAAAGCAGAATGCGCTTTAAGTGCATTCTGCTTTACTTTCAGCCTGCTTTAAGCTATCATCTGCTAGAATATAGAAAATATTTTGTATTATACATATTTATGAATGTATAAATTGGAACTATTTTCTTCAGGGCAAGAATAAACTGAATGCGCTAAAAGGCGCTTCTATGGGGGAAAGGGTTAAATGCCTAATAACAAACACAATCAAGTGGTCGTAATAGAGAGGTTTAACTACTTCAACATTAAGGTTTATGAAAATGAACTTTTTAGTCAGCAGTACAAACCAAGAACAGTTTGGATTTAGACTGACCAAACTCAAATCTGAAAATAAATACAGAAAAAACCTCTATATTACAACCACTTATTGAGTGTATAAAAGACAGGGGAAGGCTTAAAGCAAGATGACAGTAAACAGAAAGCTCCTAAAGGAGCTTTCTGTTTTACTTTCACCTTGCTTTTAGCAGTCACCTGTGGTAAACTCCTAATAATGAACACAATTTAGCGGTTGTAATCGAGAGGTTTTAATGCAAATGTTGGAAATATAAAAATTCTATGCTGCATGAACCCTGCTCACGCTTGTTGAGTATATAATCGGGTTTTTATCCAACTCAAAAGGGAAAGGATTTGAGATGATGGTTGTTTAATGCCAGGTAAAACAAATGCATAAACTAAAGGAGCTTTCTGCATTATTTTCACCTTGCATTAAATTGCTCCTTTATCATTTTAAAAACGGGTGACTTATGTGAGTGAAATGAAGGCACAACTGTTACTAAAAATTTGGCACTTATGTACTTGAAAAAAAAAGATAAGCACTTGAAAATATATACAGTAGAATCTCTCTGGGTGACCACTACAAAAAGGTATCATTAAGTCGGGTGGTAGCTTAATGCTGGATTAAAAGTAATTCAGAAAACTCCTTAAACCCATTACCCAATAGCCTGTTTATAGTTATGAAAACAGAATGATAACTTTCAGCATGCTTTAAGCTACTATCTGATATAATGAAGAAAATATTTCCTATGGCACATATTCATGACTGGATTAACTGTGTGAGGAATAAAATAAGAGGCATAAAAAGGCATATTTATGGGGTAATGGGTTATTAGCTTATTGCATCCTATAGGAGCTCTCTGCATTACTTTCATTCTGTATTAAAGAGACATCCTCCTTGCCGCTATCTTCTATACAGGGTGGTCGCCCAAGAGAGGTTTTACTTTGACAAATATAACTACAGGTAACAATAATCCCGGGAATTACATTCCTCTGCATAGTGAGATTACCATAAAATGCACAATGATGAACAACACAGGCTATAGCATCACTTACAGTAAAACCTCTCAATTATGACCACTAAAACGATTGCTAATTGATTGTATACAAGTCAGGTAACTGTTTAAAGCAAGGTGAATTAGGTGATAGTAATACAGAAAGCTCCTACAGGAGCTTTCTGTTTTACTGTCACCTTGCTTTAAAGAGTCACCTGCATTAAACACCTAATCATTAACGCGATTTAGTGGTCATAATAGAGGGATTTTACTGCTTAAACTCTCCATCCAATCCATCTATTGAAATCTAGCATTAACATTTTCACATACAGTCAAGGCTCAATTACTTACTCATATAAGTTAAAACATGGTTTATCAACATTTTGGATTTGAAATACAGGTAGATTTGATTTAAACAAACTTGTAAAATTTGGGTAAGTTTGACTTTACCTATTCAACTTTGGAGATGTGTAAATGCATCTTTAAATACCATGAACCTGAGAAGAGCACACTTGCCTAATGCAAACAGGAAAGCCTCTATGGGAGTCCCCTCTTCAGGGTCTGATCATTTTGCAATACATTTGTAACAAGTATATTCCTAGCCTAGATTGGAAAATTGTGATTCTTGTTTCAAACAGAATCATGATCAGAGATGCCCAGTAACTGAATGAAGCTAAATGAAATAAGACACTTAACATTTACAAGAAAATACATCATATCAAATACATAATGCATAGGTCTCGAAACAGCATCACTCGAACCACTTTCAAACAATTAAGTTCTAATTTTCTTTGGACTGGTTAAAGATTGACCTTGGCCTCATAAGTACAAATTAGATAAAGTTCACATGTACAATTTTTGGTCACATTAATACTGAAGAGATCATGAACAGAATTTTTGCCAATGATTTTATTAAACAGAAACAGCAATTTTCACTAGATCATTGATCTATCATGCAAACGCACAAAAAATCACCCAAATAAATCCAGTATATTCTAGACACTTTTCTAATGTTTGACAATCCCAATTCAAAATCTGTCACATTTTTCAAACAATACAGACAGTCCATCTTGCAATGATAATGACTTGGTTATCTTAACCCTTTACCCCCTAAAAAAGCATACGTTTTATCTTTGAAATACTGGTATGCCCAATTAAACTGAGTTCGAGATATCGAAGTTTGACTGTATTTAAAATTTGATTTATTCCTTCACTGAAGAATACATTTTCGCTTTAACCCTTTGAACCCTAGTCCCGCATATAGGCGTCCTTTTCAAACAGTGTACATGTGAGTAGTACACTTGTCCTTATGGAGCCATCTGATCAGGGTCTTCACTGTTTGTCATAATGCCAATTATTGACAAAAGCAACCCTTAAAAGTCAGAAATGGACTAGACTAAAATGGAAACTGGAATTGTCCATTTAAAGTTTCAGGGAGGAAAGAGTTAAACAGTCATTAATGTTTATCATAACATATCTTTTCAAAACAGGTTCAGAGTAGCAAATAGCTTGGATCCTGATAAGACTGAGTTATTCGGCATCTCATCAGGATCCAAACTGTTTTCAAAGTTTATTATTGTTTCATTGCTAGCTTACTATGAGTGAATAAAGTCTAGCACACTCATACACTGTATAAATACCACACAACCTGCACTCACATTCCATTCATGTACAGTTGAACTTCCATATCTCGAACTCGTTTAACTCGAACTATCCGATAGTTTGACATGAACTGCATTATTTCATGCTAGGTTAAGTAGAACATACCCATATTTCAAAGTTAAAACGTGGCTTAGCCACGTTTTAACTTTAAAATACTGGAATCTCGGTTTGACAAAACCGACTTTGAGATATCGAAGTTCGACTGTACCTTCTGTCATTCTCCACGAGACAAACTGCTCAACCCTACTAATGCTTAGAGCACCTGCAGTGAAACATTGATTACTCTCATTTATTACTCCAGTCAAATTTACCCATATTTCAAAATTAAACATGGCTTAGCTAAGTTATAATTTTGAAATAGTGGTATGTTGTTCAACGAAACATGTTCCAGTTATATGGCGACATCCAGCTAATACCAGGTGAAGGTGGACCCCTAATGCCTTTCATACACTCTTTCAGGCACAATTCCGCAACCAGGTAAAACCAATGAATTAAATTTTGTCTGAAGAAATACCAGTCGTGTTTGAGTTATCTGTATTTCCATAACTACCGGTATTGTAAATAGTCTGGATGATCCATTTGAATATACCCTGGGTCCAAGGTTATAAAGCGTTTGAGCTGAGTCTGAGTGTGTTCTCAAGCATTTGATTGATCAGATTTGAGCCTTGGCTCAAATCTGACCAATCAAATGCTTGAGATTGGACTCAAACTCTTTATAACCTTGGAGCCTGTTTGACACACAGAATGTGCTTTCACAGTTATAAGGAATAGTATTTCACACAACAAACACTTCCATTGATCACCAATGAATTACTGTCACTCTGTCATGTAATGAGTTATGTACAGTAAAACCTATCGATTATGACTACCAAATAATGTAATGTAAAATATTTGTTGTTTAACGCAGGTGACTACTTAAAGCAAGATGAAAATAAAACAGAAAGCTGATTGTCTTTAATACAATCAATTAGCCTTCAATTTAGTGGTCGTAATAGAGAGGTTTTACTGTATGCATATAAATTTCAGCAGTATGCGGTCCCACAATTCTTCAATTGAAAATTCACACACAATCTTTGAAAAAAAACTACTATGCGTACAGCACATCAAGATATGTACAAGTCAATTATGAAAGCTATAAATAGTTGTCCAATGTGTAGTTTATGTCGAGATTTCATCCGAATGGTGATGATATCCTTGTTCATTGCAGTAATAGTTTAAATTATTATACTATGAAGCTCCCAACCACTTGGAAGAGGTCATAATTTCCCAATAGATGTGTTTTGTGCTAAAAACAAACATGTTCACTGCAAACAGTTTGAAGCCAGATCAAACCAAAGGAAACTATAGGTGTAATCAAACTCCAAACAGATTAAATGTTGTCATCTACATTTCTAAAAGACCTGTCATTTTTTGACATTTTATCATATTATGTTTAGTATAGTTTTAACCCCTAACCTCATTTCCTCTTTACAGTTTTCCAAGCACATTGAAAGTAAAGCAGAATGTGTCTTATGGCACATTATGCTTTATTTTCAGCTTGCTTTAGCCCTGTCCCCCACAGAAGCGCCTTTTAGCGCATTAAGTTTATTCCTTCACTGAAGAAAATAGTTCAAATTTATAGTCATATATATGTATCATACAAAATATTTTTTATATTCTAGCAGATGATAGCTTAAAGCGGGCGGAAAGTAAAGCAGAATGTGCTCAAGGCGCATTCTGCTTTACTTTCAGCCTGCTTTAAGTGGACACCTATCCTCAATACTAGAGACATGCTATGTGGGAAAGGCTTAAGCTACCATTTGCTAGATTATAAGAAATATTTTTTATGGTTTATATTTCTGACTGTAAATTGAAACGGTTTTCTTCTGTGGAGGAATACCGGTATATTAAAGCATGTATCAGAAAAGACTAACATTTTCCCCAACTGTACCACACAAGTCGAAATATCTAATGTCAACTCTGATAAACAGTCATGGTCCATTAGCCTATAAACCCTGAGGTTTTATGATTTTCATACTAATTCACCGGCTTGGTCTACATCGATGGTTTTCTGAAGCGGAGTTGTGTCCCCTGGTGATTGATCATCTCCCCCTGATGTGGTTGAAGTTTGGATTTCGTCAGCAATTTGTCGGAATGTTGGCCTTACCTCAGGATCCTTGTTCCAACATTTTAGCATAAGCTCATAACTGAAATATGAAATGAATATGTGAGAAGAAATATTTTCTATATCCTTGCCAAAACCCTCCCTCATATTCATTAACTAACATCTGTTTCTGTGTTGGGTTATTTGGTAGGACATCCCAGAGATAGGGAAGCAGATACAGAGTAACCGTAGGCCTTTTTCGATAGATTCTTTTACATGCCTAATTAATGTATATAGCACTGATACATGGGACCTCAGTTTAAAGTCTCATGCGAAATACATTTAATTCGCATTAAAACTGTAGTCTGTAATATGTTTTCGGATTTGTATTTCTATTTATTACTTCTACGCCATCAATTCTGATGATTCCTTTTAAGGTGCACCATTGGGACTGTATCCGGCCGGTCACTTTATCCTGACACTGACCCCGCAACCTCCCGCACTGCAAGCAGACGCTCTACCACTGAGCTATACAGGCGGTTAAACAAACAAAATATCTATACCTGTGTCAGAAAGTTCAGAAATTAACCCATTATTCCATTGATATTCATTTACGCATTTAATATATTCCCCTACTGAGGAAATTAGTTCAAATTTATGCAGTCATGAAATATTTTCTATGTCCTAGCAAATGATAGCTTAAAGCAGGCTAAAGTAAAGCAGGATGGGCCTTAACCCTTTGAACCCTAATCTCGCATACAGGCGTCATTTTCAAACAGTGAACATGTGAATTGTACACTTGTCCTATGCAAACAGTGAAGACCCAGATCAGAGGGCTCCTTACGGAGCCCTCTGATCTGGGTCTTCACTGTTTGTCATAATGCCAAACATTGATAAAAACAACCCTTAGAAGTCAGAAATGGACTAGACTAAAATGGAAACTGGAATTGTCCATTTAAAGTTTCAGGGAGGAAAGAGTTAAATACTAGAAACAGGCTATGGAGTATACAGTTAACTCTTTGCATGCTGGGTATTTTTTGTTCGTCTGCAACAATTGTCGTCTGCTACTGTTCTAAAAATAGAATTTTCAAAACAGGTTCAGAGTGTCAAACAGTTTGGATCCTGATAAGACGCCGCGTTGCAAAGGCAATCACTGTGGCAGATATACCCGCCGCTAGCATGCAAAGAGTTACAACCTTGGTGCCAAGCCAACTTACATAGATTCTGGACACTGTCTCGGCTTCTTCATTCTGTTGCCTTTTTCTAAATACTCCAGTAGATTGGAATTTTCCACATCAGGGTACGGAGTTACTCCCCTTGTCAGCAGCTCCCACAGTGAAACCCCACAGGACCACTGTTATAATACGACAAAATAAATTACTCATACAATTGATCTATTACACGCTGCTGTTTTTAAATCTTTATAAGTCTGATAGGCTTGCCCTTATAACACTGTAGATCTTTATATAAATTGAACACTTACTGATTACATATGCAAACGGTGTAGATCCTGATCAGAGGGCTCCTATAGGAGCCCTTTGATCAGGGTCTGCACTGTTTGATATTTTCATTGGTTTTTGTTGTTATACAAAAATTGTAACAGTAGACTGGTTCAAAGTACTTGTACTAGAAGAGTCCAAATGGATTATAAATACCCACAAGAGAAGTTTAGGATTGAAAGGGTTAATACAAGGGGATCAAGCGTTTAAATGGGTGGTATGTGGTAGTGTGACTTACCACATCAGATTTGGACGTAAATGAGACAGTCTCAACGGCCTCTGGTGCAGCCCACTTGACTAGAACTTTGAGTTTATCATCCTCCTTGAAGTATGTTTCCTTGTTGTACAACTCCTTGGTTAGACCATAATCACACACCTGTACCACCTTCTGCTCAGTTATTCTAAACAAATAAAGACATGTTTTACTTTCAGCCTGCATTAAGTTGCCAAATGGTAAAACCCTGTGTGTTTAGACCCACTGATATTTCGAACTTTCTACTGCCCTAGGTGGTGAAGCAGGTCAACCTTTTAACGCATTACTCCATAAACATGCCTCTTTGTGCTTTTAATTTATTCCTCCATTGAACAAAAATTAACTTTATACAGTCATGAATATCATGTACCATAAAAATATTTTCTATATCCTGGCAGATGGTAACTGAAAGTGAAGTAAGCATATTTGGCTTTACTTTAAACCTACTTTCAGCGGTCATTTGTTTTCAAAACTTATGTTATTATGTCCGTAAATGGCTTTTAGCTAATGTTAAATATGTTGTGAAAACCCCCGACTTTAAATAAAATTTCTTGTATGTTGTATCTTGTAAGGACATGCTATTGGGTAAAAGGTTAATAATAATTTCTGCCGTCTAAGCGTTGGGTTTATCGAATGCCTAGTAACATTATACTGACAAAGGGTACACCGACCCGCCAATACTTACAGGCAGTTTCTAAGGGCCAGGTTTCCATGAACTATATGAACACTCTCTAAGTAAGCCATTGCTTCAGCCATCTGGTTACCAAAGTCCAATAACTCTAAAACTGTCAAATTCTGAAATAGTAACAACACATAATAGATCCTTTCTCTGTTGGATGCCACTACTTGCATCACTACTTAACCATTTGAACCCTAGTCCCGCATATTGGCGTGCTTTTCAAACAGTGTACATGTGAATAGTACACATATCCTATGCAAACAGTGAAGACTCTGATCAGAGGGCTCCAAAAGGAGCCCTCTGATCAGGGTCATCACTGTTTGACACAATGCCAAACATTGACAAAAACAATCCTTTAAAGTCAGAAATGCACTAGACTTTGATGGAAACTGGAATTGTCCATTTAAAATTTCAGGGAGGAAAGAGTTAAGTGCCATGAATGAGAGTCTTGCTGATGGCATCTTGAAGCAAGGCAAAAATAAAGCAGAAAACTTATAGCTAGGATCTTACTGCATTACTTTCATCTTGATATTAATACAGAAACAGGCTTTGAACCCTAGTCCCGCATATTGGCGTCGTTTTCAAACAGTGTACATGTGAAAAATACACTTGTCCTATGCAAACAGTGAAGACCCAGATCAGAGGGCTCCGAAAGGAGCCCTCTGATCAGGGTCTTCACTGTTTGTCATAATTCCAAAAAATGACAAAAACAACCCTTAAAAGTCGGAAATGGACCAGACTAAAATAGAAACTGGAATTATCAATTTAATGTTTCAGGGAGGAAAGAGTTAATATGGAGTAAAGTGACATCCAACCACAGATTCTTTTCCTTTACTGATATTAACTCTTTGCAGGCTAGCGGGGATATATCCACCACAATGATTACCTTTGCAAACAGTTTGGATCCAGATGAGACGCCCTGTAATGCAGCATCTCATCTGGATCCAAACTGTTTGCCATTCTGACCCTGAATTTAAATGAAATTTTGAAAATGCTAATTTTAGAACGATAGCAGAAGACAAATTGTTGCAGACGACAAAATTACCCAGCATGCAAAGAGTTAATTACCCTAAAACACTGTAGGTAAATATGGTTTCTAAAATCTGACATCTGCAAATATTCAGGAGTTGAACTTGAAATATTTCCATTTCTTCAGAAAACATCACTAGTATGAAACAGTTTGGATCCATATGAGACACCTAGTTAACAAAATGTTAAGCCTTACCCTATTTGAGTCCCTGATGTATGATTTAAGGTCCCCATTTTGTGCATATGGTGTGACAATCATTGGGTCATTAGAGTGTGTTATGCAGACCCCTACAATAGGGGCCACTCCCGGGTGCTGTAGGTCTTTATACACAGTGACTGTCTGTAGGAATGCTGCCACGCTGTCACTGTCCGACTGAGTACCTGAAAAACAACAACACATAATGATTATTGAACATTTTGTTCATAATGCAGTCCCAAATGTCAGTACAGTAAAACGTCTCTAATATGTATTTAGGCTTTGCCTATGGACGGAAAAAAGAAAAATTATACTAATGAAAACGGAATAGATCTATCACCAGTGTGTGATCAGCGCTCTTACAAGTATCAGTTCATTGTGTATTCCAGATCACACTCGAGGCTACGCCTCTCGTGACTGAGATCTGGATTACACAACCGACTCGAACTTTTATTATATAGATCTACCTAAATTGTTTGGGACAATATCTATATGTTGTTAATCCAAATAATCAAATAGATCTATAAGCACCCGTGTATACAATGTTAAAAGTTAATAGAACTCCTCCGTACACCTATAATGCAATCTGAAACTATTTTTGGAAGTCATATGACCATCAATAATGACGTCATTATTTATATTGATGGCGTATTGGTAATCCGTTTTTTTATCGGTTCGATTGAGAAGTAGATTTTTGCAAATAACGTTCATTTAAGCGTTTAAGGGTATGAATTGAACTGTTTGAAGCTTTGTCCTTTGGAAAAATCATTTCAAGTGAGTGTTGGGGGTTATTCATGCTTAAAATGGTTTAAAAATAGCACCGAAATCGGGAATTCCGAAACGTCACTCACAACTCTTCGTAAAAGCCGTGACGTCATCATCCAAGATGTCAGCCCCCATGTTTTGTAGTTGCCTAGTTTTGAGGAAATTATTCACGCGCAAATCAAACACTTTTCAAAGTCTGTCAGTGATTGAATAAAATTGGAATACCGTTGATTTTATCATGCATTACTTAAGAACGGATTAAAAGGCAAGCCTTTTTTCCGTATTACGACCACTAAAAAGTAGGCTTGATTGATTGTATAAAAGACAGGTGGCAGCTTAAAGCAATGTGACAGTAAAACAGAAAGCTCCTTTAGGAGCTTTCTGTTTTACTGTCACTTTGCTTTAAGCAGTCACCTCTCAGAATCTTCGAATATTTAAAAAAAAATTAGTAGTTGATATCGGGAGGTTTTCTGTATTTTGTTTGTAAAGCAGTCCCAAATTTTAGCATTTTATTTCAGTGGCTAAATTTAGTACGCAGCTATACCAGCGAGGACGAACTTTATAATGTAGTTTGCATGCAGAGTGTATCCAAATGAGATGCATGTATATCCATGGAAATAGGGGAAGAACACTCATCAATATCAATATGTGCAAGACAACTTGTTGAAACTGAACTATATTTGATTACTGGAGCACATTGGTTAATCCATTAACACATACAGTTTTTATGCACCTTTAACTTATTCCTCCACCAAAGAAAATAGTTCCACTTTATACTATCATAAATATGCACCCATACAAAATATTTTCTATATTCTAGTAGATGGCTTAAAGCAGGATGAAAGTAAAGCAGAATGTGCCTGAAGGCACATTCTGCTTTACTTTCATCCTGCTTTTAGTGATCACCTGTCTTCCAGGAACAAGCTACAGAGAAAAGAGTTAAAAGATTTAACAACACAGTTAGCTATGGAGGGAAAGTTTAATTGGAACAAAACTAGATCATCAATCTCACCTTGTAATGATTTGACAGCCACGTCTGTTGAGTTTTCCTCATCTGTCTTGCTGTATGTGGCCTTATACGTTACACCAAAATTACCTAGAATGAGAATGTCTTTAACACTGATCATGCATATACACATTCTTTGAAAACAGTGTACCTGGGAAGAGTACATTTGCCCTATGCAAATGGTAAAGACCCTGGTCAGAAGGAGCTTTCAGCTTTACTTTAAGCCTCATTTATGCTACTACCTGTTATGGTTGATGTTAGCTTTCTCGTCTTCAACCTTTAATTAATTAAATGGCCTTGACCTTTGTCAGACGGGACCCACTTAAGTTCTACTGAACTCAAAAAGGTTCTTGTTTTGAGTACACAAGCCAAATACAAAGCCTCTATCACATGAAAGTCCCTATTACATGTAAATCCAAAGTTATGGCCAAAGTTAAAGTTGTGTACAGACAGACAAACAGACAGAGCAAAAACATTATAGGCATAAAAAGGTATAAAGTCAGTGTGGCTGTAACTCTATAGTTATTACCTTTGCCTAGGAGATCTCCAATGTCCAGCCTTTTCCTTGAGATAATAAACTGGCCAACATTATGTCGGATAGCATCATCATCAATTTTACCCAATAGTTCTTCTATATATGGCGCAGTATCTGAAAGATATCAACCAGTTTTACATAATTATTATAAATTACACAGGGCTCAATACTAGAGGGAGTTGACTTAATTTCTTTCTCCAAATATTTTCTCCTTATTACCACTTCTTGTCTATTCTAAAACCTATGGCTTCTCATCAGAATCATTTAGCAGAGACAACTCTAATGAGTAGACATATAATAGGGTTTAGTGCAGACAAGGATTTTAGCTTTGGATTTACTCCAATTATTTAAAGTCTTTAATATCGGGTCCTGAATGTATTTTCTACCTAACATATCTGTATGTCTTGTCTCACTATGGCTTACAGTTAATTCTTCTTCCTTTAACTCTTTCCTCCCTGAAACTTTAAATGGACAATTCCAGTTTCCAATTTAGTCTAGTCCATTTCTGACTTTTAAGGGTTGTTTTTGTCAATGTTTGGCATTATGACAAACAGTGAGGACCCTGATCAGAGGGCTCCTTTCGGAGACCTCTGATCTGGGTCTTCACTGTTTGCATAGGACAAGTGTACTATTAACATGTACATTGTTTGAAAAGGACGCCTATATGTGGGACTAGGGTTCAAAGGGTTAATATCGGGTCCTGAATGTATTTTCTACCTAACATATCTGTATGTCTTGTCTCACTATGGCTTACAGTTACTTCTTCTTCCTTTAAAGAAATATCTTCTTTCCTTTATAATCTCCTTGAAGAAAATCATGTTCATGGTGCTGCCCTGTCCTGAAAAACTTTCCCTATACCATAAAGGAGCTGTCTGCTTTACTTTCATCTTTTAAGCAGTCACATTCAGATATGGGTGATTTTAAACTTTGCCTTACATAAACAGCCCTGTAATGAGAGATTGTAATACCCCTTTACTCCATAACCTTTTTCTAGTTTTGAAGGCAGGTGACCACTTAAAGCAGATTGCAAGTAAAGCAGAACGTGCCTTAAGGCACATTCTGCTTTACTTTCAGCCTGCTTAAAGCTATCATCTGCTATGATATAGAAAAACATTCTTAAGATACATTTTAATAACTGCAAAAAGTGGAACTATTTTCTTCAGTGAAGGAATAAATCAAATGTGCAAAAAAGGCGTATCTATGGAGTGCAGAGATGTGACAGGTATTGAGTGCTGTACCTTTATCATCTGGTATCGAGCCGTTCATATCTGCCTTCACTAAATGATTCATACCAATCTCCTCCTCCTCGTCATGCTTGCCCTCCGTATCCTTCCACACGTCTGGAATATAGTCTTCACTGGGCTTGTGTTTACGGTGTCTGCGGATCACACAGATAGTCAGCAGTAAGATAATGGCTAGGATAGGTAGGACCACGCCCAGGATGATACCTACAGCTATAGGCTTCTCTTCCTCCTCATCATCCACATAGCTCAGGTAACCCACTTCTGTACGCATGTTGCCAATGCGGAGCTGGAAAATTGGTAAAGTAAACAGGGCTCAAGATAAGAGGTAGTTACTTCAACAAATCAAACATTTTCTCACTCATTTCAGCACCAAATCCTATGGTGTTACTACTCATTAGAATCGTCTCTTTGAGACGATTCTAAAGAGTAGTGACACCATAGGGTTTAATTCAGAAATAATGATTTTAGTTTTTGAAAAACTATGCTTATCTGGTACTCTGATACTGTAAACCTAACTACAGCTACCATTAACTTTAATAATGCCATAATTTCAAATGGATTCTTTAGTTTTCTGATAAAGTTTCTGATTAAAGTTGTTGACAGACAGACAGAAAAAAAGATGGACAGACTGGGCAAAAACAAAAAGTCCTGAATATGTCAAGACGGAGCATAAAAACACAATAACTCCAAACAGCTTGAATCCAGATCAGACACTGCGTTGCATTCAAGCTGTTTGTCACTCGTCATTAAGGTTTTTTATGTCAAATTTCCATTATGTAACTTTGAAAAAAACAGCAGACAACAATTTTAAGCAGATGACACAGCAGCCGTTAAAAGGTTTGACATAATTGTCTTGTATGGGGGGAAGAACCGCAAGCTTTGTAAGGAGGGAATCATTGTTTGGAGGGTTGTTAACCCATTAACCCATAAATACGCCTATTTACGCCTTTAATTTATTCCTCCACTGAAGAAAATAGTCATGAATAGGTATTGTAAGATAATGTTTCTATATTCTGTCAGAGTATAGCTTTAAGCAGGCAGAAAGTAAAGCAGAATGTGCCTTAAGGCACATTCTGCTTTACTTTCAACCTGCTTTATGTGATCACTTATTTTCAATACTCGAAACTGGCTATGGGGTACTGGGTTAACTCTTTCCTCCCTAAAACTTTCAATAAATAATTCCAGTTTCCATCTAAGTCTAGTCCATTTCTGACTTTTAAGGGTTGTTTTTGTCAATGTTTAGCATTATGGCAAACAGTGAAGACCCTGATCAGAGGGCTCCTTTCGGAGCCCTCTGATCTGGGTCTTCACTGTTTGCATAGGACAAGTGTACTGTTTACATGTACACTGTTTGAAAAGGACGCCTATATGCGGGACTAGGGTTCAAAGGGTTAAAGTGAGAGAGTACAGTATCTTACTAATACTACAGCCTTTCCACTGCTGTCTACCGCCACTGGTTCATCTGGAGCCTGACAAGATAGAGCGTTATCTGAAGCCTGCAGCTGTTTACAGGTAGCCCCACCTACAGTCACCTTCACATCTTCAATGATCGGACTTATCCTGCGGAAATTACCCTGGAAAACAATGTATGATGTTTACATGTATATAGATTTTACCAAAATAGATTCAAGATGGAATATATTTTATACAATGAGACAGATTAAGTATTACAGTTTAAATTATGCTTTTCGGTGGATTACCGGGAAATAGGATTATCACTAAGGCGCATTCTACTATACTTCAGCCTGCTTTAAGCACTTATCTGCTAGAATGTAGAAAATATTTCTTGTGATACATATTCATGACTGTATAAATTGGAGCTATTTTCTTCAGTGGAGGAATAAATTAGAGACGTAATAAGGCGTGTTTATGGGGTAAAGGGTTAATTTACCCTCTCTTACACGGATACCAATCATAAATGGATAATACTTCTTACCTTTATCACCACTCTGTTATTTTTATCATATTTCTTTTCTTCTTTTGATCCAGCAGGTGGGTACCTTTGAACATCTGGGTCAGGGTAATACAGTAAGGGGCCAAAGCTGGGGTCAGCTGATATGTTTCTGTAGGTTGTGACCCCGTCAAGGTTGAACCCGTACTGCACCTCCCGTGGGCTAGTCTCTGTGATATTTTCACCAGGGAATTCAAGCTTCGGCGTCTTACAGACCAGCCATGATGTCAATGGTTGGAGCACACAGTTCTAAGAGAGAAATACAATATTGCTATAGTCAAACCTGTGTCCAACATTAACAACTCTATAGAGAAACATGGCAAACAGCGGAAACAGATTACTGCTTAACCCAATAGCTTGTTTCTAGTATTGAAGATACGTGACCACTTAAAGTAGGTTGAGTAAAAAGCAAAATGCACCTAAAGAAGCATTCTGCCTAACTATCAACCTGCTTTAAGGTGGTTCGACAGCGGGCAGCCCACATCTCGAGTTCCGGAAATGCTGATGACTTTCACCTGATCTTTGCAGCACGTGCTTAAAGTAGAAAATTTAGATAAAGAAAAGTTTGATCTGCCTCAGTGTCTTCTCTGTTAGCGCAGTAGGTACGGTGATTGACTTGCAATCCAAAGGTTCTAGGTTTCGATTCCCACTCGCTTCAAAACTTTAATTTAACAAATTGTCCGATTTTAGTGACTAGTCAATTCATAACGCAGTGATCAAAGGACAGGCTATGTTTAGTCACGTAATAATGAATAATATCAGATGCAAGTATAGTCATGTGACAGCTAAATTTGTGAGGATTTATAGCCTATATGACAGATGGCAGCTTAACACAGGACAAAAGTAATGCTAAAAGATAGATCCTAAAGGAACTTTTATGCATTACTTTTGCTATGCATTAAGCAGGATCTTGCCTTTAAAGATCTACAGGCTACCGTATTCAATGGTCCCTTATAACAGGTTTGACTTATGGTATTATTTAGAGCTGACGGCATTTTAAAGTTGAACTCAAGGGAGGTTACTCGTTTTGTGTTAACATTTTGTCAGAATTTCAGGAAATCATGTATAAAATGTAAATTCTACTGTAGATTTTCATTAATTTTTTGTGACTAGTAGAATTAAGTTATATCTATATAATAAGAGTAAAATTAGTGTATGTTAAACAGCTAGATTTTTTGTAATTTGAGATTTTCAGAATTTGACTTTTTTAAAATATTGATATTTCCAGAAAATATGTAATGAAATACTTTTGTTTGCCCAATATCTTATAGTCTATGTTCAGTTTACTTGAATGTACAGAAATTATTGAGTTATATCATTTTATAAATAAAATATTCCTGTTTATTAAAAAGGAGCTTTCCTCGACAAAAGGTCCTGTCAGAAAAAAACGGCACTGTAACTTTTTTTTATTTTAACGATTTTTCACTCTCCATATGGTATATTTCAATTTAATCAAGGTTTCAAAGAATTCTGACACAGAATAAGCTGACCCGCGAACCACCTTAAGCTATCATCTGCTAGGATATCGAAAATATTTCTGATGGCAAATGTTCATGACTGTATGCGTTAAACGGCGCTTCTATGAACAAAAATGAACGCCTTCTGTGGCTTAATTTTTAATGTAGTCTATTCTGCTTTTGACAAATTACCATATATGTTGTGTTTGAAATGTTTAATCCTTTCCTTCAATATTTCTTGTTCATGCCTTTCTCCTCACAGACATACCTTTGCATGCTTTGACCATGTCCTTATCAAGAACTTTTGTTTATATTCTGACAGATGGTTGTTTAACTCATTACCCCATACATACGCCTTTTTACGCCTTTTATTTATTCCTCAACTAAAGAAAATAGTTCCAATTTATACATTCATAAATATGTATAATAAGATATCATTTCTATATTCTAGTAGGTGATAGCTTAAAGCAGGTTGAAAGTAAAGCAGAATGCTTTAAGTGGTCATCTATCTTCACAAATTGAAACAGGCTATGGGATAATGGGTTAAAGCAGGCTATAAGTAAAGCAGAACACAAACAGAAGTAACCACTTATAAGAACCACAATTCTGTGGACAGGTGTATGGTCTGGATCTAAAATACTAGAAAGTTCAAGACAAGTTGTGTTTGGAAGGATATTGGAAAAGACCCAGCAAGGTTAACAAACTCACTCTTATTACTTTTAGTCAACGAGTTTATTAAAAATTAAAAGTAATGAGCACGAATGTGAGATTCTATTTATCAGATAACAGTTTTAAATAACTAATAAATCTATCAAAGCCGTAGTTTGTAGTCTTTCTGCTATATAGATTGTTCGCCATAACATGACGTTGTTTAGGGTAACGTCATCGCAATTGACATCATTTGGTGCCCCGCTACATGCAGCGCTTGTGGAAGAACAGGTTAGGCCGGAGACCAAAAACCGATATTTCACTAGTAGATTACGATACATGTATTTATATAATGGCTTTATTCCACTCTCAGACAGTAAGTTATGTGATAAATGAAATTTATGGCACCTTTGTAATCGTAACATATAAAAAGAAGTAAGGTGTGGTACTTTTTAGGAAATTTGCTTAAATCAAGTTTGTATACATAGGAACAACAACAAATTCTAATGAGATGTTTCGTCTACAGTCAATTAAAAGCTCATTAGCATATTTTGTATACATAGGGGGGGAGGCGGGATACGTTTTAAACATGAATTTGGGCGGTAATATACCTTTAGAACTTTAATTGGACAATTCTAGTTTCCAATAAAGTCTTGCCCAATTTCTGACAATTAACGATTCTTTTTTTGGGACAACTTATTGCAAAATGACAAACAGCTCAGAACCTGATCAGGAGCTGTCTGACCTGGTTCTACACAGTTTGCATAGGACAAATGTACCTCTTCACAGGTACACTCTCTGTAACTGATGGTTATACACGTCACAAGGTCTCAATGGGTTGTAAACAAGTACCTACCGTCACAACCTTGTTTCCATTCAGGTCAACAAAGAATTGCGGTTTCTGAATCAGCTGCATTTGGTTACCAATGGCTGTTAAAGAGGTTCCTCCACTGAAACACACACAACATTCACATATAAACTGCCATCAGTCTTTCCAACAAACAATGAGCCTTATATCTTTATACATGTATTTAGTAGGTGGTCATAATAGTTTTTAGTGGTTATACTGTATGGTCTATTTTGGACAATTTAGTTGGCGTTTCTTTTACAATATATTGTTAACTCATTCACCCCTGAAACATTTAATGACAATTCCATTTTACAATTAAATTTAGTCCATTTTTGAATAATTGGGGTGTTTTTAAACAATATTTCACAAAATGACAAACAGTGTAGACCCTAATCAGAGGGCTCCTTATTTGATACCACTCCATTACCCTATAAATACACCTTGAATTCATTCCTCAATTCCATGTCATGTAGTAGTGAATAATAAGAAATATTTTCTATATCCTTGTAGATAGTAACTTAAAGCAAGCTGAAAGTAAAGCATAATGTGCCTTAAGGCACATTCTGCTTTACTTTCAACCTGCTTTAAGTGGTCACCTGCCTTCAATACTAGGAATAGGCTATGTGGGTAATGGGTTAATGCTTATTTAGTGGTACAGATATTTGAAAATAAAACAAGACTCTTATAAGAAGAGCATGAAACTGCTGCTGAAATAAGAATCAAAAGTTCTACCTGAGAATCGTATTCTTTGGTTCTATTTTGTTGATGAGGGGGTCTTTTTGATAGGTGAATTTTTCTGGCACAAGTTTCATGAGATTACCGAAGCTCAATTCCACTTCGTTATCATTGGATGTTTGCTGTGATGTCACACATTCTAACATGGTCTGGTTCGCTCTGAAATGAAGTATGTAAGACTGTCTCTACTGCCATGTACATTCTAGCTATGATTAGTTTTTTTAAACAGTCCACACTGGATACTTCAAACTCGTTTAAATTAATCGTAACAGTATTTCATTATTTGAATTTCGATTACTAGATCTCGCTAAGTCAAACATACCCTTATTTCAGCTAAGTCACATTTTAACTTTGAAATATGGGTATGTTTGAACTAATGCCAGTTCAAACTATGGAGTTTGACTGTATAATATACAAATGTACACTAAAATGAATGAAAGCAATGTATCAAGATGAAAATAAAGCAAGGAATTTCTGTTTTAATTGCCTTCTCTTTTAAGTTTCATCCTGCTTTAAGTTGCCTACTGTCTTTAAAATACTAATAAAGACTTTTCTAATTGGTCGTAAAAGCAGTACTTTTGTGGTATAGTGTTTTATTATATTCCTATCCATGATTTACAGAGATTTCTCAAGTAGATAAAATTCATATTGTCACAGTTGATATCATCACTATACACTAGTGATGATATCACTTTTGTGACGTCACGTCACCATAACTTTTGTGACGTCACACATAAACAATTTTGTGTGTTTTTCCTGTAGCCAGAGCCATCGCAAGATGGCACGCTCAGGTTTTTTTTTCGTTATTGGAAATTTGAATGGATTTGAAATTTGATTTAATATATAAGGTAATTTCTAAGTCCATCAAGGGCCGTAACTCACACTAAATGCAAACTAGAATTACCTGCCTTGATTGACTGCACTAGTGGCAAGGTTGTGGTGAAGTTATAATGCGATACAAGCAGCAGTTGCAGAGATATAAGCTTATTTGTAGGTTGCACCAAAAACCTTAACCAAAATATCTAAGTCCATCAAGGGCCACAACTCACACTAAATGCAAACTTGAGTTACCTGCCTTGATTGACTGCACTAGTGGCAAGGTTGTGGTGAAGTTATAATCCCATACAAGCAGCAGTTGCAGAGATATAAGCTTATTTGTAGGTTGCACAAAAAACCTTAACCAAAATTTCAAAGTCCATCAACGGCCATAACTCACACTAAATGCAAACTAGAGTTACCTGCCTTGATTGACTGCACTAGTGGCAAGGTTGTGGTGAAGTTATAATGCGATACAAGCAGCAGCTGCAGAGATATAAGCTTACTTCTAGGTTGCACAAAAAACCTTAACCAAAATTTCTAAGTCCATCAAGGGCCACAACTCACACAAAATCCAAACCAGAGTTACCAGCCATGATTTGCTGCAGTAGTGGGTAGGCTGTGGTGAAGTTATAATGCAATACAAGTATTGGTTGTAGAAATACAAGCTTATTTGTAGGTTGCACAAAAAACCTTAACCAGTGCAACGCCGACTGTAATAGCCCTCCATATTCTTCGAATAGTCGAGCTAAAAATGTCATTAAAATGTATATAATAAATAATAAATAATCAATTCCTTTGAATAAATATGAAAAATATATCGAGAGAATCGGTTGTTATCTGGTTTAATAGAAAACTCATCCTGCGGACTCATTTTTTAACCAGATAACAACCCATTCTCGTGATATATTTTTCATATCAATCCAAAGGAATTGATTATCCTTTGTGTAAGCAATAGCAAAAGAGGTATTTTTTATGGATAAGTAAAAATAAGGTTTACCAATTACTTCATAGATACGCCTTTTTATGCCTTTAGTTCAAAATGGGTTAATAAACACAGAAGTAATATATATGCTTTATCATTTTGATATATGTTATTTGCATTGATGACTATGGGGTAAAGAGCTAGCAGATGTATAATGTTACCTGACATAGGCACATGGGCTTCCTCCAATATCTATAGTTGTCAAGGTCCCTGCATTCATAAAGTTACCGTAGATAAACAGAGTTGTTCCCCCTGACATTGGTCCCTGCTTCGGTGACAGACCTGTGACTGAAGGCTCCTGTAGAACAATACAGCACAGTAAGTACAGTCAAACCTGTGTTAAACTACCACTGAACAAAAACATATAGAGGATAACTGTTTTTGTCAGTGTAAGATCGAAATTTTATCCACTGATTGAACATCAGACGTTATATTTTCACGAGTTGCGAAGCCACGAGTGAAAATATAACAATCTGATGTTCACGAAATGGATTAAATTCAATCTTACACTGAAAAAACACAGTTATTCTATTTATTTATGCTTTTAAGCCACTTTTTAAACGAAATTGTTTGATTATTTATCCCGTGTTGAGCCCCAGGTTTTATGTCGAACACATGTGCGTGACAGTTGGCGGTACAATGACGTCACTTATTTATTGATTTGACGTCAACGGAATTACGTCGTTACTTCCCATCTTGGATTCGTGGTCTTCCGTTGAGTGGTTCGCGACAAAACGGACTGCCGGAATTGAATGATAAGACACGACTGACTAAGATTCTTGGGGAGCCCTACGGGGAAAACTCATAAAAGAAGCACGAGCGACGATAATTCCACTGCTTGAAGCAGTGGATTACCAAGTGATAATCCACTGCTTTTTCATGGTAATCCATCGAAAAGTATAAATAAATGGTGATCTTAAATAGAGGTGACTGCTTAATGCAGGACAACAGATATCCGAGCCTTTTGCATTACTTTTGTTCTGCTTTCAGCTGATATCTGTCATAAATACTACAAATACATTGTCTTTTTAACCCTTTGAACCCTAGTCGTGAAAAAAAAATCCTTTGCAAAAAGCATACAATCGTCATGTGAAAGGTACACTTGTCCTATGCAAACAGTGAAGACCCAGATCAGTGGGAGCAGGGCTCAAGATAAGTGGGAGTTTACTGAACAAACCCAACAATTCCTCACTCATTTTAGCACCAAATCCTATGGTGTAACTACTCATTAGAATTGTCTCGAAGAGAGGATTCTAATGAATAGTAACACCACAGGGTTTAATCCAGAAATAAAGATTTTAGTTTTTTAACACCATTACTCCCCTTATCTGGATTCGTGAAGGACTCCATGATCAGGATCTGCAGAGTTTTGTCATATTGCAATAACAGGAAGGTGTGTGCTTACCACAAACATGAAGGCTCTGTCTGATTTAGTAGTGTATAGTTTATTCACTTTCACTTTGATGACACCATCAGTGACCTTCTGTGACCCCACCACTTCACATTCAAACCTGAAACATCATACAGTACATAAATCAATAACATCACACATACCGGTAACATAAATTATATCAATACATTTGCTATTTAGAGTGCTGCGTTATCAAATTAGCATTTCTTTAACCTATTACCCTAATAACATGTTTCTAGTTTTGAAGACAGATGGCCACTTATAACAGGTTGAAAGTATAGTAGAAATCATCTTGAGATCTGCTAGGATATAGAATATATTTCTTATGGTGTATACTCTTGACTGTATAAAGTGGAGCTATTTTCTTCAATGGAGGAATAAATTAAAGGCATATTTAACACTTTCTGCCATGGTTACATGACGTTACCTTTGTGAAGACTCGTAGTGCTGGGCATGTACAATACATGGTCTTCCTGCCACTGTCACCTCCAGGTCAGAGTACGACTTCCCAAGGTTCAGACCTGTCACCGATATATTACTCTTCCCTTGAACTGGCCCCGCAAGTGGATTAAACTGGAGTAAAAAACAACTAATGATAAAATGCACTCAATCTTCTATTAAGCGTCCACACATGAAAACCCTAGGAGAATTTTGAATACAATGGTTGCTTAATGCAAGGATACAAATAATGCAAAAAGTGCCTATACATGTATAATACAACCTTTCTGCATTATTTGTATCTTGCATTAACCCACTACTCCATAGCCTATTTCTAGTTTTAAAGATAAATGACTTCTTAAAGCAGCCTGCTTTAAGCTATCATCGGCTACAAAATAGAAACTATTTTGTAAGGTACATGTTCATGACTACATAAATTGAAACTATTTTCTTCAGTGGAGGAATAAATTAAATGCGCTAAAAGGCGCTTCTATGGAGGAAAGGGTTAAACAGTAACTTGCCTCCAGAGATCTCCATGCTACTTTAACCCATTACCCCATAAATATGCTTTTTACGCCTTTAATTTATTCCTTTACCCAAGTATATACTCCCAATTTATACAGTCATGAATATATATTGTAAGAAATATTTTCTTTATTCTAACAGATGGTAGCTTAAAGCAGGCTGAAAGTAAAGCAGAATGTGCCTTAAGGCACATTCTGCTTTATTTTAAGGCACATTCTGCTTTACTTTCAACCTGCTGTAAGTGGTTAACTATCTTCAATACTAGAATCAGGCTATGGTCACAGGTACTTGACACATACTTTATTATCTATTAACCCCCCCCCCCCCTTTTTTAAAAAAAAAAAAAAATTTTTTTTTTTTTTATTATACTGCTATTATAGATACAAGGTAAACAGCGCAATTCGACACCTAGTCTTTACTATCCACTTTTACTGATGCTAAAATAGACTCGATCGCCGATATTCTCTTGTGGTATCCTCGGGAAAGGATTAATTTATCAATATCTACTTTTTATTTCATCAAATTCCGTCAAATAACGCCACAGTACGTGAATTATAACGAAAATAAGCATAAAAAAGTTTTCTGTCGTTCTCTTGGTACAGAATTTATTGCCCAAAATAAGGGGTAATCTAGTCGGTTTGCACATTTAACGGCCTTTACGGCTGGAACTTTCACCTAATTTCATTAGAGCAAACGCGTTTGTGTCGGAACATGACCCTCTTCACTATCAGCGTTATGAAATATACATGTAATTTGGCATGAAATTGACAAGTGAAAGACTCATTTCATTGTGAATGCCATTTTGAATACCGGAATGAATTGAATGAACGGAGCGATCTCATTGGTCAAAATTAAACAGGTAAAGTTTCTTTTAATTTTGCATTCTATGTAAATTATATAAAACTGATAATATTTCATTTAAAGATGATTTATAATATTTGGTGAAAGTTCCAGTGGCATAGGCCGTTTATTGTGGACAAATAACAGATCACCCCTACATGTACATTCGTTGCTATGTACAATTCTGTACCAAGAGAACGACAGAAAACTTTTTTATGCTTATTTTCGTTATAATTCACGTACTGTGGCGTTATTTGACGGAATTTGATGAAATAAAAAGTAGATATTGATAAATTAATCCTTTCCCGAGGATACCACAAGAGAATATCGGCGATCGAGTCTATTTTAGCATCAGTAAAAGTGGATAGTAAAGACTAGGTGTCGAATTGCGCTGTTTACCTTGTATCTATAATAGAAGTATAATAAAAAAAAAAAAATTTTTTTTTTTTTTTTTTAAAAAAGGGGGGGGGGGGGGGGGTTAATAGATAATAAAGTATGTGTCAAGTACCTGTGGCTATGGTGTAATGGGTTAAGAACCTGTCACATAATACAAAATTAACAATAGCTCAAAGAAACAACACAAGGTTACAAAATTTAACACTCAAAATACTGATTTTTCTAAACTTTTGACGTTATATCAGAGACTTTAAAAGCCAGAGATACACAGCTCGAATGATTTATACATACGAGACCGTTGAGCGAGATTTCGCGAGAACAGGTCATCGCGAGTTATATAAGCTTTAGCGACGATCGGGAAAAAAGTCGATATTTGGAATTACTTATCAGTTGCTGCGTTAATACGGTCTACAGTTATTTTACAATACAAACATTCCTTAAAGAAGCCTCTTTTTCGAGGTTTAACACAAAAGAATAATAAGAATAAAGTCCGAGCATCAATTAATCCCTCTGCGCATCGCACACACGTTAATTAGTGTTTGGAAAATGCCGATTCAATGAAAAGTGACGGCAGTTTGCACGAAGGTGTGAATGGACCCATGGGTGGCCTCATGAAAATTTAATTTATAGCAAAATGCGTGGACAGATTGACATGAAAATTTCACCATAACTGTATCTTAATATGAGCTACATAGACAACCCATTCTTATTCATGTTTGAATGTTCAAACTGCTGTTTAAGCGTTTACGGCAAGGCGATGTTGCATCGATCTTCAATCGAAGTACCAGTGGGTGGCCTCAATAAAATTTAATTTATAGCAAAATGCGTGGACAAATTGACATGAAAATTTCGCCATAACTGTATTTTAATATGAGCTACATGGACAACCCATTCTTATTCATGTTTGAATGTTCAAACTGCTGTTTAAGCGTTTACGGTAAGGCGATATTGCATCGATCTTCAATCGAAGTACCAGTGGGTGGCCTCAATAAAATTTAATTTATAGCAAAATGCGTGGACAAATTGACATGAAAATTTCGCCATAACTGTATTTTAATATGAGCTACATGGACAACCCATTCTTATTCATGTTTGAATGTTCAAACTGAAGTTTAAGCGTTTACGGCAAGACGATATTGCATCGATCTTCAATCGAAGCACCAGTTGGTGGCCTCAATAAAATTTAATTGATAGCAAAATGCGTGGACAGATTGACATGAATATTTTGCCAAAACTGTATCTTAGTTTGAACTACATGGATAATTCATTCTTATCCATGTTTGAATGTTCATACTGAAGTTTTAAGCGTTTACGGCAAGACGATATTGAATCGATCTTCATTTTTTTGGAACTTACCAGCAACCACGCAGCAACGTATCTTCCTTTGAGCCAGGAATACACTTTCTCGGTTTAATCCACAACTCATATTTTGGTTTCACTCGATTAGTATCACAAAATATTGTATAAAAACGAAAGAAAGTCAATATTTATAAGTCAACTGGTCGATATGTGTATTTTTTCCCATTATCGCGACGCTGTCATTACCTGTGCTGGTCACGTGACCGCATCGACATACGTCACTGCCTCTCAACGGACACCTGTTATATGGGGAAAGAAGGAAAATAAGGGAGCTGTGTATCTCTGGCTTTTAAAGTCTCTGGTTATATATATAGTTTGAACGCATTGTAATGAGGTTATAAATACATGTTGCATACCTCATTTGCATAGTTATACCACTAGTTTTATCATGAAAAGTAAACGCTGAGTGTTATTCAATGCATGCACTGTCTGTTATGTTATAAAGAGTGTTATTAAATGTACTTACAGGGCTGCCATTTTTCATTATACCTTTAACCCATAGTCTGTTTCTAGTTTTTAAGACATGTGATGCTTAAAGCAGGTTGAATGTAAAGCAGATTGCGCCTTGAGGCGCATTATGCTTCACTTTCAGCCTGCTTTAAGCTTTCATCTGTTGACATAAAAGTCTGAAGATTTCGAAAAAATCCAGTGAAATGGCAGTCTTGTACTTACCCTGAGTATTTGAGGGTTTGGGCAGTATCCTGTACGGTCTAACCATTTCCCTGCGGGGCAGACAGTCTGCAGTGAGCATTCCTGGTTCCCATCTACATTGGGAGCTGTACACCAGCCACAGTCATAGCCGGGATCCATACTTAAACACTGGCCACAGTTAGTTACCATGGGTCCACACTTGTAGATTTGAACTGGGAAAATACACACAAAAATACAGTAACTCTTAATGAACTCGTTACTCCATAGATAAACATTTGTCCAGGGCTGCCATTTATCCGGATTTTTCCTAAATCTTCGGATTTTTCCCCAGTTTAAAGTAGCTCAAAGCAGGCTGAAAGTAAAGCAGAATGCGCCTTAAGGCGCATTATGCTTTACTTACAGCCTGCTTTAAGTAGTCGCATGTCATCAAAACGAGAAACAGGCTATGGGGTAAAGGTAGGATTCTTAAAATCACACTTAAAAAATGCAAATTTGGAAATCTAAGGATTTTTCATGTCAACTTATGGCAGCCCTGTTTGTCTCAATCAATTTATTCCTCAACCAAAGAAAATAGTTCCACTTTTATAAAGTCACAAATATGTATCATAAGAAATATTTTCTATATTCTAGCAAATGGTAGCTCAAAAGAGGCTGAAAGTAAAGCAAATGCACATAAAAGACTTTCCATCTGTTTTAAGTGGTCATCAATCTTCAATATTAGAAACAGGCTATGGGGTAAAATTTTAAAATGAATGCTGTAATAGAAGATGTCATAACAAACTGATAGACAGCCAAAGTAAAACACAGGGCTGCCATATTAAGTTGACATGAAAAATCCTAAGATTTCCAAATTTGTATTTTTCTTGTTTTGTTGACATGCGACTTCTTAAAGCAGGCTGTAAGAAAAGCAGAATGCGCCTTAAGGCGCATTCTGCTTTACCTTCAGCCTGCTTTAAGCTACCATGTACTGGAAAAAAATCCGAAGGGGGAAAAATTGGGAGAAATGGCAGCCCTGCTAACACCATCAGTGAACGATTGATCAATATACAGGGCTCCAGATAAAAGGGAATAAACTGAAGTCTTCAAAATTTTCTCCCTCATGTCTGCACTAAACCCTCATTATCTCAAAGCAATAATTGAAATGAGTAGTCACACCATAAGGTTTAGTACAGACAAAAAGATTTTAGTTTTTGAAATACATGTACCAACCCTGAATATACCACAATTTTTACTCTTCCCATTAAAACAGAACCGTCTTATGACTCACCTTTAATCCTCTGTGGGTTGTCAAGCGGGACACTCTTGGCTCCTGATGTCACTGTGAACTGGGCGGTTACTATTGGCAACTGGGTGTCATTGAACTCAAACTTCATAGGCTCACAGATCAGGTTAGAGGAGGAGATCCTGCCGGGAGTGAACATCACACTCTCTTGGAATGTGAACATACAGTGAACATTGTCCATCTGGTCAGACTGTAGCGAGAAAAATACATGCAGTTAACTGTTTCACCACTATGTAACTCTTTTGGGTTATTTAGTCCCTTTTGGATCATTTCAGATACCAATAAAATTAACCAGTCTACTTTGAATTCTGGGTAGTTTAATAAATACTTGTCTAAATTAGCAAACAGTGTAGATCCTAATCAGAGGGCTCCTATATGAGCCCTCTGATCAGGCTCTACACTGTTTGATAATGTAATTTGTAAATTTAAACAGGTCCATAATGTTGAAAGAGTGAACCAGTGCTATCATAAGTTGCTCATGAAAATCCTAAGATTTCCTCATTTTCAAGCGTGATTTTAAGAATCATTATTACCTTTAACCCTTTCGCTACCCAGCTCTATAACACTAGCAAAATTATGCAAAGAGTTTGGATCCAGATCAGAAGCCGTGTTAAGCAGCATCTGATCTGGATCTAAACAGTTTGACGCCCATATCAATGTTTCCGAGGTAAAAATATGTACACCCGTAGATTAGGAGAAAGGAAGAATAATCCGAAATTTTCGGAGGAATGGCAGCCCTGCATTACTCCATAAAAACCTTATTACAACTTTAATTCATTCCTCCATTGGAGAAAGAAGTTGCACTTTTTACAGTCATGAATATGCTACCTGACAAGAGGCCCATGCATGCCCTAAACAGCTCAACTGGAAAACATCTTGTGCTGGGTCATTTTACACCAAAGGAGAATAATTTGTTCATTAAATTGATAGAGAAGTTGTGGATTATGCTTTCGGGTTTTAAACAAGATTTTGTTTTTTTAAATTTTCATTGAAAAAAAATCTGGTTTTAGCTCCTATGACCTAGATGTGCAACAACCCGGAACCATTTCCAGTAAAGGTCCTCTAGAAAAGTCACCATGCCAATTATCAAAGCTCTGCAATATTATTTGCAGAGAAGAAAATGTTTGAAGGTTTCGCCTCCTTAAGGAGTCCTCTGATCAGAGTCTGTACTGTTTGCAATTTTGCAATACATTGCAGGAAACAATCCCTCTATACTACTGGGTAGTCATAAATGGACTAGATTAATTTAGAAATTTGAAATGTCCATTAACCCTTTACCCTAAAGGGAAACCTAAAAGTTTTGAAGATAAGTGACCACTTAAAGCAGGTTGAAAGTAAAGCAGAATGGGCCATTCTGCTTTACTTCCAGCCTGCTTTAAGCTACCATCTACATGTACTAGAATATAGAAAATATTTCTTATGATAACTATTCATGACTATAAATTGGCACTATTTTTTTCATAGTATGAATAAATTAAGTGTGTAAATATGTGTACCTATGCGGTAAAGGGTTAACTATAACAGGAGTTAAAGCAATACTTGACCAGCATGTATAACCCACCTGTATGTTATCTACTCTGACCACTACTGATTTGACTTGGCCAGAGTGGACGAGGATATCTGTTTCCTGGGCTGACACCACGAGTCTTGGACAAGAGCTGGATGACTTGATGGCTCCTACTGTCTGTAAAAGTCAATACATCCTGGTTACAGGAACTGGCCAGTGACAGTTAATATCATTCTGTTAATATACTTTCATTACCATAAACATACTTTATACCCCGTTTAAATATCCCCTCTCTAATAATTGCCCCCACCCGTCCCCTATCTGCCAAAACCTATTGTAGTTTAACCCTTTCCCCATCAACTTGTTTTCATTAGTGAAGACAGATGGTTGCTCAAAGCATTCTGACTGTAAAGCAGAATGCTCCTTAAGGAGCATTCTGTTTTACAGTCAGCCTGCTTTAAGCTTTTGTGATTTTGCATTGCCTTCAAGTAAGTTTGAACAGGGATATATGATAAACTTTTAACTTGACATTAACCCTTCATCTAGTGTAAGCATATATTGACACATTTTGAAAACAATGTATACCCAGTTCAGGCAGCTCTTGTTTTCTTATGGGAAATACATGACAAGAGTCCGCTCTTTCCTGGAGGAAATTTGTATTTATTTTATCAGCTTATGTAGTTCAGATGATGTAGATATTCACCAGAAAAAGGGGTTAAAATGGCTTCTTACCACAAGTTTGATAGTACAGTTGAACTCCCTAAATACTGGAACTCTCTCTAAACCGGACAAAAACTTTTGTCCCGTGTCCAAGCCTTCTTTAATTTTACCATTACACAATAAATACGCCTTTTTACGTCTTTGGTTTATTCCTACACTGAAGAAAATAGTTTATATAGTCTAATAGATGATAGCTAAAAGCAGGTTGAAAGTAAAGCAGAATGCGCCTTAAGGCGCATTCTGCTTTACTTTCAACCTGCTTTCAGTGGTCAGCTATAAAACACCTCTTAACTGGAAACCCCTCTAAACCGGAACTTTTTGTTGTCCCCAGACCACAGAATTATACACTGACGGAATCGAAACCTCGCGCTATATCGTAAATCTCGTGCGGCGGATACGAGACTCGCGAGACTTGATAAGAGACTGTCTATCGGTAGTCAATATGATAAATGTGTGTTTTCGAAGCATTGTTCACCGGTTTTTATTCCCGTGAATTGATAGGAATGTCCACATAGTGGTTTGAATCCTATAAAATGTCAATAAAAACACTCGAGTCGGTAAATTTCACGCCAGAAATCGCGGACAACGAGGCAAAGAAGTGAAAAATTCAACCGCCGCGAGAGCTCAGGTACTCGCCTATTCAATTACGCTTAGTTGCTATTCCGTTTTGTATAATTCCGTGCCCAGACATGTCCGGTTAAGAGGGGTTTCACTGTATATGTTTCCTACCTGGTTTGGACAGGCAGACCCCGCCTCCTCCACACACATTCCCAGCACATGACACCACTTACAGCCTCCGCTACTCTCTGTGCACGATGTACAGCTGAAATAACCACACAATATTACACACCATATCATGTCATAAACACACATACTGTATGGCCCTATATAACCCCGCCTCCTCCACACACATTCCAAGCACATGACACCACTTACAGCCTCCGCTACTCTCTGTGCACGATGTACAGCTGAAATAACCACACAATATTACACACCATATCATGTCATAAACACACATACTGTATGGCCCTATATAACCCCGCCTCCTCCACACACATTCCCAGCACATGGCACCACTTACAGCCTCCGCTACTCTCTGTGCACGATGTACAGCTGAAATAACCACACAATATTACACACCATATCATGTCATAAACACACATACTGTATGGCCCTATATAACCCCGCCTCCTCCACACACATTCCCAGCACATGACACCACTTACAGCCTCCGCTACTCTCTGTGCACGATGTACAGCTGAAATAACCACACAATATTACACACCATATCATGTCATAAACACACATACTGTATGACCCTATATAACCCTGCCTCCTCCACACACATTCCCAGCACATGGCACCACTTACAGCCTCCGCTACTCTCTGTGCACGATGTACAGCTGAAATAACCACACAAAATTACACACCATATCATGTCATAAACACACATAATGTATGGCCCTATATAACCCCGCCTCCTTCACACACATTCCCAGCACATGACACCACTTACAGCCTCCGCTACTCTCTGTGCACGATGTACAGCTGAAATAACCACACAATATTACACACCATATCATGTCATAAACACACATACTGTATGGCCCTATATAACCCCGCCTCCTCCACACACATTCCCAGCACATGACACCACTTACAGCCTCCGCTACTCTCTGTGCACGGTGTACAGCTGAAATAACCACACAATATTACACACCATATCATGTCATAAACACACATACTGTATGGCCCTATATAACCCCGCCTCCTCTACACACATTCCCAGCACATGACACCACTTACAGCCTCCGCTACTCTCTGTGCACGATGTACAGCTGAAATAACCACACAATATTACACACCATATCATGTCATAAACACACATACTGTATGACCCTATATAACCCCGCCTCCTCTACACAAATTCCCAGCACATGACACCACTTACAGCCTCCGCTACTCTCTGTGCACGATGTACAGCTGAAATAACCACACAATATTACACACCATATCATGTCATAAACACACATACAGTATGGCCCTATATAACCCTGCCTCCTCTACACACATTCCCAGCACATGGCACCACTTACAGCCTCCGCTACTCTCTGTGCACAATATACAGCTGAAATAACCACATGATATAACACCATAATCACTTCATCAACATGCCTTCATGCACTACATTTACTGTATAACCACATTTAAATGTCCTTAGGTCAAGGTCAGCAAACTGGTGTATCATGGTCTACTCATTGAGGTGCATCAATATAATTATGAAGTTCCATGACCGTAGGTGCAGTCTTTTGCTCAGAACAGACTTTAAAGTAAAACCTCAACTCAAACCCTACAGTTCAAAGTCACCAAATTGTGATGCATCATGGTCAACTCATTGAGTCACATCAGCACATTTAGTTTTGTGACGGTAGGAGCAAGTTGTTTGCTCAGAACAGATTTTATCGCAACCAGAGCCATCCCAAGATGGCATGCTCGACTATTCCAGGTTTTTTTCGTTTACAAAAAACCTTAACCAAAATTTCAAAGTCAATCAAGGGCCATAACTCACACTAAATGCAAACTAGAGTTACTACCTGCCTTGATTGACTGCACTAGTGGCAAGGTTGTGGTGAAGTTATAATCCCATACAAGCAGCAGCTGCAGAGATATAAGCTTATTTCTAGGTTGCACAAAAAACCTTAACCAAAATATCTAAGTCCATCAAGGACCATTACTCACACAAAATCCAAACCAGAGTTACCAGCCATAATTTGCTGCAGTAGTGGGGACGCTGTGGTGAAGTTATAATGCGATACAAGCAGCAGTTGCAGAGATATAAGCTTATGTGTAGGTTGCACAAAAAACCTTAACCAAAATATCTAAGTCCATCAAGGGCCTAAACTCACACTAAATGCAAACTTGAGTTACCTGCCTTGATTGACTGTACTAGTGGCAAGGTTGTGGTGAAGTTATAACCCCATACAAGCAGCAGTTGCAGAGATACAAGCTTATTTCTAGGTTGCACAAAAAACCTTAACCAAAATTTCTAAGTCCATCAAGGGCCACAACTCACACTAAATGCAAACTTGAGTTACCTGCCTTGATTGACTGCACTAGTGGCAAGGTTGTGGTGAAGTTATAATCCCATACAAGCAGCAGCTGCAGAGATATAAGCTTATTTCTAGGTTGCACAAAAAACCTTAACCAAAATATCTAAGTCCATCAAGGGCCATAACTCACACAAAATCCAAACCAGAGTTACCAGCCATGATTTGCTGCAGTAGCGGGGAGGCTGTGGTGAAGTTTTAATGCAATACAAGTATTGGTTGTAGAAATACAAGCTTATTTGTAGGTTGCACAAAAACCTTAACCAGTGCAACGGCGACGCCAGGGCGACTGTAATAGCCCTCCATATTCTTCGAATAGTCGAGCTAAAAACTTAAAGTTGACCCTAGGTCAAGGTTACCAAACTGCATTGCCTCATGGTCTACTCATTGAGGCACATCAGCATATGACGTTAAGTGACCATAGGTGCAGTAGACTTTAACACAAAACCTTAATGTTAACCCTGAAGGTCAAGGTCACCAACTGCGGTGCATTGTGGTCTACTCATTGAGGGGCATCAGCATAATATTATACAGTTTCAAGACCTTATGTGCAGTAGTTATACCTAACCCTTATAGTTTATGATATCCAGTCCAGATGCCGACGCCAGGGATAAAGCTTAAGCCCCCCTCACTTCCTGGAGGTGAGCTAAAAATTTCTTTTTAAAACGGGGTCAGAGTGTCAAAGTTTGAATCCTGATGAGATGCTGCTTTATGCGGCATCTTATCTGGATCCAAACTGTTTGGTAATCACTGTGGCATAAATCAGGCGCTAACATGGTAATAGTTAAAAAGTCTTGTTTGCAAAGGTAATCACTGTGGGGACATTATTATATCCAGCACTAACATAGAGTTAGACGCCTGGAGGTTACTTACTTCTGGTTGACTCTGCAGTCATTAAGGAGCCAGTCCCTCTTCACTATAGTCCTACCCAAGACCTGGAACTCCACCTCCATTTGGCTGTGATCTGAAACAACAAGCCATACGGTCTTCACCCACTTTTCACCTTTTTCATACCTTTTAACCCATTACCCAATAGCCTTCTTTTAGGTTTGAAGATAGGTGGCCACTTAAAGCAGGTTGAAAGTAAAGCAGAAAGCACTATAGGGCGCATTCTGCTTTACTTTCAGCCTGCTTTAAGCTACCACCTGTTAGAATTAAGAAAATATTCATTCTGATATATATTCATGATCGTAAAAATTGGATCTATTTTCTTTAGTGGAAATATAAATGAAAGGCGTAAAAAGGCGTATTTATGGGGGAAAGGGTTAAACTATGCCTCCACTGAAGAAAATGGTGCCACTTTGTACAGTCATGAATATGTATCATAAGAAATATCTTTTATATTCTAGCTGATGGTACATGTAGCTTCAAGCAGTCTTAAAGTTAAGTAGAATGTACCTTTAGGCAATTCTGCTTTACTTTCAACCTGCTTAGAGTGGTAATCTGTCTTCAAAACTAAAAATAGGCTATCGGGGAGACACAATTTCAAAGCAGATTAAATCACAGCATATTAATGGTTAAGCAACTACCTGTTATAAGAGATTGTCATGCTTTTTCATTGCTTAATAGTTTATCTCAAGTTTACAGGAATAATTACTACAATTATTTCACACATACCCTTTGTAATGCCACTATTGTACCATAAATATTTCAGTACATCTTAAAATAAGAAGTTTTATAGTAATTGTTAATTCAATTTAACCCTTTACCCCATAGCTTATTTCTAGAGTTGAAGGCAGGTGACCACATAAAGCAGGTTGAAAGCAAAGCAGAATGTACCTTTAAAGGCCTTGAATTGATTCAGCCACTGAAGAAAATTGTTAGGTGGATTCTGCTTTACTTTCAACCTGCTTTAAGAAGTCACATAGAAATAGGCTATGAGGTTAAGGGGTAAACAAAAATCAAAATCAAAACAGAAGATACTACAGGAAATACGAGGGGTTTTCAAAAATTAGCGGGCAGATGCTGCCATTCCCTAAGTTTTTGTCTGAGCGGCGCGTAACTTGTACATAATGATGCCCAAAGAACTTTGCCGACATTTTCTTTACGCATGATAAATGTATGGTTGTTATGGTAACGTCACCTCGTAACACCCGGCCCAAAATGTAACAAAACGCAAACTTGTGTCGCTCCGAAAATGACGTCTATCACTTGTGTCTGATCAAATATGTCTCCAAATTTTAGCACAGAATAATCTTGACACGACGTCACATCAACATCTGACGTCATTTGAGCGTTAGCGTCCATTTTGTTTATACAAGGTGCATCAAAATGAGCGTCGAACAGAGAATGACGGTTAAAGTCTGTGTTCTCAAAGGAAAAAAACAGAAAAGA
Source organism: Gari tellinella (assembly GCA_922989275.2). NCBI lineage: Eukaryota > Metazoa > Mollusca > Bivalvia > Cardiida > Psammobiidae > Gari > Gari tellinella. The sequence goes on from OV277858.1 coordinate 21,893,422, forward strand.
ACCTATGGAAATGTTGGTCAAAGCATACAGCGATGCTGCAATGAAGAGAACGGCATTGCATAAGTATTACTTGCGGTATGAAGACGGGTACGAAAGTGTGATGGACGAACAGCGCAGCGGACGGACGATGTCAATAACGTTGCAGAACATTCAGGAAATGAAAGAGCTCCTGGAAAAAGACAGACGTATCACGGTTAGCCAGTGGGTAGACTGTAGTGTTGGGACAATACATACTGTAGTTCATGACAGTTTAACCTTTTGAGGCCTAGTCCCGCATATAGGCTTCCTTTTCAAACAGTGTACATGTGAATAGTACACTTGCCCTATGCAAACAGTGAAGACCCTGATCAGAGGGCTCCGAAAGGAGCCCTCTGATCAGGGTCTTCACTGTTTGTCATAAAGCAAAACATTGACAAAAACAACCCTTAAAAGTCAGAAATGGACTAGACTAAAATGGAAACTGGAATTGTCCATTTTAAATTTCAGGGAGGAAAGAGTTAAATATGAGGAGATTGTGCGCGAGATCGATCCCTAAAATGCTGTCGGAGTGTCAGAAAGCTCAAAGGGTGGAGTTGTCAACGTGACGTTGGATGACGTTGGGCCGGGTGTAACGACCCAACATCACCATAACAACAGACGTTTGATCATGCTTGAAGTCAATTGTATCAAATTTTCACTGGAAATATAGAATTCTCTGGGCATCATTATGTGCAAGTTTCGCGCTGTTCAGACAAAATCTGAGGGAATGGCAGCATCTGTCCGGGTATTTTTTTAACATCCCTCGTATAATGGAATTCTGTAGAAGACATATATACAATGTACCAAATGTAAAAACTTAAAGAAATTGCATCCAAAAGAAAGAAATGAACAAAATCTGTTGTCAATATATGGGGTGCTTTGGTGACATATAATCTTTATTCTGCTAAGCTTTATTTGAGACTAAATTAAGAGTGACTGTTGGTAACAAATTAGAGCATATTGCATTCCAACCAAGAAGATCTTATTTTTCTGTCTCAGCATTTTCCGCGTAAAACAGATTTTAAGGGAGTTTACTGCAACAGCATCAGGGCTGCCATAAGTTGACATGAAAAATCCTAAGATTTCCAAATTTGCATTTTTCAAGTGCGATTTTACGAATCGTACCTTTACCCCATAGTCTGTTTCTAGTTGTGTTGACATGTGACTACTTAAAGCATGCTGTAAGTAAAGCAGAATGCGCCCTAAGGTGCATTCTGCTTTACTTTCAGCCTGCTTTAAGCTACCATGAACTGGGAAAAAATCCGGAGTTTAAGGAAAAATCCGGAGAAATGGCAGCCCTGCAGCATAACTATAAAGAACAACTCTTTCAAAGCCATCAGGATAATGTTAGAAGCATCCCAAATTTAGTCAGAAACATTACAAATCTTGTCTTGTAAGTTTGTTTCGCTCTCCCTGCACAGGTTCTGACAAAGCTCAACTTTTTTTGTTTAAAATTTACTTTATTTAAACATAAATCCTTTCTTAACTCCTTACTCCATAGCTTGGGTCTAGTTTTGAAGACAAGTGACCACTTAAAGCAGGTTGAAAGTAAAGCAAAATTGACCTTAACTGCTTTCATTTAAGCCTGCCTTAAGTGACCATTTGCTAGGATAACGAAACCACTTCTGTGGTTTACATTCATGACTCTATAAATTAGTTTCTTCAATGGAGCAATAAATTAAGGCATGAAAAGGCGATCTATGGGGTAATGGGTTAAAGTCATTTCTAGATATCTAGGTGTTTATAAAGGATTCTGACATTCAAACATAAATATGACGATATTTCAATGAGCAGTAGGCTGACAACTTACTCTATGATAAATACTTTTTTACAACTTACCATATAGTAAATAATTGTTTACAACTTTACATATAATAAATAATTGTCTACAATATATATAATAAATAATAGTCTACAACTTACCAAAATGATAAATAATTGTTTACAACTTACCATATGATAAATAACTGTCTACAACTTACCATATGATAAATAATTGTCTACAAAAAGTATAAAACAAGGAAAATCATAATTATATGAGCTTGCTCCTCTACAAAATTATAGTATAGCATTATTAAATATCCTTAACTTTTAGCTGACTGCATGCTAGTGGAAAAATTGAGATTACCTAGATACAAATAGGACTCAAAGAGACTCAAAACAATATGTCCCGATTAAGTAGTGCCTGGGTATAAAAAGGTGTACTTATGGAGTAAAGGGTTAATAATGTTGTCCATTTGGATTGGAAATGTTTTCATATTTTAGCTATGTTTTCACATTTCAGCCATGTTTTCACATTTCAGCCAGCCAATGCAAGGTATGTCATTGCCAGACTTTTGAATTTTTTTCACATTTCAGTCAGTCATGGCCAGACTATTGGTAGTGTTTTCACATTTCAGCCATATTTTCACATTTCAGCCAGCCATAGCAAGCTATGTCATTGCCAGACTATGGTAATGTTTGCAGATTTCAGCCACTCATGGCCACTCTGTTTCTACTACTGTCCACAGTCTGTGTGATTGTTTAGAGGAGCAAACTGACTGTCTATATTACAAAGATCCTTCAGGCAACACTTCTATAGCTTTACTCCTTCTCTAACTGATCTTTTTAAATCTAGTTTACTTTAACTCTTTGAACCCTAGTCCCGCATATAGGCATGCTTTTCAAACAGTGTACATGTGAATAGAACACATGTCCTATACAAAAAGTGAAGACCCAGATCAGAGGGCTCCGAAAGGAGCCCTCTGATCAGGGTCTTCACTGTTTGTCACAATGCCAAACATTGACAAAAACAACCCTTTAAAGTCAGAAATGGACTAGACTTAGACGGAAACTGGAATTGTCCATTTAAAGTTTCAGGGAGGAAAGAGTTAACCTTTTACCAGATACTATATACCTAGCCTGGTTCAAGTTTCGAAGACAGGTTATCACTGAACTCTTTGAACCCTAGTCCCGTATATATGCATCATTTGCAAACAGCTTACTTATGAGGAGCACACTTGTCCTATGCAAATAGTATAGACCCTGATCAGAGGGCTCCTATAGGAGCCCTCTGATCAGGGTCTACACTATTTGTCAATTTTGACATACAATGTACATTGAAAAAATCAACCCTAAAAAGTCAAAATTGGACAAGACTCAATTGAAAGCTAGAATTGTCCATTTAAAGTTTCAGGGAGGAAAGGGTTAAAGCAGGTTGAAATCAAAGCAGAATGCTAAGCTTATGAAGGAGCACTCTGCTTTTCTTTCAGCCTACTTTAAGCTTCTATCTGAGAAAATGCTTGCCATATCCAGTACTTTTCAGCAACATTTATCAATTGAGAACAAATGACTTAAGATATTCAACACTGATGGAAGAGTCACTTGAAGGATCCTTTAGGATTAAAATAAAATCTCTAATACCAGTAATACAACACGAAATTCAGGGCTACAAACAAGAGTGAGTAAACTAACTATTTCTATTAATGGTTTCTCTTTCATGTTTGCCCCAAACCCTTGGATGGCACTGCCATACTCATTAAAATTGTCTTAAAGAGACCATTTTAATGAGTAATCACATTATAGGGTTTAATGATTTTAGTTGTCGAAGTACTCCTCTTATTTGGAGCCCTGTAAGTTGTAGGAAATAACAGAAGTGGGTAAATAAATTCCCATAGCCCATAGAGGGTGAGAAGACGTGACCTAGGAAAAGGAAACCAAACAAGCACACTGAGATTGCACACTACGAGGATATATAGTTACCTCCGACTGGTCGCACTGCAAAGTTAACATAGGGTACATACATTAGACCTGGCACAGTAAAACATGGCAAAGACAATATGGTTGTCATTGTAAGAAAATTACAGATCATCAATTGACTTGTGCAAATACTTAAATTTCAATCCTTAATTTTGTTTGTGTTAAGCTGAAAACTTGATAAATATGTAATAACACACTGATAATTTTCTCATACAGTAAAGTCCCAAAAGAAGTGGGTTTACTGTACCAGGGGCCCGTTTCATAAAACTTTGTACTACAAATGTTGTCGTAAGTCAGATTATTAAAGTCTCAATTATTTTTTATTTCTCCATCTAATCCTGTCTTGTTACATCTCTTTTCAAGACGATTCCAAAGAGATGTCACAAGACAGGATTATACAGAAAAAGATTTGACTTATGACAACATTTGTCGTAAGAAATTTTATGAAACGGGCCCCAGTATTCCAAAGTTACAATAAAGTTAAGCATTTGAACTTTAAATAAGGCAGTGTTTTAATCATATAATATTGAGACTCAACTGCATGCCTGTAAAAGTATTTATAATAGAATGATAATGATTAAAGTATTTCAATCATTAGAATTAAAATGTTTTTAAAATCTTAGAGCATGCTACAGTGTTGTTTATTATGTCACATGATGATAAGTATGCACATAATGTAGTTGCACCTGTCTTTATAGTCACCTCTACTTATTAGCCAATTTACAACAGGGCTGCCATTTCTCTGGATTTTTCCTAAATCTCCGGATTTCTTCCAAATTCATGGTAGCTTAAATCAGGGTGAAAGTAAAGCAGAATGGGCCCTAAGGCGCATTCTGCTTTACTTACAGCCTGCTTTAAGTAGTCACATGTCAACAAAACAAGAAAAAGGCTATGGGGTAAAGGTACGATTCGTAAAATCGCACTTGAAAATGCAAATTTGGAAATCTTAGGATTTTTCATGTCAACTTATGGCAGCCCTGTTACAAGTACAGTAGAACCTTCTATTACAACAAGTAAATAAGGTCATTTTTATGATGATTATAGAGGCAGGTAGCTGCCTAAAGCAAGATGAAAGCAAAGCAGAAAGCTCCTCCAGGAACTTTATGCTTTACTTTCATTTAGCTTTAAGTAGTCATCTGTCTTTAATACAAACAATTAGTCCTCTTGCCTGTGGTCGTAATACAGGGGTTCTACTAAAGTATGAGTAGCACATCTACTGCCTGTGTTTGCTCTCTGCATGCATACATGCATGTTGCAAAAGTCTGCGGTTTGTATTTAACACAATAAATGACTATTCAGTTCTCATGCCCTATACGGTAAATAGTTTTCTGACCTGATCGAAGAATGCTTAATGGGTGCTCTTTTGAAATTTTAATTAACACAAATCTGACTGTAAAGTATATTTGTACATTCCTCCTAATGGTGACCAGTTAACTCATTACTCCATAGTCTGCTTCTAGAATTAAAGACAGATGATGCATGCTGCTTTACTTTCAGCCTACTTGAAGGTACAATCTGCTAGGGTTTAGAAAACATTTTTAGATTATGGTACATATTCATGAATGTTTAAAGTTTTACTATTTTCTTCAGTGAAGGAACAAATTAAAGGCATAAAAAGCATCTTTATGGAGTAATGGTTACCGGTAAGACAGGATTAACTATACGTGACTGATACTACTTACCCACACCCACTGGTAGTCTTGGTAACTTGGCCCCTAGTGGAAGGGGACAGGTGATGAGGTCTCCTTGTACCATAGCCACTGTAAGTTCCTTGGTGTCCCTGATGGCAAAGCTACAGTGAAGGTCAACAAGGCTCGGGTCTGTGACCTGTATCTTGTCCAGCTTGAAGCTTATCTGTAAACAGAGGAAATGTTAAACGCATATGCCAATCACAGGTAAATACAGTAAATATGCTGTAACCCATTAGTCCATAAATATGCCCTTTTACGCCTCTATTCTATTCATCCGCTAAGAAAATATCTCCAATTCATGCAGTTATGAATATGTATCATAAGAAATATTTTCGACATTCTGGCAGATGATAGCTTTAAGCAGGCTGAGAGTAAATTAGGAATTCGCCTTATGGCGCATTCTGCATTACTTTCAACCTGTTTCTATTTTTGTAAATGGGTGACTACTTAAAGCAAGTTGAAAGTAAAGCAGAATGTGCCTTAAGGTGTATTCTGCTTTACTTTCAGTCTGCTTTAACTATCATGTACTAGAAAAAAATCCAAAGATTTAGGAAAAATCCGGAGAAATGGCAGCCCTGCATATGCAACAGAAAATAGTGCAGACCCTGACGAAACGTCGCATAGTGCAATGTCTCATTCGGGTCTACAATGTTTGCCAATGTCCCCTTTAATAAACACTAGTGAAGGCTTAAATAGGTTGCAGGGACATGTTATAACCAATGAAGGGTATTCTAATGTCCTTACCTCTCCATTTGAGTTCTCATCCATATACTTGTAAGACAGCATTGTGGGCGATACATCCTTCATTCCAGCACAAACCCCATTCCTTGCCGGTAGCCATCTAGGAGATATCCCAGCTGCAGCGCACCGGCTCACTCTGCTACATCTGTGGAAATATTAACTCATTCTATAAAATGACTGTCTCAATATTTTAAGGTGGTGAAAAGATTTTCGTTCCAACCAACCAGGCCCTAAGGTTATAAAATGTTTGAGTTCAGTCTTAGATCATTCTCAAGCATTCGACTGGTGGTATTAGAGCTTTTTGCTAGCAAGCATTCTGCTTTATTCTAAATCTGCTTTAAACTTATACATTAAAGGCATAAATGGGTTCAGCAGCCACCTGATGCGAAAGAATGACAACATTTCAAAGAGCCTGTCACAAATATTTTAGCTATAAACAGGCATTACTTAGTATCATCAAATTTCATTTTAACAGCCCGATGAGCCTACCACAAATACCTCCAACACATGTTCACCGTCGAGAAAGGGAACTAACCCTTTCAACCATGCAAACAAGAATTGCTTCCCTTGGCATACAGTTTGAACAGTATAAACAGAAGCTGAGTATTACAGTATCTGATCAGGGTCCAAACTTTTTAATACTCTGATAATATTTTTTACAAATATGAGCAAGAGACAGTAAATTTCAGAACAGTTTTACCAGAAAAGAAATGAAAATTGCCAGAATTGCAGTCAAAAACCAGCGCCTGCAATTATGTTATAAAGCTCGGAAATTATGGGAAGTTTAGTGTGCAATAAAAAATGTCAAAGTGACATTAAAACTAATGACTGTCTCTGTTCATTTATTGTAACATGTCTGTTTAGTCCTTAACTCTTTGAAAGCTAAGTAGTATGTTATCTGCAGCAACTGTCACTTTACCTCATAGCCTATTTTCAATTTTGAAGACATGTGATCACTTAAAGCAGGTTGAAAGTAAAGCAGAATGTGCCTTAACCCATTACCCAATAAATACCCCTTTTGACGCCTTTAGTTTATTCCTCCACTGAAGAAGGTAGTTCCAATTTATACAGTTGTGAATATTTAACATGAGAAATAATTTCTATATTCTAGCAGCTGGTAGCTTAAAGCAGGCTGAAAGTAAAGCAGAATGCGCCCTAAGGCGCATTCTGCTTTACTTTCAACCTGCTTTAAATGGTCACCTATTTTCAAAACAAGAAACTGGCTATGGGGTAATGGGTTAAGGCACATTCTGCTTTACTTTCAGCCTGCTTTAAGCTACCATCAGATAAGATTTTGAAAATATTTCTTATGGAACATGGTCATGACTGTACAAATTGAAACTATTTTCTTTAGTGGATGAATAAGTTAAATGCGCTAAGAAGGCACTTCTGTGGGGGAAAGGGTTAACTGTTTGAATGCTAAGTAGCATGTTATCTGCAACAACTGTCATCTAGCTACATTTTTTATTTTGATTTTGTTTTCAAATTTCAAAGTAGTTTTAAACAAAATTGAATCCTGATGAGATGCAAAGGTCTTCAGAATTTCATCTGGATCTCAACGGTTTGGCAAGGAAATCACAGCTTTACTAGTAGTGTGTAAAGAGTTTAACCCCTTTATCACTGACTTAATATCGTCCGCTGGAAATGATCATCATCTCCTGATATTCTGAAATTCCGGTCTACTTTATGTTAGTATATCTGAGAGACAAACAGTTTGGATATACAGCACTCCCTATCTACAACGACACCCAACGGGAGACAAAAAAAGATGTGCCTTGTTCGGAGGGGGGTCGTTATAGGGAGGGAAATTGGCTGACATTTGCAGTTAGAATTCAGATCAGACGAGGCATAACGCGGGGTCTGATCTGGATTCAAGCTGTTTGTCACTCGTCATTAAGTTTTTTCTGTCAAAATGTCTTTTATGTAACGTAGAGAAAAACAGCAGACAACAGTTTTAAACAGACAACATTACAGCCGTGAATAGGTTGGACATAATTGTACTGTTTGGGGGAACAGCGACAAGCATCGTTGTAAGGAGGGAGTCGTTGTTGGGAGGGCGGTTGTAGGGAGGGAGCACTGTACAGCATGAGAAGGGTTCCAGCTCTAATTTCAGGGGTAATGAGAGTGAATGAAAAACTTGTCTCCTCCAGTAATCCATACCCTGATTGAAACATTGTTCAAATGCCAATGTTTTACATACGCTAATTACTTTGGACAACTCAGAGAAATATTTTGGGGGTAAAACTTTTTCTTAACACATCCTTCATAGAGATTATTTTCAACCCTAGAGTTTAGTATTGACATACAGATTTTAGCTGAGGAAACACTCCCTTATCTGGTACCGCTATACTTAACCCATTATACCATAACTATACCTTAACCAGTTCCCCGTTAAATACACCTTTTTACGCCTTTAATTAATTTATCTACTGAATAAAATAGTTCCAATTTATACTTTAACAAATAAGAATCATAAGAAATAGTTTCTATACTCTAGTAGATAATAGCTTAAAGAAGGCTGAAAGTAAAGCAGAATGCGCCTTAAGGCGCATTCTGCTTTACTTTCAACCTGCTTTAAGTGGTCACCTGTCCTCAATATTTAGAAACAGGCTATGGGGGGGGGAATGGGTTAATACACCAAAATAGTTTCACTTTATATACAGCCATGAATGTATATACTACAAGAAATCTATTTGATATGAGAGCCTGCTTTAGTAACTACTAAGCATCCCTCTTCGATTCTGAAAACTAGCTTGTGGGAAATATATATACTAAATGTACAAGAAATTTATTTTATATGAGAGCCTGCTTTAGCTAGCATCCGTCTTTGATTCTGAAAACTAGCTATGTGGGAACCTAAACTGAAGAAGTCTCCTGGCCCAAATGAAGTGCTAAGGGGTAATATTTGTTCTGTCAAGTAAACACCCAACATCTCACAAGACAGTTACAGGCAGCTGGGAACCATCAGCCTAAACTTTATGAGGCATTCTGGTTCCCAGTGTCCCTTTATCTTTTAAATGCAGGGATTCTGAATGACAAAGATCTTTGCAAGTAATATAGATCGTGATCAGGCCCCACAAACAGTTATGTGGGGCCTGTTTAGAATCCAAACTATGTGTTACTCTGAAATTTGTTTTTAAATAATTATGCACAACAGAGCCTATCAATTTTAGAACAGCAAAATTAATGACATTTTGAGCAGTCCATGAAAAGGTTAACTTGCTAAAATCTGACTTCTCTTAATCTGTCATCTGCTAAATCTCAAGAATGGAGGTTTGCATGACAATCTTTTTAAAAGTATTAGTGTAAATGTCAAACATTTTTGGTTTTTAGTACAGCAATTTACTTTAACTTAACAAAAATCATTGTCAACTTGTGGCACTTATGAGTAAGAACATCTGAGGAAGCAAGTGTGGAACTTTCTTCTTTCCATGCTGAAATGTAGTCTGCTTCACAGGTGCTGTTTGCAAAATAACTCAGAATCAGGTTTTTAGCCTTGTTAACTCTTTCAACACTAAGTAATTAACCCTTGTGGGTTATTATGTTCCCTTTTGGATGTTTTAGTTACCAAAACATGAACTAGTCTACTTGGAACTCTTGGTAGTTTAATAAATACTGGTCTAAATTAGCAAATAAATGTATAAAGGATAATCAATTTCTTTGGATTGATATGAAAAATATATCACGAGAATGGGTTGTTATCTGGTTAAAAAACTCGATTCGAGTGATATATTTTTCATATCTATTCAAAGGAGTTGATTATTCTATTTATTATATATTTTCTAATGACGTTTTTACAGAAATAAGAGCCGCATGCGGCCCTAAATCGCTCACCTGGTACCCATGGTTACGGTCATGGTGACGTCAAATTGAACAAGTGATTTGGGAAACCCATGAATTATTTCTGTCAAATTATTCTTAAATCGGACCAGTAGTTTCAGAGGAAAGGTTTTTAAAAAAAATTCTATACAGTAATATAAGGAGAACTTACCCCACCCACTGGCAGCCATGTTTTGTAAGATAACAAAATTATTTTAAGAAATCTGGTAGAGGGTAATCAATGGATCATTTGTGTAAAATTATTTTCAATTCGGACAAGTAGTTTCAGAGAAGATGGTTTTTAAAGTTTTTACTATACAGTAATAAAAGGAAAATTAACCCCATCCACTGCATGGCGACCATATTTTTAAAGATAACATAATTATTTTTAAAAATCTGGTAGAGGGTAATCAATGGATCATTTGTGCAAAGTTATTTTCAATTTGAACATGTAGTTTCAGACAAGAAGATTTTTAAAGATTTTACTATACAGTAATTATAAGGAAAACTTGCCTCACCCACTGGCAGCCATGTTTTTTAAGATAACAAAATTATTTTAAGAAATCTGGTAGAGGGTCACCTATTGATCATTTGTGTTAAATTACTTTCAAATCTGACCAGCGGTTTCAGAGAAGAAGTTTTTTAAAGTTTTCACTAAATAGCCATATGAGGAAAATCTGCCCCACCCACTAGCGGCAAGGTTTTTTGAGATAGGAAAATTATTTCAAGAAATCTGATAGACAGTCACCCATGGAGCATTTGTGTAAAATTATTTTCAATTTGGACCAGTAGTTTTGGACAAGAAGATTTTTAAAGTTTTTTCAATTAGTTGCCATGGCAACCACAATTTCAACTGGATCACCTATATTTGAAGAAATCTTAGAGAGTACCCTACAATGAACAATCCTATGAAGTTTCGATGAAATTGGCCCAGTGTTTTCTGAGAAGAAGATCTTTAAAGAAAAAGTTTGACGACGGACGGACAGACTGACAACAACGGACGACGGACACAGGGCGATAACAATAGCTCACCTTGGCACTTCGTGCCAGGTGAGCTAAAAAACACACAAAATTGATTACCGTGACGTCACTAAACTAATGATGACGTGACGTCATAAAAAGTGATATCATCACTACATGAGTGATGATAGCAACAGTGACGATATCAAAATTTGACGATATCAAAATTATCTAACCGAGAAATATCAATACATCATCGATATATATATAATAACAAGGGCCACCATGGCCCTAAATCGCTCACCTGGTTCACCATATAAAACTTGACCTATAGTGACCTAGATTACGACTGGACATGACTCACAATAAACCTCTAGAGTGTAAACAAGAATTTTCTATGCTTTGACCTAGTGACCTAGATTTTGACCAGACAGAATCCACGTTTGATTTTGACCTAGATTCGATGTATGCAAACATTCTGAAAATATTTCATTCAGATCTAATGAGATTTGTAGCCTCTAGAGGGTTAACACTGTTTTTCTTTGATTTGACGTAGTGACCCAGTTTCTGACCAGACATGATCCATATTTATACTTGACCTAGATATCAATTAGGCAAACATTCAGACCAAGTTGCATTAAAATCCAAAGAAATTTGTAGTCTCTAGAGAAATCACAATGTTTGTCTATAATTTGACCTAGTGACCTAGTTTTTGACCGGACATGACCCACATTCACACTTGACCTAGATATCAATGAGAAAAACATTTTGACCAAGTGTCATGAAGATCGGATGAGATTTGTAGCTTCTAGAGTGTTAACAAGGTTTTCCTATGATTTGACCTAGTGACCTAGTTTATGACCCGAAATGACTCATATTCGAACTTGACCTAGATATCAATTAGGCAAACATTCTGACCAAGTAACATAATAATCCAATGAGATTTGTAGCCTCTAGAGTGTTCACAAGGTTTTTCTATAATTTGACCTAGTGACCTAGTTTTTGACCCGACATAACCCACATTCAAACTTGACCTATATTTCATCAAGACAAACATTGTCATCAAGTTTCATGAAGATCGGATGAAATTTGTAGCCGCTCGAGTGTTCACAACCAATTGTGGACGGACGGACAGACAGACAGACAGACGACGGACATCCAGCGATCCTAAAAGCTCACCTTGGCACTTCGTGCCAGGTGAGCTAAAAAGTATTATTATCTAAACAAGTTTATGGTGTCTAAAGAATTAACCCTTTACCTTATGAAAGCGCCTTTTAGCGCATTTAATTTATTCCTCCGCTGAAGAAAATAGTTTCAATTCATAGGGTCATGAATATGAATCATAAGGAATATTTCTTTTTTATAACAAGTGGTAGCTTAAAGCAGGCTGCAAGTAAAGCAGAATAAGCGAACTCTTGATAACCTTGGCAAAACATATAGATCCAGAAACGGTCCTGCAAAACCGTCCAAATTGTTGGACACTGGAAAATTCTAATTTTAGAATAGTCTAGCAGACCACAATTTTTACAAACCCGAAACTTACCCAGAATGCAAAGAGTTTAGGGTTGCTAAGTTGCATATAGATTGATAAGAGTTAAAACATAGGGTAGTTGTATTTTGAGTTCTGTCTGGTTTTTTTGTGGGTTTTTTTCCTAGCACAGTACTTGAACTGGAAAACTGATTACATTTCTGGAGTTGGCAACATTCTTTAAACATACAAAATAAACACTCCTTTTTTTCTGACACTACCATTTAGGAAATTTTTAAATTTTAACACTTTCCTCGAAATGAAATAGTTGTGAATCTCCTATATCAACCAGTGTTAAGGACAGGATACGTACTGTCAAAAACAAGATTAACCCATTACCCCATAGCCTGTTTCTAGTTTTGAAGACAGGTGACCACCTAAAGCAGGTTGAAAGTAAAGCAGAATGTGCCTAAAGGCGCATTCTGCTTTACTTCCAATCAGCTTTAAACTACCTTTGCTAGAATACAGATAGAACTTATTCATGACTATATGAAGTGGAACTATTTTCATCAGTTGAGGAATAAATTAAAGGCTTAAAAAGGTGTATTTATGGGGTAAGGCATTAATTAATGTAAAGCAGAAAGTTTCTTTAACTGGCATCTTTATTCATGGCACATTCTGCTTTACTTTCAACCTGCTTTAAGTGGCCATCTGTCTCCTAAACTATAAACAGGCTATGAAGTAAAGGTTTAACCCTTTACTCCATAGCCTGTTTTCAGTACTGAGGACAAATGAGATGGTTGCTTAAAGCAGGCTGAAAGTAAAGCAGAATACTCCTTTCAGTATGCTTTATGGCATATTCTGCTTTACTTTCAACCTGATTTAGGTGGTCACCTGTCTTTAAAACTAGAAACAGGCTATGGGGTAAAGAGTTAGCTATGTACAGTCTTAGATTTTGAAGTGTTTTAGTGTTTTATGAGCTAACATATGAAAACAATGAAGACCCTCACTGGGAAACAGACTTATTTGATTCAACTTCACAAAACTATGTCATATCATGAGTCTTGTCCTACATTCAGGCTGCCATTTCTCCGGATTTTTCCTAAGTATTCGGAATTTTATCCTAGCAGAACATAGCTTAAAACAGGCTGAAATTAAAGCAGAATGTGCCTTAAGGCACATTCTGTTTTACTTTCAACCTGCTTTAAGCAGTCATGTGTCTTCAAAACAAGAAACAGACTATATGGGGTAAAGGTAAGATTAGTAAAATTGCGTCTGAAAAATTAAAAATTTGAAACTTAGGATTTTTATTATCAACTTATGGCAGCCCTGTACATTTTTTTATTTGTCTTGGTTATGGGATTCTTTTGTAAATTTTGACATTCACAACAATTAACTTGACAAGAGCTTCTGTAAATTGTCTCCCATTTAACCCATAGGTGAACATTTGTTAAAAGCTTTCAAAACCGTTAAAAATAGCAACACCAAGATAATGATACATTACATAAAATGTGATTGCCTTATGACAGTGTTTATCACAATAGCTGCCATGTAAGTACAGTGTTTCCTCTCTACAACGGCCCTCCCAACAATGACTCCCTCCTTAACCCACTCTTGCCGCAGTTCCCTAAACAGGACAATTATGTCTAACACCTTTACTGCTGCAATATCGTCCGCTTAAAATTGTTGTCTGCTAATTTTCTCAAAGTTACATAATGGACATTATGACAGAAAAAACTTAATGAGGAGTGACAAACAGCCTGAATCCAGATCAGACGCCGCCGTCTGATATGGATTCAAGCTGTTTTCAAATGTAAGCCAATTACCCTCCCTATAATGACTCCCTCTCAACAATGCACATATTTTTTGTCTTCCATTGAGTGTTGTTGTAGAGAGGGAGCGCTGTGCAACATTCATCACCAATTATATCCCACATAGCTTTTGTTCAGTATTTAACCCTTTACCCCATATGCCTGTTTCTAGTTTTGAAGACAGGTGACTACTTAAAGCAGGTTGAAAGTAAAGCAGAATGTGCCTTAAGGTGCATTCTGCTTTAATCTCAGCCTGCTTTGACCTACTATCTGTTATGATAAAAAGATATTTCTTATGGTACACATTCATAACTGTATAAATTGGAACTATTTTCTTAAGTGAAGCAATAAATTAAAGGCGTAAAACGCGTATTTACAGGGTAATGGGTTAAAGCAGGTTGTTGCTAATTTTAACCCTTTCTTTACTGGATTTGGATTTGTTATGATTTAACGTCGCTTTTAACAGTAGTTCAGTCATATCGCCATATCCAGCTAATTACAGGTGGAGGAAGACCCCAGAAGCCCTTTCACAGCTTTGTGCACCGTTTACAGGCATAAATTGACAGAACCACCCACCTTCTGCATTCTAGCTGGAGGGATTCCCCAAATAACAAGAGGGCCTGAAGGCCCTGATATCGCTCACCATTTGTAATGAAGCCTGATAGCTTTACCTTTGAATTTCACCCTTTTTATTCTAAATCCATTCAAGTTTTGTCGACCTACTCTAGCATAGTAGAGTACATCAAAGGTAGATAACTAGAGCCTTAACTACTGAAATGAAGCCATTTTCTAGCATTTCAAAGTACATCAAGGGCAGGTAACTATTGCCACAATGATTACATTTCAACAATAATTGCACTCCTTCGAGAACGTATAGCTACATCCTTTGTGTACAAGTATAATCACAAGAGGGCCTGAAGGCCCTGATATCGCTCACCTCTTGTACTGAAGCCTGATAGTTTTACCTCTCTGTTTCACCCATTTTAATCTAAATCCATTCAAATTTGTAGTAAAGCATGTAAACAATTTTGGAATACAATCTCATAATTCTAGTATAGTAGCGTACATCAAGGGCTGATAACTAGAGCCTAAACAATACTGAAATGAAACCTTTTCTAGCATTTCAAAGTATATCAAGGGCAGATAACTATTGCCACAATGATTAGATTTCAACAATACTTGCACTACTTCGAGAACTTATGGCTATATACTTTGTGTCCATTATAATCAAAATCCATTGAAAAATGTAGTTGCAAGAGTGTTTATGCTGTTAGAAATGGCATTTTCAGCTATTCAAGGGCAGATAACTCTTGACCTATTGGTCTGATTTCAACCATAATCACACTTATTCCAACTCTTATGGTAAAATACAATCTGAGGAAGTTTGAAAAAGACTGGATAAAAATTGTGGGCGCTAGAGTGTAAAAACCGTTAAATATGGCATTTTCAGCAATTCAAAGGTAGATAACTCCTGACCTATTCGTCAGATTTCAACCATAATCGAACTCATCTGAACTCGTATGGTCATATACTATCTGAGCAAGTTTGAGAAAGATTGGATAAATATTGTGGGCGCTAGAGTGTAAACACCCTTAAATATGGCATTTTCAGCAATTCAAAGGTAGATAACTCACGATCTATTAGTCTGATTTGAACCATAATCAAACTCATCCAAACTCTTATGGTCATACACAATCTGAGCAAGTTTTAGATAGATTGGATTAAAATTGTGGCCTCTAAGAGTGTAAACACTGTTAAATATGGCATTTTCAGCAATGCAAAGGTAGATAACTCCTGACCTATCGATCCGATTTCAACCATAATAGAACTCATTTGAACTCTTATGGTAATATACAATCTGAGCAAGTCTGAGAAAGATTGAATAAATATTGTGGCCTCTAGAGTGTAAACACTGTTAAATATGACATTTTCAGCAATTCAAAGGTAGATAACTCCTGACCTATTCGTCAGATTTCAACCATAATGGAACTCATCCGAACTCTTATGGTAATATACAATCTGAGCAAGTTTGAGAAAGATTAGATAAATATTGTGGCCTCTAGAGAGTAAACACTAAAATTGTTGACGACACACGACGAACGACGAACGACGGACGCCGGACATTCAAGGATTGCAAAAGCTCACCCTGAGCTAGCTCAGGTGAGCTAAAAAAAATCCGAATTGCCCAGACCGGGATTTGATTCTTCTGATCAGCAGGGCTCCAGATAAGGGAAGTTTTTCAAAAACTAAAATCTTTATTTCTACATTAAATCCTATGGTGTCACTACTCATCAGGCTCGTCTCTTCAAGATGATTCTAATAAGTAGTAACATAATAGGATTTGGTGCTTTATGAGCTAGAAAATGTTGGATTTGTTTGGAAAACTCCCTCTTATCTGGAGCCCTGGATCAGGTCTGCACTCTTTTTCATATAGCAATACAGTGACAAAACAATTTCTTAAAAGCCAAACATGGCCTAGACTTAATTGGAAACTTGGACTATCCATTTGATGTTGCAGGGAGGAAAGGGTTGTAAGCTTGTTTTAAAGGGTTTGAAGCTTGTTATCCTGTATAAAGTGTTAGTGGAGGAGATTCTATGTCACCATCATTAATCAGTCTGTCAACACCACTGATCTAGTTACAGGCCCGTGTCAATCAACATTGTATCAAACATACCAAAATACATGTACATTTCAATCTGTGTTAACCCCTTAAGGCACGTTCTGCTTTACTTTCAACCTCTACTCCATAGCCTTTTTCTAGTATTGAAGATAGTGACCACTTAAAGCAGGTTGAAAGGGTGCATTCTGCTTCACTTTCAGCCAACTTTAAGCTACTCTCTGCTAGAATATAGAAAATATTTCTTATGATGCATATTCATGACTCTAGAAATTTGGAACTATTTTCTTCTATGAAGGACGTATAGAGTAAAGGGTTAAGTGGTCACCCTTTTTTCAAAACTAGAAACTGGGTATAAGGTAAAGCTTGAAAAATAGCCAATGTCATAATTAAAGCAGATGATATTTTTGATCAGACAGCGTTTAACCCTTTACCCCATAGCCTGTTTCTAGTTTTGAAAATATGTGACTACTTAAAACAGGTTGAAAGTAAAGCAGAATGGGCCTTAAGGCGCATTCTGCTTTACTTTCAGCCTGATTTAAACAACCATCTGATAGAATAAGGAAAATATTTCTTATGATACATATTCATGACTGTATATATTGGAACTATATTCTACAGTGGAGGAATAAATTGAATTCGCTAAAAGGCGATTCTACCTGTATAAGGGCAAGGGTTAAATGGTTAAAAGGTTTAACAGGTTTATTACCTCAATTCATTGTTATGTGTGTTTGCTCTCTTCATTTTGCACTCTTTATTGCAGTGCTAACTGACTAATGTTCTTTGATAACACTTCAATGTACTTTCACTTTATTACATACTAAAAGAAAAACTTGCTTCAAGGCAAAACACACATTTCTTATAGTTATAAGTAACAACTGTGATAAAATCCCTCACTGAAGAGTCTGTATCATTCTCCTGTTATAAGTGTACACTGACACTGTTTGAAAACAGTGTAGACCCAGTTCAGAAAGCTCCTCCTATACTGATGCTTTGTGAAAACAGTGTAGACACAGTTTAGACAGCTCCTCCTATACTGATGCTTTGTGAAAACAGTGTAGACCCAGTTCAGAAAGCTCCTCCTATACTGACACTGTTTGAAAACAGTGTAGACCCAGTTTAGACAGCTCCTCCTATACTGACACTGTTTGAAAACAGTGTAGACCCAGTTTAGACAGCTCCTCCTATACTGATGCTTTGTGAAAACAGTGTAGACCCAGTTTAGACAGCTCCTCCTATACTGACACTGTTTGAAAACAGTGTAGACCCAGTTTAGACAGCTCCTCCTATACTGACACTGTTTGAAAACAGTGTAGACCCAGTTCAGAAAGCTCCTCCTATACTGACACTGTTTGAAAACAGTGTAGACCCAGTTTAGACAGCTCCTCCTATACTGATGCTTTGTGAAAACAGTGTAGACCCAGTTTAGACAGCTCCTCCTATACTGATGCTTTGTGAAAACAGTGTAGACACAGTTTAGACAGCTCCTCCTATACTGATGCTTTGTGAAAACAGTGTAGACCCAGATCAGACAGCTCCTTCTATACTGATGCTTTGTGAAAACAGTGTAGACCCAGTAACAGTTCAGAAAGCTCCTTCTATACTGATGCTTTGTGAAAACAGTGTAGACCCAGATCATACAGCTCCTTCTATACTGATGCTTTGTGAAAACAGTGTAGACCCAGTTCAGAAAGCTCCTTCTATACTGATGCTTTGTGAAAACAGTGTAGACCCAGTTCAGAAAGCTCCTTCTATACTGATGCTTTGTGAAAACAGTGTAGACCCAGATCAGACAGCTCCTTCTATACTGATTCTTTGTGAAAACAGTGTAGACCCAGTTCAGAAAGCTCCTTCTATACTGATGCTTTGTGAAAACAGTGTAGACCCAGATCAGACAGCTCCTTCTATACTGATGCTTTGTGAAAACAGTGTAGACCCAGTTCAGAAAGCTCCTTCTATACTGATGCTTTGTGAAAACAGTGTAGACCCAGTTCAGAAAGCTCCTCCTATACTGATGCTTTGTGAAAACAGTGTAGACCCAGTTCAGAAAGCTCCTCCTATACTGATGCTTTGTGAAAACAGTGTAGACCCAGTTCAGAAAGCTCCTCCTATACTGATGCTTTGTGAAAACAGTGTAGACCCAGTTCAGACAGTTCATGAGGGAGCTGTCTGAACAGGTTCTACACTGTTTATTTACAGAATATGTCTGTACTCTTTTCTGGAGGAAATTTCCTTATTTGATAAGTCAATGTTGTAGTTCAGATGATAGATATTTATATATAAAACTCTGGTCACTTTGAACATCTAAGATGTTCAAAGTGACCAGAGTTTTATATATAAATATTTAGCAAGAGAAGGGTTAACTATTAGCAAACTTTTCTTTCCTATTTTAAACAGTGATTGATATAACCATTCTCTTGCAGGAACCTGCAGTAAACAGTACAGAATCATGTCAGACAGATCCTACAAGAAACCTGCACACCCTGAAGAGCTGTATGATCTGGGTCTACACTATTCTAAATTAAACCCAGGAGAAGGGTTAACTGCCTTCTCTAGTTTATTTGTTTAACCCACAAAAGCAATACTCTTTGGCCTGTTTCTAGTTTTGAAGACAGGTAACCACTTAAAGCAGGTCGAACATAAAGCAGAATTTGCCTTTCAGTCGGCTTCTTTAAGCTACCCTCTGATAGGATAAAAAAAATATTTCTTATGGTGTATATTCATGACTGTATGAAGTTAAAATCATATCTTGAGCAGGGAATAAATTAAAGGCGTAGCTAGCTTTTCTGGAGTAATGGGTTACAAAACTTATGCAGAAAGGTAATCTGGAATGAGGTAACCACCAGTGACCTCTATTTCTGGGTATTTAGCCAGGTCTTACCAGTTTTCTAAGACACACCATCCACACACAGATATACTAAACACAGATATATAGCTATCACCAGTGACCTCTATTTCTTGGTATTTAGCCAGGTCTTACCTATTTTCTAAGACACACCATCCACACACAGATATACTAAACTAAACACAGATATATAGCTATCACCAGTGACCTCTATTTCTTGGTATTTAGCCAGGTCTTACCTGTTTTCTAGGACACACCATCCACACACGGAGTCCAGACTGGCTGTACATGTCTGACAACTGGTCCTCTCAGTACAGTGATCTATGGCTATCTTCATCAGCTGAAAAATACAAGAACATTTCATGACAACCCTTCAACAATGTTCTAGTATCGTAATTAGTTGACTAATAATCCCGTCTATAGTCAATCTAAATTGAGGCTGGAGCATGCTCATTAAGGTCGACTGAAAACCCTGTTTGTCGTACCAATGAAAAATTAGAATGGGCTGTCAGCCTGTCGAACCATCGGGGTGTTCTGCTATAGACGACTATAGACCAGACTATATTTCCGCTGATTTTGTGCAATAGAAGAGATTGCACGGACATTTGTATGCAGTGCTATGCACACGTGCAACTATCCATTCGCTGCACAGAAGATCCAACGTTTCATTGATTTGAAGCACAGGCCTCTAGTGGCAGCCATCAGAGCAAACGGAGGACATATTCCACACTAGACTTTCATACAACAATGGATTTAAGCTACATATAAGTGAATGTTAACTTGAACTGTTTCATTGATATTGTGGTGCAAAAAATTTAGCATTTGTGGGTTTTTACTTTTGACACTTACAGTTTTTAGAGCAACGCCCTAACGTTATACTTCCATAGATTTTCATAAAATTTCATGAAATGAATTGAAATTGAATACTGTTTAGCTTGATATCATTTTTGTTATGATTTTTAAACACATGTTATAATAAATACACATTATGTCACATGTATTATGTAATTAGTTGACCACTTGAAGCAGGTAGAAAGTAAAACAGAAAGTGCATTCTGCTTTACTTTCTACCTGCTTTAAGTTATCATATCTGCTATGATATAGAAAATATTTCTCATTGTTCAGAGTTAAAGAACAGATCAAGGAGTTAGCCGCAGGGCTCCAGATAAGAGGTAGTTATTTCAACAAATCAAACATTTTCTCACTTATTCAGCACCAAATCCTATGGTGTTACTACTTATTAGAATCGTCTCTTTGAGACGATTCTAATGAGAAGTTACTACTTATTAGAATCGTCTCTTTGAGACGATTCTAATGAGAAGTGACACCATAGGGTTTCATTCTGAAATAAAGATTTTAGTTTTTGAAAAACTACCCTTATCTGGTGCTCTGAGTTAGGGTACAGAATATGAGGTGTGGAGTAAGTTCTTAAAGGTTAGAGTTAATTAACATAAGGTTGACTGTATTCTAGAAGGTCATCTTACCTTGGATCTAGTCATGGCATACAGGTACTCTCCACTCTGATCCAGGTACATCTGTCTGTTTATAGCATGGCCATAATCCATGGTCACTTCTCTCACCACAGAACCATAGCCATTCTTCTGTAGGGTCACCTGAAATAAATACCCAGATTTTATCATAATATTATGACACCTTTACCTGATATTCATTAACCCATTACCCCATAAATACGCCTTTTTACGCCTTTAATCTATTCCTAGACTGAAGGAAAGAGTTCCACTTTACACAGTCAAGAATATGTGTCATAAGAAATAATTTTTATTTTCTAGCAGAATTTTTTTGGAAGCTTAAAGCAGGCTGAAAGTAAAGCAGAATGTGCCTTAAGGCACATTCTGCTTTACTTTCAACCTGCTTTAAGTGGCCACTTAGCATCAATACTGGAAACAGGCTATGGGGTAATGGGTTAATAGCCTTTTTATACCATTGGCAGATTAAAAGCGATATGGAAGTAAAGCAGAGCTCCTTTAGAAACTTTCTGTTTTATTTTCATATTGCATTAAGCTGTCAACTACCTTCGTAAAATGCAAATTGTTATAGGAGCACTTATGGCTATGGACAAAAAGAAAATAATGATGTTTGAATAGAGAGTCTTCCTGAAAATTTATGTCTTCTATATACCCTGAAAAAATGCTGTTTTAACTCTTTCCTCCCTGAAACTTTAAATGGAAAATTCCAGTTTCCATTTTAGTCTGGTCCATTTCTGACTTGTAAGGGTTGTTTTTGCCAATGTTTGTAATTATGACAAACAGTGAAGACCCTGATCAGAGGGCTCCTTTCGGAGACAAGTGTACTTTTCACATGCACACTGTTTAAAAACAACGCCAATATGCGGGACTAGGGTTCAAAGGGTTAACCCATTAACCCATCGGCTGTTTCTAGTTTTGATGATAGTTGACCACTTAAAGCAGGTTGTAAGTAAAGCAGAATGCACTTTAACCCTTTGAACCCTAGTCCCGCATATAGGCGTCATTTTCAAACAATGTACATGTTAATAGTAAAATTGTCATGTGCAAACAGTGAAGACCCAGATCAGAGGGCTCCGAAAGGAGCCCTCTGATCAGGGTCTTCACTGTTTGTCATAATGCCAAACATTGACAAAAACAACCCTTAAAAGTCAGAAATGAACTAGAATAAAATGGAAACTGGAATTGTCCATTTAAAGTTTCAGGGAGGAAAGAGTTAAGCTACCATCATTTAGTAAGGATATAGAAAATATTTCTTTTGGTATATGTTTGTGACTGTATAAAGTTGAATTATATTCTTCAATGGAGGAAAAAGTTAAAGCGTAAAAAGGGGCATTTATGGGGGAATAGGTTAAGTGGTCATATGTCTTCAAAACTAGAAAAAGCTATGGGCTAATGGGATCAACCCATTACTCCATAAATACGACTTTTTACGTCTTTCATTTAGACCTCCACTGAAGAAAATAGATATAATCATGAATATGTATAATAAGAAATATTTTCTTTATTCTAGTTGGTGGTAGCTTAAAGCAGGCTGAAAGTAAAGCAGAATGTGCCTTAAGGAACATTCTGCTTTACTTACAACCTGCTTTAAGTGGAAACCTATATTTAATATTTGAAACAGGCTATGGGATAATGTGTTAAAGTACAATTTGGTTATCAAATAAATCATAACCATTTAAATAATTCAGTAAAATTTACATTTTATTGCAATGCATCGGTGTTTTGTTTCATCAAAATGGAGAAACAAATGTTTCGCCACAGTGTCTACAGATCCTTGACTTTTTATTTGTCTCATTTGCCAAATGCTTCATGCTGGAACGATTATCCTTGGTAATTAAAATTAATGTTACCTCTTCCCTTTACAGCTGTTCGTGTTGCTCTGAACCCTTCAACCCATTATCCCATAGCCTGTTTCCAGTTTTGAAGACAGGTGACCACTTAAAGCAGGTTGAAAGTAAAGCAGAATGCGCCTTAAGGCGCATTCTGCTTTACTTTCAGCCTGCTTTAAGCTATTATCTGCTTGAATATAGAAAATATTTTGTATGATTCTTATTTTGTAACAGTATAAATTGAAACTATTTTCTCCAGTAGTGGAATAAATTAAAAGCGTAAAAAGGCGTATTTATAAGGTAATGGGTTAAATGCTGCAAACTAGTATATGTTACCTCTTCCCTTAACAGCTGCTCAGGCTCGCTCCAAACCCTTTCAATGCTGCAAATTAGTAGATTCATATTTTCAGGACCCAAAAGTAAGACTTAGTAGTCCAACTATTTTCAATGTCTTTCTTCTCTATGCCTCCACCAAACCTTATGTTTTGACTACATTGCTTTGCGACGATTCTTTTTAGCAGTCTCATCATAGGGTTTAGTACAAGCATAAGGATTTTTGCCACAAACTGTTAAGAGCTAGCCATGTCTTACCATAGATATCTTAAGGGACTAGATCAGCCACCTAGCCCTGAGCTCCCATTGGTCGACGGTCAGAGAGACGCCATCTTGGTACTTGTATCACACACTTTCACTCCGATGACAAAATATGATTTACTCTCATTTAGAATGAATTTGTACTACATAAATCATGTAACATAAATATGCACCTTAAAATGACAATCAAACGATAATAAGCACAAAACTATGGTATATCCTATTTAACTGACTTAAATCATCAGTTACTCGAAGTAACTATGGAAAGGATCAAATTTAGGGCTCTTAGCAACATAGACGGGATTACCTGCGCATAGAATGTTACGTCATTAATCTAGTGCAATACGACGTGCACAAGACCAATGGAAGGTGAATAGCATACACGCACCAAAATGGCTTCTCGATGACCATCACTGATTGGCCTATAGCCAATCTAGGTTATTTTAAGATATCTAAGGTCTTACCTTCTTAAGGATACCGTTCATTGTGCCAAGGTAGACAATTCTTGTTTCTCCTTCCTGGGCAGTCTGGATGGCTGTGACTTGGGTGTTGGGGATGATGATGACCGGTCTCTGCCATACTGGAGTTACACCCTCAATGTAGGGATTGACACTGGAGATAGCAGACTCTCCACAGAGATCAGCAGGGACAGGCTGCAATAGAAAAATAATTCAGTTAGCATACATAAGGTCAGGCATTGAGATCTCATTTTTCATGTTCCAAAAAAACATGTGATTATGAAGCGTGTGTTCAAATCTGACCAATCAAAAGCTTGAGAAAAATAACCTAAACTGCTTTATACATAGGGCAGCTTCTTTGAACTAGGTCTACACTGTATCAAAAAGAGTCAATATATACACTAACAGAAGCAGAAGGTTTTAGACATTACCCCATAAATACGCCTTTTAATACCTTTAATCCAAGAGAATAGTTCCAATTTATACAGTAATGACAGATGACCACTTTAGGCAGGTTGAAAGTGTTATAGCACAATGCCCTTTAAGAATATAAAAAAAATATTTCTTATGTTACATATTCATGACAGTATAAATTTGAACTATTTTCTTCAGTGGAAAAATTAATTTGAGGAGCCTAAAAATTCATATCTATGGAGTAATCAATTAACATGTACAGCAATTACAGCGGGCTGGGTAACGCAGGCTGCAAACTGTACCTGTCTCTCAGCAGTACCCACAATAAACCATCTGATATGGCATCAACAAATTTGAAACATTCTTCAGGCCTGCAACAATCATTAGCAAGTGCACCATACAGCCAACACACTCTTAGCTCTCCATCACAGTCGTCAGTAAGCTTTCCTGTTCTACCCCTTCAACCATAGCTCGCTTTCAGTGTTAAATATTATTCATACAAGATGTTACTTAAGCAGACAAAAAGTAAAGCAGAAAGCTCCTCAAGGAGCTTTCTGCTTTACTTTCAGTCTGCTTTAAGAATCAATCTGTATGGATGCTGGTTTCAGGAAAGAGCAGAAAGCAGAAAATTATTTCTAAGAGGACTAGGATAAAGCGCCAAAAGTATGTGTTTCTGCTGTAGAAAACAGCTATCAGTATAATGACAGCTATGTTCAAGAGCATGAGGTGACTGAATTCTCCTTTAGGAGCTTTATGCTTTACTTTCAGTTTGCTAAAAGTCCTGTACTCGGGGTCAACTAATTTGGCATCTGATTTTGACTACTTTCAGCCCCCTTTAACCCTTTACCCCATAAATACGCCTTTCACACCTCTAATTTAATAAAATACTTTCAATTTATAGTCATTAATCAGTATCATAAGAAATATTTTCTATATTCTGGCAAATGGAAGCTTAAAGCAGGCATAATGTAAAGCAGAATGCATCTTTAGGTGCATTCTGCTTTACTTTCAACCTGCTTTAAGTAGTCACCTGTCTTTAATACTAGGAACAGGCTATGACTACCATCTGCTAGGATATACAAAATATTTCTTAAAGGTACATATTCATTACTGTATGAAGTAGAACTATTTTGTTCAGCAAGGGTATTAATGAAAGGTTGTAAACAGGTCTGTTTATGGAGTAACGGGTTAAAGTGTTGTTAATACATGATTCTGGTATTTCTTTCCAACACACACAATTAATAAGCTGTTTACATTCTGAACAACACAAGCCTTTGGAATGTTTCTGGCCAGGGTAACTAAATCCAAGCAACTTTTAGACCCCAACATCAAAACTCAAGGAACCTTCATGGAATAGTGGTTAACCAACTGCCCCATAAATATGCCATTTTATGCCTTAATTATATCTTTTCCTCTTCTGAAGAAAATAGTTCCATCTATGTTAGATTATGGTATACTGAAAATAAAGCAGAATTCACTTTAGGCATATTTTGGTCACCTGTTTTCAAAACAAGGAACAGGCTATGAAGCAAAGAGTCTTAGGTTTTGAAAATAGGTGACCACATAAAGCAGATTGAAAGTATTAAAGCAAAATGCACCTTTAGGCACATTTTGCTTTACATGTACTTTCAACCTGCTTTACTATACCATCTGCTAGAATATAGAAAATAAATCTTATCATACATATTCATAACTGTATAAATTGGAACTATAGTGTATTTTCCTCAGTGGAGAAATAAATCACAGGCGTAACAAGAAATATCTTTAAAAAAGATATTCGGCGGAATGAGTGGTTGAACTAAGGCTATATAGATGGGTGTGCAAAATTGAATTAAACTGAGGTTTTCAAAGAATATATATCTTGGATTGAAAAGCAAAAAATACAAGTATTCAATTGAAACAGTAACTTTTATTTAAAATGCAAAACTATCATGTACAGAAATGCAAAACAAAACAATAATTTAACTCATATCCTAGCTACTGGTAGGAGATCCTCACATTAATCTATTGTTCCATTCATAGAGTTTCTTGAAACAAACTATAGCATACACAAATGTACAGATACAACAATCTACTGTACTTCACTCTTGTAAATAATGATGAAACAACACAATTGTGTTTAACTCACTTGAGGCTATTCATATATAAAATATTGCTTTTAATGTATGGCAAATGTGTACAAATAGTTAACAATTAAAACAAATTGGTTGTAAACAATTATGAAACACCTAGCTTCCTCTGTATATCTATAAATAGATTTCAGATCATAGCATAATTTTGTCAATTCTGTGGCCTAGTGTAGTAAACAGACAGCCTGTATCTCTAAATTTTACACCCACAGTCCACATCATGTAAAACTGTAATGGGACATAAACCAGCCTATAGAAAACAGTCAGCTCCGCCGAAAAAGATGTATTTATGGGGTAATGGGTTAATAGACACTTGGCTTAAATGGGTTAAGTTGGCACCTGTACTCAAAACCATAATAAACATTTTTTTGTGGACAAGCAGGTAGAGGCACTAAAATGTGCGCTTCTTTGGAAGAAAGGATTACAGAGCTGCCATTTCTCCGGATTTTTCCGAAATCTTCGGATTTTTTCTTGAACATGGTAGCTTAAAGCAGGCTGAAAGTAAAGCAGAATGCGCCTTGAGGCGCATTCTGCTTTACTTCCAGCCTGCTTTAAGTAGTCACGTGTCAACAAAAGTAGAAACAGGCTATATATAGGGTAAAGATATGATTCGTAAAATCGCACTTGAAAAAAGAAAATTTTGAAATCTTAGGATTTTTTATGTCAACTAAGCCCTGGGATTATAGTTTTTAGGATGGGTGACCACTTAATAATTTAACAAGTTGAAAGTAAAGTAAAATTAGCTTTAAGGCCCATTTTGCTTTACTTTCAACCTGCTTTAAGCTATCCCCTGCTAGGAAATTAGATTACATTTCTTATAATGCATAATCATGACTGCACCTTGTATAAATTGGAATTATTTGCTACAGTGTAGGAATAAATTAAATGCATAAAAAGGCCTATTTATTGAGTAATGTGTTAAAACACTGACACAAAGCTATGAAGGATTAGATGAACGCAGCGGAGTATGTAATTTGGACAAGCGCCTGGCATTTGAATTTCCATTCATCTTGCAGTGTATTTTCGAATGTCTCGCATGTGATGTCTACTTGGTCTGGAAACATGCCATTAATCTTACTAAACCCTGTAAAATCTACATCAATTTCTCAAGAGCCAATGTTTCAAGATAACCCTTAAAATGCTATAGGACTCCAAATAACAGTGAGTAAACTTTTAACGCATTTATTTCTCCACTGAAGAAAAATTAAAAAGTTCCAATTTATACAGTCACAAACACATATACCATTAGAAATAATTTCTATATCTTAGCAGATGGAAGCTTAAAGCTGCCTGAAAGTAAAGTAGAAAGCACCTTAAGGCAATTCTGCTTTACGTTCAACCTGCTTTAAGAGATCATCTATCTTCAGTACTAGAAACAGGCTATAGTGTAAAGGGTTAAATTTATTTTCTCCAATTTAATCCTCCACTGAAGAAATTAGTTCCATTTTATTCAGTCATGAATATGCATTATAAGAAATCCATGTGTACTTTCTATATCCTAGCAGTATTGAAGATAAATGGTTACTTAACCCATTACCCCATAGCCTATTTCTAGTTTTGAAGATATGTGACCACTTAAAGCAGGTTAAAAGTAAAGCAGAATGCGCCTTATGGCGCATTCTGCTTTACTTTCAGCCTGCTTTAAGCTATCTTCTGATAAGATACAGAAAACATTTCCAACTGCATATATTCATGACTGTATAAATTGGAACTATTTTCTTCTGTGGAAGGATAAATTAGAGGCGTCAAAAGGCGTATTTATGGGATAAAGGGTTAAACCATACTAAAAGTAAGCTTCTACTTTACTTTTAGCCTGCTTTAAGCTACCATCTGCTAGATAGAAGACAACTTTCTTATTGTACATATTCATCACTCTATAAAGTGGAACTATTTTCTATGGTAGAGGAATAATTTAAAGATGCAAAGAAGGTGCATCTATTGGGTAATAAGTTAACCCCTCCCTCCCAGGCAGTAGATCTTCAAATGGACAACTCCGTTTCCATTAATTTTAGTCCATTTTGGACTATTTAGGGTTGCCTTTAAAAATACATTTCAAATTTACAAGCAATGAATACCCTGATCAGAGGGCCTAATCTGGGTGATCACTGTTTGTATAGGACAAGTGTACTCTTCACAGGTATTCTGTTTATAAATAATGCATATACACAGTACTAGGGTTTATCCCTTTATCCCATAGCCTGTTTCTAATTTTGAAAACAGGTGATCACCTAAAGCAGGTTGAAAGGAGAGCAGAATTCTGCTTTACTTTCAGCCTGCTTTAAGCTACCATCTGCTAGGAAATAGAAACTATTTCTTATGCTTCATGTTCATGATAGTGTAAATTGGAACTATTTTCTTCAGCGGAGGAATAAATTAAATGTGCAAAAAGACATTTCTATGGGGTAAAGGGTTAAAGCAATCTATAATGAGGGAAGGGGTTAAGTTATTAAAGTTTATTTCCTATCTGTCACATTTAATATTAAGCCAGTTATCAAGTCTTTTCTATTGGCAAAGCAATTGACACATGATAATGAGTACGCCAAGACCTTTGCAAAAACTATACATCAAGACAGGGCCTACTTAAATCTGTTAGGATTCTTAGGAGGCATGAAGTGATGACTGTTTAAAGTTGAACTATTTTCTTAAGTTCAGGAATAAAGTAAAGGTGTAAAAATGCATATCTATGGGGTAATGGGTCAAGCAACCATCTGTTTTCAACATTAATCCATTATATTCTCTTACACCTGAAATTTGTTCCTCCACTGAAGAAAAAAGTTCCAATTTATACAGTCATGAATATGTATCGTAAGAAATATATTTAAGAAGGGTATCTACTGGTATGTTTCTTGAAGTAATAGCTTATCTTTCCTACATAGTGATGCTGTTTACTCCCTATTACTCATACAAGAAATGGCTTTTCATTCTATCCAGGGTCCAAGGTTAAAAAGCTTTTGAGTTAAGTCTGTGATCGTTCTCAAGCATTTGATTGGTCAGATTTGAGCATTGGCTCAAATCTGACAAATCAAATGCTTGAGAATGACTTCAGACTCAGCTCAAAAGCTTTATAACATTGGACCCTGTTATCATTTAGCCCTTAGAAACTGCTCCTACATTCTGACATAACTGCTTATAGCAGGCAGGTCTTCACTGTTTGCATAGGACAAGACTTGTTGTTCTCTTCAAATGTACAGTTTGCAAAGGAAGCATTCCGTATATGGCTAGGGTTCAGAGAGTAAACTCTTAGAGTGCTAAGTAAATGGCATCTACTTATAAACTCTATAATGAACTCAGGGCTCCAGCTAAGGGGAGTATTTCAAAAACTAAAATCTTTATTTCTGTATTAAACCCTATGGTGTCACAATTCATTAGAAACGTCTCTTCGAGACATTTCTAATGAGTAGTGTCACCATAGGTTTTGATGCTGAAATGAGTGAGAAAATCTTGGATTTGTTCAGTTTACTCTCTCTCTCATCTAAACCTTGTAAACTTCAGAAATACCACGAATGAAGAACGACCGGATCGGAAATCCAGCTGGCCTACAAAGTATGGTGCCTCCTGTTCGGTCAATCAGCGCGCCGCCCGCACACGAGACTGAAGTGCCATTTCTGAATGTGGAAATATCAGCTAAAATTGATTGATAATTTCAATTAATCAAACGTGTTTAGTGACATTAAATATTTAAAAAATTCTGCTATCGGAAGCAGGGAATACCCCTTTCTTCAACTGTGTTGTTTATATAAGTATACGCGCTGTTTTCAGCTGTTAAATAAGAAGGAATAATACGGTCAGAAAACCGTTGTATACAGCGAGCGGAACAAAATGGCGGATTTCTCTTTGTATATATGTCGGCCCATTTTATAGAAAGGTATTTCCTGCTGTCACTTTTTATTGAAATTTTGACACATACTCTAATAGATACTGATGCTTCTTATTTAAAAATTTGGTGAGGATTGGTTGTGAGTTTAACGCGTGAAAACGACAATTTTTTTCGGGTTTTTTGTGTGTGTTGTAAGGAATGCTTTAATTTGTAGGGTGTGTAACGCCCATTTTATAGAACTGAATCCCATTAGTGATTTTCACTTTAGAATGATTGTTTTGTAATAAGAACATCCCCAGAGAAAATGTATGTGAGATCACGGCGTGATCTCGCTGAGATCTCACTTAAGCAAGGTGGGATGTGAGATATCAGTCAATATCTGACATAAACTTGCGTGATTCATGTGATATCTCACTTGTCAAATGAGATATCACATATGAATGTGAGATCTCGCATGTCAAGTGAGATATCACATACAATGTGATATCCCACCTTTGTCAAGCGTGATCTCACTTGCAAAATAAAATTTTCAGATTAGATTTTAAAAATTACAAATAAAAATGATACTTGATTTTTTTGCTTTAGAAAATATGATGAAGGGAAATAACTTAGCAATATTGATGCCAGAGTAATGACACTATGAATGGCATTTTCTTTCATCCATCTCTTTCCATATATGAAATTACATTTCACTAGCTTCAGTAGAACTAGAGTTATCTTCAGGACAAAAAAATTATGACAAAGGGAAATATTTCCAACAAATTTGATGCCAGAGTTATGACCCTTTTCAGTGGCCCTTTCTTTATCCATCTCTTCTTCTATATTTAATTTCATATTATAGCATCTTTAGAACTGAAGTACTCAGGAGTTATCCTCTTCAGAAGAAAATATGACAAAGGGGAATAACTCAAAACATGTTGATGCCAGAGTTATAACCTTTTTAAATAGCTCTTTCTCTCATCAAACTCTGTTCATATATGAATTTTCATTTAATTAGCATCAGTAGAACTTGAGATATATGCATGCTAAGAAAAAATGACAAAGGGAAATAACTCCCTTAATACTGATACCAGAGTTCTGACCCTTGCAAGTGGCACTTCCTCTGATCAAGTTCTTTCCATGCATGAAAGTTCATGTCCCTAGCATCAGTAGAATTGGAGATATCTTCTGGACAAAAAGTGTGACAGACAGAATATCAGTAATATGTGCTACAATTGTAAGTTTCACAAAACAGTGAATATTATACATCACTCAGGGCACCTGCTGACAACATAATCACAAGGTCAGAGATTTGAAGTTGTCTGTTTATCTATACTTTAAAATGTGAATGTGGCAAAAATTAAAGACTCCAAACCAGTTCAGACTCCTGCCAACAGGTTCATGGTAAGTTACATAACTTACATAAATACAGTTTTATCATGAGCATGATATATTTTGGATATTTACATGATACAAACAAAAGCATGTGGTACCCCACCCACTAGTAGTTTACTATGACACAAGACACATTATCTATATGCCTTTGCAAGCAAAGTACTTGCCAGTTTGGAAAACAGTCAAAAGTATTTCTGTTACTGGAGCTTGTTAGATTTTAACTTAACTTTGTATTAATTTGAAAATATGATGTTGTTTGAAGGTGTCCTAGTTTAGATCACTTCTCGGGTTAAATCCCGGGTGAGATCTCACCTGAGATCCCCAGCTGTGATCTCATGTGAGAATAGGACAGGATCTCACATGTGATCACGGCATGAGAAATTTGGTATCTCAAGTGAATTCACAGTCGATATCACGGCTGTGACCTCACCCCGGATCACGGCGTGAGAAAATTGTGGGATCTCAGGTGAGATATCGCCCAGTATCACGGCTGTGATTTGCCCGGGATCACGGCGTGAAAAAATTGTGGGATCTCAGGTGAGATATCACCAGGTATCACGGCTGTGATCTCACTTGGAATCACGGCGTGAAAAAAATGCGGGATCTCAGGTGATATATCAGCAGAATCTCAGGTGAGATCACGGCTGTGATCCCACCTGATATTCTGCTGATATCTCACCTGAGATCCCGCAATTTTTTCACGCCGTGATTCCAGGTGAGACTCGGCCGTGGTCTCACCCCAGATCACACCCATTTTTTCTCTGGGGATATTGGTGCTTCTTATTTAAAATTTTGGTGCAGATTGAATGGATATTTCCTAGTTTTATCATGTTTTGAATTTAGAACTTTTTTTTTCAATTTTCGAATATTGCAGACATTTTGAGAACTGTTATGTGTTGTCTCAAATTAATTACAGATCATTAGATTTTGTGGTATTTTCACTGAAAAATGTTTGCTTGTGATAAAAAAATAACAACTTTTATGCGGTGATTATATATTAGTCACCCAAATATGATATGAAAATCATCTATTTTTATGTGTCCCACTCTTTCAAAATGACTCCCATTCTCTGTTGCATTAAGCTTGAGAATTCATTTTCATTTGTTAACTTTTACAATTCACCATAGATAGCGATAGAATAGCACCAATTATGTAAAAAATTACATCAACGATTTCACATAACATGTTACAAACAAAACAATTAGGTACTTACACAAACTCGTTGGCACTTATGTCACTTAACACGTTTAATTAGTTGAAATTGTCAATCGATTTTCGTTGATGTTTCCACATTCAGAAATGGCGCTTCAGTCTCGTTTGCTATTTCTCTGTTTCAAAATAATATGAAATCAAGATTTTTACACCGTTTAAAGATACAGATTTTTACTTTCTTTTAAGACATTAAATGTAAAAATCGGGTGAAAAACGAGTATTCTATAGGACTTTTAAAACGGTAGTACGCAAAAGAATCTGTGGTCTATTGCCTGTTGGGTCATTTGTTAAATGCTCTTTAACCTGTGTAAACAAACACTCGCTCAATACAGAACATTCATATTTTCACAAATAAAAGCTGAATATCTTCGCTCTCATTTAAGCCCTATATTTCGGCAATCGGGTGAAAAATAAAGTTTCAATGAAGTTTTAATTAACAATAGGTAACCGTCCCACGCGAGCGAGCGCGATTCAGCTGTGTTTTATCGATCAATTAACCGCGAGATCGATCGGCGAATCGATGACGGCATTATTGGGAAAATGCATGAGTAAATAGACAGTTTCCGATCCGGTCGTTCTTCATTTGTGGAAATACTAAGTGGCAAACAGGCTGGATCCTGATCAGATGCCGCATTACGTTGTGTCTGATCTATATCTAAAATGTTTTCAAAATGCAAATATACCCACCATGCACTAGCCCTCTTATTAATGATTGGACTACAGCCTACACCTGGGAATATAATCATGATAGATTCATTAACATCAGACTCGCCTCAATACACAAATGATGAAGTTATTAACTTTGACCTTGAACTTGCTGTAGTAACGCACTGTCTGACCTTGAACAATAGCAAAACTGATTCAAAAAGAGATTCAAAAGATGCAATGAACACTATGATCTGCTTCTAACATTTTGTACATAAATACTCCTCTATAAATATTTTATGAAATATCTATAATTTTCAACACATCAGCAGACTTTATTTTAGATGCAGACAGCATTTTTTGGCATTACAAAGATTATCTTTTTAATCATTGTCTGTTTTAAATTTGTGAACTGCAACAAAAATATCAAATTCAGTTTTTGTATACTGGTATCTTTTGACAGATGAAGCCATCAATAGGTGTGTCTGAGTTTAGATCCTGATCAGACGCCAAGTTACTCAGCATCTGATCAGGATTCAAACTCTTTGAAAATTCAAGTCCAGACATACCAAGCAGAATAAAGATTAAAATGTATAGGCCTAAGCCTGCCAATCATGATATTAACAAACAGTTTGGATTCAGATCAGACGCAGCATAATGCTGCGTCTGATCTGGATCCATACTGTTTGACTCGTCTTTCTTCAATTTAAATACGAATAAATCTTAATTTGACAAATTTTGCAGATTACAATTTGGAAGCAGACGTAATTAGGGCAGTATAAGGGTTAAGTGATCTGCTATATCCATAAAGTACACATGCTCAACAGCTGCTGAAACCCCACCA
This sequence comes from Gari tellinella, assembly GCA_922989275.2. Lineage (NCBI taxonomy): Eukaryota > Metazoa > Mollusca > Bivalvia > Cardiida > Psammobiidae > Gari > Gari tellinella. Next base: position 21,927,934 of record OV277858.1, read on the forward strand.
AGGGAAGTTCAAAAAGTAAGCAGCCGGCATTTCCCTCCCAGATGAATTGGTAAAAAATATCTGATTGACGTGGATTACTGTTCCATAAGACCCAAAAATCATTAACTCCTTTCCGCATGCTTTAAGTAATTTTCATGAGTTATTTTGTCAGCTTCCATGCATTCATACTTTTACCCTTTAACCAATAAATACGACTTTTTACGCCTCAAATTATTTCCTCCCCTGAAGAAAATAGTTCCAATTTATACAGCCATGAGTATGTATTATAAAAAATATCTTCTATATTTTAGCAGATGGTAGCTTAAAACAGGTTGAAAGTAAAGCAGAATGTGCCTTAAGGCACATTCTGCTTTACTTACAACCTGCTTTAAATGGTAAAATATTTTAAAAATGAGAAACAGGCTATATGGTAGTGGGATAAGAGAGAGTAAGCTTACGAGTTTCAATGTTTTCAAATTTATGTCTGCATCAAACCCTATCGTGTGACTACTCGTTATAATTGTCTCAAAGAGATGATTCTAATGAATAGTATTATCACACCATTGATTTTAATGCAGACATAAAGATATTAGTCTGGAAATACTTCCCTTATCTAGAACTTTGTTAGGAAATGTAATGTTTTCAGCATTAGCACTTTTTTTTCAGATATTTGATTTTTAAGTGTCAAACAGTTTTGATCAAGATCATGCCTCACAAATGTGGCCTGATCTGAATCAAACTGCTTGCAAAATATTAACAATTTCAAACATGTGCAAAGAGGTAAGGCTAACATACTGCTAAATACATTATGTGCCAACATTGAATATTTATTGATGATGCTAAAAACATTATAGATTTAAGTAAAGCAGAATGCGCCTTAAGGCATATTCTGCTTTACTTTCAATCTGCTTTAAGCTACCATCTACTAGAATAAAGAAAATATTTCTTATGTTTCATATTCATGACTGTATAAAAAGGAATTTTTTTCTTCAATGGAGGATTTAATTTGAGGCGTCAAAATGCATATTTATGGGAGAATGAGTTAAATGAAATGTTCAACAATGGTCACTATGGCCATAGATCACTCACCTGGTACACCATGTAGAACTTGACCTATAGCAACTTAAATTTTGCCCCGAATTGACCCATATTCAACCGTGGCCTAGATTTCAATGAGGCAAACATTTTGATTACATTTCATTAAGATCAAATGAGATTTGTAACTTCAAGAGTGTAACAATGATTTTTCTATACAGTACTTTGACCTAGAGACCTAGTTTTTGACTGGACATGATCCATATTCAATCTTGACTTAGGTTTTTTAAAGCAAACATTCTGACTTTATTTAATTTCGATCTAATAAAAAGTGTAGTTTCTAGTGGGTTAACACTAGTTGTTAATCTGACATGACCCACATTTGAACCTGATCTAGATATCAATTAGGCAAACATTTTGAGCATGTTTCATTAAAATCCATGAGATACATGTATGTATAGCCTCTTTAGAGTGTTAACATGGCTTTTCTATGATTTGACCTCGTGACCTAGTTTTTGACCAAACATGACCCATATTCAAATCTGACCTAGATATCAATCAGGCAAACATTTTGACCAAGCTGCATTAAAATTGAATGAGAATTGTATTCTCCAGAGTGTTAAGGTTATATAATGATTTGACCTAGTGACCTATAAGTTTTTGACCGGATATGACATAATTCAAACTTGACCTAAACTTCTTCAAGACCTTGCAATCAAGTTTAGTGAAGATCCAATGAGATTGTAGCCGCTAGAGTGTTAACCCTTTACCCCATAACCTGTTTCTGGTTTTGAAGATAGGTGACTTCTTAAAGCAGGTTGAAAGTAAAGCAGAATGCGCCCTAAGGCGCATTCTGCTTTACTTTCAGCCTATTTTAAGTTACCATCTGTTAGAATTAAGAAAATATTCCTTCTCATACATATTTATGACTATATAGATTGGAATTATTTTCTTCCGTGGAGGATTAAACGGAATGCGCTAAAAGTCGCTTCTATAAGGTAATAAAGCAGTTATGGATGAGCGTACAGATAGCCAGACAACAGACATTCAGATATCCTAATAGCTCACCTTGACACTTTGTGCCAGGTGAGCTAAAACAATACAAGAGCAACATCTACAACAACATAAGAGACCAGTCTATGAGACATTTGTTTTGCCAATAGATAATAATTTCAGCAAACATTTTTGGAGGTACAGTTCACAGCCAGCCAACTTTCACAGCTGGTTAAGCAAGGGCCCCTCACTGATAAGCCTACAAGATAAAGCATGTAACCGCACCAGTTATATCTTGGTGAAATATTGTTCCTTCAACAACAGTCTCACCCACTGAGACACACAAATATGCAGCATCCAGTTCAGCTTTTCCAAAGGTTCATAGCAGGAAAATAACTCTCTCAGTCTGACAAAGTTTTTTTGCTCAAAAGCTAAAAACAGCTTGTGTATTCTGTGCTGCTTCAGCTTGTTTCGCTATAAATATTTTGCTTTTAATTTTTCCAGTCAAAGACGGGAATGTTTTCCTTTTTAACCTCCTGGTTGAAAAAAATTAACAAATCAGTAATGATCAGAAATCTTGTTATACCTTTAATTTATTCCTCCTTTAAAGAAAATAGTTTCATATTATACACTAATTTGAATATGTACCTTAATAAAAAAAATTTATATCCTAGCATGACTCACAATGCCCTATGACAAACAGGGCCTGATCAGGATCAAGAATCATTACATACATATGTAACAACATTGGGTTTGGCCAGCGAAAAAGTGAGAATTTTTTTTGAAAGTTTTAGATCACTCCCTCTTAGGCCTTATAATCTACTACCAAGGGAGACAGGGAAAAAACCCACACAACATCTCAAAAGCACCCATCTTGAAAGTAGCAATACAAGTTTCAAGTTAAATGGAATGTTAATCCAGCAGACTTAGCTCTTTGAATGCCAAGTAAACTTGTCTTCTGTAACAAATGTCGTCTGCTACTTTTCTAAATCAAAAATGTTCATAAGAAAATTTTCAAAATACCATCAGAATGTCAAACGGTTTAGATCCGGATGAGACGCCGCGTTACATCTGGATCCAAACTGTTTGCAAAGGCAATCCCGATTTCCCAGCTAAGCATGCAGAAAGGGTATAGCAGCAGGATCAATTAATACATGTTTTACGCCAAGGTTTCCAGTACAGACGGGCTGGCAGTACCAAGGCATCTTAAATTTCTCCCCATTACATCTGAATCTCCACATACCAGCATTACTGAACAGCCATCAAACATATCTTAACTAACTCGAGATGTCTGATTAATTTTAACTATTGGAATGAATGAATGAATGAATGACTGACTGAGGTTAATGTTTGTAAACTTTGGGAAATGAGTATTGAAGAACTTGTCAAACAATCTAGATCTAGATCAGGCCCTAGGACCTACTTAATGTGGGGCATGGTCAAGATTCATATATTTGTCATCTGGGTCATTTTGTACAGATTAACCCAATTACCACATGAATATGCCTTTTTGGCATCTCTGATCATTTCTACACTAAGACAAGACTGCATTCAATAAACCCTTATGCCCATGATGGCATCCTTGACAATATATTCTGAATCTTTTTTAAGTCCAAATTAGGTCAAGGTCATTATTCCTCCACTGAAAAAAATAGTTCAATTTATACAACACATAAGTTATAGTTAGAGTTTATTTCAATGATTCTTAATGATTAAGAAGCCAACAAATGAGGGAGCCTGCGACCGAATTTGGCTTCTTAATTATTAAGAAGCGTTGAAATAAACTCTAACCATTTTAGTGTTTGACCCGCCCACATATGACGTCACTTCACTTCATTTACATATTTTTCTCCGCCGACAGATGTTTACACAGCCTGTTACATATGTATTGTGTGTTTTATTACGCAGCAACATGGCGCATTGACAATTCGTTTGTCACTTTGTATGTACATACACGTTTGAACTGTTTGTATTATGTAGTGTTGTGCTCTCCTTATCTGGAGGAAATAAAGATTATTATATTATATTATTATTACTCATAAGAATCGTCTCGGAGAGACGATTCTAATGAGTAGTAACACCATAGGATTTGATGCCAAAATAAGTGAGAAAATGTTAGAAGTTTACTCCCTCTTATCTGGAGCCCTGAAATAATGCAGAAAACTCATAAATGCGCTTTCTGCATTATTTTGATCTTGCATTATGCAGACGCCTGTCTTTAGTGTTTTCGCCGCGATTGACAATGGTTTGTAGATGTTGGTTTTGTTAATTACGGTAAGAATTCTGTTTTAATTAGATTCTACATTGAGTTTTTTTTTCTTATTCTCCCCTCCTAAAGATTAAATAAAATTTGAATGATTTTCACAATTTTCTTCCGACTAGCGAGCTTCAAAATTTTCCTCGAAATTGAATTGTACATGTAGATAGATCTGTATGCACTTTGCTGTGTAATGGATTTCCCGTAAAGCTTAAAAGTCACGCCATGGGCGGAGCTGACCGAAATATTAACACATGCGCAATACTTGCTAACGTCTAAATCCAAGTCTCGAACACTTCATAATTAAATTGCCAAATCTCGTTAAATCCCGTTGACTTAATAATTAAACCGAGCGAAAATTTGAATTTTGTGGCTTGCTGATTGGCTGAAAAAGTAGGCCAAACACTAAGCAATATTTTCAATATTTTATCATAATAATTTCACCCAGGCTGAACGTAATGCAGAATGAGCCTTTAGGCCCATTCTTCTTTACTTTCAACCTGCTTTAATTGGTCTCCTGTTTTCAATAATAGAAACAGGCTATGGAGTAAAGGGTTAAGGCATATTCTACTTTACTTCGAAATTCAGCCTGATTTAAGTGGTCACCTGTCTCCAAAACTTGAATCAGGCTAGCTCATATCATGGTTATGGGGTAAAGGGTTAATTGGGTAAACCGTTATTTGTGTGTGGTGTCACTTGTAGTGATGTCATCATTGATGTGTCATGAAAATCAACTCTCATGACCATTGTCTATAAAAGCTATTAAATGTAGCTTTATTGATTATTCAACACTTTCCAAATTAAAAAACTCTGTTTACAAACCTTTAAATATCCTTCACAGAAATTCCTTTTCATGCTTTGATGCTCATTATTATACTCCCAGGCACTTATGAGGAGGAAAGGCTAATTAAGGAAAACTGATTACATTTTGGCCAAAGTCTTAGATTATGAGATTTATTAACCCATTACCCCATAGCCTGTTTCTAGTTTTGAAAATAGGTGAACACTTAAAGCAGGTTGAAAGTAAAGCAAAATGTGCCGTAAGGCGCATTCTGCTTTACTTTCAGCCTGCTTTAAGCTAACATCTGCTAAATATAGAAAATACAAGGGTGGACTGGTCTTAAGGACAGGTGACTGCTTTATGGAGCTTTCTGCATTACCTTTATTTTAATTTGGTAAAAAACCGACCTTTCTTTCAAGATTACTTTGCTTCTTCAATGTATTATAGCTAAATATATAAGTGTCACTGTTCTCTAATGGATCAACAAATATCAGAGAGAAAGATGACAAGATTCTGTCACAAATTACCAAAGAGAAATGGGATCTGAAATCATTAGTGAGTTCAATACAATTGCCCAACTAGCATTCTATGAAGAAGAATGGAGATCTAGGACCTCTTCTTATTCCTATGCTAAGAAAGGTATTCCTTAGCCAGGAAATTCTGGAAATGTATCATGGATGACATTTCAAGTATTTTTCCAGATAGAAGCTTAAAGCACGTTGAAAGTAAAGCAGAATGCTCCTGAAGGAGCATTCTGCTTTACTTTCAATCTTCTTTAAGTGATAACCTTTCTTCAAAACTAGGAGCTTTCTGCCTTACTTTTGGCCTTTATTTAACCCATTACCCCCATAAATACGCCTTTTTACGCCTCTAATTAATCCTTCCACTGAAGAAAATAGTTCCACTTTATACAGTCATGAATATATATCATAAGAAATATATTCTGTATCCAAGCAGATAGTAGCTTAAAGCAGGCTGAAAGTAAAGCAGAATGTGCCTTACGGCACATTCGGCTTTACTTTCAACCTGATATAAGTGGTCAACTATCTTCAAAACTAGAAACAGGCTATGGGGTAATGGGTTAACCGTCAGATTTTGAGAAGAATATCAATTTATATTATTCAGTGTGATGATGAATGAATTACTGTCTAGCTATGAAGGACCATGCTATATGCAGAGCTCCAGATAAGGGGAGTATTTCAAAAACTAAAAGCTTTATTTCTGCTTTAAACCCTATGGTGTCACTACTCATTAGAATCGTCTCGAAGAGACAATTCTAATGAGTAGTAACACCATAGGACTCGGTGCTGAAATGAGTGAGAAAATGTTGAATTTGTTTAGGTCACTCCCCCTTATCTGGAGCCCTGTATATGGAAACACTATGCAACTGTTTTGAATTTGCTTTCCCCTTTGACTCATTGCCTATTTCTTGATTTGAAGATAGGTGACCACATACAGCAGATTGGAAGTCAAACAGAATACGCCTTAACCCATTACACCACAGCCTTTTCTAGTTTTGAAGACAGGTGACTACTTAAAGCAAGTTGAAAGTAAAGCAGAATGCACCTTTAAGCCTGCTTTAAGCTACCATTTGCAAGAATGAAGAAATTTTTTCTCATAGTGAATAATCATTACTCTATCATGTATAATGTGGAACTATTTTCTTCAGTAGAGGAATAAGTTTTCAAAGTTAAAATCATTAAACAGCAAGATGTAAGTCTGTAACACATTATTCAGGGCTCCAGATAAGAGGGAGTACACTGCACAAATCCAAAATTTTCTCACTTATTTCAGCATCAAATCCTATTGTGTTACTACTCATTAGAATTGTTTCTTCGAGACGATTCTAATGAGTAGTGACACCATAGGGTTTAAAACAGAAATAAAGGTTTTAGTTTTTGAAATACTCCCCTTATCTGGAGTAGCTCTGATTTTTCACTTTTTGATGAATTCTCAGACTCCTAATGTATTTTCTGAGACTTCCAGACTCTCTGACCACTACAAAGGCAGACAGAGGGTTACATGTAACTAAGTTTCTGTCATAAATTAGTTTGTAAATCAAATTACATATTACATGCTTCAGCTAAGACATACCAGATTCTCAGGAGGAAAGATAATTATGTGGGCAATAAATGTTGTAATAAACTACCGTCACCCCTGTCTCAACACAGGAAGAAAACTAAACAATTCCTACATTTTCTCCTTTATCTCATTACTCCATAGATATTTGATTTATGCCTTTAATTTATTCCTCCAATGAAGAAAATAGTTCCATGTTATACAATAGTGAATGTGCACCATAAGAAATACAGTGCTCCCTCTCTACAACAACACCCAATGGGAGATAAAGATTGTTTGTGTTGTTTGCAGGGAGTCGTTATAGGGAGGAACATTGGGTTTCATTTGCATACAGCTTAAATCAAGATCAGATTCAGATTATGCATTTTTTTTTCTGTCAAAATGTCCAATATGTTACCTAGTAAAAACTAGCAGATGACAATTTTAAGCATACGATATTGCAGCTATGAAAAGGTTGGACACAATTTTCTTGTTGGGGGAACAGCAGCAAGCCCTATTGTAAGGAGGGAATCCTTGTTCAGAGGGCTGTTGTAGGGAGGGAGCACCGTATTTTGTATATCCTAGCCAATGGGGGCTGAAAGTTTCAACCTGCTTTAAGTGGTCACCTATCTTCAGAGCTAGAAACAGGCTATGGGGTAATGGGCTAAAATACTCTCTTTATCTAGAGGTCTGATAAAATGCCTTGGGTAAGACATATCAGATTCTGTAGAGGAATGATAATAAGAGTAAACCTGGGTACAGCACAACTCAAAACATGATTAACCCTTAGCCCGCCAAATAAATTGTCGTCTGCAATATTTCTCGTCTGCTTCAAGTTTCAAAGTGCTTCAAAGTTGCTCAAAATTGCTGAAAATGTTGTCAGAGTGTCAAACAGCTTGGATCCGGATGAGACGCCGAGTTACTCGGCGTCTCATCCGGATCCAAGCTGTTTGCATATGGAGCTATAGTCGTGAGTGGCAGGCTAAGGGTTAATTTGCTGTCTAACATTAACCCATTTATGCCAGGATATTGCAATGAACTCTCCCTGTGTATGTGCTGGAAGATTTCATTGTAGATATATGACAGTGTTTGTCTATACAGCCAAATAGTTCATGTGATATAGCAAACAGAGAAAACACTGACTAGATGCAGCATAATGCTATAATGCTGTGTCTCATCAGGGTCTACACTTTTTGCTAATTTAAAGCAAGGTAAATGTAAAACAGAAAGCTCCTATAGGAGCTTTCTGTTTTACGTTCACTTTGCTTCAAGCTGTAACCTGCCTTTAATACAACAATCAATAAGCTTTTGTTAAAGTGGTTGTAATATATAGAGAGGTTTGTAATGTATGTTCTGTTATAAACTTACTGTTTCGACACAGGAGCTGCCTTTGTGAAAGTGTACCGGACCCAGCTTGCCATTGCCTTGGTAACAGTCTCTGACAGTTTTATCCATCGAATCGTTGATATCTTTAAGGTGGAAAACACAGAGGGCGGTAACGTCATCTGATGATTTAGTAAATCCGACGTATAATTCCTGTGTCCGGGTATCGAAGTGTGCGGTGCTGGCCCTAGTGTATTGCGTCTGTGCGTTGGCTACGCAGTCCAGCTGCACTTCTACGAAAGATCTATAGTGCTCGTCCCCCAGACATGCCCGGGTAATTTTTGTCACAAAGACACCACTTTTTTTGCTCACAGAATTAGGTTGTTTGGCGATGAAATAAATATAGCTGCCGCTGATGAATGAATTCACATATTGCACTGAATAATAACTAGGGAGACCACTCAATAAAGCAAACTTTTCCGAAGAACCAAATTCATCAGAATTAACTAAGCTTAGATTATGGGGATGTAGAGTGCTAAGAACTGGTATTTTCTCCCCTAGTGTAGGCTTCCTGAAACTGTTCACAAAATGCACTTGGTAAGGACTAGATACAAATAAAATCTGATTTGACAATTTCTTGTCTTTTGGCACAATGGGTTTACTATGCACATGAAGAGTATTCCTAACATCATTTAATGAATGAACTTCACAAGTTGTATAGAGATTTGAACACACTATCACTGAATTAGAAACGGTGTCTATAGCAACCCCTTTGGAGTGTGCAATTGAGCTAGAGTTATGTCCCTTTAGAAATGTTGTTTGCTGGAGGGATAAGTCCTTGGACAGTTTGCTGAGGCTGCCACCTGCCCCTACAACAATATCACCTGTCCCTAGATTAAGGTCCATACTCTCTAAAGGTAATCCATTGATGTCTCTGTATATCTTGGCAATGTGCATGCCCGATGACCTTGGTGTTAACATGACAACACATGACATTAGTAGAATCCATGGCGGTGTCGCCATCTTTAACTTTTTCTGAAAGAAGAAAAACAAATTGCATTTTATTCATTTTGGCAATCGAACTTGGTTTAACTCTTTGCATATTGGGTAATGTTTTTGGTCTTTAACAATTGTCGTCTGCTACTGTTCCAAAATAAGCATTTTCAAAATTTCTTTTAAATTCAGGGTCAGAATGGCAAACAGTTTGGATCCTGATGAGACGCTGCATTACGCGGCGTCTCATCTGGATCTAACCTGTTTGCAAAGATAATCAGTGGCTGATATATCCGCCGCTAGCATGCAAAGAGTTAAGCAACAGGTAAAAAGATTTGTTGCAACAAAGGAAAAGTTTCATCTGGCTCATTTATCTGGACAAGGCCATGCACTTTAACCTATTCCCCAATAAATACATCTTTTTACACCTTTAATTCATATCTCCACCTAAAGAAAAAAAGTTCCACTTTATAAAATCATGAATATGCATATAAAATATTTATATATATATATATATATATATATATATATATTTAGCAGATGTTAGTAGAGCAGATGACAGTAAGGCAGAATGTATTCTAATTTACTTTCAACCTGCTTAATGTATTCACTTGTCTTCAAAACTAGAAACAGGCTATGGGGTAGAGTTAATGTAAACTCGGGTCATTTATCAGAAAATTTGGATCCCCGTATTCATTGTAAACTCAGGATTCACTGTATAAAAGGAATAATTTCAATCTCTGTCACTTTCTCACTGCAAAACCCATTAAACTCAAGATGCATATCATATTTATCGATCTTGAAACACAGAATCATTGAGAAAACATCGTTTGAACAATAAATGCAAAATCAAACTCTTTAGTTTCCTCAAAATTTCTAACCAGGAAATCACTGAGCTTGATAACAGGAAATGACGCTTAAGTCGAACGTACCAGTATTTCTACAGCTCAACTTCATTTAATATTTTCTTCCTGAAAATTCAATTGGACAGTTCAAGTTTCCAATTTAGTTCTTGTTATGGTTGTTTTGTTGTTGTTGTTTTTTCAAAGTGTTGCAGCATGACAAACAGAGCCATCTGATCAGTCTGCACTGTTTGTATTATATGTAGGACTCATTGTATTCTTCACAAGTACACTGTTGGCAAAGGATGTGTATATGCATGACTATACTGGGTTCCAGATAAGGGGAGTATTTCAAAAATTAAAATCTTAATTTCTGCTTTAAACCCTATTGTGTCACTACTCATTAGAATCGTCTCAAAGAGACGATTCTAATGAGTAGTGACACCATAGGATTAAGTGCTCAAATATAAGTGAGAAAATGCTCGATTTGTTCAGTTTACTACCCCTTATCTGTAACTCTGCTATGGTTCAAAGGATCAAGTCAAATATATCTGTATTTCAAAGTTAAAACATTGCTTGTAGTCACTTTTTAACACTGAAATACGAGTAACACTTAGCTCAAATTATCAGTGTTAGACCTTTTTTAAGTGTTAATGATAAACCTGTAACTTTTAAACATCTGCAAACTACAAATAAAGATCAGATTCTGAATTGGTCAGATTCTGATCAGGATAAAAACTGTAGTAAACAAAATAACTGTCAATGACAATTTAGCTCCTGATCAGAGGCCAGTTTCAATCTGGATCAATACTGTATGCAGTTGCATTCCACATCGGATCTGGATCCAAACTGTTTCCAAATGCCATTGAACTTGGACAAAGACGGCAAGGACCTAAATTCTTTGCAAGCTTGTGCTGAAAATGACAAGTATAAACAGTTTGGATACAGATGAGATGCTGCCTGTAATACAGTCTCATCAGAATCCAAACTGTTTGACACCTCTGACCCTGTTTTGAAAATATATTTTGAAAACTCTACTTTTAAAATTGCAGCAGACGACAACTGTTGCAGACGACAAAATTACCCAGCATGCAAAGAGTTAATAATGCCTGACGTTTATGACTCACTGAATCCATCATAGTTGTGTTTTCTGCATGCATGTTATATGCATTTTGTGAAACTTTCGGCAGATTTTTGACAAATGTCATTAATCAGTTCACATTGGATCAAACCATTTCACATAAACTAAGATTTGTGTAATTTCTGAGTAAATATCATCAGTTCTAAATGCCATTTGCTGGAATACGTTTTTGGTATGTGCAGATACATTATTATTCTAATTACTGTTTAAATCAAGTTAAGTTTTTGAAATTATCTGCAGTACCAATCTGGTATCAAAGTTAAAGACTTTTCCTCAGTCCATTGAGGGACCACCAGCCCATTGTTCTGGAGGTGTCAATGTAACTGTAAAGCACATGCAACACAATCTCAGTTTACCTGGTAAGGTCCAGATTATACTCATGCTCTAGTGATTTTCAATGGTTATTATTTCTAACCAAACTACCAAATATAAAGGTCCGGTCTCACATAAGACGATTCAATGGTACAATATGCACAAGACCCATGCTTTTTGCAAGTATTGACAGTAAATAATCTGGCAAGGCGTTATGACCAAAAAGTCGTCAGGAGGTACAAAACTGGTTGTCAATCCCTTTAACTCTTTCCTTCACAGTAGTGCATGATGCCAACTTTCAGACCCAAAAAAGGAGTTGGTCAACATTTCCATTAATCCATTCATCCATCTATGCAAATCCTTGCTTAAACAAAGAAAAAAGTAAAACAAAGCTCCTAAAGGAGCTTCATACTCACAATACTTTCATCTTGCTGAAAACTGCATTCAACACTATCAATGAATTATATAATAATATTTACAGTCAATCTTTGCATTAAGTGACCACTCAGAGAAGTAGCAAGGTACATGTCTAATATAGAAATAATGCAGAAAGCTTCTATAGGAGCTTTCTGCATTATACAAACACATGTACAATCGAATTCAATACTTCCAACTCGCTTAAATCAAACTTACCTGTTTTTTATAAGTATTTTGATAACTCGATCTCACTTAATTCGAACATACCCATATTTCAAAGTTGAAATACACCTGTGACTAAACCACGTTTTAACTTTGAAATATGGGTATGTTCGAACTAAAATGATTTCCAAGTATCGAGTTTTGACTGTATTATATATACAGCCCATGTGTCTTCTATTCAGTGGTGTTTAATACAAGAGTGACTGTTCCACTTACTCCATAGCCTGTTTCTAGTTTTGAAGACAGGTGTCTACTTAACAAGCAGGTTGAAAGTAAAGCAAAATGCGCCTTAAGGCGCATTCTGCTTTACTTTCAGCCTACTTTAAGCTATAATCTGCTAGAATATAGGAAATATTTTTTATGTAACATATTCCCTACTGTTTAAAATGGGACTAATTTCTTCAGTGAAGAAATAAATTAAAAGCGTAAAAAGGCGTATTTATGGCATAATGGGTTATTTTTGAAGTAGGTAGAGGACTTGAGGCACCCTAAGGCACTTCATTGGTGAAAATTAGGGTTAAAGGGATTCTGGGTTTTAATGGTTTTATAAACACAGGTATTGAATAACCATGCAGGTCACAGTACCTGGAGATTTCTGTAACCCAGATCATAATAACAAGCCCGACAACATCAGGCAAGACACAACCTCTCCATTTACTACAATAAAACCCCCTGTACTTTTCTCTGCACAACGTGTAATCAAGGCCCTAATACTTAGCATGCTAGTTTCAAAACTGTGAATACTTTTGCAAACAGTTTGGATCCTGATGAGACGCCGCATAATGCGGCGTCTCATCAGGATCAAAACTGTTTGACATTCTGACCATGTTTTGTAAAGTAATTTGAGAAATTTTGATTCAAAGTCAGCAACAGACAACATTTATTGCAGCTGACAATATTACTTTAGGTTCAAAGAGTTAGCTCGCTCTTTACTACTTATTTCCTGCATGCGTAATAAATTTTTATGTAATCACATTGAAAATACAGCAGGCCCGAACCCTTTACTATAATCATGCTCATCACCTGTTCAAATGTCGTCTGCTACATTTTAGCGCGGGGAAAAAACAACAACACATTTTACACTAATTTTCACAGACACTGGAATCTGTGTACATGTACATACTACACGTTTGCGGCTTCTTATTCAGACTCACAATTAATGGAATCTGATCTATATCAAAATAGATCTACATGTGCAAAAAGAATCTTTTGAAGAATTCAAATACAAAGGGTTAATCCTTACAATGCTGCGATATAGTCTGCTAAAAAAATGTCTGCATTTTCTCATCAAAACTGAGTTTTTACACTGTAACGACACTAAAAATGACGTTTCTTCAGTAAAACAGTTTGATCCTTATCAGATGCAGAGTTAGTCAGATTCTGATTTGGATCCTAACTGCTCGAAAATGTATGTGTATAGCAGGAGATAACAGTGTAAGATTTACCTCTTTGCAAGCCAGCCATTAAACTGTGATTCTCTTTGCAAACAGTTTGGATCCTGCTGAGATGCCACATAACACAGGGTCTCATCAGGATCCAAACTGTTTGATGTTCAGACCCTATTTTAAAACAAAATTTAAGGAAAAACTACTTCAGGAAAAGTAGCCTAGAACATTGTTGCAGATGAAAATTTTACTTTGCATTCAAAGCCTTTAACACTTTGCATGCTGGGTAATTGTTATATCTGCAATAGTTGTCCTCTTAGCTGCTGTTCCAAAAAGCGAATTTTCAAAATTTCTTTTAAAAACAGGACCAGAGTGTCAAACAGTTTGGTTCCTGATGAGACGCCGCGTAATGCGGCATCTCATCAGGATCCAAACTGTTTGCAAAGGTTACCATGGTTTCATCGCTAGCATGCTAAGTTTTAATGGTTGTATAAATTTTAAGACTAGAAGAATGAGACTCTTCAGATCCTTGGCCATTACATTTTATAGGCCTGTTACTTAAGAAATAACAAATTCGTAGGTGTTCATTACCGTGCATTAGATCACAGTTAGGAGTTGAGATGTGGAGTCATTAGATCACGAGGCCTTTAGGCCGAGTGATCTAATTACCCACATCTCAACGACTTACTGTGATCTAATGCACGGTAATGAACACCTACGAATTTGTTATTTTAATTCTAACGCGACTTTTATTATAAAAATACTGTTTATGTTTTACGCGTAAGGGGCAAATGGAACAGCGTATGGAAACGTAGCGCGTGCAGTTCATTATCGCGGCGTTATATACGTTTCTCGGTATTTTTTGTCTGTATGCCGTAGGTTTCGAGTCGTGTTAGAATTAAGAAATATCAAATCTTAATTCTAACGCGACTTTTATTATAAAAATACTATTTATGTATAAAGCGTATGGGGCAAATGGAACAGCGGATGGAAACGCCGCGCGTGCAGTTCATTATCGCGGCGTAATATACGTTTCTGGGTATTCTTTGTCTATATGCCGTAGGTTTCGAGTCGTGTTAGAATATTACATAATAAACCTTCTAGAGTACTTTGCTGATGTTGAAGAATATGGAAAGATACTAAAGAAATCTTGCCAGCCTTTTTATCATTTTACTCCAAAGATACATATTTTATGAATTTTTAGTTCATTCGCCATTTTTATGCATTTAGTTCATTGCCCATTTTTATGCATTTAGTTCATTCCCCCACTGAAAGAAATAAGACATATTTCCTATATCCTAGCATATTATATATATCCCTGTAAGAGGAACAAGAGGGCCTGAAGGCCCTGATATCGCTCACCTCTTGTACTGAAGCCTGATAGTTTTACCTTTCTGTTTCACCCATTTTAATCTAAATCCATTCAAATTTGTAGTAAAGCATGTAAACAATTTCGGAATACAATCTCATAATTCTAGTATAGTAGAGTACATCAAAGGCTGATAACTAGAGCCTAAACAATACTGAAATGAAGCCTTTTCTAGCATTTCAAAGTATATCAAGGGCAGATAACTATTGCCACAATCATTAGATTTCAACAATACTTGCACTGCTTCGAGAACTTATAGCTATATACTTTGTGTGCAAGTATAATCAAAATCCATTGAAAACTGTAGTTGCAAGAGTGTTTATGCTGTTAGAAATGGCATTTTCAGCTATTCAAGGGCAGATTACTCTTGACCTATTAGTCTGATTTCAACCATAATCACACTTATTCCAACTCTTATGGTAATATACAATCTGAGGAAGTTTGAGAAAGACTGGATAAAAATTGTGGGCGCTAGAGTGTAAAAAACGTTAAATATGGCATTTTCAGCAATTCAAAGGTAGATAACTCCTGACCTATTTGTCAGATTTCAACCATAATCGAACTCATCTGCACTCTTATGGTCATATACTATCTGAGCAAGTTTGAGAAAGATTGGATAAATATTGTGGTCGCTAGAGTGTAAACACCCTTAAATATGGCATTTTCAGCAATTCAAAGGTAGATAACTCACGACCTATTAGTCTGATTTCAACCATAATCAAACTCATCCAAACTCTTATGGTCATACACAATCTGAGCAAGTTATAGATAGATTGGATTAAAATTGTGGCCTCTGGAGTGTAAACACTGTCAAATATGGCATTTTCAGCACTTCAAAGGTAGATAACTCCTGACCTATTGGTCCGATTTTCAACCATAATCAAACTCATCCGAACTCTTATGGTAATATACAATCTGAGCAAGTTTGAGAAAGATTGGATAAATATTGTGGCCTCTAGAGTGTAAACACGAAAATTGTTGACGACGCACGACGAACGACGGACGCCGGACATTCAAGGATTGCAAAAGCTCAACCTGAGCTAGCTCAGGTGAGCTAAAAACCCACACAATTGTGTCATCCATCTGTCAGACAGGTTCAACCCTTTACTTCATGGCATGTTTCTAGTTCTGGAGACAGGTGACTACCTAAAGCAAATTGAAAGTAAAGCAGAATGTTCCTTAAGAAGATACAGTCTGCAACAGCTGCTTCAAGGACCATGCACAATGGAAATAAGGAAAATATTTTTCCTTTTTTGTGTTATCCTTGGTTTCTAGTGCGCATTACAGTGGCTCTTATATGTGTTGCTTTAATTATGCTTTGCCATGTTATGTACACTTTTTACCGAAATAAATCTATCTTTCTATCTATCTATCTATCTTTACTTTCAGCCTGCATTAAGCTACCATCTGTTAGGATATAGGAAATATGTCTTATTTCTTTCAGTAAAAAGCTGTCACCTGTCTTTCATACAATCAATAAGCCTTGGTTTTAGTGGTTGTAATAGAGAGGTTTTACTGTAGTTAACTATATGAGTGCACTAATTATTAGTCATGCAATCAGTGTCACCTCTACATCTGTATCATGCCATCTGCACCAGTCTAGACTCTCAGACCTTTGAATGCTCATCTAATGTTGTCAGCTTCCAAATTACATCTGCAACAATTGTCGTCTGCTACTGTTACAAAATTTTAATGTCTCAAAATTTCTTTTACAAGCAGGGTTAGAGTGTCAAACAGTTTGGATCCTGATGAGACGCCGCATCATGCAGCGTCTCATCTGGATCCAAACTCTTTGCAAAGTTAAATCAAATTCTGCCATTTAAGGATATGTGGCCTGTCTTTTTGAGCATTATGAAATTTCCGAAATATTTTACGAACTCATTTTCCGAAAAATGTTAAGAACTCATTTTTGGTGAATGCATACAGTCATAAAATACTATTTTCCCGGGAAAAAATTGGATTTTCGTTCGGGACGGGACTTTTTAAGTTTTATGTCCTATTCGTAGTTTACAGCATACACCGTTTTCATAGGTAGGTTGCAGTTTGTTACATCTGATTTCATTTCAATTTCTCAGAATATAAGCATGAAATTTTCATGGTAGTACAGTTTTAATATAAATTATAGATAATTCAAGAGATCAAATGATATTTTTTGGAAAAAAAAATTTTTGGGGTAAAAATACACCAAAAAGTGAAAAAATGAGAAAAAATGGATTTTTTTAATAAAATGATCTATATCCTTTTTTAAAGATCCGGGACCCTGTGTTTTTATTTGCTATTTCACTAAAACTTTATGTTTGCAAGGCTAAAATCAACAAATAAAAAATTTGGTATTTAGTTTGCTACAATTTGTAGGGCAAGTTTCACTGTGCCTTTTTTTTTTATATTATAACAAAGTGGGTGGGGTAAACTTTACTCCTTTCCGGTGAAATCAAACATTTTTATTGTGGATCTTGAAAAAACTTTATTTTCAGGGTTTATTCTTACTATGGTAATATAAATTAGGATACATTTTGTACAAATAGATTGTTTTAATAAAGTTTTAAATCCGTAGTACAAAAAGTAGGAGTTTTTGTGAAGCTTCAATTTTAGGGGGGTGGCCTTGAAAAATCTCAAATTGTGAAAAAGAATAGTCCGGTACCCCCACTCTTTTCACCAGTTTTGTCATAGAAACTTATTTTACTGTCTGTATGCAAAGTTTGAAGAATTTAATAATTACTTTCCAAAGGTGCACCTACCCCCTTAAGTCTACCATCACCAATTACCTGAAGAAAGCAACATTCAATTTCGTTTTTGCCTCTCATTTTTCGGCGGAGCTGTCTGGTTTCTATTTAGCCACACTTTCTGTTTGGCCACACATTTCAACCAATTATATTTGATCAGAAATTTAGACTTGAGAGCACCTGTTGAAACTGAATAGTCTGATTGGATAGTAGCCAGGGCTCTAGATAAGGGAATTATTTCAAAACTTAAAATCTTTATTTGTGCATTAAACCCTGTGGTGTCACTAAACATTTGAATTGTCTCTTCGAGACAATCAAAATGAGTGGTAACACCATAGGGTTTGGTGCTGAAATTAGTGAATAAATGTGATTTGTTTAGTTTACTCCCTCTTATCTGGAGCCCTGTAGGCTGGTCTATGTCCAATTACAGTTTTCCCAGATATGGCTGTGAGTGTAAAATTTAGAGACACAGACCAGACTGTTTACTACACTGGGGGCTGATGCAATTTAAGATGACATCTGAAATACAGAGGAAGCTAGGTGTTTTGTAATTGTTTACTACCAATTTGTTTTAATTGTTAACTATTTGTACACATTTACCATACATTAAAAGCAATATTAAATATAAATGGCCTCAAGTGAGTTAAACACAATTGTGTGGTTTCATCATTATTTACAGGAGTGAAGTAGAGCAGACTGTTGAATCTGTACATTTGTGTATGCTATAGTTTGTTTCAAGAAACTCTATGAATGAAGTTTGATATATAGAACAATAGATTAATGTGAGGATCTCCTACCAGTATCTAGGATATGAGTTAAATTATTGTTTTGTTTTGCATTTCTGTACATGATAGTTTTGCATTTTAAATAAAAGTTACTGTTTCAATTGTATACTTTTATTTTTTGCTTTTCAATCCAAGATATTACAATTCTTTGAAAACCTCAATTTCATTCAATTTTGCACACCCATCTATATAGCCTTAGTTCAACCACTCATTCCGCCGAATATCTTTTTTAAAGATATTTCTTGTTTGCAATTATTTACATTCTTCCAAGCATTGTTAATTAACCTCTGTACTCGACATTGTAAAGAACAGCTAAAAACACATACAGTTAACCAGAAAATCATGAGGCTAAAAAGTGACAAAATATCAGACTAGAATGAAGTTAACTGACTAGATGCCAGGACATCAGGTTGACTGACTAGACATCCCATCAGACAAGAGATTGACTTGAAGACATCCAATCAGACATAAAGCTGACAGATAAGACATCTGGCTAACTGACAAGACATCTGATCAGACATGAAACTGAATAGACATCCCACCAGACATAAAGCTGACAGATAAGGCATCTGGCCAACTGACTAGACATCTCATTAGACACGAGACAGCCATTTAGACATCCCATCAGACATAAAGTTGACTGACTAGACATTCCATCAGATATGAGACTGCCATTTAGACATCCCATCAGACATAAAGTTGACTGACTAGACATCCCATCAGACACGAGACGCTCATTTAGACATCCCATCAGACATAAAGTTGACTGACTAGACATCCCATCATACCCGAGACTGCCATTTAGACATCTCATTAGACATAAAGTTGACTGACTAGACATCCCATCAGACACGAGACTGCCATTTAGACATCTCATTAGACATAAGGCTGACAGAATGGACATCTCATCAGACATAAAGCTGATTGACTAAACTAACTAGGTCTCATATCATGATTAGACATAAGGCTGACAGAATGGACATCTCATCAGACATAAAGCTGATTGACTAAACTAACTAGGTCTCATATCATGATTAGACATAAGGCTGACAGAATGGACATTGGACCAGGACATGAGGTTCACTGACTTTACTTTTTTTTTCAAATTCAACTTTACTGTGTTAAATTTTAATGTGTTTCACAGTATTTTAAAGGGACTCGCAACCGGATGGTGTACTTGTCAAAATAAAATAAAATACTCAAATAAAAGCAAATTTGTGGCATTATTTGGCTTCTGACATTAAAAAAATATGATCAGTCCAAAAAAAGTCTCCAGAATCGTCACCGAATCTTAGATTTTTAGATATTTTCCATCGTTTTTCTATACCGACTAGTAGACGGTATAGTTGTTGTTGTTGCTTCTCTACACGGGCTCAGACATAAACACGAGTCGAATTACGAAGTTGTATGCACTTTCAATCGCTACACATTGAAATACGTTAAATCGATCCGAGATAAACGGATAGTTCCGTGGTCCATTGGTCTAAGCGGTTTCCCCTATTTTGCCTTCTGTCCGCCAATGCCGGGCCCCGGGTTCGAATCCCACCAGAGACCAATATTTTTTTTTAATGACATACACTTTTTTAAACAGAATTTCTTATCCTAAACTAATTCTTTACCATTTATATAAGCGTTTGACACATATTTACAAATTACTATTTTTAATGCACCATCTGGTTGCGAGTCGCTTTAACTCGGAAGAAACATCAATTTGATCATCCAAAAGTTTGGATCCTGATCAGACATCATCAGACTCAGCATCTGGGGTTTTTATAATTAGTTGGTGCAATATCATCAGAGTGACACACAGTTTAAAACCAGATCAGGTTCAACATTTGCGGGACCTGATCTGGATCCAAACTGTTTGTACAGGTCTTCAGTTGTATTCAAACTGTTAAAACCTTTTCAACCCTAAATATCTCATTTGGATATTTATAACCGTTTTGGGCTCTTCTAACAAACGTTTTAAACCAGTCTACTGTTGCAATTTTGCTATCACAATAAAAGCCAATGAAATATATCAAACAGTGCAGATCCTGATCAGAGGACTCCTATAGGAGCCCTCTGATCTGGGTTTACACTGTTTGCACATGTAATCAGTGTTCTTTTTTAGGGCTGTAAGGTTGAAAGGGTAAAGCACACTTGAGGTTACCATAAGAATGTTATATTACAATGTACCAACAAAATTAGCATAAAACCCATCCTTTAACCAGCCAATAAAGATTCATAACAACTTTAAATTAGGGAAAAATAAAATTAAACCATTCTGCTTTTGAATTCCTTATTTAAATTTCAAAGGAGAAATCTCTTCTTATATATGTAGCATCAAGACACAGGGGATCTATGTAGTTTAATCGACTATGAAGTGGGTTTTTTAATGGTTGGTCATACAAAGGATATAAATTTATATATACGTAATTATATATGGTTAAATTGCAGCTGTCTTCCCGCTCTATAAAACAGTCACACCGATGTAGGGTCATTCATTCATGAATGATTTCTCATTTTACAAGACAGGTGACCACTTAATGCAGATCAAAAGTAATGCAGAAAGCTACAGATTTCTGTATTACTTTCGTCCTGTGTTAAGCTGCCACTTATCTTTAAAATATACATTTTCTTGTCACTGAATTGTCTCCTCATACTTTATTTACTGTAGTTTGAAAATTAATTTACATATAAACTATGCAGGTGTATTGGTAATCAAAGAATGCAGAACAGAACAGTGTCACAATGAGGCTGATTTAACCCTTATACTGCGGTTAAATCGTCTGCTTCGAAATTGTCGTCTGCAATATTTGTTAAATCTAGATTTATACAATTTTTTAAGTAAAGAAACCTAAAAGCGAGTGTCAAACAGTCTGGTTCCAGATCAGACGCCGCATTACGTGGCGTCTGATCTGGAACCAAACTGTTTGCAAAATTCAATAAAGTGGCGACCAGCAGGCAAAGGGTTAATGTCACAGGTGAATCTAGGTTTATAATCAACACTCCACAAAGATTATAAAGTACTGCGATCCATTTTCTTTTCCTTTTGATATGTACATATAATTTGGAGCATTCAATATGCTTTTAGGGAAACCTGATAATGATTACATTTGTAAACAGTTTGGTTCCTGATGAGACATCACATTATTCTGCCTCTAATCAGGATCCAAAATGATCAATTTTAGAAAATAACTTTATGAAAAATCATATGTTACATAACAGTAGCAGATAGCAAATTGCTGGGTAATTTTTTTGTCTGTCAAAATTGTCATCTGCAGCTGTTCTAAACATAGATTTTTCAAAATTACTGCTTAAAACAGGGTCAGGGTATTCAACAGTTCGGATCCTGTTGAGACACCGCTTTATGAAGCGATTTACCAAGATCCAAACTGTTTGAAAGGTTGATCTTCCATGCAAAGAGTTGATTATGATTAGACCTTTGCAATCATTTTGGATCCATATAAGACCAGGGCTCCAGATAAGAGGTAGTTATTTCAACAAATCCAACATTTTCTCACTCTTTATAGAACCAAATCCTATGGTGTTACTACTCATTAGAATCGTCTCGAAGAGACGATTCTAATGAGTAGTTACACCATAGGGTTTAATTAAGAAATAAAGATTTTAGTATTTGAAAAACTACACTTATCTGGTGCTCTGAAGACACCACACTACGTCTCCTCAGGATCAAAACTGTTTGACACAATGACCCCTTTTTGAAAATAATTTTCGAAAAATATAATATTAGAACAGCAGCAGACGGCAAATTGTAGCAGACCACAATACTCCTTCCAATAAAAAGACTAAAGCATGGTGTGACTGTATCAAGTTTATTGATAGTGAGAAGACTGTGACACAATTCAAATGAGTCATGAATGAAACTGCACTTCATTTGTCCCAATAAAACTCGCCAACAAAAGAGAACCATACCACATTGAATCAATAGACTTTATCTTCAAAAGAAGGGCTATTTAAACAAAAACTTTATCCATTTAACTCTTAGCATGATAGAGGTGAAATTGTGATTACCTTTCCTAAACAGTTTGGATCCTGATGAGACGTGGCATATTGCGGCATCTCATTTGCATCCAAACTATTTAATTTGCCACTCTGATCCTGTTTGGAAAAGAAATAACTTCTATTCTTCGAAATTTAGCAGACAACAATTGTTGCAGACGACAACATTATACTTAGCGACAAAAGTGTTTGAACTTTCCCCATTTTCAACCCTTATACTGCTTTCCTTACTCTTCAAATACTTTTCTAATTTAGTTTTTATGCCATTTACAGCTAATAGACCTGCAGACATGGTCCAGTGGTAGCACACTCAACCGCGGAATCAGGGGCCGTGAGTTTGATCCTCTACTGGACCAAATTCCTTTGGATGAGACTTTATAAATAGAGGTCTGATGTATCTGTGCTTTACACTGGGCACCCAAAAAGAATCATCTATCTATAATAAGAGTATATGGCATTGCATCCGGATTTTCTGTATCTACTCCCCTCTCTCTGGGCCGTCCAATTAGCCCTTTGATTGGAGAAACAGACTTTAACAAACCAGCCAAACCTACAGCTAACAGCGAAAACAATGGCAATGCAGAGGGCTTGTCATGGGCATTTGTACCAATATCAATTATTTTTCTTCAGTGAAATTGCCAATTAAATACAAAATTGAAATAAAATATAGCAGAAAACATTCATAAAGTTGACAATATGATGTCAGAAACAGAGGTTGAAGACTTCAAGTTCATCACTACATAAACATGAAGTTTCAAACAGTAATGGATCCTGAATTATGAATACTGTTCCATCTGATCTGGATCAACACTGCTTTCAAAATCTCATTAAAGTAGTGCTTACAAGAAATATTTGTATCTGCAACAACTGTCATCTGCTACCATTCAGTTTCTTAACTCTTTCCTCCCTAAAACTTCAAATGGACAATCCCAGTTTCCATTTAAGTCTAGTCCATTTCTGACTTTTAAGGGTTGTTTTTATCAATATTTTGTATTATTACAAACAGTGAAGACCCAGATCAGAGGGCTCCGTAAGGAGCCCTCTGATCTGGGTATTCACTGTTTGCATGGGACAATGCACTTTTCACATGTATACTGTTTGAAAAAGACGCCTAAATGCGGGACTAGGGTTCAAAGGGTTAAAGTAGAATTTGATAAAATTTCTTCAAGTGTAATAGGGTCAGAGTGTCAAACAGTTTGGATCCTGATGAGACGCCGCGTTACGCGGCGTCTCATCAGGATCCAAACTGTTTGCTTAAGTAATTCAGTTTCATCATTAAGTGTGTAAAGTGTAAACACAAGTAGGGGTAAAAAAATTCTCACCTTTATCAAAATGCCTTGCCCTACACACTGTTACAATCCTTAACTTGAACTTGACTATTAATTCCACACAACTCCCTTATTTTTTCACGCAACTATTTCCATGCGACTCATTGAGAGCAACGTTTACTGGTGTTATTTTTTGTCTGTCAGAACACGCTGCCACTCACATTCGCCTCCTGACTGAGACTGTTGCATGAAAAGGCAGTCTTGAAAATCAATCCGTACAGCAACACTTGTATACAATATCTCAGCCCGTTTTCTTTGTGACTAAACACCAAACATTGAGGGGCTCGGTTATACAGGCTCCAACAAAAGTCATGCTCTGTACTAGACCCATACACTTTCGCTACCAGTAGTTCATAGCATTAAATTCATTCAGTGTGAATGAATCACCTTTATTCCATTGATATACTTTATCTCATAACCTGGACAGGAGACAACTTAACCCTTTTCCCCATAGAAGCGCCTTTTAGCGGATATGATTTATTCATCCGCTGAAGAATATAGTTCCAATTTAATCAGCCATGACTATATAGTATAGGGATTATTTTCTATATTTTAGCACATGGAAGCTTAAAGCTGGCTGAAAGTAAAGCAGAATGTGCCTTAAGGCGCATTCTGCTTTACTTTCAACCTGCTTTAAGTGGTCAACTACCTTCAATACTAGAAATAGGCTATCAGGTAAAGGGTTAACCCATTACCCCATTAAATAATTATGTATTTTTACGCATTTAATTTATTCATCCACAGAAGAAATAAACTCCAACTTATACATACAGTCATAAGTATTGAGCATAATGGTTATTTACTATATTCGAACAGATGGTAGATTAAAGCAGGCTGAAAGTAAAGCAGAATGTGCCTTAAGGTTTGTTCTGCTTTACTTGCAGTCTGATTTGAGCTTCCATCTGCTAGGATGTAGAAAAAATTCTTATAGTACAGAGATATATGATTGTATAAAGTAGCAGAGCACCAGATAAGGGTAGTTTTTCAAAATTAAAAACTTTATTTCTGAATTAAACCCTATGGTGTCACTACTCATTAGAATCGTCTCTTCGAGACGATTCTAATGAGTAGTAACACCATAGGATTTGGTGCTAAAAATAGTGAGAAAATGTGGGATTTATTGAAAAAACTACCTCTTATCTGGAGCCCTGAAGTAGAACTATTTTCTGCAGTGGAGGAATAAATTAAAAGTGTAAAAAGATACATTGGGGTAAAGGGTTAAACTTTACTTCTTCCCATTATAATGAGCAGACTAGAAGCTGTGATATATTGATATAATAAATCTACTGAACTTTAATATGCATGAATTATTTTACATAAGGTTATTTCAGCATTTGCAAATATAATTTCACATTAGACTGCATTAGATAAATATTAACCGTTATCCTGATGAAGGTCACCAGACTAGTATTAACCCTTTTGCAAACAGTTTGGACCCAGATCAGACGCCGCGTAATGCGGCGTCTGATCTGGATTCAAACTGTTTGTCACTCACAGTCAACTTTTTGTTCAGTTTAAAAAAGAACAACACTAAATTTGATTTTTTTTTCTTCACAGACAACATATTGGAAGCAGACGACAATGCAGTAAAACAATTTAACCCATTAACCCATAAATATGCCTTTTTACGCCTTCCACGTTCCAATTTACACAATTTTGAATATGTACCATAAGAAGTATTTTCTATATTCGAGCATGTTTTGTTTAAAGTAGGCTGAAAGTATAGCAGAATGCGCCCAAGGCCTGCTTTTAAGTGGTCTCCTGTCTTCAAAACTTAAGAAACAATGGTTTTACCCTTACACTGCTCACTTATCAAATGGACTCTTCCACTTTCTGAATAATGACCAATTTACATCGACTCTTGAGGGATGTGTCCCTAAAATATTTGAAATTATGGCAAACTGAGTGCAGTCACCCTGATCAGAGGTGAACTGCTGGAAATGTTGTCAGATTCCAGGGGTCCACAAACATTTAAGAGGGATCTGAACTGTTAGCAAATGTTCTAATATAGTAGCATGTTCAATTACCACTGTTTACTGTTTAGGTTAGCAGTTTGTTATTTCCAAATAAGCGTAACTAATTATTTTCATTGCAAACAGTTTGGAGCCATGTCAGACGCCGGATAACTCGGCGTCTGATCAGGCTCCGAACTGTTTGCCACTCAGATTAAAACTGGTAGTCAGAATTGTTCAAAATTTTCTATATTTCATTGCAATGCATTTGCATTTGAATGGAAGAATAACATTTCTCCACTGTATTTCAGACCTGTAGCCAACTCGCAATTGATGGCTATCAACGGCCATCGATTTCCTTACTGAACTCATGGCAGGTCTCTATTGTTGAAAGAGTTGAAACTTGTCAACC
Source organism: Gari tellinella (assembly GCA_922989275.2). Taxonomy (NCBI): domain Eukaryota; kingdom Metazoa; phylum Mollusca; class Bivalvia; order Cardiida; family Psammobiidae; genus Gari; species Gari tellinella. Next base: position 21,954,246 of record OV277858.1, read on the forward strand.
AGTTTAAAGATTAATTATAACTATTAACTTCATAAATACATATTTTTACACCTTTGAGACTGATATATATCTACTCTAAAGAAAATAGTTTATTATGTAAACATCATGGATATGTACAATATGAAATATTTTCCATATCCTAGCAGATAGTATTGTAAAGCAGGCTGAAAGAAAAGCAGAATACGCCTTAAGGTGTATTCTGCTTTACTTTCAATCTGCTTTAAATGGTCACCTGGTCGCTGTTCATGATATTCTTCTCGCTATGGAACGGAAACCTAGCGCTCGCTGTGCTTGTTGAACAATAGGAAAGGGACACCTAGTGCTCACCAGAGTGTGCTGTAACACTAGCAACTTTTTCACTCCCCTAGCGCTCGTCGAGTAACTTCGTTCAAGAGCGAGGGACCGTCCACTCGAAAACACAAAACTCGCGGGAATAATTTCAGTTTGCCATTTTCTCAAGACAGGAAAGACAACTCCTATTAATCTACCAAATTACTCCCCTTTGATATAAGAACAAAGAAGGGGTATTTGGCGCTTTTGGTAAATATGAAATTGAATTTTTACCAAGAAACAGACAATTTTCTTATAAAGTTTATATCATGTTATATCCTTGCTTTTCACATAGGGTTTCTATGGTAATCATAGGAATTTTCATGGTAAACAAGTTCATTTTTAAACCGAAAGTAAACAATATACACTGCGTTCGTCTGTCACAGCGAGTACATTTGTTTGCCAACACAAAACAATACACACTTAATTATCACGATATCAGATTTGTTATCAGTTAAAACAATTTGAACAGTAAAGAAACATGATATATGCAGTCTAGTATGGGAAAGTTTTTGAATTGATTTAAGCTACTACACATTCAAATATATGATAATGTGGCAAAGCGCATGCACTGGCACTGACCCACGCTGTGTTAAAATATTGTAAACGTGTTTAGGGAAAGTTTGTAAGTGGCTCTGTAAGCGGAAGATATGTTGAACATGCCTCAGTCTTCAAAAGTAGAAACAGGCTATGAGGTACAGGGTTAATGAGTCTTTACAAAGTGACTGGGTATCGTATGATTGTTTGAAATTGACAGTGTTATGATATCTGGGTTTATGAAAGGGGCAGGGTTCCAGATAAGGGGGATCGAGTAAACTGAACAAATCCAGCATTTTCTCACTTATTTCAGCACCAAACCCAATGGTGTTTCTACTCATTAGAATCGTCTCTTCGAGACGATTCTAATGAGTAGTGACACCATAGGGTTTAAATCAAAACTAAATATTTCATTTTTTGAAATACTCCACTGAAGGGGTTAATCATGGTATATCATTTTAAATTCAAATGACTTCAAATTAACTGTTACAACATTCGAAGCATTCATAAAAGAACAACCCTACTATTCTGGAGACCAGTATTATGTTTATTTTGCAAACAGTGTAGACAAAATCTCTGAAACTCCTTAAGGAGCCCTGTGATCAGGAGCTATACTGTGTTTACACTAAGATATTCAATCCTGCAAAGAAAGGTTTAACTCATAACTGTAACACCAGTGACCACAGACAGTAATCTCCCAATGCAACATGATTACACATACACCGTTGGTAACAGACTTTTCAGTCAGCCTGTAGCGAGAATTTTTATCACCTAGCCAAGACTTTTGAAGCTCATAAAAACTGTTTGTGAATGACATAATGTAAAAAGCAGCTGGGTTTTCGCAGATCACTTACACTGGCGTGGAATAAGCGAGGCAGGGGGATAGAAAAGGCCTCTTGTCGACAGCAGAGGCCAGCTGATAACATCTTTACAATCTCTACAATAGGTGAAAGTAGAAAGTTAGCCCTGGAGCCAGGCAGTCAAACTAGAACTCAAGTACAAAACTCTGAAAAACAAACTCTTCTCAATTGAAGAAACTATTCAGCTGAAAGGGGTTTTCTGTTACTAAGCCCTTTACCCTATGGCCTGTTTCTAGTCTTGAAGACAGGTGAACACTTTAAGCAGGTTGAAAGTAAAGCAGAATGTGCCTTAAGGCACATTCTGGCTTTCAGCCTGCTTTAAGGACCATCTGCTAGGATAAAGGAAATATTTAAATCTTATGATGCATCATTCATGACGTAATAAATTGGAAATTTTTTCATCAGTGGAGTAAATTAACGTCCTAAAAAGGCACATGTATGGTGTAATAAGTTAAGAAATTGAAGGAAGCGTAAATGCAGGACAACAGTTATGTATTAAATGAACAAGAAGTGTTTCAGAAACACTCTTTTTTAATTTTATTATGCCCCCCCCCCCCCCCCTCCCCCACCATCACAATTTCAAATTTTAACCTTTTGACCTCTGTGAACTTGACCTTGGACCCGACATGTCTATGATATTCCTCTCAATTAGAGCAACATGCATACTAAACATGAAGTCCTTATCAGGTAAAAGATTATGGCTGTTTTAAATATTTCACCCATTGACCTTGACCTTTGACCCGATATGCCAAAACCTGCATATTCTTATACCTTATTCAGTATTCATATGAGCAAAACATTCACCATGTATTGAATGTATATTGGTTATAGCTCATAAGTAATTGCCAATATTAAGGTAGCGGAATGAATTTGACTTTTTGTCCTCTGTGACCATGACCATTGACTCAACATGTCTGAAATATACATTTTCAAATTTCTCTTAATTAAAGCAATATGTATACCAAATATATAGTTCCCATCATATGAGGGTAAAAGGTTATTGCCATTTCAAATGTCTGATCTTTTAACAGCTGTGACCTTGACCATACATGCCCAATATCTGCATATATATATTCCTCTTTATATGGGCAAAATATACACCATGTATTAATTTTGTATAGGTTCTAGTTCAAAAGTTATTAATTGCTATTGTTATGGTTGCAAATAAATTTGACCTTTTGACTTCTGTGACCTTGACCATTGACTTAACACATGTAAAATATAGATATTTAAATGTCACTTAATTAGGGCACATGTAAACCAAATATGAAGTCTTTATCACTATAGGGTCAACGGTTCTTACCATTTCAAATATTTTGACCTCTGTGACCTTGACCCGACATTCTAAAAATCTACAATCTCATATCTTTATATGGGCAACATATTAGCAAGTATTAACTTTTTATTGGTTGAAGTTCAAAAGTTATGGTCAACTTTAAGTTTGTGAATGAATTTGACCTTTTGACCTCTGTAACCTTGTCCTTTGAAATGACATGCCAAAAACCTGCAATCTCATATACCTCTTCAAACGGGCAACACATGTGCCATGTATTGAGTGTGTATTGCTTGTAGTTAAAATGTTATGGCCAACGTTAAAATTGTGGACAAATTCATCTGGATCTACACTGTTTTCAAAGGGTAATAACCGAGCAAACTTTCTTCTAAAACTGACTTAATGTACCTGTTTATAACCTGCTGATTGCTGTCAATTCTAATTTAACCCATTGTATGCTGGGTAATATTTGGCGGCCATTTTAAAATGTCGTCTGCAGCGGGTATAACTCAAATAATTGCAAAAGATTTTAGCAGTTTCTGATAGAGTATTAAATTAGCTGCAAACAGTTTTGATCTCAGATCAGGCGCCCCACAATATGGGGCCTGATCTGAGATCAAAACTGTTTGCCTAGAGGTACACCTAAAAGTGTATCCCGCATAAAATGGGTTAACTCTGCAGTTAATTATTTCTGAAGTACCCCTTATAATTCAAGAATGATTATTAAAATACAGTCACACATGTGATAATCAACCACTCATTCAAGAAGTCGCAGGATGTTTAAATACAAGGAATCAACCGCTTAATGAGCTTTCTGCATTATTTGTATCCTACATTAAGCAATCAATTTATCTAATACTATGTGCAATTTCAGTGTCTAATATCTTATGGTCTTGATATTCTTTAATTCAAGTTAGACAGTCATGATTAATGAATTTGATCAACAAATAGTTGAATCTTTGGCATGCTGACAGGTTTTCCACAAACATACATATCTCAAGCAATGCTCAGATTTGATTTGTTAACCACAACGTCATCAAAGTTTGATACAGTTTGGATCCAGATGAGACATCAAGTTTCTAAATGGTATCTGAATGGGACCCTTTATCTGTAATGCCTCGCTCACATTTGCTGCGGCTGCCGTACGGCGGCCGCACGGCTAATCATTTCTACGGCGAGTAGCAATTCCCCGGCCGCCGCAGAATTCCTACGGCCGCCGTGTGTTGCGCTCACATTTGCTGCGGCTGCCGCGCGGCGAGATTTTATTTTGGTGGGGTTAAAAAATCTTGGCCAACGTACGGCCGCCGTGCGGCTGCCGTACGGTGACCGCACGTATGGCCGCCGTACGGCCGCCGTGGAAGTCCCACCAGATACCTTGCAACCAAAATGCTGCTCCTGCTACACAGCTTGGTTTTGCTACATGTTCACACAGCTTATATCAGTCCAGCAACACCATGAACTCAAAGGACACATTTGGACAGCATTTAAGAAGATCTAAATCCATTTTTAGATAATAATCATGTTTTACATATATGATCAAAAGTACAAATGCTCAATAGGGAAATTAACAATCGAGTTACGGCGGCCGCACGGTGGCCGTACGGCAGCCGTAGAACCACTCTGCAGCGTGTGTTTCTACGGCCGCCGTAGAAATGAAAAAATGTTATAACTCCGCGTTATAATTCTACGGCGACCTCTACGGCCTGTAAGATATTGGGATACGCCGTGCGGCTGCCGTACGGCCGCCGCACGGCCTCCGTAGAATCTCTACGGCCGCCGTAAGATTCTCTCGATTTCACGTCTCTGCGGCCGCCGTACGGCCGCCGTAGAGCAAATGTGAGCGCACTATAAGCCACAGTGATAATAATGCCCTTCACATGCTAAAGATTAATTAATCAAATTAAAACATTTCTCCTGCAGTAGTATTTCAAAAACTAAAATCTTTATTTCTGCTTTAAACCCTATGGTGTCACTACTCATTAGAATCATCTCGAAGAGACGATTCTAATGAGTTGTAACACCATAGGATTCGGTGCTAAAATGAGTCAGAAAATGTTGGATTTGTTCAGTTTACTTCCCCCTTATCTGGAACCCTGATTTACCTCCTTTTAATCAGTATTCTATGGCTTTTTTCTAGTTTTGAAAGCAGGTGACCACTTAGAGCTGTTTGAAACTTTGAAATTAAAGCAGGTACATTCTGCTTTATTTTTCAGCCTGCTCTAAGCTACCAACAGCTAGGACATAGAAAATATTTCTTGTGGTACTTATTCATGACTGTAACATAATAAAGTGGAAATATATACTTCTCTATATGTTTTAAATATACAATCAAAGAGACTGCTTGAATCAAAACAAGATGCTAAATTACTATCATGCATCTGATCAGGATCCAATTTTTGCTAAGGGCAAAAACAACAGTGACTCTGATCCCCATGCCAAACGGGTGAACAGTTTTCACAGGCAACTCGGTTCATGTCTGCTCGAGCAGAGACCATAACTATGACATATAGTGCATTGATTTTTTTACTATTGACACATGCGTCCTGTTGACACAACTGCACCGAGGTAAACAAAAGCATGCAAAGCCCTGGAGCCCATATTGTACTCAGCCCTTTCATCTTTACCATGTGCATGCTGGGCTCCAAAACAAGAAATCAACTAAACATTTCAATTTTTTTTTTCATGTCTGCATGACACCCTACAGTGTGACTACTCACTTATCCCGTTACCTCGATACATGTACAGTAAAACCTCTCTACAACAACCACTAAAGTGAGATCATTTATCAGGTGTTTTCGACAGGTGACTGCTTAAAGCATGGTGACAGTAAAACAGAAAGCTCCTTTAGGAGCTATCTGTTTTACTGTCACCTTGCTTTAAGCTGTCACCTGTCATTCATACAATCAATTAGCCCTCGTTTTAGTGGCAATTATAGAGAGGTTTTACTGTAATATTTTTCAAGTTTTGAAGACATGTCACTTGTGACCCTTTAAAGCAGGTTGAAAGTAAAATGGAATGTGCATTCAAGCACATTCTGCTTTACTTTCAACCTGATTTGAGCTACCAACAGTTAGGATATAGAAAACATTTCTTATGTAAATGTATTCATGATTGTTTAAATTGGGACAATTTTCTTCAGCAGTGGAGTACAGAAAGGCATAAAAATGTGTATCTATTGAGTAATAGGATTTGATGGATCAATTGAAGACTTACAATATTTTCTATTTCATGTTTGCAAGAAACCCCATAGTGTAACTAGTCATTAGAATTGTCTTTTGATGTATTTGATACAGAGATCATAATAGTTGTCAAAAAAACGCCTCCATAGCTTAGTGGTAGAGCATCAACTTGCAGTGTGGGAGATATAGGGTTCAATTCCCGGCCAAGTCAAACCAAATACTTAAAAACTGGCAGTAATGGCTTCCCTCCTTGACGCTCAGGATTTCAGGTTAGCATTACTACTGGTTTGTTGGTGTCAGGATAAAGTGAATAACCGGTTACAGTCCCTGGTGCATCTTATAACTGCCCCTTCTCATAATCATCAATCTTGATGTTATGTATAAGTATCTTAAGAAATATTTTCTATATTCTAGCAGATTATAGCTTGACCCATTACCCCATAAGTAAACCTTTTTACGCTTTTAATTTATACCTATACTGAAGAAAATAATTCCATTTTATACAATCATGAATGAATTAGTTTCTATACAGTAAACCTTGCTTATAACGAACACCTCGGGACCTCAAAAAAGTGTTCGCTATAGCCGAAGTTTGTTATAACCGTATAGTGAACTAGTATGCGATAGGCGAGGTTAGAATAACGAACTGATTGGACTTATAACAAACACCAGACATGTACATGTACTTGTGTACATGTGTAAACCTATGCTATAATGTGTTTAAATGAAACATTGTAAATTTGGCAAACAAGAATATTTATGTTTTAACGAAATAGTATTTCAGTAATTTGCAACTTCGTTTACCTTCAACATGACAGCTCGTGCGAAGGTAGTCTTATTTTCATTGTTTATCGGACAAAACCTTGACCACTGGTCACCATTTGCATTCTTGCCTCAGTTTCGTGTTAGGCTAAAAATACATTCACTTTCGAAAAAAACCCTAACATGCATGTGACTGAAATACCGAAAAGGAGGATTACGGGGTAACATATAACTAATATTACACTTGACAAAACAATATGTTTAATCAATCAATCAACAACTTTACTTGGAGGAATAAACAGAGAGATCATTTGTAGATATTTCTTTATATAGAATAAAGAAGGGTAAGATTCGGAGATGTTAAAACTGTTCATTATAACCGAGGGTACGTTATAACCGAGTTCGTTATAAGTGAGGTTTACTGTACTCTAGCAGATGGTGGCTTACAGCAGGCTGAAAGTAAAGCAGAATGTGCCTTTAAGTGCTTAAAGTAGTCATCTATCTTCAAGACTTGGAACAGGCTATTGGTTAATGGGTTAAAGCAGGTTGAAAGTAAAGCAGAATGCAGCTTAAGGTGCATTCTGCTTTACTTTCAACCTGCTTTAAGTGGACACCTATATTGAATACTAGAAAAGGATATGGGGGAAAAGATTTAAAGTTGCCACCTGCCTAAATTTTTATTTTTTTATTTCATATAGTGGCTGTTGTGGTACTAGAGAGGTTTGACTGTATTTCTAGAGACAGGATCTGTAAGACAAACAGTTTAGATCCTCATCAGACACCACATTAACCCATTACCCCATATATACACCTTTTTACGCCTCTAATTTATTCCTCCTCTTAAGAAAATAGTTCCAATTTATATACCCTTGAATATATATCATAAGAAATATTTTCTATTTTCTAGCAGTTGATAGTTTAAAGCAGGCTGAAAGTAAAGCAGAATGTGCGTTAATGCACATTCTGCTTTACTTTCAACCTGCTTTAAGTGCTCATGTATCTTCAATATTAGAAACAGGCTATGGGGTAATGGGTTAATCAGTGTCTGATCTGGATCCACAGTGACAGGATCTGTAAGACAAACAGTTTAGATCCTCATCAGACACCACGTTAATCAGTGTCTGATCTAGATGCACACTACGGATACAGGTGCAAGTCAAGTCAGCATGGCAGTTAACAAGTTGATGAGTTTTTACTTCTCAAATGTCATCTGCTAATTTGATTTTTGTATGTTCTTCTATATGTTTGTATTGCTAATATAACATTTTGAAATGATCTCTGCATGCTAGCTTCTTTATAATTGTACAAATACAATCAAAATTGTTTTTCAGAATATTTTAGATCCAGATTAGACAATGAGTTAATATATAACTAGCACAGAGCTGAGTCAGATAAGGGGAGTACATGTATTTCAAAAACTGAAATCTTAATTTTTGTATTAACCCTATGGTGTCACTACTCATTAGAATCGTCTCGAAGAGACGATTCTAATGAGTAGTAACACCATAGGCTTTGGAGCTAAAATGAGTAAGAAAATGTTGGATTTGTTCAGTTTACTCGATCCCCCTTATCTGGAGCCCTTAACTAATCACAACACGCTTTCAGAAGAATATGTTTTTCAGCATCATAAAGGCAACCAACAATCCAAAGCCCCCAGACTTAATCAAAGTGCACAAAAAACATCAAGCTTCAAAGGCCCTTGTCGGTAGCAATCTGTTTCACGTTTCACAAGGTATTATTAATATTGCAATTATAATCATGTGCATTTATCGAATAATTCTGCAGTTATTGAATAACGTGTCAATAAAACACCGGGTTTTCTGAATTCTTGCTTAACACTTGAGCTGAACAACAAATATTTATGGCTCGCCACATGCTATGAGATAAACCATATGAGAGAAGACTCTTTGGTCTAGGGAATAATCTGCCGGAGTTGTAACACAGGGGTCACATGTTCAATCCTCACTTTTTCTTTCTCACAAGGTATAAACTAAGGTCTCATTTAGACAACTTTAATATGAAATAAGGCATGGCCTTCAATGGGGTTTACCCACGATCGTTTTTAAAATCTGGAAACAGAATTAAAGAAATTGATCTCTAATATTTGTATATGAGTCAATATTTTTTATGTAACAAAATCATGTCCTTGTAAATTTTTGAAAGATCATACTCGGACAAGGGATAATTGTCATCTTAAACTAATACTTACGTGTTTATATTCACATTTTATCAAAAAAAGTGCAAGAGATATGCAGAATCTTTTAACTATTTGACATTGAAACAGCTGAAAAGTCAGTTTTGCAGTGTCCCTAAAGTAGTTATTTTGATTGAATCAATAGACTTTCTATGAAATATCTGAAATATTTCAGTAGTGTGCCAATATAGGTAACTTTAACTATATCTGACTTCATATAAACCATAAAATTGTGGGAATTCCTCAGTTTAAATACCTTTTTTTTTTATTGTTAATCACTCTACCTGGAATCCTGTTCAGTGATGTAACAATTGCCAATTATAGTTAAGTACAGAGTTGCTTTCCTTAGGTATTTATAGCAAAACATCTCCATTTTGAAGAGTGAGCATTGAGGCAACAATGGCAGAAAGAATTTGTAAGATCGTGATTTGAAATAAGGAATCACTGACCATTTTAGTACTGAGGCTGGTACCATACATTTTGAACACTTCCTTGATGTAACGATGTATTATTCTGCCTTTGACTGCAATAATCATTATTCTCTTTTTGCACAAAATGTATGCATTTGAGATATGATAAATTGTGTCATAAGGTTCCAGTATTTAGTGTAAATTAGTATGGTTAGAATGTCATTTAGGTGAAATACATCCTTGATGTAACGATCCTTGATGTAACAGTGAAATTTTGTTACATAAAGGACCAGAAACGGTTATTTCAAGGAAACCAGAGACCAAAAATTAATAAAAGAAAATATCTTTCAAGTAAACGGGTATTTTACATTGAAATGAATACTTTTTATAAGGGGCAGCATGTGATGAAAGAAAAAAAAAGCTGCTTTTGCTTACTAGTATTAGTCACCGGACAAATCCTGTTAAACGTATGTTACATCAAGGAGGTGTTTCGTTACATGAAGGAAAACAGCTGTAAGATATTAATAAAATAGGAAAACTTTATACAGAATTTTAAAATTCACTTTTTGAAGTTGGTAGACATTATTTCAACAGTTATTATTATGGAAATCATTACATATTCTTCCTAAAACTTTGCTATTTTCCTTAGCTGTTACATCAAGGAAAATATATTGTTACATAAAGGAAAGTTACAATGTTACATAAAGGAAAACAAATTGCAAAACAGTTCAATATTTTCATTTTTATGTTGGATTAGTAAATACCTAAACTTTTCCATTTATTTTTTACAAGAAACTAAACATATGGCATATATTTTGTATTGTAAGCCTTTATTTCAGAGCCTAATTTGTGTTACATCAAAGAATTAATATATCTATATATTTTCTGTAACACATTTATACTATTTGTTGCTTCTTATAAGCTACAGTAACCCAAAGTCTTTAAAAATAAGTGCAAACTAGACAGGAAATCCTGATTCATGTATTCTGCTCATTGTTGGATATATCATGCATCCGTTTTCATTTAGAAATTGGCAAATCAAGTACACACTGATATTGTAATCCTCGCTGTTACAATATAAATTCAGTGATGTAACAGGAATGTAAAATTATAGTTGCATAGGTATTTTAGTTCCCGAAATGAATGTCATAGTAAAGCATTTATACTTGAAGAGACTACATGTATACTAAGTTGGCATTCAAACTCTTCTTTAAGGTTTATGAATCAGAAGAGTCATTTATTTCCTTAATGTAACATAGTTGCTTCTTTACTGTAACAGCCTGTCGCTAATAATATGGAATAACTTTCAAATAACCCTAGTTTTGATACTAAGTAAGCAATGGCTAATCAGTGTAATAAAATGTTTAATTGTTTTATTTACAGTTTGTTAATGTTTATCAAACTTTTGACGTTTGATATATCTTTGTATTTTCCTTAATGTAACATTGCTGTAGCTGCAGATTCCTTGATGTAACCATCTTCTTTTTAACAAATAAAATTCACAGGCAATGGCAGTTTGGTGTAACTTTTGCTCTAAATGATTGTATTTATTATACTACAGCATGGACTATCAGAGGAATCATGTTCAAGTTCTGAATGTTTTGTCAGTGTGAAAACAAAATGTCAATTATGACAGTTTTTTAGGCGCAAACCGTACATGATCGGAAAATAAAATCAGCTGATATAATTTGCATAATTTACTATTAAGGAAATCTATTAGATGCTATTTATTGTGATGAAACCCTTAATAAAATTGTTTTGATTCATTTAATGACATTGTACTTGTTTAAAGGATTGTTACATCAAGGAAATAGTTTTGCAATGGTGTTAAATATACGCCACACCTCTACAACCTGGGTACATTTAAGCCCCTTATGTAACATATTTCCACATTACAGACATGCATGGTGCTATAGTGTAAGCCATTAACCTCAGAGAGAATATCAAAATAATCTCATCCTTGACATCAGAATTGTTACATAAAAAAATATTGACTCATATACTCAGCCAAAAAAAAAAGTACCCACTGTTGTATTCTAAATTATCAGCGTCACATAAATACTGCATTTATTTTTTGCTTTATAGAAAATTGCAGACGACATGATATCGATCTCATTGTGGCTAAATAACTGGCAAATTGTAGTGACAAGAGCCGTATACGGCCCTAAATCGCTCACCTGGAAACCGTTGATGTAAATGTAACATACCTTGGAAAGCTGAGAAATTATGACAATACTATTGTGCCAATTGCTGATTGGATGATGCTGAGTGCAAACTATCTTAGCTCAGGGTACTGTGGTTTCAGACAAGAAGATTTTTAAAAGTTTTTATTGAACAAATCTATTTTTAGCTCCTGTGACCTAGATATGCAATGGACCGGAACCATTTGAACAATATTGATAAAGTACCTCTAGAAGTTACACCATGTCAAATATCAAAGTTCTAGCTATTTAGTTTCAGTGAAGAAAAGGTTTGTTGATTTCAGTCTATATCTCTATGTAAATTTGTGACCCCGGAACGGGGCCATTTCTGACCCCAGGGACATAATTTGAACAATCTTGATAGAGGACCTGAAGATGATGCTTTGTGCAAAATATCTAAGCTCAGTGTACTGTGGTTTCAGACAAGAAGATTTTTTTAAGTTTTTATTGAAAAAATCTATTTATAGCTCCTGTGACCTAGATATACAGCGGACTGGAACCATTAGAACAATATTGGTAGAGTGAATATCTACAAGTTAAACTATGCCAAATAGCAAAGCTCTAGCCATATTAGTTTCAGTGGATAAGAGGTTTGAAGATTTCACAATATAACTCCATGTAAATTTGTGACCCCTGGGGCGGGGCCATTTTTGACCCCAGGGACATAGTTTGAACAAACTTGATAGATGACCTGAAGATGATGCTTTGTGCAAACTATCTAAGCTCAGGGTATGTGGTTTCAGACAAGAAGATTGTTTAAGTTTTTATTGAAAAAATCTATTTTTAGCTCCCATGACCTAGTTATGCAACGGAACGGCACCATTTGGACAATATTGGTAAAGTACCTCCAGAAGTTACACCATGCCAAATATCAAAGCTCTAGACATATTAGTTTCAGAGTAGAAGAGGTTTGAAGATTTCACTATATAACTCTATGTAAATTTGCAACGGATCGGAAATATTTGAACAACTTTCAAAGAGGACTATATAAGGATCATTCCTGACAAGTTTGGTTAAAATCCATCCAGTAGTTTAGGAGGAGGTGTGGTTTAAAGAAATTGTTGACGACGGACACATGACGTTAAAAATACTTCACATTGGCACTTTGTGCCAGGTGAGCTAAAAACAAAGGTCTAAAACTCTTTCGTCTGAAAAGAGCATTTTTGATTAGAAATGTTTTTCATAGAAGAAAAACAATGGTGCTCATATTCAGCAGCTATTTTTATTTCTTAAAGGAAATAAAATCACATTAGACAATCGTTCATTGCAATATTCAAGGTGTTATCAAGACTAGAAAGTCTTATAATACAAAATTACCTCTCTTTGATTTGAAATAAGAATGAACCTTAAGTGCATGTGTCATTCAATCTGTATGTTTTTACTGGAATACATTGGTGAACATATGAGCCTTTACAATCACAAACAAAACTGGAGTTGATATTACTTTAAAAGATATAGAGCTTTGAAATTTAACTTTTTTTATGCTAAGCAGTGAATTATAGAGTTTTCTCAGTATATTATACTGTTATAATCTTCAGTGAATTATAACATTTAGGAACTATTTTTCCCCAACCTAATTTTTTCTATTACAAATGTACCTCCTTTTAATTTGAATAATAATGCCAAACACTATTATTTCCCATGTAAAGTGTCTTCTGCTAAGTCAAGTTGTTGTTCAATAAGCTGTGATTTGCTCTTTTGAATGTTACTCATTAAAGCAAGAGCATAGCAAAATGGATATTAATGAAAGACATTGACTTTTTAAGGTTATGTGAGATGTTGGAAATGAAAATAAAACAGTTTGCCAAATTGGGTAATTATCCAAAACAGTTCAATCATATTTTTTCGATAAAAAAAGACTGTGTCCCAGATACACGAATGCAAAATATGAAAGTCCTAGGCCTACGCTACTGGTTCAAATGTTATAGACATTTAAAGATGTTTACAAAAGTAAGTGAAAGGTCGAGGTCACAAGGTCAAAGAGAGTTGTGTGGTTAGAAAGGTCTTGACTCAGGGAAGACAATTGCCAAGTTAAGAGGCTCAGTTGCATTAATCAAGAGTTATAGCCAAGGTTAAGGTTTTTGGTTAAATTTTGATTAAATAGGTCAAAGGTCCAGGTCAAGGTCACATGGTCAAATAGCGTTGTATGGTTGCAAAGGTCTTGATTCAAGAAATATACATACGAAAAAATGAAAGCCCTAGGCCTAAGGGTTTAAATGTTATAGACATTTAAAGATTTTTACAAAAGTAGGTCAAGTTCTAAAAGGTTTGTATGGTTGGAAAGGTCTTGCCACTGGGAAGACATATGCCAAGTATAAAAGGCACGTGTGCAATAATGCAAGAGATATAGCTAAGGTTAAGGTTTTTGGCACAGACAGACAGACAGATGGACAAACAAACAAACAGGACAAAAACGATATTACAGTTTTTGTCATGTCTGTTTGTTTGTTTGTTTTTCCGTTAGTATATGCCGGCGAATCATAGATTCTGGGTGCATAGAAAGTATCAATTGGTCATTGCCAAGATATCAGTTCAAGATATACTTTTATCTTTCTATATGATGTGATGAAGAATCTGATATCATATCATGCATTGTCAGATCTGTCTAGTGTAGTTTACAGACAGTTTACTGACAATGCCATTTTGAGAATGTTCATAATATGATAACAAAACAATGTCTTGACAGCAGCTTTAAGTGTCCATTGTCTCAATTCCTTTACTTTATCCTCCTTGGTCCACTTGTCTCATTATAATTTGTTAAACTGATGTCATCAGTTTTATCCATTTTTTGTCATTCATCCAATTATTTTGTCCTCTGCCGGTGTTGTTGAATTCATTTCTCTTCGGGCGGAATCATCCAAGCAAAAACACACAGCAAAGAACTCATCATAGTGATATTTACATAATGAGTTACTAAATGCATGCTTCTGAAGGGATAGGCTATCTCTCTTGTCCAATTACACAAAAACAGGTTGATGTGTTTATTATAGGTCTCAACATACCAGCAATTCTCCTGATTTGAAGTTGTGTTGACTGTAGAGTAAGTCAGTGCTGTTATCAATTTCAATTCCTGGCATTTTATATAGATTGGTGCAGAAACTGACAGATTAGGACATCACGGCTAAAAGATAATACCAGATATGTGTATTTAATCAACAGTTCAATACATTGCCATAAACAATCACCAAAGTCAGCGAATAGCATATTTTTTGTCTGTAGCTTCAAATTCAAATTCCCTACCTCTGTCAACTGCAACAAAACAGAGCAGCAGTAGATGCTAATCTTCCAACTTGTCCAATCATTCCATCAGATTTCTTTGCTAACACTAGGTCGCTTTAGAAGAAGTGCAAGCAGGCTCTCAGAAAGTGTTGAAAATGGTAACTGAGGTATTGCCAAGTTGTCACATGATACTGAATTGTCAATTTTTTAATTTTTCCAAGTCACATTATACTGATTTTTTACACATTTTTCAGTTTTTCAGGTGTGTTTTTTTAAGTATGTCCTGAAATACACTTTCTTGTTAATGGATCCTGAGGTCTAAACACTGGTGGTACCAAAGTATAATCAACATATATAAACTGCTTTCAGCTTCCATCTGCTAGGATATTGGAAATATTGCACATGAAATAATATTTCTGTATAAAATGTAACTATTTTCTCCAGTGGAGAAATGAAGTTAATGTGTAAATAGGCATATAGATGGAGTAAAAGGATTAAATCACAACCTTTATCAAAATACTTCAATAAACAAACCTGTTGGCCATCTGCTTTACCTTTGTCCTGTATTAAGTAAGCTATAACCTGTATCAAAAACTGCTACTAATACACTTTAAGTGGCCGGTTAACACAATATTGGCTGTTTATTGTTTAATGCAGAATTTTCAATTTTCAAGGCTTGTCATTGTTTTTTTCTTGCATAATAATTATGTCCTCATCAAAGGGTTTCATAATCAACTGATTTTCATTATCGATCAACATATATACATGTAATAAGACAAACCACTTCGATTAATCATTGATTATACAAAACAAGGGCCACTATGGCCCTAAATCGCTCACCTGGTACACCATGGCAAACCTGACCTATAGTGACCTAGATTATGACTGGACATGACCCACAATCAACCTTTAGAGGGTAAACAAGATGTTCCTATGATTTGACCTAGTGACCTAGTTTTTGACCGGACATGACCCATATTCAAACTAGACCTATATATAAATGAGACAAACATTCTGACTAAGTTTCATCAAGATCCAATGAGATTTGTAGCCTCTAGAGTGTGAAAAAGATTTTTCTATGATTTAACCTTATTGACCTAGTTTTTGACCGGACATGGCCCATATTTGAACTTGACCTAAATATCAACGACACAAACATTTTGACCTATTTTCATCAAGATCCAATGAGATTTGTAGCCTCTAGAGTGTTAACAAGGTTTTTCTATGATTTGACCTAGTGACCTAGTTTTTGACCAAACATGACCCATATTCAAACTTTACCTAGATATCAATGACACAAACATTCTGACCAAGTTTCATCAAGATTCAATGAGATTTGTAGCCTCTAGAGTGTTAACAAGGTTTTTCTATGATTTGACCTAGTGACCTAGTTTTTGACCCAACATGACCCACATTCAAACTTGGCCTAGATTTCTACTAGACAAACATTGTGATCAAGTTTCATGAAGATCCAATGAGATTTGTAGCCGGAAGAGTGTTAAGGAACAATTGTGAACAGACAGACGGACCGACGGACGACGGACATCCAGCGATCCTAAAAGCTCTCCTTGGCACTTCGTGCCAGGTGAGCTAAAAAAAAGAGAAATTTAAATTTGAATATAAATTTAGTAACTAAAATCTTAAAGTTGACAATAAAAAAATCAGATTATATTTTTTTGACTTTAATTGCACATCTGAAGATTAAAATCCCAACATAACTGTCAAATTGCCAAAATCCCGCAATCCAAAATCCCGCAATTTTAAAACCTGAAAATGTAGGCACATTCGTAATCTAAACCTATAAAATGAAGTAATGCCCGATGATTATGGAGGCAACATTGCTTACAAACCCGTGAAATTGGTGGAAACAAATTGACTTTTAAATCTGTTTTGTTGACATTCGATCGAAGACGAATCATAACGGAAATGTTCCGGCTTGGTTCGGATGACGTCACACAGTGTATATGAATTATCGCCGCGCTTCGTACTAATCACATGACCTTTACGCAATCCTACGAACCAAACCGTTAGTCTTATTTGTAAACAAACCCGCTTAAAATGTCAACCAACAAGATAAGAATTTGACACATTTAAGTAGGATTCTTTACCAAGTGGGGACATATGCCAGGCTTCTTACACGCGATTTCACTAATTTTAATAATACATAGAAAATGCACACATATAAGAAATTGCGCGTTTTAGACGCACATTTCCGTAGTATTCTGCCTTTAATACAAACATTGCTATTTTACTTAGAATAGAATAAAATGCATTATTTCAATAAAATCAATATTTGATTTTATTATCTATTCTCTAAACTCTATCGAATGATCACTTTCAATCAATTGTTGATAGCCTGCATTGGGCGCTCTACCATTATTTATATCAGTCGGCAATCTTTAGCCGGTCGGTTCATTGCTGATTGATGGGGGTAATGTGATCGCCGTTTTGGGGACTGTCTCTTATATGTTTATTTATGTTTTATTTCAGATCTAATTGTAGTTATTTTGTCTTTTCTCGATTTGTAGGTACATTTATGTTATTTCATGTAAAGCGCTTTTAGAATAAAATTCATTATTTCAATAAATCAATTATTTGATTTTATTATCTATTCTCTAAACTCTATCGAATGATCACTTTCAATCAATTGTTGATAGCCTGCATGGGGCGCTCTACCATTATTTATATCAGTCCGCAATCTTTAGCCGGTCGGTTCATTGCTGATTGATGGGGGTAATGTGATCGCCGTTTTAGGGACTGTCTCTTATATGTTTATTCATGTTTTATTTCAGATCTAATTGTAGTTATTTTGTCTTTTCTCGATTTGAAGGTACATTTATGTTATTTCATGTAAAGCGCTTTTGAACGCACAACCCCTGTGTGAAAAGAGCGCTATATAAATCTGGTATAATAATAATAATCAATAATCGGAAATAATCGATCATCGTTTAAACACTGTCAAACCAGTGTTTTTTTGAGGGACCTGTTCCCATTTCACGGCACAATTTTTTCCCAAAAAATGAGCTTTTTACGACTCAATTTTCCCCAAAAAATTAAGTATTTTACGCTGTTACGCCCAATTGGAGGGGTACCAACTTATTCCAAAAGTGGTGAAAAAAACCCACTGAAAGCTACCTCATACTATAATACAGTTTCTTGCTGTGGAAATGAATCAACTACTCCAATGAAAAGATTTATGCGCCATCTGCTTTACTTTTGTCCTACAGGTATTAAGCAATAATATGTATCAAACACTGCTATTTGTACATTTTCAAGTGGCCGTGTAACACTTTTATGATTGTTTAGTGTTTACTGCAGAATTTTAAAACATTTTCATTTACGGTGGTAGAAGTCAAGTGGTAACGTACTCATCTACGGTACCAGAGGTCGTGAGATCTATCCCCCACCGTCCAAGCGGCCTGACTAGTGGATTTTTCTGAACCCTGATGATGTACAGGATTCAGGAATGTTCTTGAGCAAGATATGCACCGCTAATTGCTCCTCTCTAGTCTCTACTCAGGGGTTAAAATGGGTACCCATGAGGGGTCTGAGCCAATACTCAGGGCTGCCATAAGTTGATCATAAAAATCCTTAGATTTCAATTTTTCAGACGCAGTTTTACCAATCGTACCTTTACTGCATAGCCTGTTTCTTGTTTGAAGACACATGACTGCTTAAAACAGGTTGAAAGTAAAGCAGAATGCGCCTTAACGCTACGATCTGTTAGGATAAAAATCCGAATACTTAGGAAAAATCCGGAGAAATGGCAGCACTGAATACTACCGATGCCTACCCGCCATATGTTAGCAGAGCTCAATATTGTAGGCATGAAAAAATTACAGAGATCCTGGACATTGAACATTTTGGTGTGCTAAAATGTTTACATTTGAAGCCAGGTCACCATGGTCACTTGGATTTGTGTCAAAATGAGCCCTGGTCATACTTATTTTAGAAAAACTTGCACGAAAACGTCATGTCGTGGGTACAAAATGATACATGGGACAAAAATATGGTTTGTTGCTGCGTTGTCCGGGACCCGGATACTGTCCGGTAATATGTAATGTTCTTGCATTATAAAACAACCACCTCTTCAGCGACGACCATGACTTACAAAGAACAATAAACAGAATTCCAAAAAGATGTACTCACTCTTATTTCTGATGTCCAATACATAATTTACATGACTTGTAGTCTTGTAGCCTGTATTTCGTTAATTAGATGTCTGTCAAGACTCATTCAAGTGTCAATCGAGCTGTGATTTTGCAGACGAATACTACGGAACTTCCCGAGTCTTTACGTAAAATTTTGTATTTCTTTTCTGGTGTCGTTTTTTTCAACCAGTATTTTTTAAACAGCTCTGTACAATTTCGTTTCCCTTCGGGAAACGAATAAACGACGATGGGTTTTTAAATTACAATTCCAAACAAAAAAATATATAAAAATGGACCGAAACGCTGCGATTGTAGTAAATTCGAGTGTGCCGAAATTTTAATCCCGTATGTCATGTGATACACACGAGACAGCACTCGGGATTTCATTGCTTAGCTTGGTGTGTTCTGTTCTGCTCTGTTGTTATTTTCTCGCGGAATCGGGGGTAACCTTTGGGGGGT
The DNA here is from genome assembly GCA_922989275.2 of Gari tellinella. Taxonomy (NCBI): domain Eukaryota; kingdom Metazoa; phylum Mollusca; class Bivalvia; order Cardiida; family Psammobiidae; genus Gari; species Gari tellinella. The sequence continues at coordinate 21,973,821 of OV277858.1, forward strand.
AAACCCCTATTAACCCATTCCCCCATAAATATGCCTTTTTATGCCTTCAAATTATTCCTCCACTGAAGAAAATAATTCATTTTAAAACAGTCATGAATAGGTACCATGAGAAATAGTTTCTATATCCTATCAAATAGTAGCTTAAAGCAGGCTGAAAGTAAAGCAGAATGCGCCATAAGGCGCATTCTGCTTTACGTGGTCATCTATTTTCAAAACTAGAATCAGGCTATACCTGGGTAATGGGTTAAAGAGACAGAAAATTAAAAGCTCAAATCAAACCTCAAAGCTCCAGACAAATAATTCTGCTTTACAATCATCCTTTATCAACCATTTTCTCAATTGTCATATGCAATCAACTGCTTAAAGCCCTGCGAACACTTAACCCTTTACTCCATAGCCTGTTTCTAGTTTTGAAGGCACATGTGCCTTCTGCTTCACTTTCAGCCTGCTTAAAGCTACCATCTGCTAGGATATGGTAAATTTGTCTTTTGGTGTATAGTTTTGGTGTATGGTGTATATTACTATATAAAGTGGAACTATTTGCTTCAGTGGAGGAATAAATTAAAGGTGTAAAAAGGTGTATCTATGGGTTAATGGGTTAAATCTTTCTCTCAAATGTCACAACCTTGGGTAATTTGAAAGCAGTTTAAATCCAGATCAGAAACTCACCATCTGAGAGACATCTGGATCAAAACTGGCTGAAAGTATCAGTTTCTATCATATCGAGAGACAGACCACATTCAACCCTAGTGATGGGTATACTCTAGAGCAATGAACAGTGTTCTGTGTACCTGTTAAGAATACACTTGTTCTATGCAAACAGTGTAGACCATGTTCAGAGGGTTCCTATAGGAGCCCTCTGATCAGGGTTTGCACTGTTTGTCATTTTGCAAAATAATTGTTAAAATCAACCCTAAATAGCCAAAATACGCTAGATTTTATTGTAAATCGGAATGGTCCATAAAAAGTTTCAGGGGTGAAATAGTTAACTCTTTGCATGCTCGCGTCGGATATATCTGCCACAGTGATTGCCTTTGCAAACAGTTTGGATCCAGATGAGACGCCGCATAACGCGGCATCTCATCAGGATCCAAACTGTTTGGCACTTTGAACATGTTTTGAAAAGAACAATAGCAGACGACAATTGTTGCAGATGACAAAAATTACCCAGCATGCAAAGAGTTTAACAACTTTCACCTCAGCAGAAAAGAAACTGTGCACAAGACAAAAGAGCTTTGGAGAATTCCACAGGGTTTACATCCTAGTGTTGAAAAATATATGAGAGGATAAAAAATTCTGCAAAAGCAATCATCTGAGAATTCCGTATCATAAATCCTAGTGCCCCTTCTCTTTTTGCCGTGATTTACCTACCAATTCATATTTAAATGCACAAAAAAGTGTGAATTTCCATAGCAACCAGAAGGTTGAAGCATACATCCCCACTAACGCATGATATATAGCCTTTAAACCCTTCCCTGGGTTGGCCATGAGTGATTCTTGTATTTTGCAAACAGTTTGGATCCAGATCAATATCTGCATGAATATAAATCCATCCAGGTTTTATTTTACAAATCATCATTGCAGACAAGTATTTAACCCTTCCTCCATGAAACTTCAAATAGTCAATTCAAGTTTTCAACTTAGTCCAGTCCATTTTAGCACCAAATCCTATGGTGTCACTACTCATTGGAATAGTCTCAAAGAGACGATTCTAATGAGTAGTGACACCATATGGTTAAAAGCAAAAATAATACTTTCGGTTTTCAAAATACTCCCGTTATCTGGAGCTCTGATGGTTGATTTTGTCAATGTATTGCAGTATGGCAAACAGTGCAGACTGATTTGACTCTTCACTATTTGCATACTTGATAAATGTACTCTTCACAGGTGCACTACTTGCATTGCTTAACCCTTTGAACCCTAGTCCTGCATAAAGGCGTCATTTTCAAACAGTGTACATGTGAATAGTACACTTGTCCTATGCAAACAGTGAAGACCCTGATCAGAGGGCTCCGAAAGGAGCCCTCTGATCAGGGTCTTCACTGTTTGTTATAATGCCAAACATTGACAAAAACAACCCTTAAAAGTCAGAAAAATGGACTAGACTAAAATGAAAACTGGAAGTGTCCATTTAAAGTTTCAGGGAGGAAAGAGTTAATTATATGCATGACTAGTTTTAAAAAATAAAGCAGGATGACAAATTGCTGGACTGGAGAGAGAAAGTCCTTGGAATATTTAACTCTTGGCATGCTGGGTAATTTGTTTTTTGTCTGCAACAATTGTCGTCTGCTAATGTTCTAAATTTAGCATTTTCAAATCTTTTAAATTCAGAGTCAGAATGGTAAACAGTTTGGATCCTTATGTGAAGCCGGGTTATGCTGCGTCTCATCAGAATCCAAACTGTTTGCTTAACCCTTTACCCAATAGAAGCGCCTTTTAGCGGATATGATTTATTCATCCGCTGAAGAAAATAGTTCCAATTTAATCAGTAATGAATATGTATTATAGGGAATATTTTTTCTATATTATAGCATATTATAGCTTAAAGCAGGCTGAAAGTAAAGCAGAATGCGCCCTAAGGCGCATTCTGCTTTACTTTCACCCTGCTTTAAGTAGTCATCTATCTTAAGTACTATAAATAGGCTATGAGGTAAAGGGTTAATAGGAAATCAATGTGGCAGATATATCCACCACTAGCATGGTAAGAGTTAAAACATCATTAGCTCGATACTGTCAATTAAACCCTTTCTAATATACATTATACTTTATAACAATACTATCAGGTGATAAACAGTTTAGATCTCGATCAGGCCCAACATTTTGTGGGGCAAAAATGAATCCAACTGTTTGCAAATACCTTCAATTCTAGTCTCCATGAATATTTAGAAAGGGTTAAGGGTTTTAAGAATAGGGGTTTGATGTTCAAGTCCCATGGCAACTCTGTCAAATTCAAAATACCAGTAATGTAGAAGTCAACAAAGTATCAACAATCTAGGAATATTTATTTGAATTTGTGAAAAAACTATTTAATTAGTAGAAAAAAAGCTGTAAATTTTTAATCCTTTAGTCAATGGCCTGTCTCTGGTTTTGAAGACGGGGACTACTTAAAGCAGGTTGAACATAAAGCAGACTGCTTTAAGCTAACATTTGGTAGGACAAAAACACATTTCTTATGGTACATATTCATGACTGTATAAAAAGGAACTATTTTCTTTGGTGGAAGAATAAATTAAAGGTGTTAAAATGCATATCTATGGAGTAATGGGGTGAAGGAACATTGACCCACAAATCATTCTGTACAAAGACTGCATGCATTTTCACCACCATAAATATTAACCCTTTACCTGCCGGTCGCCACTTGAGTAGTATTCGGAACATTTGACTCCAGATCAGACACAGCGTAATGAAACAACTGATTTGGATACAAATTGTTTGCAACTTGTCCTAATGGTTCTTCTATTCAAAACTTACTATAATATTAATTTTACAAAGCTTGCAGACAACAATTTCCAAGCAGCAGATATATTATTATATAACGGCAGGCAAAGGGTTAAGGAATTGTAACAGCCTCCCTCTTCCCAAGGGGAATGTTTACCAGAACAGGGCAATTTGTCTGTGGCAGAGGCCGCTTCTTTGATGGTTTAAAAAGTGATGCTCATTTAATAGGTACATCATTTACTGCCTGCTTCACTGGTAAGATACGCCTAATTCATTGAGTCATGAACATAGCTTTTGTGCTGAACATAAGTTACCCTATGAAAGTCTAACTTATATTCCTCATAATAAAGTCTAGTCTCCTGGGCTAAAGTTTACCCCTAGAAGGAGAGTCTGTCCTTTTCAGCCTGGCTTATCCTGTAACACTTTTTACGCTTTTAATTTATTCCTCGGCTGAAGAAAATAATTGCATTTAAAGAGACTCGAATAAAGTCAATGTGTTAAAAGAAATATTTTCTATTTTCTAGCAGATGGTTGCTTAAAGCCAGCTGAAAGAAAGTATGAAAGAGTAAATGCCTGTCACTTACTAGGAATTATATCCCTTTGAAATAGCCTCTCTCTTGGAAGAAAGTATAACCTTCTCCTCCATATGGCATTTATAGACAACAAAGCATACTCCTTAACTGACAAATTTTCCACTGAAGAAAGGCTATCCTATCCTTTGACATGTATAAGCCTTTCCCCTACAGGACAGGCTTAAGTTTGTCCCTTGACAGTACATGTATAACCTTCCCACTGTAGACAGGCTAGTTTGTCCCTGGGCAGTACATGTATAACCTTCCCACTGTAGACAGGCTAGTACAGTACATGTATAACCTTCCCACTGTAGACAGGCTAGTACAGTACATGTATAACCTTCCCACTGTAGACAGGCTAGTACAGTACATGTATAACCTTCCCACTGTAGACAGGCTAGTTTGTCCCTGGGCAGTACATGTATAACCTTCCCACTGTAGACAGGCTAGTACAGTACATGTATAACCTTCCCACTGTAGACAGGCTAGTTTGTCCCTGGACAGTACATGTATAACCTTCCCACTGTAGACAGGCTAGTACAGTACATGTATATCCTTCCCACTGTAGACAGGCTAGTCTGTCCCTGGACAGTACATATATAACTTTTCCCACTGTAGACAGGCTAGTCTGTCCCTGGACAGTACATGTATAACCTTCCCACTGTAGACAGGCTAGTTTGTCCCTGGACAGTACATGTATAACCTTCCCACTGTAGACAGGCTAGTTTGTCCCTGGACAGTACATATATAACTTTTCCGACTGTAGACAGGCTAGTCTGTCCCTGGACAGTACATGTATAACTTTTCCCACTGTAGACAGGCTACTCTGTCCCTGGACAGTACATGTATAACCTTCCCACTGTAGACAGGCTAGTCTGTCCCTTGACAGTAAGTACATGTATAACCTTCCCACTGTAGACAGGCTAGTTTGTCCCTGGACAGTGCATGTATAACTTTTCCGACTGTAGACAGGCTAGTCTGTCCCTGGACAGTACATGTATAACTTTTCCCACTGTAGACAGGCTAGTCTGTCCCTGGACAGTACATGTATAACTTTTCCCACTGTAGACAGGCTACTCTGTCCCTGGACAGTACATGTATAACCTTCCCACTGTAGACAGGCTAGTCTGTCCCTTGACAGTAAGTACATGTATAACCTTCCCACTGTAGACAGGCTAGTTTGTCCCTGGACAGTACATGTATAACTTTTCCCACTGTAGACAGGCTAGTCCGTCCCTGGACAGTACATGTATAGCCTTTCCCACTGTAGACAGGCTACTCTGTCCCTGGACAGTACATGTATAACCTTCCCACTGTAGACAGGCTAGTCTGTCCCTTGACAGTGCATGTATAACCTTCCCACTGTAGACAGGCTAGTCTGTCCCTGGACAGTACATGTATAACCTTCCCAGTGTAGACAGGCTAGTTTGTCCCTGCACAGTACATGTATAACTTTTCCCACTGTAGACAGGCTAGTCTGTCCCTGGACAGTACATGTATAACCTTCCCACTGTAGACAGGCTAGTTTGTCCCTGGACAGTACATGTTTAACCTTCCCACTGTAGACAGGCTAGTCTGTCCCTTGACAGTGCATGTATAACCTTCCCACTGTAGACAGGCTAGTCCCTCCCTGGACATTACATGTATAACCTTCCCACTGTAGACAGGCTAGTCTGTCCCTAGACAGTACATGTATAACCTTCCCACTGTAGACAGGCTAGTTTGTCCCTTGACAGTACATGTATAACCTTCCCACTGTAGACAGGCTAGTTTGTCCCTTGACAGTACATGTATAACCTTCCCACTGTAGACAGGCTAGTTTGTCCCTGGACAGTACATATATAACTTTTCCCACTGTAGACAGGCTAGTCTGTCCCTGGACAGTACATGTATAACCTTCCCACTGTAGACAGGCTAGTTTGTCCCTTGACAGTACATGTATAACCTTCCCACTGTAGACAGGCTAGTCTGTCCCTGGATAGTACATGTATAACCTTCCCACTGTAGACAGGCTAGTCTGTCCCTAGACAGTACATGTATAACCTTCCTACTGTAGACAGGTTAGTCTGTCCCGTGACAGTACATGTATAACCTTCCCACTGTAGACAGGCTAGTTTGTCCCTGGACAGTACATGTATAACCTTCCCACTGTAGACAGGCTAGTTTGTCCCTGGACAGTACATGTATAACTTTTCCCACTGTAGACAGGCTAGTTTGTCCCTGGACAGTACATGTATAACTTTTCCCACTGTAGACAGGCTAGTTTGTCCCTGGACAGTACATGTATAACCTTCCCACTGTAGACAGGCTAGTTTGTCCCTGGACAGTACATGTATAACTTTTCCCACTGTAGACAGGCTAGTCTGTACATTTATAACCTTTCCCACTGTAGACAGGCTAGTCTGTACATGTATAACCTTTCCCACTGAAGACAGGCTAGTCTGTACAAGTATAACCTTTTCCCACTGTAGACAGGCTAGTATGTACATGTATAACCTTTCCCACTGTAGACAGGCTAGTCTATACATGAATAACCTTTCCCACTGTAGACAGGCTAGTCTGCCCCTTGACAGTAAGTACATGTATAACCTTTCCCACTGTAGACAGGCTAGTCTGCCCCTTGACAGTAAGTACATGTATAACCTTTCCCACTGTAGACAGGCTAGTCTGTACATTTATAACCTTTCCCACTGTAGACAGGCTAGTATGTACATGTATAACCTTTCCCACTGTAGACAGGCTAGTCTGTACATTTATAACCTTTTCCATTGTAGCCAGGCTAGTCTGTACATTTATAACCTTTCCCACTGTAGACAGGCTAGTCTGTACATGTATAACCTTTCCCACTGAAGACAGGCTAGTCTGTACATGTATAACCTTTTCCCACTGTAGACAGGCTAGTCTGTACATGTATAACCTTTCCCACTGTAGACAGGCTAGTCTGTACATGTATAACCTTTCCCACTGAAGACAGGCTAGTCTGTACATGTATAACCTTTCCCACTGTAGACAGGCTAGTCTGTACATGTATAACCTTTCCCACTGTAGACAGGCTAGTATGTCCCTTGACAGTAAGTACATGTATAACCTTCCCACTGTAGACAGGCTAGTCTATACATGTATAACCTTTCCCACTGTAGACAGGCTAGTCTGTCCCTTAACAGTAAGTACATGTATAACCTTTCCCACTGTAGACAGGCTAGTCTGTCCCTTAACAGTAAGTACATGTATAACCTTTCCCACTGTACACAGGCTAGTCTGTCCCTTAACAGTAAGTACATGTATAACCTTTCCCACTGTAGACAGGCTAGTCTGTCCCTTAACAGTAAGTACATGTATAACCTTTCCCACTGTACACAGGCTAGTCTGTCCCTTAACAGTAAGTACATGTATAACCTTTCCCACTGTAGACAGGCTAGTCTGTCCCTTGACAGTAAGTACATGTATAACCTTTCCCACTGTAGACAGGCTAGTCTGTACATGTATAACCTTTCCCACTGTAGACAGGCTAGTCAACAACAACAACAACAACAACAACAATGTTTATTCATGATGTAGGCCACCGGCCCCTGACATATAACATATTCAATATACAAATGTAAATGTTTAACAAACTGAAGTGACAAAATATACCCAAGTTTTCAAATACATTTATCTACATAATTATATATTTGATATATATGAACATACACACCTACACATGTATAACCTTTCTCACTGTAGACAGGCTAGTCTGTCCCTTGACAGACATTTTAATAGTTATGTGATATTACTGTGCCATATAATTATGTTGTACAGCGCTCCCTCTCTACAACGACAACCAATGGGAGACAAAAACAAGGGCCACTATGGCCCTAAATCGCTCACCTGGTACACCATGGCAAACTTGACCTATAGTGACCTAGATTATGACTGGCCATGACCCACAATCAACTTCTAGAGTGTAAACAAGATTTTCCTATGATTTGACCTAGTTTTTGAACGAACAAAATCCATATTATATTTTGACCTAGATTTGATGTAGGCAAACATTCTGACAATATTTCATGCAGATCAAGTGAGATTTGTAGCTTCGAAAAGGTTAACACTGTTTTTCTTTGATTTGACATAGTGACCTAGTTTTCAACCAGACATCATTCAATATTAACTGAGCTAGATATCAATGAGGCAAACATGTTGAGCAAAATTCACTAAAATCCAATGAGAGTTGTAGCATCTAGAGTGTTAACAAGTTTTCCCTATGATTTGACCTAGTGACCTAGTTTTTGACCCTAAATGACCCATATTCGAACTTGGCCTAGGTATCAATTAGGCAAACATTCTGACCAAGTTGCATAAATATCAGATGAAATTTAAAGCCTCAAGAGTGTTAACAAGGTTTTTCTATGATTTGACCTAGTGACCTAGTTTTTGACCGGACATGACCCATATTCAAACTTGACCTAGATATCAAAAAGACAAACATGCTGACCAAGTGTCATCAAGATCCAAAGAGATTTGTAGCCTCTAGAGTGTTAACAAGGTTTTTCTATGATTTGACCTAGTGACCTAGTTTTTGACCGGACATAACCCTTATTCGAACTTGACCTAGATATCAATGAGACAAACATTCTGACCAAGTTTCATTAACATCCAATGAGATTTGTAGCCTCTAGAGTGTTAACAAGGTTTTTCTATGATTTGACCTAGTGACCTAGTTTTTGACCGGACATGACCCATATTCGAACTTGGTCTAGATATCATTGAGGCAAACATTCTGACAAAGTTTCATCAAGATCCAATGAGATTTGTAGTCTCTAGAGTGTTAACAAGGTTTTTCTATGATTTGACCTAGTGACCTAGTTTTTGACCCAACATGACCCACATTCGAACTTGGCCTAGATTTCTACTAGACAAACATTGTGATCAAGTTTCATGAAGATTCGATGATATTTGTAGCTGCTAGAGTGTTAACGAACCAATTGTGGACGGACGACGGACGACGTACGACGGACGACGGACATCCAGCGATCCTAAAAGCTCACCTTGGCACTTCGTGCCAGGTGAGCTAAAAAGTATTGTGTGTTGTTTGGAAGGAGTCATAAAAGGGAGGTAAATTGGCTTACATTTGCAAACAGTTTGAATTCAGATCAGAGGCTGGGTAACGGCATGTCTGATCTGGATTCAAGCTGTTTGTCACTAGTCGTTACGTTTTTTCTGTCACATTGTCTATTATGTAATTTTGAGAAAAACAGCAGAAGACAATTTCAAGCAGACAACATTGCAGCTGTGAATAGATTGGACATACAGTAGAACCTCGCTATTACGACCACTAAAACGAAGGCTAATTGATTGTATAATAGACAGGTGACAGCTTAAAGCAAGGTGACAGTGAAACAGAAAGCTCCTATAGGAGCTTTCTGTTTCACTGTCACCTTGCTTTAAGCGGTCACCTATCGTAAACACCCTAATAATTAACATAATTAAGTGGTCGTAATAGCGAGGTTTTACTGTAATTGCCTTGTTTGAGAGAAGAGCGGAATGCGTCATTGTAAGGAGGGAATCCTTGTTCAGAGGGAGCACTGTACCATTATTTTGGAAATAGGTTATTTCTCTGTAGGTAATACAGGGAATGGTTAAAACAAGAAATATTCAAAATCCTCATGTTAATGTGCTAAGAATTGCACCAAGATATAAATTCTGATGTATGGCTAATGGGTATTCCATCTTGACACATATCATGAATATAGAGAGTGTTCAACACCAGAACTAGTCACAGCTCTAGATATTAATTCTGACAATTTTTATCAACCATAAATCATTAATGTTTAGCCACAGTAACACCTGGATTCAGCAAAACTCAAATGCATTTAAACCTCTCTATTACGACCTCTAAATTATGTTAATTATTAGGGTGATTACGATAGGTAACCGCTTAAAGCACTGTGACAGTAAAACAGAAAGCTCCTTTAGGACTTGCTTTAAGCTGTCACCTGTCTATTATACAACCAATAAACCTTTATTTTAGTGGTTGTAATAGAGAGGTTTTACTGTGTAGTGTCTCATTGTAACTCTTTATACCTTATGGCTGTTTCATAATGAGAAAAACCATTGCAGAAAGTTCTGAAGGGAGCTTTTTACATCTTTTTCTCTATTAAGCAGCCACCTGCCTAAAATAACAACAATTATTCCATACTGGTGTTGGCTGTTCAAAGGATGTAATACTGTATCATCTATTATGTGAAGAAAGAGGCAGTCATAGGGCATCCCATGGGATGTAATAAATTCTTATAATGCCAGAACTATATGTGTGAACCCCATTCAATCCACCACAGCCACCATTGCAAATCAAAGCGCTGAAGGCGCTGAAAGACTGGCGACGTACTAAGAGAAAGCATTTGTGTTCAGCTGTACAATTCTATGGTGTGTACAGTGGTAAAACTATATGTATAATTCTCTGTCAAGTATGGTTAGTTCAATGTTAAGCTAATTTTATGCTGGTGGTTGCTAAAAAGAGAATTTTGAAGACAAGTGGAAACTTAAAGTAAGACGAAAGTAAAACAGAAACATCCATGGGCTTTCTGTTTTGGTTTTATTTCACTTGCTGCCAAACACTTGTATATGGCTCTTTATCAGGATAAATTAGAATCATGAAATTTCTATGAGGAATCATTTGAATGAAAGTGAACTTAGTAAAACACTTATGCATCTTTACACCTACTATGAATAATAAAGGAGGCAATTATAAACAATGATAGTTCAAATATAGCTATATACTCATAATCATTTGTCTGTGAAACAATTGTAATAACTATTTAAGTGCATTTGTAATAAAGGGTGATGTTTCATTCGTAAGTACATGTACAAGTATCTAAAATCAAATTTAAATAATTGTTACAACAAAATTATAAACATTGGATGAAAACTATTGGAGTTAGAGAGCAACCAATGGTAATTTCTGGTTATTCAAGGTGCATAATGTAGACATCTTATGCGACATAGGTAGTTATCGAACTTGGCCAGGAGTGTACATATTACACAAATGGATCGCTATCTGATCCCCATGATCGCCAAGGTCGCCGTCGGTTTACTCCCTCCACAAAAATCCGACCCGAACGCCATTAGATCGCTAATTGATCGCCTAAGTCGCCATCAGAGCGCTACCTGATCGCCAAGATCCTAACTGGAGCGCCACCACGATCCAACAAAGCAAATTAGTAGATACTTTGCGCTCCGTGGCGATCTGATAATGATTCTCTGTATCTTAAAATACCCGATAGTATTTTCTATCAATAGATCCAAATTGCATGCTGTAACTCGACGTCTCATCCGGATCCAAACTTTTATACACAATGATGGTACCGAAAAGTGCGTAAATATAATGGCGTTCAACAGTGATTTTGATGTACATTAGAACATCTATAGTAGCTATAAAATGGAGAAAAAAACACCCAGAGATGTCTAAAGACTTTTGGCAGTACGAACGTAATGCAGAAAGCTGTTATAGGAACTGTCTACATTACGATACTACTGCATTAAGCGGATACATGTCAAAAAGAAAGCAGATATGTATATAGCTATTTGCCTAAACATCTGCTGCCGAATCTAAAACGAATGAGCGCGGCAGAGCGCCACATGTCTTCGTAGGATATGTTCCAATTTAGATCAAGTCCATCGGTCGTCGACATCGCTATCGGATCTCTTTTGAGCACCATAGAGTGCATTGGTCGCCATCGGAGCGCCAATAGAGCGCATTAGATACCACCTTAGTCGCCTTTGAGCGTCAACGAAGCGCAATCCGATCATACAAGGTCGCAACATATTTTATGACTTGGGAGGCAACCAATGACCATGAAGTCGCTATCGGATCTTACTGATCGCTAACGGATCGCCGTCGGAGCGTCATCTGATCGCAATCGGATCATCAATAAATCTTAACACCGTCAACCCTATCGACGAGTTTACTCGTTATTTACTAACAGTATATGTATTAAAAGTACAATTATCGTATGTTGACAGTGCAGACCCCGATCAGAGGGCTCCTAAAAGAATCATCTGAACAGGATATGCGCCGTTTATGGATATGATCATATAATACCATTGCTTTAACATATTTAATTACTCGCGACTAGTAGATCTATAGATATCTACTAACATTGTACCTATGAGCAGTATACTTCTCGTATGCTAACGGCGAAGACCCAATTCTGAGACCCAGCTCTCCAAGCAGGATCTGCACCGTTTATGGATACGATTTAATATCGTAGTTATTTAACAAATTCAACCCTATCGACGAGTATATTCGTCACCTACTAACAATTCACGAACGACAAGTACAATTGTCGTATGCTAGCCGTGCAGATTCAATTCAGAGGGTTCCTAGAGGATGTAATCATGTATCTTTCTTGCTTAAAACATTTAACTATATTGACCAGTAAAGATATCTATTAGCACGTACGGTACCTATGGAAGGTACACTTGTCGTATGCTAACAGTGCAGAGTCAAATCTGAGGGCTACTAAAGGAATCCTCCGATCAGGATCTGCACCGTTTGTGGATAGGATTATTTAAATCGTAATTGCTTAACACACTCAACCCTATCGACGAGTATACTCATCATTTTCTAATGCTTATGTTTATGCTATTTGCAACCAGTTCGTGGCATCTGATCAGGATTCCAACTGTTCGACACTTCTTACAAAAAAGTCATTATAACTTTAGTCAAATTTAGCAAAAAGTTAACTCTGCGAAATAGATTTGCATTATTTGAATTATCTTATTTGTTGCCTTACCGGGATTACCCCGAGTACATAGGTTATTTGCCAACAGTTTGGGTATTCAGACGCCGCGCATGCCGGCTTCTGATCACAATACAAACTGCTTGATGCTCATAGTTTCAGTCAAGATACTTAAAGTTGAACGTTGAGAAATAAATGCAGACGACTTTAAAAATAAAAAAAAGTTTGCTATGCGACGATTCTTTCTACTACACTGGATACCGATTGGAAACAGATCTATACGTTAAGATAATCCTCTTAATTACCAATATGTCGTCTGCTTTAATCCAGGGTCTACGTAAACCAAAAAAAGTTTATTTTATGTGTTTTTGATATCAGTTAAAGTTTGGATCTTGATCAGAAGCTGTGTTACGCGTTTGATGAGAATCAAAACTGTTGGCCAATACCCAATGCAACTTAGGTAAGGCAGTGAAGTGGTTAATGTAACTAACTGTTACAACAACAGGTCAAAGAGCAAAACAATAACAACTTAAATGCAATCAAACAATTAGCCATGTGTCAATCACAGGCAGCACACTTTGGCGGCACACTTCACACATTCGCACAGAATTGATGTCTGCTTTTATTCTCGATGATCCTTTTCACGTGCTATAGTACTTTCTCTTATCTAATTTCTATCTAATCAACGTCCGATTAAAGTAAAATTTAAATCTACATCAATTTTAAAAACTTCAATACCTTAGGTGCATATTTTATATTGGGGGCGAAACTACCAGGGTTGGAAACGACCAGGGTGGAACTGGTTTGGGCGCGAACCGTTTAAGTTGCGAACTTGTTTGGGGGTGAAACGACCCGGAATCATGCGAGCTGAGTACAGTGAAACCTCTTTACTACGACTACTAAAAAAGACAGCCGATTAATTGTAAACAACTCAGGTGACAGCTTAAAGCAAGGTAACAGTACAACAAAAGCCGTAAAGGTGTTTCTGTTTGTTTAAAGGCCAACTTGCTGTAAGCCGTCACATTTTTAAACAACCTATAAATAACACAATTTTGTGGTCCTAATATAGAGGGGGTTCACTGTATAATAAGCGTGAAAACAAAATACTTTATGCCATCTGTTAACCTGAGTCTCACTGTGAATATTTCCACGGGATATTGTCAATACAGCCGTAATCGCTGTCATAATATGAAGTGTTTTGTATATTTAAGGTTTATTGCGAAAATGTTAGCAAAACACTTCAATAATAATATGTTGAAACGGATTTTCCAGTGCACTATTTAGACCAGATTACACACCAGCGATCGCACGGTGTCCTGAAGTGTAGAAATTACCAGGGGCGGATTAACGACCCCATTTATCTAGTCATTACTGAATTCATCGGTATCAAGTGTATGTTTCAGTTAAATATTGCTACAAATAATTTCTTACATCGAAGCTTATCATCTTCTTAATAAAAACCCAAACGTTTGATCAGATGTTAAGTTCTGGATCTTAGACAAACTATCGCAGCCCTTAACGATGTGTATGTGGATACACATATGGCGCATTTATCTCAGAATGTTAAGGTTGCTTCGCCAGATTCGAGCACTGATTTGGAAGTACGGTTACTTAAGACTAGCGACAAGTCGCCAGTCTAAAAACTGTAGGCAGGAAACTGCTTAAAGCAGGGTAAAATTGAACAGAAAGCACCTTGAGGAACTTGTATTCTGCTTTACTTTTATCCTGCTTTAAGCAGCCACCTCTTCAGAACATCAGTAGTGAGTAAGGAATTTTTCTGTGGAGACCTTGATAAAGGCATCAATACTTGCTTCTGCTCAGGGAAAGGTTTAACTGTTTGGACAAGTCTGCTACTGTTCTAAAAATATACTTTTTAAAATAAAAAAAATATTTTCAAAATAATAGGGTAATGTTGTGACTTATCGACTCACGTGATCTTATCGTGTGTTATACCAATGTGTCGGCAAAGAATTGTTCTTTAAAATGATATATCGCACATGAGTTTTGCACTTATTAAATTGAAGTTATTGATCAGTTGCCACTACTTAAAAATGCCCCTCTTACGTTTTCATCACTTGCATGCAAAAAGTCTCAACCTCACATGTTATGAGTATTTTATTTCATATCATAAACCCCCCAATAGCCATAATTTTAATAACCACAACAAGGATGAGTGTTACTGCCTATAGGGTCTAACACTATCCCCTCTCTCCTCATAGATTCTTAGTCACCCCACATAGAACTTTCCCACATACTTATACCCTCTTGACCCTTTCCTAGTACTGAACCATTTCTTTCACAGTACCCCTAACCCCCTTTTCCACATCTTTTCTTATTTCTCATAGAAATCTACCCTTTCCTGGTAAAAGTTCAAAAGAAACTATAACTGTTTACTCCATATATACACCTTTAATTTATTCCTCCACTGAAGAAAGTATTTCCATTCTATACAGTAATGAATGTGAACCATAAGAATGAATGAATGAATGGTGTTTTACAGCACCATAAGAAATATTGTCTATATCCTAGCTTAAAACAGGCTGAATGTAAAGCAGAATGTGCCTTAAGGCACATTCTGCTTTACTTTCAATCTGCTTTTAAGTGGTTACATGTATCTGTCTTCAAATCTAGGAAACAGGGTAAAAGGTTATATCAGGGTAACACTATAATTATGTCCTTAAGGTGCATTCTGCTTTACTTTAAACCTGCCTCTCTTCCATCTTCAAAACTAGGAAACAGCAGCTATGGGGTGAAGGGTTATATCAGGTTAACACTATAATTATGTCCTGCATCACTACATGGTGGCGGGCATAAAAACTCATTAGGATAAATCTCAATATCCAAATAATCATCTACAAGTATTAGGTAAACAGTTATGATAGCTATTAAAGCACTTACATATCTGACTTTGAAACATAATCAGAAAGAATGTAACCTTCAATTAAGTCTTTCCTTTAATCATTGCCATGGGGAATTTTTCAGCTGGACCATTACACTTTTGAATAATGACCTGAGTTAATTCTCTCCTCCCTGAAACTTTAAATGAACAATTCCAGTTTCGATTTTAGTCTAGTCCATTTCTGACTTTTAATGGTTGTTTTTGGTCAATGTTTGGCATTGTGACAATCAGTAGAGTCCAAGATCAGAGGGCTCCAAAAGGAGCCCTCTTATCTGGGTCTTCACTGTATGCATAGGACACATGTACTATACACATGTACACTGTCTGAATAGGATGCCTATATGCGGGACTAGGGTTCAAAGCGTTAAAGTTGGTTTAATGTGCTGTTTTTAAGAAAATATTGAGACAAGAGTTGTCAGAGAGACAATCAAGCTCACTGGCGGCACATTTAGAAACTTAAAAGCAGGGTTTTGAGGTCAAGGTTAGAGAGGTCAAACTTTGTGCATACATGGTAAGGTCTTGTCCATATACAATAGCATATCAAATATGCAAGCAATACCTCAAGGGACCTATGGTTATAAGCATTTTTCAAACCTAAATGCAGATTTCTAAACCTAAATGCAGCCCCAAATTCAAGGTCAAGATCACAGGGGTCAAGCTTTGTGTGTGTATGGAAAGGTTTTGCATATACACATGCATTTCAATATTAAAGCAATATCTTAAAGGGACATAGGAGTTATAAGCATTTTTCAAAATCTAAACACTGATTTTGAAATCTAAACCCGGGCCCTCATGATGTTCAGAGTCACAGGTGCCAAACTGTGGAGTGCATGGAAAGATATTGTCCAGATACACATGCATATCAAACATGAAAACAATAGACGTAGGAGTTACAACAATTTTTCCAAAGTTAAACACACATTTCGAAACTTTAATGCAATTGCTGAGGTCAAGGTCAAGGGGTCCAAAATGTCACAGGGTCAGAAAGGTCTTAACCCAAAGCATGTGTGGTGCAAGCATGAAAGATGTAGGTGAAAGGGTCTATTATTTGTGAACAATTTCTTGAAACTGCTAACTGGAAAGGCAATGCCGAGAACATACTTAGCTCTCCTTGACATTCATCAGGCAAGCTAAAACAAGTTATATAATAATGAAACAGATAGTGCAGACCCTGATCAGGGGACTCCTTTAACTCTTTTTCTAGTTTTGCAGAGCAGGTTGAAAGTAAAGCAGAATACTTATTACTATGAGATAAAATATGTTGTATGGTTACTCATGACTGTATAAAGTGGAATTATTTTCTTCTGTTGATGAATAAATTAGGGGTGTAAAAAGGCGCAAGGCTCCATACATAGTAAAATCCTATGGTCCGATGACCACAATTATTAGTGTTATTAGTCGGACCACTTGAATTCCTGTATGGGTGGTCCATTTGACCACCAGAAAATTTGAGTTTAACTTTACCTATCTTTTATTTGTGAGCCAAAGCCAAAACAAGCTGAGAAATACAGTATATTTAATCAATGACCACTATAGCCCAAGCATTTAATATGGCATCTCACTGTGATCTCAATTGGTGCTTAATGGTTTATGTTCTGTCAAGACCAGCCTGTAACTGTTAAAGTCCTAAAGAACTATTAAGGTTCGAGAGCCATTCAGATCCCGTGGACCACCAGGTGCTACAACTTTTTGTCCTGAGGTGTATTAAGTTTATGGAGAAATGGGTTTACTGTTGAACTCACTGATCAGGTTCTTCACTGTTTGCAAGTAAACATATATATGTGTCCCACATCATCAAGTAAGGGCTACATCATTTCCTTTCTGCTAGGTTCACACCAACGGCGAATGCCTCACTTTAAATCAGCGAGCAAAGCGTCGTCATTTTTGTTTACTTTTCCAAAAATATCACGATCTCTTACGCTCTGATAAGCTCTGATACGAATTAGTTGCCGCTTTGGGACGAGTTATTTCCCGACTTGTTACGGTTCCTCACGCTTTGATCCCGCTTTGATCAGGCTTTGCTACACTTGAAATCACGCTTTTATAAGCCTTATTACGCTTTGATGCGATTGTGAGGCTTTAAATCAGTCTCTGATATGATTATCAAGCTTTGTTGTGCATTGTTACGCTCTGTTCAGCTCTGTTGCGCATTGGAAAATGTCAAGATCGCCGATTTCATGCCGCTTTTGATCCAGAGCCTATATAGAGATGCAGCAGATCCACAAAATCATTGCATTTTGACTCCAGAACACGATGTCAGAACAACAAGATCCAGAAGTTCCAGATGTACCAGAACATGATATATCTGAAACAATGCAATGAGTGGTACTCAAGTCGCAGCGCTAGTTATAGGGATGGAGACATAGCGTTGGTATCGTAGGAGAGCCTGACAGAGCGTGAGAGAGCGTGAGGAAGCTTGTCAAGCGTAACAAAGACTAACAAAACATGTCAATCCTTGACCAAAGCATCTCAATTCTTGAGAAAGCGTGAGAGTCCTTCATGAAAACGTAACAAAGCGTATCAAAGTGTGTCAGATCTTGATGAAAGTGTCTGACCTCGTATCAGATCTTCATGCCAAATCGTAATAAATCTTGAGACATCTTAACGAAGCGTGTCAAGTGGTGCAGACCGTGAAGACTGGGTTCCCCGCTTTGAACCAAGCTCAATTAAGCTTTACTACGCTTTGAGTCAAGCTTTGCTGAGCTTTGTTACGCTTTCTTAA
Organism: Gari tellinella; assembly: GCA_922989275.2. NCBI lineage: Eukaryota > Metazoa > Mollusca > Bivalvia > Cardiida > Psammobiidae > Gari > Gari tellinella. The sequence goes on from OV277858.1 coordinate 21,992,169, forward strand.
GCTTTGATACACTCTAGGCGTTTTAATCAATTCGTAACAGAGCGCCCAAAATTTTTAAACCGTTTAAAAAAATTTGGCGCTCTTGCCAGTCCCGCTTTACTCCAAGCTTTCCCACAATCTATTACGACCCTGACGCTTTAATCAAGCTTTGTTACGCTTTAAAGCGCCATCAAAGCACCGTTGGTGTGAACCTAGCTTTACATATTGCTTAGCTACATTTTAGTGTTTAACACAATATCAATCCCTAAATGCACCTTTTTATGCCTTTAACTTATTCCTCCACTGGAGAAAACGATTCCACTTTACATTGTCATGATCGAATACGTTCCATAAGAAATAGTTTCTATCTACCAGCAGTAAATACCAGTAATGCAGAAAGCACCGAAAGGCACATTCTACTTTACATTCAATCTGCTGAAATCACTAGTCTTCAAAACTAGAAACAGGCTTTGGGGTAAAGGGTTATGACAGAAGGCTATTAAAAGCAGGATGGAGTACTGTTTTACTTTCAGCCTGCTTTTAAAAGCAGAAACAATGTCATTTCTAGGGAAGAGGTTGTGAAAAAGTTGAGTTGGTTCTTTTCAGGAAAAGGATTTTAACTTGTGACAATTTTCACAAAAACTTTCAAAACACACATCATCAGCTTTATATTTGGTTACCATAAATAAACAGCTTGGCTTAAAACAACAAAATACAAACGTCTTCCTTAATCACCTGCTGACAGAAGAAATTCTACCAGTGCAGATGCACATCCCAGAGCTTCTCACTGCCTCCTGCTTGCAGACAGAAAACTAGGCTTATAAGGATCAACTAAAAATGTCATCTGCTAAATTCTGAAAACTAAGTTAACTCTTTATCCCCTGAAACTTCAAATGGACAATTCCTATTTGCAATAAAGCCTGGTCCATTTTCGACTATTTAGGATTGTTTTTTTTATAATATATTACAAAATGACAAACAGTGAATTTTAGACCCTAATCAGAGGGCTCCTGCAGGAGCCCTCTGATCAGGGACTTCACTGTTTGCATTGGACAAGTGTACTCTTCACAGGTACACATTTGGAAAAGGACGCATATATCAGTCACTAGGGCTCAATGAATTAATTGATCAAGGCCTAAATCAACAAGGCGCAGATGCCGTCTCAGTTTTGAAATGTTGTACTTGTAGCTTTTACTCATGCAAAAGAATTCTTTGACTACCTACATGTATTTATATTTAATATGTGGCATGAAGTTACTTCGTCACATCTGATTTGGCTCCAAACTTATCAACAATGGTAAACCCTGCAAGTCTCCACAGTTTATTGCATTGCATTTATATATAGGATAGACTGCATTAGGACAATTTAGTTTTCATTAAATAGATGGGGCGGAGCATCAACAGAGCCCGTCTATTTCACGAAGACTTGTCCTTTGCAGGCTAACCGATTTAGACTGCCCATAAATCCAAATAAGGAATATTGTTTACAAAGCTAAGTCACTTTATGTGACGTGAAATTGGTGGTTTCTATTCTACACGCGCCCCTGACTCAGCTGTTTTAAGCTGCCAGCAACGATAATCTGCCAATCTAATTTTCCTCACAAGAGTTTCATTTTGGCGGGAATAATCCAGTCTTCAGGTAAAAGGAAGAACTGAATAACTGACTCTGATTGGCCAACGGCACAGAATTTCACTAAAAGGTGGTCTAAGTAAGTATTTTAACAAGGGCAACCATGGCCCTAAATCGCTCACCTGGTTCACCATGTAAAACTTGACCTATAGTGATATAGATTACGACTGGACATGACCCACAATAAACCTCTAGAGTGTTAACAAGAATTTTCTATGATTTGACCTAGTGACCTAGATTTTGACCAGACACAATCCACTTTGATTTTGACCTAGATTCGATGTAGGCAAACATTCTGACAATAATTCATTCAGATCTAATGAGATTTGTAGCCTCTAGAGGGATAACACTGTTTTTCTTTGATTGACGTAGTGACCCAGTTTTTGACCAGACATAGCTCATATTTGAGCTTGACCTAGATATCAATGAGGAAAACATTCAGACCAAGTTGCATTAAAATCCAATGAAATTTGTAGCCTCTAGAGTAATAACAAGGTTTTTCTATAATTTGACCTAGTGACCTAGTTTTTGACCGGACATGATCCACATTCACACTTGACCTAGATATCAATGTGGAAAACATTTTGACCAAGTGTCATGAAGATCGGATGAGATTTGTAGCCTTTAGAGTGTTAACAAGGTTTTCCTATGATTTGACCTAGTGACCTAGTTTTTGACCGGACATGATTCATATTCGAACTTGACCTAGATATCAATTAGGCAAACATTCTGACCAAGTTGCACAAGGTTTTTCTATGATTTGACCTAGTGACCTAGTTTTTGACCGGACATGACCCATATTTAAACTTGACCTAGATATTAATTAGGCAAACATTTTGATCCAATGAGATTTGTAGCCTTTAGAGTGTTCACAAGGTTTTTCTATAATTTGACCTAGTGACCTAGTTTTTGACCCGACATGACCCACATTCGAACTTGACCTAGATTTCATCAAGACTAACATTGTCATCAAGTTTCATGAAGATCAGATGAAATTTGTAGGCGGTAGAGTGTTCACAACCAATCGTGGACGGACGGACAGACGACGGACGACGGACATCCAGCGATCCTAAAAGCTCACCTTGGCACTTCGTGCCAGGTGAGCTAAAAACCAGGGAAACTAGAAATGTGTTTGTAAAACATTGACATCATGCAAGCATTTCATTCATGTGATATTGCCTGACCCTAAATACATTAATAAGTCCACAAATGACCTAAACATAACAAAGGTCACAGAGGTCAAGGTCAACAATCATGGTCATTAAACGGTGATGCAACATTCATTGAGACCCATAAGCATAAGAAGTTGCATAGTGATTTGTCCATAACTGACCTAACCCTGAAAGCTTAACCATGGCTCATTGGGACATACAAAATTATGGACAGACAGACAAATTGTTTACTACACTTATAACTTTATGCCCGCACCACCTCTTGGCAGGCCAATAAATAATATTGAACCTTAGCTATGCTTAACCCCTCTCCCTCCCCCATAGCCTGTTTCTAGTTTTGAAGATAGATGACTACTTAAAGGAGGTTAAAAGTAAAGCAATATGTGCCTTATGGCACATTCTGCTTTACTATCAGCCTGCTTGAAGTCACCATCTGCTTGGATATAGAAAATATTACTTAAATGGTACAAGTGTGTGACTGTATAAAATGGAACTATTTTCTTCAGTGAAGGAATACATTAAATGTGCTAAAGGGAGCTTCTATTGGGGGCTGCTTAACCGCCCTCTGTAGATATTACTGATTATATATGCAAACAGTGTAGACCCTGATCAGAGGGCTCCTATAGGAGCCCTCTGATCAGTGTCTGCACTGTTTGATATTCTCATTTGTTTTTGTTGTCATATCAAAATTGCAACAGTAGACTGGTTCAAAATACCTGAACTAGAAGAGTCGGAAAGGATTATAAATACCTACAAAATAAATTTAGGGTTGAAAGGGTTAAAAGGGGAAATAAATCCTTTCCAAGTTGGCAATAGAACAAGATTTTCTCTACAATAGCAGACATTACCATGGCTAATGCCACTGGGCCCAGAACACATGGTACACATGAAAGGAAAGTTCACCAAACTGCTGTTTATTAGTTTAGTCAGCTGAGACTGGCCTGCCTCCTGTCTGGTAGCCAGATGTCCCTGTTTGATCTGGAGTTAACTGTTACAGTGCAACAGGAATGGGTCAGTTGTGCAACAGAAGCTTGTACAGTGCTACCTCTCTTAAAGACATCTCCTGACAACCTTTCGATCATAACGCCTTGCCAGACAATTTCCTTGCAAAAATCATGGATCTTATGGACATGTCACTAGCAAGAACCATTGAAGCTTCTCGTGTGAGACTCTACCTATATATTCGATAGTTTGGTAAGAAATAACCATTGAAAATCACTAGAGCATGAATATAATCTGGGCCTCACCAGGTAAATTGGCATGTGATGCATGCTTTGCCAGTTAATATTCACACCTATCCAGACAATTGATAATAGGATGATAGGACTGAGGAAAAGTCTTTAACTCATTACCCCATTGCCTGTTTCTAGTATTGAAAATATGTTACCACTTAAAGCATATTGAAAGTAGGTTTGGCACATCAGGTTTATTATCATTATGGTATTTGAGTTATGCTCCTGACAAGTATTTTCAATTATCAAGGTCAAAGGTATTGGTCAAATTGGCCTGAAAGTGGTATGTGACACTGAGCAACCCCAATATGTATACACACAACAGGGGCCTGTTTTACTAAACAACTTACGCAAATTATTTGCGTAAGTCAAAATTTTAAATTTTAATTTATATTTTTTATTATCACTTGCTACAAACAGCAAATAGCCAGATCAGAGAACGCGCTTTTAGCGCATCCTCTGATCTGGCTATTTGTTGTTTGCAAACGTTTATGATCGAAAAATAAGAGTAAAACGATTTTGACTTACGCAAAAAATTTGCGTAAGTAGTTTAGTAAAACGGGCCCCAGGTTTGGTAATCCTAGAAGGCATAGTCAAAGAGTTATACTCTGAACAAGGCTTTTCAATGATCAAGGTCAGAAGTCAAGGTCAAGGAACCCTGAAATTTGCATCTTGCTTACCAACTACTCCTTTTTATAATTTATGCCAAGTATCAGGTGAATCAATTTGAATCTAATGGAGGAGTTCTCGGCATCAGATTTTGCAGACAGACTGGCCAACAATTTCAAGGCCAAAGGTATAGGTCAAGGTCAAATAGACCTGAAAATTGTGTCTTGCACATATACTACTCCTGATTAACATGTAAGTATCAGGCAAATCAGATTGAAACTGAAGGAGGAGTTCACCGCATAAGATTTAGCAGACTGACTGACCAACAGGCTGATTCCAGTTTATATCCCTCAAACTTTGTTTGTATGGGTATAGTAAGTATCACAAGAACTATTTTCTATATCCTAGCAGAATAATGGAAGTTTAAAACAGGCTGAAAGTAAAACAGAATGTGCCTTGCAGCATATTCTGCTTTACGCATGTTTTCAAAACACGAAACAGGCTATGAGAAAATGGCTTAACATTTACCATCTGTTAGTAGCTTTAACTGTTTTCAGATGATGGTTGCTTAACCCATTACCCCATAAATACACCTTTTTACGCCTTTAATTTATTCATCCACTGAAGAAAAAGGTTCCAATTTATACTCTTACAAATAAGAATCATAAGACATATTTTCTATATTCTAGCAGATAAAAGCTTAAAGCAGGCTGGAAGTAAAGCAGTTAAGGTGCATTCTGCTTTACTGTCAACCTGCTTTAAGTGGTCAACTATTTTCAAAAGTAAGAAACAGGCTATGGGGTAATTGGTTAATGCAGGCAATGCAGGAAGGTATTGTTGTATAACAATTTTTCAATAATACTTCTCTTTAGCGATTATAAAAATAAGCTAAGGGCTAATACCACCCAAAACTATGTTCAGATCATAAAAGTTCACCTTTGTTAATGGCATAGAACTAAGTTACATTCTATCAGGGCTGCCATTTCTCCAGATTTTTCCAAAATCTTTTGACTTTTATCCTAGCATATGGTACCTTAAAGTAGGCTGAAAGTTAAGCAGAATGCGCTTGAAAAATAGAAATTTTTGAAATTTTTGGATTTTTCATTATCAACTTATGGCAGCCCTGTTCTGCAGTTTACTTTGCATCAAATATCAGTCAGTGCACAGTGTGAAATGAAAGAAAGATGAAAACAACAGTCCCGATTGTGTACACCAAACTTTCCAAATTTCTTTACTCCCAAACACCTTATCATGCTGTAAGCATAATTTTACTTCAGTATTTAAAATTTATCACATTGGCTCTCTGGGACCCATTTAACCAATTACCCCATAATTACACCTTTTTACCCCTTTGATTTATTCCTCCACTGAAGAAAATATTTTCTTTATTCTAACAGATGATAGCTTAAAGCAGGCTAAAAATAAAGCCCATTCTGCTTTAAGTGGTCACCTGTCTTCAACTCTAGAAAAAGGCTATGGGGTAATGGCCCCTGCGAAACCAGGTTCTTGATTTTAAGAACTGTTCTTGAACAGTTCTTGAACTGTTCTTAACTAAAAATGTACTGTGTTCTTGAACTTCGCAGTTCTTGAAACTGTTCTTGAACTATTTAAGAACTGCTTAAGTTCTTAAAACTGTTCTTGAAAAGTTCAAGAACAGTTTCAAGAGCAGTTCAAGAACAAAAGTGTTCTTAAAATATTCTTAATGTGTTCTTGACAAGATTTAAGAACGTTTAAGGACAGTTCAAGAACAGATGTGTTCTTAAAATGCTCTTAATGTGTTCTTGACAAGATTTAAGAACATTTTAAGAACAGTTCAAGAACAGATGTGTTCTTAAAATGCTCTTAATATGTTCTTGATTATATTAAAGAACATTTAAGAACAGTTCAAGAACAGACAAAGGGCAATAACTCAAAACATGTTGATGCCAATTAGTAATAACCCTTTTAAATGGCACTTTCTCTCATCAAACTCTATTCATATATGAAATTTCATTCCATTAGCATCATTAGAACTTGAGTTATCTGAAGGCTAAGAACAAATGACAAAGGGAAATAACTCCCTAAATATTGATAGAAGAGTTATGACCCTTGCAAATGGCACTTCCTCTGATCAAGTTCTTTCCAAACATAAAATTTCATTTCCCTAGCATCAGCTAAGAATTGGAGATATCTTCTGGACAAAAAGTGTGACAGACAGACTATCTGTAATATGTGCTATGATTGTAAGTTTCATCAAGGGCACAGATTTAAAGTTTTCTGTTTATCTATACTTTAAAATGTGAATATTGCAAAAATTAAAGACTCCAAACCAGTTCAAACTCCTGAAAACAGGTTTATGGTAAGTTACATAACTTACATTTATACATTTTTATCATGAGCATAATATATTTTTGATATTTACATGACACAACTAAAAGCATGTGGTACCCCACCCACTAGTAGTTTACTCTGACACAAGTATTATTACACATGATTTGTATGCCTTTGCAAGCAAAGTACTAATGCCAGTTTAGAAAACAGTTTAAATTATTTCTGTTATTTGAACTTATTAGTTTTTAACTTGACTTTGTATTAATTTGGAAATATGATGTTAAGGAACGTTGAAGGATAATATGTTCTTGAACATTTCAAGAAATGTTCTTGAACATGTTCTTGAACATTTCAAGAACTATGTTCTTGAACATTTCAAGAACTGTGCTTAAACAGTTCTTGAAGGTTAAATGAGACAATGTTCTTGAATTCCTCATGCTCAAGAACAGTTCTTGATCCGTATGAATCAAGAACTGTTCTTGAAATAACAGTTCTTGAACTGTTCATGAACAAACAGTTCTTGAACTGTTCATGAACAAATAGTTCTTGAACTGTTCCTAAACAAATGGTTCTTGAACTGTTCTTGAACAAAAAGTTCTTTAAAATTTGTCTCATTTAACGTTCAAGAACAGTTCCTGAACAGTTCTTGAACTGTTTAAGCACAGTTCAAGAACAATTCTTGAACATAATTCCAGAACAGTTCAGGAACATTTCTTGAACTGTTCTTGAAATTTTCGCAGGGGGGGGTTAACCAACCAATTTTTCTAATGTTTCCCTCCAGTAGTTCTTCCAAACTCTATGTTGTGACTATTCATAAGAATTTTCTCAAAGCGATGATTCTAAAGTCTAAGAGTAGTTACATCATAGTGTTTGGTGGAAACATATAGGATGATAGTTCTTGAAATTCTCTCCTTATCTGGAGCTGCAGTGATCACTATAATAATCTGTTTGAGTTACAAGATAAGAGAGTCTATCTCATCTAACATCTCCCTTAGTAAAACTTCTGTTCACAGTCATCAGTACATAAATCTTTAACCCATTCCCCCATAAATACACCTTTTTACGCCTTTAATTTATTCTTCCATTGAAGAGAAAAGTTCCGTTTTAAACAGTTATAGATATGCACCATAAGAATTATAGTCTATATTCTAGCAGATGATAGCTCAAAGCAGGCTGAAAGTAAAGCAGAATGCGCCGTAAGGCGCATTCTGCTTTACTTTCAACCTGCTTTAAGTGAGCATCTTTCTTTAAAACTAGAAACAGGCTATGGGGTAATGGGTTAAAGATACAGTTTGCCAGCCAGTTAATGCTAAAGGCAAGTCAAAAGTAATTCTGACAGCTCCTTAAAGCCATAATATGCCATAGACTGTATCTAGTTTTGAAAATAGGAGACCACTTAAAGCAGGTTGAAAGTAGAGCAGAATGTGCCTTAAGAAGCATTCTGCTTTACTTTCAACACACTTTAACCCATTACCCAATAGCATGTTTCTATTATTGAAGATAGGGGACCACTTAAAGCGGGTTGAAAATAAAGCAGAATGCTTCTTCAGGCACATTCTGCTTTTACTTTCAACCCACTTACAAAATTACCAAGTTACCAAATTCTAAAATATAGAAATTATTTCTTATGATACATATTCATTACGGTATACTTTAGAACTATTTTCTTTAGTGAATGAATAAATTAAAGGCGTAAAAAGGCGTATGTATGGGGTAATGGGTTAAGCTACTATCTGGAAAGATACTGGACTACATTATGTTAAGAACTTCCTAGGTTAGGCCTACTTTTCTTTGCATATGAAGTGTTTAATTAAGGCATAATACAAGCAAATGACCCAGGAAATAGAGATCTCATCACAACTAAAGAGACACAGGTATTGACCACTAGAAATGAAAACTTAACATTTTGACATCATTGTTGTCTTCAAGTAGTCTCTGGTTACAGTGAGATAAAACTCAACTCATGAGCTAAATCTAATTAACTATTTGATGAGACCAACAACTCCATCATCAATACCTATGGAAAAGGAATACCTAAGTCTGGCAATGTTACTTTGAGTTCAAATAGATGACCCTTTACCTCATTGCCTGTTTCTAGTTTTGAAGGCAGGAAAGCACTTAAAGCAGGTTGAAAGTAAAGCAGAATGTGCCCCAAAGGCACATTCTGCTTTACTTTCAGCCTGCTTCAAGCTACTACCAAGATATTTCTTGTGGTGCATATTCATGAATATGTAAGGTGGAACTATTCACTTAAGTGGAGGAATATATTAAAGGTGTAAAAAGTTATTTTTATGAGGTAATGGGTTAAAGATACACAATAAGGACTGTGTGTTGATGCTGGCAGACAGCTGTTGGGACAGGGCTGTTGAGGGATGTCTATGTTCTTGAAGGGTTTCTGCTTTTTTGCTTGTACATACCTCCGATCTAATCAGTTCTACTTGAACTGCAAACCCCACCACTGCTTTGAAGATATCATAACAGAGGGTTAAACATCTCTCTTAACCCTTTCATCTACACAAGCTCCTTACAAACCTTAACCCTTTACTCCATAGATACACCTTTTTATGCATTCAATTTACTCCTCCACTGAAAAAAATAGTCCCAACTTTATACAGCTTTGAACATGCACCATAATAAATACTGTTCTTTACCAAGATGGTAGTATAAAGCAGGCTGAAAGTAGAGTAATAAAAAACAAGAGCCGCATGCAGCCCTAAATCGCTCACCTGAGGAACTATTGTGTTATACTTGATGCATAATGAAGTTTGTCATTGCATGTATGTGGACTGTTGCATGAAACTGAAACAACTCGGAATTAGGTTTTCCTGTAGAAGTCTATGTAAAACTGATAAGCCCCGGGGCGGGTCCATTTTTGACCCTGGGGTCATGATTTGAACAATCTTGGTAGAGGACCATAAGGCAAAGCTAGATGCCAAATATAAAAGGGTATGGGCCTGACGGTTTCAGAGAAGAAGATTTTTTAAGTTTTTATTGAAACAATCTATTTTTAACTCCTGTGACCTAGATATGCAATGGACCGGAACGATTTGAACAGTATTAGTAGAGTACCTCAAGAAGTTAAACCAAGCAAAATATCAAAGCTCTGGCCATATTAGTTTCAGAGAAGAAGGCTGAGGTTTGAATATTTCACAATATAACTCTTTCACAATATAACTCTATGTAAATTTGTGACCCCCAGGGTGGGGTCATTTTTTACCCCAGGGACATAATTTGAACAATCTTGATAGAGGACCTGTAGATGATGCTTTTTGCCAAATATCTTAGCTCAGGGTACTGTGGTTTCAGAGAAGAAGATTTTTTAAGTTTTAATTGAAACAATCTATTTTTAGCTCCTGTGACCTGTATATGCAACGAACCGGAAACATTTGAACAATATTGGTAAAGTACCTCTAGAAGTTACACCATGCCAAATATCAAAGCTCTAGCTATATTAGTTTCAGAGAAGAAGAGGTTTGAATATTTCACTATATAACTCTTTGTAAATTTGTGACCCCCGGGGCGGGGTCATTTTTTACCCCAGGGACATAATTTGAAAAATCTTGATAGAGGACCTATAGATGATGCTTTTAGCCAAATATCTAAGCTCAGGGTACTGTGGTTTCAGAGAAGAAGATTTTTTAAGTTTTAATTGAAACAATCTATTTTTAGCTCCTGTGACCTAGATATGCAATGGACCGTAAACATTTGAACAATATTGGTTAAGTACCTCTAGAAGTTACACCATGCCAAATATCAAAGCTCTAGCTATATTAGTTTCAGAGAAGAAGAGGTTTGAAGATTTCACTATATAACTCTATGTAAATTTGTGACCCCTGGGGCGGGGCCATTTTTTACCCCAGGGACATAATTTGAAGAATCTTGATAGAATTCCTATAGATGATGCTTTGTGCCAAATATCTAAGCTCAGGGTACTGTGGTTTCAGAGAAGAAGATTTTTTTAGGTTTTATTGAAACGATCTATTTTTAGCTCCTGTGACCTAGATATGCAACGGACCGGAAACATTCGAACAATATTGGTAAAGTACCTCTAGAAGTTACACCATGCCAAATATCAAAGCTCTAGCTATATTAGTTTCAGAGAAGAAGAGGTTTGAAGATTTCACTATATAACTCTATGTAAATGTGTGACCCCCGGGGCGGGGCCATTTTTGACCCCAGGGACATAATTTGAAGAATCTTGATAGAGGACCTATAGATGATGCTTTGTGCCAAATATCTAAGCTCAGGGTACTGTGGTTTCAGAGAAGAAGATTTTTTAAGTTTTTATTGAAACAATCTATTTTTATCTCCTGTGACCTAGATATGCAACGGACCGGAAACATTTGAACAACTTTCAAAGAGGACCATATAAGGATCATTTCTGCCAAGTTTGGTTAAAATCCATCCAGTAGTTTAGGAGGAGATGTCATTTTAAGAAATTGTTGACGACGGACGACGAACGAACGGACGGACGGACGAACGACGGACGACATACACAGCACGATCACAATAGCTCACCTTGGCACTTTGTGCCAGGTGAGCTAAAAAGTAGAGCAGAAATACAGGAAAAGACTAAGTAATACATCCCCCCCCCCCCCCCTTAGTTTAAACAATATTTATTTTATTCAGAGAAAAGGATTGGACAACAGGCAAATCCTATGCAAGTCCTCCCCTTTACATATGCACACCGTTTTTATTCAGCCTTTCAAAAAACACTCATTCAGGCATGAATTAAATTGCACTTTTTTAAACCCTATTCCTGTTGGCTAATATTTTCAGCATTTGAGATAAGTGATCTAAAGCAAATTGAAAGTAAAGTAGTGATTTCCCAAAGGGAGATTTTGTCTTTACTTTCAGTCTGTATAAAGCATGTCAAACTGGAGGAAACATTTCCTGTGGCTCTGTGTATGAGAAATGCGTAAAGGCGTCAAAAGGGACTTCTATGGGAGAAATGATTAAAATACAATTATGGTCAGAAAGAAAATCTCAATATCTGCATATTACATCTGTTTGCCTGCAATGACAAATAGTCACATCATCATTATTATACAGTAATACCCCTTTTAAACAACACACAAATAAGTCACCATATCCATAGAATGTGAATATTTATTATACAGTAATACATGTACCTCCTTTAAGCAACACAAAAATAAGTCACCATATCCATAGAATGTGAATATTTATTATACAGTAATACATGTACCTCCTTTAAGCAACACAAAAATAAGTCACCATATCCATAGAATGTGAATATTTATTATACAGTAATACATGTACCTCCTTTAAGCAACACAAAAATATGTCAACATATCCATAGAATAAAAATACTTTAAGAAAAGTAACACTTAATGCGGGACAAAAGTAATGACGAAAACTCCTATAGAAGACTGTCCTACTTTGCCCTGTCTTGAGCAGCCACCCTCATATAAAGATCCCTATTCTACATTACTGATTCATTGCAAGAGGTTCAACTGTAATGCATAATTCTTTTTTTGTCCCAACAGTTTCATATTGAAATTATTTCATCAAAGGCTCCGGGAACTCTCCTGGTATTTCGACTATCCGCGCACTGTGAGAAATGGCTAAATGGAAACACGTAAAGTCATAAATTGTTTGGCAGCATTAATCTAGTCTGATAGATGTAAAAATAACATTTATAACATTGTACCCAGACATGATGAATATCCAGCCAACTGCTACAGTCATGCCTCCATTAACTCATTCACCAATAAATACGCCTTTTTACACCTCTAATTTATTCTTAAACTAAACAAAAAAGTTCCAATTTATACTATCACAAATAAGAATCATAAGAATTATTTTCTATATTCTAGCAGATAATAGCTTAAAGCAGGCTGAAAGTAAAGCAGAATGCACCTTAAGGTGCATTCTGCTTTACTTTCAACCTGCTGTAAGTGGTTATCTTTCTTCAAAACTAGAAACAGACAATGGGGCAATAGGTTAACTCATTCACCAATGAAACTTGTAATGAACCATTCCAATTTCAAACTAAATCTAGTCCATTTATAACTATTTAGGGTTGTTGTCTGCAATATATTGCAAAACGACAAACAGTGCAGATCCAGATCCAGATCAGAGTGCTCCTTCTGGGTCTACACTGTTTGCATAGGACAAGTGTACTTAATACAGGGACACTGTTTTTCAGAGACAAGTATACTCGTCACTAGGGTTGAATGTGTTAACACCCTTTCCTACATAGAAATGCTGCAGAAAAAAAAAAAGAGGGATAAAACTGATTAATCCAACATTTTTTTCACTCATTTAGCATCAAATCCTACTTTGCTAGACTCATTACAAATGTCTCGAAGAGACAATTCTAATGAGTAGTCACTCGGAAAGCATAGGGTTTAATTCAGTAATAAAGATTTTAGATTTTAAAATACTCCCCTTATCTGGAGCTCTGTCTTTGTATAAATGACATGGCCATAGGAAACTTAATAATATACTCAGCATTTTTTTTTTAATAGTCATACATTAAGGATGACACATTTTATATTTCTCTTATATATTTTCATGATGACATATAAACAACAAAATGTCACAAAACAAAGAGATATCCACTGTGCTTTAATCATTTGTATAAAGGGGTGTAACCCCTCCCCTGTTATTGTAACAAAACGACCTTGACGCTTGCACTGAGGTTTAATGAGCTATTTGAATTGAGTACACATGCATGATATTTAAGTTTCTATCACATGTAGTTCCAAAGTTATGGCAAATGTTAAATTTAGCCTTTTTGACCTCTAAATGACCTTGACCTTTGTCTGGCATGACCAAAGTTGAACTGAGCTCAAGAGCTTCTGGAGTTGCGACATACCAAATATGAAGTCTCTATCACATGCAGTTCCAAGCTTATTGCAAAAGTTAAAGCGGTGGACAGACAGACAGATGGACAAACACAGACAGAGAGACAGAACAAAAACGATTTGCCCGAACTGTGTTATATACGGGCATAGAACAGCAAACCTTTCTGAGACTGGTATTTTATCCCTAATCAGAGCTTCAGATAAGGTGAGTATTTCAAAACCTAAAATCTTTATTTCTGAATTAAACCCTATGGTGTCACTATTCATTAGAATCGTTTCTTTGAGACAATTCTAATGAGTAGTAACACCATAGGATTTGATGCTAAAATGATTAAGAAAATGCTGTATTTTTTCAGTTTACTCCCATTTATATGGAGCCCTGCTCTAATGGTGTACTGTTGCCCCATCTTTATCAATAACTGTCCTAGATGACTGATATACACTGTATGGAGGAGAAACTCCCTAAACAATAATGATTATGATCATCACAGATCAATAACGTGTGACTCAGACATGTATGTTAGCAGTCATGAATGCCTAGAGAATTAATTTGCAGCTATCCCAAATCTGACATATCATTTTCATGAGCACTCTGTGTTAGACCTTCAGAATATTGGCAGATATTAACACACTGATAGGCTATCATGTTTTGATGTATGTTTCATTTCCCCTCAAAGAAATGTCATTTCATGTAATTACCCAATACGTAAGCATGTCATTTCATATAATTACCAAATACATAAGCCTTTTTATCATATAACTTGCAGCCTGGAAGTGGAATAAAGCCATTCGATAAATATAAATATCATAACCCACTAGTGGAATATGGTTTTTTGGGCTCCGGCCAAACCCTTTCATCCACAAACACTGCATGTAGTGGGACACAAAATGATGTCATTGCGATGACGTTACCGTGAACAATGTCAGAGTTTGGTGGAAAATCTATGAAGCAGAAAGACTATACAAGCTATGGCTTCCATTGATTTAATGATGTTTAAAATTGTGATAAATACAATCTCACATTGGTGACCATTACTTATGAGCACTTATGTAAGATCCTCTATTTAAGCATCTTATTCATTCCTCCACTAAAGAAATTAGTTCCAATTTACACAGACAAAGTTATGAACCATAAGAAAAAAGTTTTTATTTCCTGACTAATTTTAAGTGAAGCAGACCTTAAGATGCATTATGGTTTACTTTTGCTATATTAGTGGCCACCAATTTTTTCAAAACTAGAAACAGGCTATAGTGTAATGGGCTAATAACTACCGTATTAATATTATGTTAAATCAGTCCCCTGCAACCAAAATTTCAATTCAGTTTTTATGCATTGTTTATAATTGCCGTAACTTTCTGTAAAATTGATATGGATCAGTGACCAATTTATTCTGAATCTGAAGTTTGCTAGTGCAAATTAACCTGCTTTAAGCGGTCACCTGTCTTCGAAACTAGAAACAGGCTATGTCAGGTAAAGGGGTAACAGAATGTACAAAACATACATATTCTTTAACAACAGTTTATCCTGGACTATAAAATAGCTTAATGGCACTTATAATTCAAAGCTAAAATTCACTAAATCTTCATTACCCCTTATGATGTTCTTCGGCAAAATTTGACAGCTTCAAATATAAAAGCATTGAACACCCTTTCTGCCTACAGTTGAACTTTGATATCTCGAACTCGTTTAGGTCATACATACCCATATTTCAAAGTTAAAACGTGGTTAAGCCACATTTTAACTTTGAAATAGGGATATGTTTGACTTAACCAAGCATGAAATAATGCAATTCATGTGTCAACAATTCAAATAGATCGAATTATGTGAGTTTGAGATATGGAAGTTTGACTGTACATGTTGCAAGTATTCCATGGACTTTTATCATGTATGTAAAGGCAGTACTTTGAGGAATGGGTATCGAAAGGTGCTTCTATTGGGCAAGATGGTTAACCTAATCCCCCATAAATATCCCTTTCTATGCCTCTAACATATTCCTCCATTGAAGAAAATAGTTTAACTTTATACAGTTATGAATGTGTACCATAAAGTATATATATATCCCATATCCTAGTAGACAGAAGCTTAAAGCAGGCTTAAAGTAAAGCAGAATGTGCATCAAGGTCACCTGTCTTCAAAACTCTAAGAAATTGACTGTGGGGAATGGGTAAAGGAGAGGAAAAGATGAAAGCATGATTAAGTGCTTTCGCCCAGGAAAGGCTTAACCCATTACCCGATGAAAACGCCTTTTTATGCCTTTAATTTATTCCTTTACTACAAAAAATTATTTTAATTCATTTCAATCAAAAAAAAAAAAATGAGCTCTGGTGGGATTTATACCCTGGACCCGCCATGCGGGGACAGACAGGCAAAATAAGGAAACCATTTAGCCCACTGAACAACCGGACTATTCATATATATGGGATCGATTTAACATACTTCAGTGTGTAGCGATGGAGAGTACATAATTCGGCTCGAATTTATGTCTGAGCCCGTTATCAATTTCTATTGTTTCTTTCGATGCCACATATAAAACAATGGAAAATATCTAACTAAACTAAGATTTGAAGACTTTTCTAGAATGTGTTTTAGATTGATCATATTTTTCTAATGCCAGATGCAGGATAAATCACAATGCTACACATTTGGTTTTATTTGAGTATTTTCTTTAATTTTTTGCAAATACACCATTCTGGTTGCGAGTTGCTTTAAGGAACATTCTGCTTTTCTTTCAACCTGCTTTAAGTGATCACTTGTCTTAAATACTAGAAACAGGCTATGGGACAATGGGTTAAACTGAAACGAGCTTTGAGGGATACCCCGTATAATTAATTGTTCTGGACTTGCAACTGCTATCAGTTTTAACCAGTCCTGATGCCAATTAACTGAGCATCTGATCAGTATGCAAACCGTTTGATATTTTGTAATATTTCTCTCTTTTTTTGGTCAAAATGCAAAAAATCTGTTTTTAAACCAAAACATTGCAGTCAACAATTTTTAAGTACATGATAAAATAATTGTAAAAGAGTTTAAAATGAATTACCCAAGTGACTGATATCAACATTCTTTCTGTTCAGACTGGTTCTAAACTTTCAACTGTCTACATCAATAATTTACCAGAGAAATTTCAAACCCACAACCAGTCTCACCTCATAACTCTACTACACTGTTTTTCTACTTCTCTTCTAGCCAATCAGATCACATCAGGGTAATTCAAACTGAAGTTTTATGTCTGCGAAAAAATCACACAGCGTTTGAGCAACATATGTGAAAAGTCTTAGCATAGACCTGAAATCAGAGGTTCAAAAGTAATGTAAGCCAGAGCTCTAGATGAGGGGATTATTTCAAAACCTAAAACCTTTATTTCTGCATTAAACCCTATGGTGTTACAACTCATTAGAATCGTCTCTACAAGACGATTCTAATAAGTAGTTACACCATAGGATTTGGTGAGAAAATGAGCGAGAAAATGTTGGAATTGTTCAGTTTATTCCCTCTTATCTGGAGCTCTGATAGGTTTAGCCTGTAGCATGCTAAGCAAATGTCGTCTGAAACATTTTGTGTCTGCAACGTTTCCCAGAGCAGATTCATTCATAATCTTTTAATAAAAAACTATGATCAGAATGTCAAACAGTTTGGATCCAGATGAGATACCAAAACGGAGTTAATCAGCCTTTCATCAAGATCTAAAATGTTTGAAACTGTTACCACAATTCTGCCCATTATAAGTGTGCAGATGGTTAACAAAAAAACTTTTTCTGATGGATGAAATTATGTCAGCCCTTCATCTTATGCTTGTCTTGGCAATATGTCTGCTCCGGAAAATTTAATTTCACTCTTGTTTTTTGTCTGTCTTCAAAATCCTTTTGAATGCTGGTAATAATAAAGTGTAGACCAATGATTGTTAAAGGAGCCCTTTTATCCTATTTGAACCCATTTTTCCATAAATATCCCTCCACTAAAGAAAATAGTTCCACTTTATACAGTCATGGATATGGGGCTTTGGGGGTTAACCTTCTAATGAGCACAATTATTGTTGTCTGCATAATTCAAGGTGCAATTATTCTGCTTCTAAGAAATATTTTGTATACTCTAGCAGATGGAAGCCTAAAGCAGGCTGAAAGTAAAGCAGAAAGTGCTGTGTGGCCTCTAGAGTGTAAACATTGTTTAGATATGGCATTTTCAGCTATTCAAAGGTAGATAACTCTTGACCTATACCGGTACATCCTGTTTCAACCATAATCAAACTCATATGAACTCTTCAGGTCATATACAATCTGTGCAAGTTTGAGAAATATTGGATAATATTTGTGGCCTCTAGAGTGCTAACATTGTTAAATATGGCATTTTCAGCTATTCAAAGGTAGATAACTCTTGACCTATTGGTCGGATTTCAACCATAATGGAACTCATCTATGGCCTCTAGAGTGTTAACACTAAAATTGTTGATGACGAATAAAGGATGACAGACATTCAAGGATTGCAAAAGCTCACCCTGAGCTAGCTCAGGTGAGCTAACAAAAGTTAAACCCTTAACTCCATAGCCTGTTTCTAGTACTGAAGATAGGTGACCACTTAAAGCAGGTTCAAAGAAAAGCAGAATGCACCTTAAGTTGCATTATGCTTTACTTTGAGCCTGCTTTAAGTTACATTCTGCTAGAATATATATTTCTCATGGTAGATATTCATGACAGTATGAAGTGGAACTATTTACTTCAGTGGAGGTTTAAATCTAAGGTATAACAAGAGCCACATGCGGCCCTAAATCGCTCACCTTGTACCCATGATTACGGTCATGTAAATGGACCAGTAATGATTACGTTTTCACTTATTCACCCAACCCACTGGTGGCCATGTTGTTTGAGCTAGTAAGATTATTTGAAGAAAACTGGCAAAGGGTCACCCATGAATCATAATTTTAAAATTATTCTTAAATCAGACCAATAGTTTCAAAGAATTTTTTTGGAAAGTTTTTCTATACAGAAATAAAAGGAAAACTTGCCCCACCCACTGGCGGCCATGTTTTTTAAGATAACAAAGTGATATCAAGAAATCTGGTAGAGGGTCATCAATTGACCATTTGTGTAAAATTATTTTCAATTTGGACCAGTATCTTCAGGAGAAAAGTTTTAAAGTTTTTACTATACAATAACATAAGGAAAACGTGCCCCACCCACTGGCTGCCATGATTTTTAAGATAACAAAATGATTTTAAGAGATCTGGTAGAGGGTCATCAATTGACCATTTGTGTAAAATTACTTTCAAATAGGACCAGTAGTTTTTGACAAGAAGATTTTTAAAGTTTTCACTATTTAGCCATATAAGGAAAATCTGCCCTACCCCCCTAGCGGCCATGTTTTTGTAGATAACAAAATTATTTTACGAAATCTGATAGAGGGTCACCCATGGATCATTTGCATAAAATTACTTTCAAATCGGACCAGTAGTTTTTGACAAGACGATTTTTAAATTTTTCACTAAATAGCCATATAAGGAAAATCTGCCCCACCCAATAGCGGCCTTGTTTTTTAAGATAGGAAAATTATTTTAAGAAATCTGATAGAGGGTCACCAATGGCACATTTGGGTAAAATTATTTTCAATTCGAAGCTGTAGCTTTTGACAGGAAGATTTTTAAAGTTTTTTCCATTGGTTGCCTTGGCAACCACAATTTCAATTGGATGACCTATATTTGAAGAAGTACTTTACAAGGAACAATCCTATGAAGTTTTGATGAAATTAGCCCTGTGGTTTCCAAGAAAAAGATCTTTGAAGAAAAAGTTTGACGATGGACGGACGACGACGGACACAGGGCGGTCACAATAGCTCACCTTGGCACTTCCGAGCTAGGTGAGCTAATAAGGCATGTTGAATTTTATCAGCTACACTTACATAGAAAACATCTTCACCTATTAGCAACTGAGTTACTGCAGTCAGAAATTCTGCTGCATGTTAAAGTCACGCTGTGGCAATTTTGAAGTTGTCTGATAATTCTGTCTACTCCCTCATACAGTGGGGAAAACGTTATTCTTTCCCAATAAACGCTTTTACGCTAAAATTATTATTTCCATTGCAAACAGTTTGGATCCAGATCAGACACCGGCGTACGCCCCCCCTAAAATCTGTCAAGGTTAGTTTTTTTTCACACTTCAGAGCTCACCATTTCAGTTCTAAACTCCATTTTTTTCCCGGGGGAGAACCCCCGGACCCCCATTAGCATTTGTCAATATCCCTTTTCAGAATATCACGAACTGGGTAACTACATCTCTCTCGTGCGTCTAAAAGTCAAATAGCTATAGCAGAAATCGACAGTAGTGGCAAAACAATGTTATGTCTTATATAACGCAGCTTTGATCAAATTTGTATGGTTCACATAAGTCGTATTCAGTGCCCCAAGTCTCTCCAAACACACTTCAGAGCTCACCATTTCAGTTATAATTTCCAATCATCTACCGGGGAGGACCCCCAATCCCTAGTGTCTGTCAAGTTCAAGTTTCAGAAACTCAAGAACTAAGTACCTATACATGTATCATATCGGCAGACTAAAACCTATGGTGCTTCATGTACCTCTCGTACGTCTAAAAGTTGAATATTTCTAGCAGAAATCACTGTTAGTCACACACAAATGGTGTTATATACATGTATAATGTAACAGAGCTTTGCACAAAATTGTATCGTTCACATAGATCGTATTCAGTGTCCCAAAATCCCTCCAACCACACTTCAGAGCTCACCATTTCAGGTCTAAATTCCAAATTCTCCTAGGGGAGAACCCCCGAATCTCCCGCCAGCATTTAACAACTTCAGGTTTCAGAAATTCAAGAACTGAGTAACTACAAAGTCGGCAGCCTAAAAACTACAGTGCTTCATGTACCTCTTGTACGTCGAAAAGTTGAATATTTCTAGCAGAAAAAAATGTTACTCACAAATTATTGTTATGTATAAAATGACAGAGATTTGAATAAAAGTGTTTGGTTCACGTAAGTCGTATTCAGTGTCCCAAATATATCCAACTGTACACTCACCAGGGCTCACCATTTTAGTTCTAATTTCCATTTTATTTTTCTCCAGGGGGTAGCACCCCGGAACCCCCCCCCCCCCCAACAATCTGTCAATTTCAAGTTTCAGGAGACTCAAGCACCTTTCAGAAGTAACTACAGAGTTGGCAGCATGAAATATACGGTGCTTCAGCTACCTCTCGTACGTCTAGAGTTGAATAATTCTAGCAGAAAAAAATGGTCGTCACAAAATTATGTTATTTCTAATATAACGGAGCTTTAAACAAAATTGTATGGTTCAGTGACATCACATAGATCGTATTCAGTGTCCAAAATACACTTCAGAGCTCAACATTTCAGTACATATTTTCAGTTTTCTCCCGGACCCCCACCCGCAGGAGGGGATACCCCTTCCCGCACTCTCCCCCTGAGGTGCGTAACATTCATTGAAGCCTGGCCTCGCCCCTGCAATGATTCATCATGATTTTAGCCAGAAGTTTAAGCTCAGGAGAGCTCATCTAAATAGTTATAAAAACGCGTAAAATCGATTTCGGTCGGGGGGCGATGAACCCCCTACCAGGGCTTTGCCCTGGACCCATCGGGGGCCCCAAAGCTTACGAATATGTTTTACGCCCCCCCCCCCCTAACTAAGAATCCTGGATCCGCACCTGCTCTTCCATTTCTAAATAATGACCAGTTTACAATCATTCTAGGTGGATTAATTAACCTATTACCCATAAATACGCCTTTTTACACCTCTAATTTATTCATCCAATGAGGAAAATAGTTCCAATTTACACAAATATGAATATGTACCATAAGAAATATTTACTATATTCTAGCAGATATTTGCTTAAAGCAGGCTGAATATAAAGCAGAATGCGCCCTAAGGCCTGCTTTAAGTACATGTAGTACCTTGTTTTCAAAACTAGAAACTGTGAGGCTATGGGGTAATGGGTTAACACATTCCTCCATAATGATAAATATGCACCATAACAAATATTTTTTGTATACTAGCAGATGGAACTAATTTCTTCAATGGAGGTTTAAATTAAAGGCATATAGATCTAAATATTTATGGAGAAATAGGTTAAAAATGACAGGTGCATATATGTATCCAACTGTTGTTAAATAAAAACAAAATCATTAACCTGAAAGAAAAGATGAAGCCTGTGATTTATCGGACCACAAGTGATTTTACAGTAAATTGAGTAAAACAAAAAATGTGATTTTAACCATTTCAGCACTGAAACTTATCTTGAAGACCTAAATGCAAACACATTGGACCAGGGCTCCAGATAAGGGGAGTATTTCAAAAACTTTATTTCTGCTTTAAATTCTATGGTGTCACTACTCATTAGAATCGTCTCGAAGAGACGATTCTAATGAGTAGTAACACCATAGGTTTTAGTGCTAAAACAAAGAAGAAAATGTTGGATTTGTGCAGTTCACTCCCCTTTACATGGAGCCCTGTTCGACTCAGATCAAATCCCTCTCAACCATCCCAAATGACATTCAAATTGATGTACAATTCTATGTCCATGAAAAAAAATCATATAACCTCTAATTTTGCAGTCAGCATAATAGCTCATACCACTGGTTGATTATTTGAAGAAAATGATGATTTTCTAAGATGATACAAATGTTACGAAGTGCCTGTAAACATGAATAAAGAAGTACATGTATGTTTTCAATAAATCTCTTATGTCTTTTCCCCCCTGTTTCTTAACCCTTACCCCATAACCTGATTCTAGATTTGAAGACATTTAGGTCACCACCTAAAGCACGTTGAAAGTAAAGCAGAATGCACCTTACGACACATTCTGTTTTACTTTCAGCCTGTTTCAGCTTAACCATTTAGAAAACATTTCTTATGGAACTATTTTCTTCATTGGAGGAATAAATCAAAGGTGTGAAACTGTGTATCTAATGAGCAGTGGATTATATGGCAGAGGCATCCTTAGAATATGCTTCTATAGAGGAAAGGGTTAAAAGAGTTTTCAGCTTTCAACCTTACCTTTTTCTTGTGTGTATTTATAACCCTTTTGGACTCTTCTAGTACAGGTATTTTTAACCAGTCTACTGTTACATTTTTGGTATGACAACTAAAACCAATGAAAATATCAAACAGTGTAGACCCTGATCAGAGGGCTCCTATAGGAGCCCTCTGATCAGGGTCTACACTGTTTGCATATGTAATCAGCAATCTCTACAGAGGACTGTAGGATTGAAAGGATTAACATTCAAGGAACAAAATACTTTGTAAATATTAACTACAAGTATCAGAGTGCGGGGCTGCTGGGGTATAAATGAATGGACCACTCTTCATCTCGTAACATCAAACTAATTTTTATTTCAGTTCTTAGATTTAATCAAACAATATATCAAGAGTTTCAATCAAAGTCATGTGCATCCATAGATTCACAAATTGATCTTCAAACGATAGGCAACCATAAAATAGTGCACATCAAATCATAGTGGGTGATATTTTCTCATAGCAACATTTACTCTGAATAGCAACTCTGTGTTGTTGCTGTTTTTATATGTGACAAGATCGATTGTTCAACACTTATTTAAAACTTTAACTCATCACCCGATAAATACACTTTTTACAGCTTGAATTCATTTCTCCACTGAAGAAAATAGTTCCATTTTATGCAGTCATGAATATGAAATCATAAGAATTTTTTCTGTATCCTAGCAGATGATAGCTTAAAGCAGGTTGGAAATTGAGATCTAATACATTCTGCTTTACTTTTATAACCTGCTTAAATGGTCACCTGTTTTCAAAACTATAAACAAATGGGTAACGGGTTACTCAATCTTATTACAAATAGAGCCTTGTGTATGTTCAGGTTCCAAACAGTTTTTCACTAACATAGGGCTCCAGAAGATAGAGTAAACTGAACAAATCAAATGTATTCTCGCTTATTTCAGCACCAAATCCTATAGTGTTACTACTCATTAGAATTGTCTCTTCGAGTAGTGACACCATAGGGTTTAATGCAGAAATAAGGATTATAGTTTTTGAAACACTCCCCTAATCTGGAGACCTTGCATATGCTCAGGTAATATTTCTAGACATATTAATACAAGCACGAAAGTTCATTATCAAATTTCAGCAGCTGTCAAATTTGAGTGAAAACAAGATTTCCAGATTCAAATCAACATAGTTAAACAAAGAACTTTTATTTTCTTTTTTTATCAGCGTATCAAATAACTGAGGTATGAAATTGCATGCATCTAAAATGCAATTTTCTTCACACAAGATAACCTGCACCACAAAAACCTTAATGAAGCATGTATTAGCTACACTATAACTCTTTGAACGTGAAGTACAGTAAAACCTCTCTATTACAATCTGCAAGAATTATTAGGAAATATTTCTTATGTTGAATATTCATTACTGTATAAAATGAAAGTGGAGGTATGAATAAAATGCATAATTATACTGGTAAAAGTGTATCTATGGAGTAAAGGGTTAAATTAAGCATAACATGGTATGCCTTAAATCCAATGCTAAAGTCCTTTGATCTAGTGCTGAATATATGTTGACAGCACTATAATATTGCTGAAATGAGTAATAAATCTGTGGCAAATAGTTTAACTCATTCATCCCTGATACTTTTAATGGCCAGTTCCAATTTCAAAATAAGTCTAGTTCATTTTTGACTATTTAGGGTTGATTTTAAATATATATTTCACAATGACAAACAGTGTATACCCTGATCAGAGGACTCCTTAAGGAGCCCTCTGAACAGGGTATACACTGTTTGTATGGGACAAGTGTAATCCTGACAGGTACACTGTTTGTAAATGACGAGTAAACTCTTCAATACTAGAAACAGGTCATGAGGGGTAATGGTTTAAACAAGAGCCGCATGCGGCCCTAAATCGCTCACCTGGTACCCATTTATACGGTCATGGCAATGAACCAATAATGGTAAAGTTTTCACTATAAACCATCATTGGTAAATTCATCCCCACCCTCTGGCGGCCATGTGTGAGCTAGGAAGATTATTTGAAGAAAAACTGGCAAAGGGTTACCCATGAATCATTATTTGTGTAAAAATATTCTTAAATCAGACCAATAGTTTCAGAGAAAAAGATTTTTAAAGATTTTCTATACAGAAATATTAGGAAAACTTGCCCCACCCACTGGCGGCCATGATTTTAAAGATAACAAAATGATTTTAAAAAATCTGGTAGAGAGTCATGAATGGATTTGATTTGTTTTGATTTTACGTCGCTTTCAACAGTATTTCAGTCATATCGCGACGTCCAGCTAATTACAGGTGGAGGAAGACCCCAGAAGCCCTTTATGCATGCACAAATCGGCAACTGGGTAGAACCACCGACCTTCCGCAAGCCAGCTGGAAGGCTTCCCCACATGAAAAATCCGAACGACCCTACTGGGATTCGAACTCACAGCGGTGAGGAGCTTAGTGATGTAAGTCACAGTGACTATACCACTAGGCCACGGAGGCCCCCAGTCATGAATGGATCATTTGTGTAAAATTATTTTCAATTTGGACCAGTAGTTTCACAGAAGAAGATTTTTAAAGTCTTTACTATACAGTTACATAAGGAAAATGTGCCCCACCCACCGGTGGCCATGTTTTTTCAGATATCAAAATTATTTTAAGAAATCTGGTAGAGGGTCACCCATGGATCATTTGTGTGAAATTACTTTCAAATCGGACCAGCGGTTTCAGACAAGAAGATTTTTAAAGTTTTCACTATATAGCCATATAAGAAAAATCTGCCCCACCCACTAGCGGCCATGTTTTTTAAGATAGGAAAATTATTATCTTAAGAAATCTGATAGAGGGTCACCATTGGCACATTTGTGTAAAGTTATTTTCAATTCGGACCAGTAGTTTTTGACAAGAAGATTTTAAAAGTTTTTTCAATTGGTTGCCATGGCAACCACAATTTCAAATGGATGACCTATATTTGAAGAAATCTGAGAGAGTACCCTACAAGGAACAATCCTATGAAGTTTTGAAGAAATTGGCCCAGTGGTTTCCAAGAAGAAGATCTTTAAAGAAAAAGTTTGACGACGGACGGACTGACGGACGGACATTCTTAGGAGACGGTGTTGTGGGGTTGAATGCTATATAAACCCTAACCCTAAAACTAACCCCACAAACGCCATTTTCAACCCCACAATACTCTCTTTCAACCCCACAATCACTAACTGGCCAGGTTTGTGACCCAAATCGACCCCATAATGTGCCTCCTGTTAGCCCGGACGGACGGACTGACGACGACGGACACAGGGCGATCACAATAGCTCACCTTGGCACTTCGTGCCAGGTGAGCTAAAACAAAACAAATTAAAATCCATTTTAG
Organism: Gari tellinella; assembly: GCA_922989275.2. Lineage (NCBI taxonomy): Eukaryota > Metazoa > Mollusca > Bivalvia > Cardiida > Psammobiidae > Gari > Gari tellinella. The sequence continues at coordinate 22,018,282 of OV277858.1, forward strand.
AACAGTAGCAGATGACAATTGTTGCAGATGACAATATTACTTAGCACGGAAAGAGTTAAGGTTAGTGCTGCATTTAAACTTTGAAGAGTTGTATATAATTAAATATAAAGAGCATTTCTTACAAAACCTCTTGGAATACAACAAACCCGATAGGACTCAACTGCTTGCCAATTAACCCATTCCTCCATAAATACACCTTTTTACGTCTCTAATTTATTTCTGCACTGAAGAATTTATTTCCAATTTATACAATTATGAATATTTATCATATAAGAAATATGTTCTATTTTCTAGTAGATGGAACCTTAAAGCAGGCTGAAAGTAAAGCAGAATGCGCCCTACTAAGTAATCACCTATCTTCAATACAAGAAATAGACTATGGGGTAATGGGATAGACCTTTCCTCCCTGAAACCTCAAACAAACAATTCTAGTTTTCAATTTAATCTAGTCCATTTTTTTAAGGAGACCTCTGATCAGGGTCAACACTGTTTACATAGAACAAGTGTACTCCTCACAGGTACGCTGTTTGAAAATGACGCATATATACGCTTTTTGCAAATGACGCATATATGCGTGACTAGGGTTAAAAGAGTTAATACATAACCTGTAACTTTAAATAATAGACAATCCGGTTTACAATTAAGTCTAGTCCATTTATTACTTTTGAGGGCTGTTTTCTGCACTATATCATAAAATGACAAATAGTGCCAACCCTGATCAGAAGGCTCCTGAGACTAGGAGCATAGGACAAGTGTACTCTTCATGGGTACACTCTTTGTAGAGGACAGGGGTGAATGTGTTAACTCTTTCACTTGTCTGTCGGCCCATTTGTGTGTTAAAATTTATACCTGGGTGAAAATAAAAGATTTGTTCTGTTCTGTTGTCTCCTAAAAAACTGGAGTCTGCACTTTTTTGGGGGAAAATTCAGATTTTTTTGGCATTTGGTATGAAGAAACAGGTTAACAATTGTTGAACAGTTAGAATCTTGATTAGAAGCAGCAGAGTGACCCAGCTTCTGATCTGTATCCAAACTATGTCTCCATAGCTATATATTGAGAGTTAACACATAATTAAGTGAAACAAAGGTATGTGTACATAATTCTATACAAGAATAAACAATGTAATTCTATAAACCTGTGTTGAGTGTTTATTCATTGAAGATGATGTTGATGATGAGGATGATGATGACTATGACTTCCAATCAATGCAAATATGAAGGTCCAGTTCTGGAGGAGACAATTCTAATCAGTATTCATTAAAATATAGTTTTGAGCAGACATAAAGATTTTAGTTGTGGAGCTACTCTCATCTACCCTGAGCTATGAGCAGCTGAAGCCCCAATATTTTAATGACCCAATCACTCTGAATACCACATCACTTATAACAGACAAATAATTGTGCCTCTCTATAACCCACAGTACAGTATCTGTATTAACTCTTTGCATGCTGGGTAAAAAATTTTCGTCTGCAACATTTGTCACCTGCTACTGTTCTAAAATTAGCATTTTCAAAATTTCTTTTAAATTCAGGGTCAGAATGGCAAACAGTTTGGATCCTGATGAGATGCCGTGTTACACGGCGTCTGATCTGGATCAAAACTGTTTGCAAAGGCAATCACTGTGGTGGATATATCCACAGCTAGCCTGCACAGAGTTAAACAACCTTCCTTTGAACAAGCATACTGGTAATCAAAGACATGTGGTTGCTAAATGCAGGATAAAAATAATACAGAAAGTTCCTTCAGGAGCTTTCTGTATTATTTCCATCCTGCAATTAGCAAACCACTTGTATACATGTTGGCGACTGCATATGGGCATTGTATTGAACGGTTGCTTAATGCAGGTTTGACTGTAGTATCAGGTTTAGAAGAACTCTTCAGGTTTAGAAGAACTCTTAAGAAACCCTGAAATGAGCTGTTGGCACGCCATTTTGCCTGCAGGTACAAACCTCATCCTTTGAAAGGTTCCAAAGTGATTGTCAGAATAAAACAGGAGATTGCGCAATCAAGCAGCTGTAACACTAAAGATGCAATTGAAACTTGGGTTGCACGCAAACTACAGTTAATCCTTTAGCCCATTTAGCCTGTTTCTAGTTTTGAACAAGCACCTTAGAGCTGATATCCCCTGCCGCAGCGATTGTCCAGAAGAAAGTGGCAAACTTTATTGTGGGAGGAAGGGGCAAATGGTGATCACCTGTCTTTAAAGATCAACATTCAAAAGCTTTTTACAAAGTTTTATAAAATCCATTCAATTTTGTACATTTTAAGCCTAAACAATACACAAAAAAAAGCCGTTTGTAGCATTATAAATCTAAGTATGACAGGGGCAGGTAACTCTTGATTCAAATTCAACAGTAATTAAACACTTTCAAGAACTTATAATTGTGTGCAAGTATTATTAAAAAAAATTCAGAACTGTAGAATTTACTAGAGTGTAAACACATTTTCAACTCATCAAGGGCAGAGTATTCTTGACTAATTTGCACATTTTCGATAATAATTGAACTCATTCTATAAATAATGGCCATATATGATTTAATTTTTTTTTCAAAATCCATTCATATTTGTACACAATAGCATGTAAACAATAAAGCCATGTTGAGCATTACTAAGAACATAAAGGGCAGATAACTCTTGCCACAAAGTATCCTATTTTGACAATAATTGTAACCCTAATATTTATATACATCATGTGTAAGTTAAATCAAAATCCATTAAAGACTGTAGTTTCTAGATGGTAAAAACTGTTAAATATGGTTTTTTTGACTCATCAAGGGCAGATAATTGTTGACTAGTTTGTCGGTTTTCAAAAATGATAACAATTATTTGAAAACTAATAGCCATACATAGTTTGAGAATTTTTTTTTATCAAAATCCATGCATATTTATAGATACTAGGATGTAAACAATATTAAAATAAAGCATTTTCTGGCATTTCAAAGTACATCAAGGGCAGATAACTCTTGCCACAAGTATCCTTCTTTGACAATAATTGCACGCCTTCAAGAACTTTTACTTATAGACATCGTGTGCAAGTATCATTTAAATCCATTTATAATTGTAGTTGCCAGAGAGTAAAAACAGTTAAATATGGCTTCTTTTACTTATCAAGGGCAGATAACTCATGACTAATTTCTCCGTTTTCAACAATAATCAAATTAATTTGAAAACTAATAGCCATACATAATTCAAGAAAGTTTTTTCAAAATCCATGCATATTTATAGGCTCTAGTATGTAAACAATACCAAAATAAAGCATTTTCTAGCATTTCTAAGTACATCAAGGGCAGATAACTCTTGTCACAAGTATCCTTTTTTTTTTACAATAATTGCACACCTGCAAGAACTTGTACTTATAGACATTGTGTGCAAGTATAAACAAAATATGTTGAATACTGTAGTTGCTAGAGTGTAAAAACTGTTAAATATGGCATTTTTAACACAAAAAGGGCAGATAACTCATAAATTCCTAAAATTTTCTGAAAAAGTTTGATTTCCCACGGTGCTCCTATGATGACAAATAAGTATACCAAGTTTCATCCAAATCTGTTTATCGGTTTCGGAGATACAGTTGCGGACGGAAAACGTGACGGACATTTTTAACACAAAAAGGGCAGATAACTCATAAATTCCTAAAATTTTCTGAAAAAAGTTTGATTTCCCACGGTGCTCCTATGATGACAAATAAGTATACTAAGTTTCATCCAAATCTGTTTATCGGTTTCGGAGATACAGTTGCGGACGGAAAACGTGACGCACGCACACACGCACGCACGCACAGCCGGACGGACAGACCTAAAACAGTATCCCTCTGCCTTTCGGCAGGGGATAAAAAGGTAACTCTGAGTGACTATTTAAAGCAGGTTGGAAGTAAAGCAGAATGTGCTAGCACATTCTGCTTTACTTTCAGCCTGCTTAAAATCTACCACCTGTTAGAATTAAGAAAATATTCTTTCTGATACATATTCATGACTGTATAAATTGGAACTACATGTATACTCAAACGCAAAAGAAACTGTGCATGTTTCAAGTTAGGATAAATATGGTAATATTTGTAGTTAAGGCATGTGACTGACGCACACACGATGTCCGTTTCAAATCGCTACCTCTACAGCGAGACAGTGCGGTGTTAGCTAGCATGTTGAGACATGTAACAGTTCCATTCACCCACTTTGATGCATGACAATACGCGTCCGCATATGCATCTAAAAGCAAACGGCGTTAACCTGCCATTTCCCTAAATCCAATGGAGCAACTCTGGGGATATTTTCGGTAGTAGGGTACGGTCACGGCATGGAATCAACAACTTGCAAGAGCTACAGAATGCTTTCCAGGTCGAATGGAATGCAGTTCTTCCACACGTCCTACAATGTTACGTCAATTCTGAGAGACGTCCTATTGTACAAGCAATACGCCGAAAAGGACGTAATTCCCGATATAAAGGAATTTATCAGAATTAAACAATTAAAAGAATCTTAAACTTCAATTTTTTTTCTCAATAACACCGATTTCACAGTTTGTGAATTTTTTATTTTGACCCCTACCGCGCTTAAACGTTTAACACGTCTTTTGAAAATACGCTATTTTCAAAACAATCATCTTCTCTGAATTATAGGCAATTGAATAAGCTAAAATTTGATATCAAACACGATACACTTTCATTTATGAATGTCTGCAAAAATACGTTAAAGCCCCATGCACAGTTTCTTTTGCGTTTGAGTATATTTTCTTCAGCAGGGGATAAAACTGAATGCTCTAAAAGGCGCTTCTATGAGGTAAAGGGTTATACCAAAATTCCAGAAACTAAAGGTGCATGGACTACATTAGTATAACATTACCGTGTAACCTTTTTCCAAATAGCTTGTTTTCAATATTGCAGACAAAGGGCTACTTAAAGTAGCTGAAAATAAAGCAGAACGCTCCTTATGTAGCATTCTGCTTTTCTTTCAGCCTCCTTTAACCCATTACCTCATAAATATGCCTTTTGACACCTTTAATTTATTTCTCTACTGAAGAAAATAGTTCCAATTTTTACTGTTTTACTGCTCTTAAGGTGCATTCTGCTTTACTTTAAACCTGCCTTGAGTGGGCAGCTATCTTCAAAACTAGAAACATGTGGCTATGTGGTAATGGGTTAAGATACCATCTGCTAGGATATGTAAATAAATTTCTTATGGTGCATATTCTTTCAGTGTCACAGTATTAAGTGGAACTATTTTCTTGAGTGGAGGAATAAATTAAATGCCTAAAAATGTGTAGCTATGGAGTAAAGGGTTAAAGTCTGTTTAATGCATGATAAAAGTAATGCAGAAAGCTCCTGAAGGAACCTAATGCATCACTTTTTGTCCTGAAATAAGCAACAAGATTCTTTAACGGACATCTCCAGACGACCTTTTGGTCATAATGCATTGCCAGACAATTTCCTTGCAAAAAGCATGGGTCTTGTGCATATTGAACCATTGAAGCGTCTTGTGTGAGACTCTACCTTTATATTTGATAGTTTGGTTAGAAATAACCATTGAAAATCACTAGAGAATGAGTATAGTCTGGACCTCACCAGGTAAACTGAGATTGTGCTGTACGTCATTTGACAATTACATTGACACCTCCAGAACAATGGGCTGGTGGTACCTCAATGGACTGAGGAAAAGTCTTTAAAACCAATTCACTGTAACCATCAATCACATTGGGGCACGCATAGTCATCGATTTGCATGAAACTTACACCGTTTGCACCTCTCTACATGAAATGGAAAAAAATACCCCAAACATTTATTTTCAGTATCCGGTTGCCATGCCATGGCAACGCGAAAACAAGATTTTCCCCAAAATCCAGTGTATTTGGTGAGCAAAATATGACAAATTCATAGACTTTTTTAGAGAAAACTGTATATATTTCAGATAATATGATATTTATATGTTGAAGTATGACACATTGACAATAAAATAACATTGCAGGATTCAGCTCAACATTACACCTGATTGGTGCACACATGCAAGCTTAACTCTTTGCATGCTGGGTAATTTTTTTCGTCTGCAACATTTCGTCGCGTGAGTCTTACAACGTTCTATGTCCATTTTGTACACAAATAGAGTTCTATATACCGTTGGAAAGCTATTTTTAAGAGCTATCTCCTGGTGCAAATCATATGTTTATCCGAGGTTTCTATTTGAAGTTATCGCCAGTATTACAATGTTATATCTCCATTTTTAACGTTTTGTTTAGTCTTACAATGATCTATGTCCAATGTATCCAGTCATTGTGTTCCAATTGGATCACGTGACAGAAATTTCCAAAATGGCTGCGACCTTCATGGTTATTGGCGTACAGTGTAATAGGCGAAATACCCATGTATCTTTAACTACATGTGTAGTTCAAAGTAAAGTGATTAGTTTAAAGCAGATAACTGCTTAAAACAATATGAAAGTAATATAGGAATAAACAACATCTTTTTGACGTTCATGTCGGTATGACTACATTAGCTTCGTAGGGAGTAAGTTTTGTAAACGCAATAAACTTACCCCCCGAAGCTAATGTAGTCATACCGTCATGAGCGGCAAAAAGATGTTGTTTATTCCTTATATTCATATTTTTATTTTCTGTCATCCATTTAATGTGTAGTTTGACCAGATTTGTTTTCATGTATATGAATATACCATATACCGGCCAAATGGGTTTGATAGATGTAATATCGATGTAATAGCCATTCCAGTTTCTAAATATGGTGTCAAAAGTAGTCCTTACTACATGTACTGTATTTGCATGATCATTTCAGGGTTTTACGCAGTAAACTTTCTCGCTGTGCTTTAAGAACGCTCGTAAGAAACTAAAACAAAAATTTCAATCTGAATATCCATTATCAAAGCATATTTTAAACAATTAGGTGGCGCAAATTTTTATACACGCTTTACACACAGTAACGCGAATAGCAACGCTGAAATGCGACTACACAGTCAGCGTGTACACACACCTGCGGCTATCCGTGGCATATCCAATACACATAGGCTAGTTCCAATATGTCATAACGGAACATTACGTTACCAATTTAGTAAGTGTGAATGCATTATTTTGCTTTATGTTTGAGCGACTTTCCTATTTAGTGGTTGAAATTATTTTTTGACCAATGAGAGTTAAGTATTTTTGAAAATTTTCGAGGATTAATTTTTGTAAGTCAGTACTATTAAACACTAAACAACGACTAAAAAATTTAATCCTGCGCATGCGTATTTGGGTTGATTCGCAGGTGTTTCGGTAAGCCTCAAAGAACCTCAAAGAGCCTTTGATGAGCAGGGCTGCCATAAGTTGACATGAAAAATCCTAAGATTTCCTAATTTGCATTTTTCAAGTGCAATTTTACAAATCATACCTTTACCCAAACGCCTGCTTCTACTTTTGTTGACACGTGACTGCTTAAAGCAGGCTGGAAGTAAAACAATATGCGCCTTAACTTTCAGCCTGCTTTAATCTACCAAGTACAAGAAAAAAATTCTAAGATTAGGAAAAATCCGGAGAAATGGCAGATTGCAAGTGCAATGTCGGGTTTGGGGAATCTACAATAAACATAAAACCCCAGAAAAAAAACACCCAAAACCCCAACATTTTTAGTGATAGTGAATGTAGATATTTAATTATACAAAACTAGAAAATGATTGTCTTAACAGTAAACTAGCACAGTGCTACTTCTCTTAACCCCTTACTCCATAGATACACATTTTAACGTATTTCATTTGTTCCTCCTCCATTTTATACAGTCAAGTATATGCACCATGAGAAATATTACCTATACATGTATCATACAGTGGAGAATCTGTTATTATTTTCCGTTTAAACGCAAACGCAAAGCGCTAAAACGTAGAAAAGAGCAACTTTTGGACAATTCTGATAATTCATGTTTATCTTGGTGGCAAACATTTTGGAGCCTGATCAGACGCCGGGTTACCCGGCGTCTGATCTGGCTCCAAACTGTTTGCACTGCAAATAATAGTTTTAGCGTAAACGCGTTTATTGGGAAAGAATAACGTTTTCTCCACTGTAGCAGTTAGTATCTTAAAGCATGCTGAAAATAATGCAGACAATTCCTTAAGGAGCATTCTGCTTTACTTTCAGCCTATCTTAAGCAACCATCTGTCTTCGATACTGAAAACAGGCTACGGAGTAAAGTGTTAAGCAATAATCAATGGTAATTTGCCGTTTTAACTAATACAAATGCAAGAACTATGCAATTAAAATTAGAAAAGTATGTACAGCAAAACCTCTCTATTACGACCACTAACAGGTAGAATAATTGATTGTATGAAAGACTGATGGCAGCCTAAAGCAAGGTGAAAGTAAAACAGAACGCCCCTAATGATTTTTGTTTGACTTTCACCTTGCGTTAGCCACCTTCCTCACACATTATGCATGCACCTGGAGCATATCCGTCCAGCTGAGAAATGAAACGCATATTGTCATTTCGGCGCAAACCATTCTAATTTGGAAAGGAAATAAATGAACTGATTTTTGTTTCAATTTAAAGGTATGTCCATTTCCTTTGACATCTCTTTGTCGGTACTATTTAAAAAGGGTGTTTCGGGAAGTACAAACGTTTTGTTACTTCCAATTGACGGTATAGCTCTTTGTCGGTACCAAAAAAATAATTTCAACCACTAAATGGGTTAGTGTCTATTAGTCTATTTTAACAAAAGATTAAAAGTCGCTCGGGTGCCCCAGCGCTTGACTTTTAATTTTTGTTAAAATCGACTAATAGACACTAACCTATACGTAATTCTGATGAACAAATTGTTTGAACTTGTCAATTTCAAACCGTAATTGGAAGACAAATTGTCTAATCTATAAATAGAACACTGACTCACTCGGAGAAGGGAGAGAACGCGTACAGCTTTAATGACGGAGCGTAATATGATAACCTCCCTTAAAAACAGCATTTAATTTTTTTTATCGCAATTTGATTTTAATTGAATTGTCTGCGACTTTAAATAGGGGTTTCGAGATACCCAAACGGATAATCTAAAAGTAGATCCTAACTTGGTCGGTATCTCTCCGCCGTATGGAAGATTTTCTTCGCGGCGGAGACTCCGCCCTCTTTCTAACTGGCTGGAACCGGATTCGATTCGTAGGTTCATCGAGAATTGACCTGCATATTTTTAATACGATTACATAGAGACTTTACAGGGTGAATGTAAATATAACTGAATACCCCTTTAAAGAAGTCCCACCAAGCCAAGTCGCACAAGGGAGATTTTATAAACCGAGGTCGCATGTACGGATGTTAACAACAACAACAAACCAAACTCAATTCTTAAGAAGTATTCTGTTTTGTCTGCTTGTCAGCGACCTGTATTTCTTGACCGAGGGGATAATTTCATCAAAATAAGCAAAAATGTCCCCTATGGGGAGTATTTAGAATGGACATAGAACATTGTAAAACTGTAATTGTTCATGCAATTGTCTAAAACTGCATTGTTAATAATGTTCTATCTCCACAAAATGGACATAGAACATTGTAATAATGAGTGAAATAGAAGGTAGAATTTGAGAAATGATCTATCTCAAACCGAAAGTAAGATATATCTCAAAAACCATGCTTACAATCCTCATAAAACTTTAAATGGAACCCTTTGCATTCACAATTCATCAGGTAAAGTCGAAAGAATTTTCAAAATCCATCAAAATTATGCTGTTTAATTGGTCCAAAACTTTAAAGTCGATTTTCTCAAAACAACCCTCATGTGAGAGAGAACGTTGTAAGACTAACACGACGATTTGTCGTCTGCTACTGTTCTAAAATTAGCATTTTCAAAATGTCTTTTAAATTCAGTGTCAGAATGGCAAACAGTTTGGATCCAAACTGTTTACAAAGATAATCACTGTGGCAGATATATCCTCCGCTAGAATGCAAAGAGTTAAGGGGTCAATATAGGGAAAGGAAGAACTCATGATTTTGCAAATTTTAAGGACTGATAGAATATTTATGCATCCTGATGATGCTGAACTTAAACATGATCACTAATAACAAGTAGCAAATGTGTTGTTTTCCTTTTTTTGAAAGAAAACTTTTGGGAGTTGTAACAATGGCAATCAAAATATCCCCTCTTCAATGTTGTAATTTGCTATATAACTGGGCAGGATTGCTTAAAATGTATTATCAATAAGGTTTGACCTGTCGGTCCATCACTTTCCGTCAACTTTCGTTGGTACCATCGGAAGTTTCCGTACACTTTATTTATAAATCAATGAAAGCTTCAGGTATTATACTTCAGTCGATGATCTAACGCCACTGTCGCAATAGCTTAGTGGATAGTGTCATTGACTCTTAGTGCTAGGGTCGTTGGTTCGATTCTAAGCACTGTTTTGTAAACGTCGGCTTCAAGTTTTTTTTTCGATAACTATGTATTTGACTTAAATAAAACAGTAAACTTTTGGGTAAAGAAAAACTTGCTGCTTAACGAAATACAGAAGTAACAAAGAGAGCTTTTAGCCAGAGAGTGCTTTGCATAACGTAATGTTGCTACAGTGGAGAAAACGTTTTTCTTTTCCAATAAACGCGTTTACGCTAAAACTATTATTTCCATAGCAAACAGTTTGGAGCCCGATCAGACGCCTGGTAACCCGGCGTCTGATCAGGCTCCAAACTTTTTGCCACTCAGATCAACATGAATAGCAAATATTGTCGAAAATTTGTCCTGCTCTATGATTTATTGATATGTGTTTGCGTTTCGTTTGCGTTTAAATGGGAGAGAATAACATTTTCTCCACTGTATGTACGCATTTTTCTATCCAAGTTTCCTTAGGCAAGTTCACTGTACTTTATTTTATACAATTGCATGAATATCATGGTTTGTATGTGTCCACCATAAAAAAAGTTTAAAAAAAAGACACATTAAGAAATATTACAAAATAAACTATATCGGGTATCGAACCCATAACCCTTACGTTGGTAGCGCAGATACATAACCACTGAGCCATTGCCGACTGTAGTTATCTTTATCAGATACTATAATGAAATTCGAGTCATCGTTGAATGGCTTATTTACTATACACTGTTTTGTTGTTTCCGGAAGATAAACATTGCTTACGGAAAAAGACGGAATATGCATGGACCGACAGGTCAAACCTTATCGATTATATCAGGACCACTCTTTAATTGCTATAACCATATATTATAGTGTTAACAAGAAATATCTTTAAAAAAGATATTCGGCGGAATGGGTGGTGAATTAAGGTAATGATGTATATGGAATTGATTTTATCCAAGTTGCAATAAATAGGATGGTAAATCAGGATATTAAGCTTAATATTTATCTAATAAGACACGCGCAGTAATCTACGACCACATACATATAACCAAAGACTGAAGGTCTTGAGAGTCTCCAAGAATGAGTTTTTGCAATCATTAAACTACTGGATCTGAGGTTAATCATTAGTTTGTTAAGGCAGTTGGTCTCTCAAAGACTGAAGGTGAAAGTACAGCAGAGAGCATTTACACACGTTTATGCTTTTGATCGGGCTACATTTTGCTGCAAGTTGTCAGCTGTTTGTCAGCTGTTTTTATTCCATCAATAAGTACTTTTTCAGAGGTGGTTGTAGATATTTACTTGAGAATTCTTGACAGAAGGTACAGTTTGCACATGGATCTATTGCTTGGTTCACAGGGGGGGGGGGGGGGGGGGGGGTCAATTTTCCACTTCCATCTTTATAAGCCAATTGAATTGCACTTACTTCTTCCTAGGATGCGACTGAAAGTGATTAGAATTTTTAAAGACAGATCTAGATCACGGAATTATACTTCCATGTCTAGATCTACGTGTATCATTTTTATTTTGTAATTTGTAGATACCATAAATTACTAAAATTCGTATGTGTGTGCTCTTTTGTTAGTTACTTTAAATATGGTTTGATTGTTTAAATATTCTCAATCACCTGATTTTGATTTGAGATTTTTGGAAAGCACCCCCGAAATATGCCGAATATGAATTGTTTGAAACGACCCCTCAAATGAGAAAATGAAGCAAGTGTCCGCTTCAAGAATTCGTGTATGGATTTGTCTTGTAGAGTTAGTTCTATGTTCTGATTTATTATAAAAATATCTACAAAGTGTAGCAATGTACGTTTTAGCAGGGATAATAAATAGACTATTTATTATCCCTGGTTTTAGGTATCTACGTGTTGTTGTGTTTTCGCATTTAACCATGAGATTGCGATCGCGTTAAAATCACGGTTTGTTTACATTTGAGGTCACAGAGTTGCGCATGCGCTGGAGGAAAACGGTGTTAACACAAAAAATACCCATCATGCACGAAATCTTTAATCTTTTCGATATCTAGGTTAAATTCAAACGCCAGTTTTCTCGTAATCTCACTGAATTGTTACTGCTATTCTTTCTTTTTCATATACTTGGTACTAGATTAAAATTATGATCAATTCTATTATGAACAATTTCGTTCTGATTTGCAGAACGCATCAAATCATTGCCGAATTTGAGACAATATGTCATATCTTAAAATAGAAACACTATGTCATTCAAATCACTACCTAACGGTCGGGACACGTAAAATTTCTCGGTTATAACTCACTAGCAGTAGCGGAAAGTCGTGTTTACTACTGGTACCGCTACATAGCAAATCAGCCTATAACAGTCTGTGTCTCTTATTTTACAAATTTGTAAAAGGCAGTAGTCAAGTCTAACCGCTACCCAATCAGACTATTCGATTTTAAGCACGTGTCCTTAAGCTTTCATTTCTGGTCATTCACGATTGGTTGGGCCATATAAGGTTTGAGGCTCAATGAGAAATCAGACCAGCTCCGCCGAAAAAATGTAAATAGAAGACAACACATCCAGCTATTAGTTGGTAACTATGGTAACACCTGCCAAAAGAACGTAATTTACAGAAAATATATGCCAAATTCAAGACTTTTCTAATGCAAACTACAGCAAACTATCAAAACCATTACACACTTACTTTAATTAGTTTCAATATTAACCCATTCCGCCATAAATATGCCTTTAATTCATTCCTCCACTGAAGAAAATACATGTAATTCCAATTTATACAGTCATAAATAAGTATCATAAGAAATATTTTCTTTATTCTAGCAGATGGTAGCTTAAAAGAAGGCTGAAAGTTAAGCAAATGCGCCCTAAGGCGCATTCTGCTTTACTTTCAACCTGCTTTACATGGTCAACTATCTTCAATACTAGAAAATGGCTATGGGCTAATGGGTTAAAATGCTTGACGGAAGATTACTGTGACGGCGGCGATCACAAGTAGTGAAAAAGACTTCAACAGTGCTCTGTTGAAAACATCTTAACAATTACAATGTTGCATTTTTAAATTGACTTCAATTTTGATAAATTACCAGTTTACAATTCTAGGGGTTAGTCTCCTGGATATTGCAAACTATTATACAAAACAGTGGAGACTCAGATCACAAGGCTCCTCAGGGAGTCCTCTGATCTGGGTTTACACTGTTTACAAACTTGAAAGGATTGATATACATGTATCTTGTTCCAGCACTGTAGGTGTTAACCCAATTACCACATAGCCTGTTTCTAGTTTTGAAGATATGTGACCACTTAAAGCAGGTTGAAAGTAAAGCAGAATGCGCCTTAACCTTAAGGCGCATTCTGCTTTACTTTCAGCCTGCTTTAAGCCATTGTCTGCTAGAATATAAAAAATATTTCTTATGATTTTTATTTGTGACAATATAAATTGGAACTATTTTCTTCAGTGGAGGAATTAATCAAAGGCGTAAAAAGGTGGGTTAATGGGTTAAGGTGCAGAAGAGATGGAGAGATATTAGATACTGTATCATAAGAAATATTTTCTATATCCTAGCAAGATTGTAGCCTAAAGCAGACTGAAAGTAAAGCAGAACTTGCCTTAAGACACATTCTGTTTTACTTTCAACCATCTCTATGATTGTAGTCACCCCTGTCTTGAAAACTAGAGAGATGGTAGCCTAAAGCAGCCTGAAAATAAAGCATGCACACTCTGTTTTACTTTCAACCTGCTTAATGTAGTCACCTGTCTTCAAACAAGAGACCCAGAGGGTCACATTTCGCTCACCTGAGGACACTGTACCATAGAATCTGACTGGGCAGGACAACATTTTGATATAGCTATGACCCAGGTGCCATAATTTGATCTTGGTAGAGGACCACAATGCGAAGCTACATGTCAGATATTAATGATCTGGGCCTTACGGTTTAAGAGAAGAAGATTTTTAAAGGTTTTCCTATAAAAACTGATAAGCCCCTGGGTGGGGCCAAATTTGGCCCGGGGGTCATGATTTGAACACACTTGGTAGAGAACCACAAGGCAAAGCTATATGTCAAATATTAAGAATCTGGGCCTTACAGTTTCAGAGTAGAAGATTTTTAAAGGTTTTCCTATATAAGTCTATGTAAAACTGATAAGCCCCGGGGCGGGGCCAAATTTGATCAAGGGGTCATAATTTGAACAATCTTGGTAGAGTACCATAGGGCAAAGCTACATGTCAAATATAAATGATCTTGGCCTTACAATTTCAGAGAAGAAGATTTTTAAAGGTTTTCCTATATAAGTCTATGTAAAACTGATAAGCCCCGGGGCGGGGCCAAATTTGATCAAGGGGTCATAATTTGAACAATCTTGGTAGAGTACCATAAGGTAAAGCTACATGTCAAATATAAATGATCTTGGCCTTACAATTTCAGAGAAGAAGATTTTTAAAGGTTTTCCTAAGTCTATGTAAAACTGATAAGCCCCGGTGCGGGGCCAATTTTGAACCAGGGGTTATAATTTGAACAACTTTGGTAGAGGACTTTAAGGCAAAACTACATGTCATATATAAATAATCTAGGCTTTACAGTTTCAGAGAAGAAGATTTTTAAAGGTTTTCATATTAAAAACTGATAAGCCCGAGGGCGGGGCCTTTTTTGGCCGGGGGTTATAATTTGAACAATCTTGGTAGAGGACCACAAGGCAAAGCTACATGTCAAATATTAAAGATCTGGGCCTTACAGTTTCAGAGAAGAAGATTTTTAAAGGTTTTCCTATATAAGTCTATGTAAAACTGATAAGCCCCGGGGCGGGGCCAATTTTGACCCTGGGGTCATAATTTGAACAATCTTGGTAGAGGACCATATGGCAAAGCTACTTGCCAAATATTAATGATCTAGGCCATACAGTTTCTGAGGAGAAGATTTTTAAAGGTTTTCCTATGAAAAACTGATAAGCCCAAGGGCGGGGCCATTTTTGGCCCAAGGGTCAAAATTTGAACAATCTTGGTAGAAGATCATTAGGTAATGATACATACCAAATATCAAAGGTCTGGGCCTTTGGGTTTCTGAGAAGAAGATTTTTTTAGATTTTCTTATGCATTAAAAGTTGTCTATACGGTCATGTTAGAAAATCTGGCCCTACACCAAGGGGAATAACTCTAGCCAAAATCTTTGAACAAGATTTCGTTCCCCCTTGTCACTGATGCTTCTGACAAAGTTTGGTTGAAATCGGGTCAGTGGTTTCAGAGGAGATGTTGTTTGAAAATGTGAACGTACGACGGACGACGGACACCGGACGCCAGACGCCAGACGACGGACGGAATGGTATCACAATAGCTCATCCTGAGCCTTCGGCTCAGGTGAGCTAAAAAAGAAACAGGCTACTATAATAGATTATGGTGTAAAGTAAGGCAGATATCACCCTAGATTTATGATGCAGCCTGCTTTACTTTCAGTCTGTTTTAAGCATCTGCTAAAATATTTCATAAATATGATACAGAATTCATGGCTGTATAAATTGAAACTTTTTCTTTAGTTGAGGAATTAATTAAATGCGTAAAAATTATTAATTATGGAGTAATTCCTTTTAACAGGTCAGAAATTTAGGAAAAGTTTCCTACGGTTCTAGGTAAAAGGGATTTGAGTAGAATAGGGATTAACTCTTTGCATGCTTGCTGCTGATATATCTGCCAGTGATTATACCTTTGCAAACAGTTTGGATCAAGATGAGACCCCATGTAACGGGACGTCTCATCAGGATCCAAACTGTTTTCTATTCTGACCCTGAATTTTAAAAGATTTTTGAAAATGCTAATTTTATAATAGTAGCAGACGACTTAATTAATTCAGACGAAAACAAGACTGCGTTCAATAAACGCTTATGCCCCCGGTGGCATCCTTGACAATATATTTTGAATCTTTTCTAAGTCCAAATTAGGTCAAGGTCAAACTGAGCTTGGGTATTACTGGTGGGTTGGTCTAAGGCAATAACTGTATAGTTATAGAAGTATTGGAGTAAGTAGTGTTGATGCTAGACGAAACGGTAAAATCTAGTTAACCAAGAAATAGCCTTTTCAAAATATTCTAAGTCCAAATTAGGTCAAGGTCAAAATCAAGGTTGGGTGATATTGGTGGATAGGGAATGGTCCAAGGCAACAACTGTATAAGTATCCAAGCATTTGAATAAGCGGTGTTGATGCTAGACGAAACGGTAAAATCTACTTAACCTGGTTACGGACGGACGGACGGAAGGACGGACAGGACGATTACTATATGCTCCCGCATCTGTCGATGCCGGGGGCATAAAAAAATCCCAGCATGCAAAGAATTAAATTAAGCTTTTTCCTGCTGAATA
Source organism: Gari tellinella (assembly GCA_922989275.2). NCBI lineage: Eukaryota > Metazoa > Mollusca > Bivalvia > Cardiida > Psammobiidae > Gari > Gari tellinella. Next base: position 22,034,897 of record OV277858.1, read on the forward strand.
ATCCTATCTGAAAACAGATGAGTCCATTTGAAAATACAGTTAAACCTCTATATTACGACCACTAAAACGAAGGTTTACTGATTGCATACAAGTCAGGTGGCAGCTTGAAGTAAGGTGACAATAAAATAGAAAGTCCCCAAAGTAGCTTTCGGTTTTACTTTCACCTTGCATTAAGCAGCCACCTTCCTTAAACATAAAAAAACAAGACTGCGCGTTCAATAAACGCTTATGCCCCCAGTGGCATCCTTGCCAATATATTCTGAATCTTTTCTAAGTCCAAATTAGGTCAAGGTCAGGGTCAAACTGAGCATTGGAGAGTTAGTAATGGTCCAAGGCAACAACAGTATAAGTATCAAAGCATTGTAGTCAGTTGTGTTGATGCTTAGGACGAAACGGTAAAATCTAGTTAACCAAGAAATAGCCTATTTAAAATTTTCTAAGTCCAAATTAGGTCAAGGTCAAAGTTTGGTGATGTTGGTGATATTGGTGAGTTGGTAGTGGTCCAAGGCAACAACTGTATAAGTATCAAAGCATTGTAGTCAGTTGTGTTGACGCTAGACGAAACGGTAAAATCTAGTTAACCAAGAAATAGCCTATTTAAAATTTTCTAAGTCTAAATTAGGTCAAGGTCAAGGTCAAAGTTTGGTGATATTGGTGAGTTGGTAATGGTCCAAGGCAACAACTGTATAAGTATAAAAGCATTTGGGTAAGCGATGTTGATGCTAGACGAAACGGTAAAATCTACTTAACCTTGTTACGGACGGACACACGCACGGACGGACGGACGGACGGACAGGACAATTACTATATGCCCCGCATCTGTCGATGCTGGGGGCATAAAAATTTAACACAATTAAAGAGAGGTTATATAACTGTACAGTGTTGTAAAGAGCAAAAAGTATTAACCCTTTGCCTGCTGGTCGCGACTTTACTGATTTTTGCAAACAGTTTGGAGCCAGATCAGACACTGCGTTACGCAGCGTCTGATCATGGATCCAAACTGTTTGACACTCGTCTTAAGGTTTCTTCACTTAAAAAAATGTATGAATGTAGATTTATATGTTTTTGCAGACGACAATTTCAAAGCAGACGATATTACCGCAGGATAAGGGTTAAAAGTCCCAACAGGTGAGGCCAAACAGGTGCAATGAGTAAAACAATTGATAACAGCATAAAACAACTTTCACTCCATCTTAACACACACTCAAGACTAAGAGAGCATCTTAACCCTTTACCCAATAATACGTTTATAACATTAAATACAAGTGATCACTTAAAGCAGGTTGAAAGTAAAGCAGAATGTGCCTTAAGGCACATTCTGCTTTACTTTCAGCCTGCTTTAAACTACTATCTGCTAGGCTATATCAATATATTTGTTATTTGTAATTGTTCATGAGGTTATAAACTGGAACCATTTTCTTTAGTGGGGGAATAAATTAAACACGCTAAAAGTCGCTTATGTGGGGGAAAGGGTTAAAATACTTACAACTACCTAGGGCACCAGATATGACCGAACAAATCAAACGTTTTCACATTCATTTCAGCACCAAATCCTATGATGTAAATACTCATAAGAATCGTCTCAAAGAGACAATTCTAATGAGTCGTAACACCATAGGGTTAATCAAATCCTATGATGTTACGACTCATTAGAATCATCTCATAGAGACAATAAATGCTAATGAGTTGTAACACCATAGGGTTTAATGCAGATACAAAGATTTTAGTTTTTGAAATAATCCCTATACCTGCAGCTCTGACATTTCAATGATATTAGTAAAGACCTCTAAAGTGTCCCTATGCCAAATATCAAAACTCTAGACAAATTATTTTCAAAGAAGAAATTACTCATTTCACTTTATAACTCTTAGTAAAACTATGACACCTGGACGGGCAATTTTTGACCCAAGGAGCATAGTAAAACCTCCATAATCAGAGGTGCATAAATTCAGATGGTGTTTAAAAAATAGTGCAGCATTTAATAAAGTTCTGTTGAGGCATGAGATAGTAAACAGGGCTCCAGATAAGAGTAGTTTTCAAAAACTAAAATCTTTATTTCTGCATTAAACCCTATGGTGTCACTACTCATTAGAATCGTCTCTTCGAGACGATTCTATTGAGTAGTAACACCATAGGATTGGTGCTGAAATGAGTGAGAAAAAGTTGGATTTGTTCAGAAAACTCCCCCTTATCTGGAGCCCTGAGTAAAGCTCATGATTGAAGAAACAAAAATACGAGTGACACATACTTTGAACCCGGATGAGATACTGCATTATGCAGCATCTGATTTGGGTTCAAGCTGATTGCAAATGTAAGCTAAGTTATGCTCAGCACTCTAAAGGTATTAATGTTTCCCCTCCCTATAAGTACTCCCTCCAAACAACATATGTAATCCTTGTCTCCCATTGGGCGTTATTGTAGAGAGAGAGAAAGCACAGTACATTGTATCTGTACGAGTATGAAATAAAGCACCTTTCCTAGTGTAAGACATGCCACACACATCATATTTGTAATCTCTCTCTCTCTTGTATGTACAGGGCTCCAAATAAAGGGGTATTTCAAAAACTAAAAATCCTTATCTCTTCATGAAACCCTATGGTGTCACTACTCATTAGAATCCTCTCTTTGAGACGATTCTTATGAGTAGTAACACCATATGATTGGTGCTGAAATGAGTGAGAAAACATTAAATTTGTTCAGTTAACTTCCTCTTATCCGGGGCCCTGGTGTACGTTCATAATTATGACCATTCTGGTTAACCCATTAACCTATAGCTTGTTCCTAGTTTTGAAGACAGGTTACCACTTAAAGCAAGTTGAAAGTTTCTGTTACTTTCAATATGCATAAAGCTTCTATTTGCTAGTATACAGAAATTTTTTCTTATGGTGAATACTCATGACTAAAACTATAAAATGGAACTATTTTTTCCTCAAACATCACCCTTGAAAGGTGATCGTAACAGAGGGGTTTTACTGTAATCTTATTCACCCAATTTAGTGGTCGTAATAGAGGGGTTTTACTGTAATCTTATTTACCAATTTAGTGGTCGTAATAGAGGGGTTTTACTGTTAGCTTATTTACACAATTTAGTGGTCATAATAGAGGGGTTTTACTGTAATCTTATTCACCCAATTTAGTGGTCGTAATAGAGGGGTTTTACTGTAATCTTATTTACCCAATTTAGTGGTCGTAACAGAGGGGTTTTACTGTAATCTTATTTACCCAATTTAGTGGTCGTAATAGAGGGGTTTTACTGTAATCTTATTCACCCAATTTTGTGGTCGTAATAGAGGGGTTTTACTGTAATCTTATTCACCAATTTAGTGGTCGTAATAGAGGGGTTTTACTGTAATCTTATTCACCCAATTTAGTGGTCGTAATAGAGAGGTTTTACTGTAATCTTATTTACCCAATTTAGTGGTCGTAATAGAGGGGTTTTACTGTAATCTTATTTACCCAATTTAGTGGTCGTAATAGAGGGGTTTTACTGTAATCTTATTTACCAAGTTAGTGGTCGTAATAGAGGGGTTTTACTGTAATCTCATTTACCCAATTTAGTGGTCGTAATAGAGGGGTTTTACTGTAATCTTATTTACCAATTTAGTGGTCGTAATAGAGGGGTTTTACTGTAATCTTATTTACCCAATTTAGTGGTCGTAATAGAGGGGTTTTACTGTAATCTCATTTACACAATTTAGTGGTCGTAATAGAGGGGTTTTACTGTAATCTTATTTACCCAATTTAGTGGTCGTAATAGAGGGGTTTTACTGTAATCTCATTTACACAATTTAGTGGTCGTAATAGAGGGGTTTTACTGTAATCTTATTCACCAATTTAGTGGTAATAATAGAGGGGTTTTACTGTAATCTTATTCACCCAATTTAGTGGTCGTAATAGAGGGGTTTTAATGTAATCTTATTCACCCAATTTAGTGGTCGTAATAGAGGGGTTTTACTGTAATCTTATTCACCCAATTTAGTGGTCGTAATAGAGGGGTTTTACTGTTAGCTTAATCTTATTCACCAATTTAGTGGTCGTAATAGAGGGGTTTTACTGTAATCTCATTTACACAATTTAGTGGTCGTAATAGAGGGGTTTTACTGTAATCTTATTTACCAATTTAGTGGTCGTAATAGAGGGGTTTTACTGTAATCTTATTTACCCAATTTAGTGGTCGTAATAGAGGGGTTTTACTGTAATCTTATTTACCAATTTAGTGGTCGTAATAGAGGGGTTTTACTGTAATCTTATTCACCCAATTTAGTGGTCGTAATAGAGGGGTTTTACTGTTAGCTTATTCACCCAATTTAGTGGTCGTAATAGAGGGGTTTACTGTTATCTTATTCACCCAATTTAGTGGTCGTAATAGAGGGGTTTTACTGTAATCTTATTCACCCAATTTAGTGGTCGTAATAGAGGGGTTTACTGTTATCTTATTCACCCAATTTAGTGGTCGTAATAGAGGGGTTTTACTGTAATCTTATTCACCCAATTTAGTGGTCGTAATAGAGGGGTTTTACTGTAATCTTATTTACCAATTTAGTGGTCGTAATAGAGGGGTTTTACTGTAATCTTATTCACCCAATTTAGTGGTCGTAATAGAGGGGTTTACTGTTATCTTATTCACCCAATTTAGTGGTCGTAATAGAGGGGTTTTACTGTAATCTTATTCACCCAATTTAGTGGTCGTAATAGAGGGGTTTTACTGTAATCTTATTTACCAATTTAGTGGTCGTAATAGAGGGGTTTTACTGTAATCTTATTCACCCAATTTAGTGGTCGTAATAGAGGGGTTTACTGTTATCTTATTCACCCAATTTTGTGGTCGTAATAGAGGGGTTTTATGTTATCTTATTCACCCAATTTTGTGGTCGTAATAGAGGGGTTTTACTGTAATCTTATTCACCCAATTTAGTGGTCGTAATAGAGGGGTTTTAATGTAATCTTATTCACCCAATTTAGTGGTCGTAATAGAGGGGTTTTACTGTAATCTTATTCACCCAATTTAGTGGTCGTAATAGAGGGGTTTACTGTTATCTTATTCACCCAATTTTGTGGTCGTAATAGAGGGGTTTTATGTTATCTTATTCACCCAATTTTGTGGTCGTAATAGAGGGGTTTTACTGTAATCTTATTCACCCAATTTAGTGGTCGTAATAGAGGGGTTTTAATGTAATCTTATTCACCCAATTTAGTGGTCGTAATAGAGGGGTTTTACTGTAATCTTATTCACCCAATTTAGTGGTCGTAATAGAGGGGTTTTACTGTAATCTTATTCACCCAATTTAGTGGTCGTAATAGAGGGGTTTACTGTTATCTTATTCACCCAATTTAGTGGTCGTAATAGAGGGGTTTTACTGTAATCTTATTCACCCAATTTAGTGGTCGTAATAGAGGGGTTTTACTGTAATCTTATTCACCCAATTTAGTGGTCGTAATAGAGGTTTTTTTACTGTAATCTTATTTACCAATTTAGTGGTCGTAATAGAGGGGTTTTACTGTAATCTTATTTACCAATTTAGTGGTCATAATAGAGGGGTTTTACTGTAATCTTATTTACCCAATTTAGTGGTCGTAATAGAGGGGTTTTACTGTAATCTTATTCACCCAATTTAGTGGTCGTAATAGAGGAGTTTTACTGTAATCTCATTTACCCAATTTAGTGGTCGTAATAGAGGGGTTTTACTGTAATCTTATTTACCAATTTAGTGGTCGTAATAGAGGGGTTTTACTGTAATCTTATTTTCCAATTGAGTGGTCGTAATAGAGGGGTTTTACTGTAATCTTATTCACCCAATTTAGTGGTCGTAATAGAGGGGTTTTACTGTAATCTTATTTACCCAATTTAGTGGTCGTAATAGAGGGGTTTTACTGTAATCTTATTTACCAATTTAGTGGTCATAATAGAGGGGTTTTACTGTAATCTTATTCACCCAATTTAGTGGTCGTAATAGAGGGGTTTTACTGTAATCTTATTTACACAATTTAAAGTGGTCGTAATAGAGGGGTTTTACTGTAATCTTATTCACCCAATTTAGTGGTCGTAATACAGGGGTTTTACTGTAATCTTATTCACCAATTTAGTGGTCGTAATAGAGGGGTTTTACTGTAATCTTATTCACTAATTTAGTGGTCGTAATAGAGGGGTTTTACTGTAATCTTATTTACCCAACTTAGTGGTCGTAATAGAGGGGTTTTACTGTAATCTTATTCACCCAATTTAGTGGTCGTAATAGAGGGGTTTTACTGTAATCTTATTTACCCAATTTAGTGGTTGTAATAGAGGGGTTTTACTGTCTTATTTACCAATTTAGTGGTCGTAATAGAGGGGTTTTACTGTAATCTTATTCACCCAATTTAGTGGTCGTAATAGAGGGGTTTTACTGTAATCTTATTCACCCAATTTAGTGGTCGTAATAGAGGGGTTTTACTGTAATCTTATTTACCCAATTTAGTGGTCGTAATAGAGGGGTTTTACTGTAATCTTATTTACCCAATTTAGTGGTCGTAATAGAGGGGTTTTACTGTAATCTTATTCACCCATTTTAGTGGTCGTAATAGAGGGGTTTTACTGTTATCTTATTTACACAATTTAGTGGTCATAATAGAGGGGTAGATGGGTTTTACTGTAATCATATTTACACTTTTACTTTCAGAGGCAACACTATGTAGGCAAGTGTAATTTCTTTGCTTGTTACAGTTTCTGCATGTGTTTTCAGTAACCTAAGGTGTTTTAACCCATTACCCCATAGCCTGATTCTAGTTTTGAAAATAGGTGACCACTTATAGCAGGTTGAAAGTAAAGCAAAATGCGCCTTAAGGCGCATTCTGCTTTACTTTCAGCCTGCTTTAAGCTACCATCTACCAGAAAATAGAATGCATATTTTATGATTGTATAAATTTGAACTATTTTCTTCAATGAAGGAATAAATTAGAGGCATAAAAAGGCGTATTTATGGGGTAATGGGTTAAGCTAACTCAAAAAGGATGAAACAAATCAAAATCACCATGGGTGCAAAAATTCAGTCGCGACTCGGTGTCTGTAAGACAAATATAATGCCCGCTACCTAGTTTTACTGTAACTTTGGGCAGTTTGTGGCTAAAATACATATGACAAATGGACAATAGGTTCAAAATAGTATGTACCACTTAAACATGTTTATGAGAAAAACAGATGTCTCTCCGTATCAAAATCCAAATTCTATTTTTAATAACAGATCATGTGACCTTTGACAAACTCATCATAAGCAATTAATACACCAAAAATAAACATGACGGCTCCATTAGAACAAAATTTATTTTTGTTTTCCTGTTTTTTTCTTATAATTTTTATAAGAAATTAACAGTGTACAGACCTTTGTCAATGTATGAATAGTTAATACAGTCCAACCTGTCTTATGTGACCTTCAAGGGGAGAGACACAATAAGGTCACATAAGACAGGTAGTCACATAAGACAGGTTATCAGTTTTCAAGGGTAAATTAGTATACAAGTGATCACCATATGGATGTTTCTCTGAATAAACTTATATATTAACCCTTTATTCCAAAAGCAATAATTAAGATCATTTTCTATATTTTCAGACAAAATTGCATTGCTATTATGACAAATTATTAAATTACTTGTTGACTATTCATCCCCAAATGATCAAATACTATCAAAGATCCAATCAATCACCTGAAATATTCGTCTGTCTGGTGTTTTTAGAGATTTTAATCCGTAACAGGTTCGACGAAAAAGTTCAAATTTGTCCTTCAATTCCGTTGTATCTGATAAACATGTGTCCAATTTAGGATCGCTTTCTGTCTATTAACTGTATAATTCATATTCAGAATCGCATCTTATGGAGTAAGAATTCGATCCCGGCGTCTGTTAGTGTAAATCTTGTAAATCTATCCCGAAATGTCCACGTTTAGTGTCGCGTCTATAATGTTATCGCGCGGCCAATTTGTTCAAGTCAATTTCAAATATGACAGCGCTATTTTTAACGTCGTTTTATTTGTCAATAATTAAGAACCATCTTTTTTACTTGTAATACACATATATGCCAAAAAGCGAGTGTTCGCAACGGCATATAGAAATGTGCATAGAAATTCTGCTGCGCAATTTCGGCATATCGCTTTGTTTTCTAATGGGATTTTTCATAATGTATCGTTGGAAAATCAATTCAAGAAGTTAACTGTCGGTTTACTTTCATATAAAATGTTCATTACACGGATATTTTCGCAGAAATTTACGATTATAATACGCCGGCGTTTATACGACATAAGTTCCCCCACCCTTTCTTTCGTAATTGAGTGTTGTATTGACAACGACTTTCTTAACCCTTTTAACCGTAAATCATCACCGGCATAGTTATTTTCGTGGTAAGAAAAACATTATTAGTCGAGTTCTAATAATTCTTTTTATATATTTAATTGCTTTTTGGTAGCTCAATTCTCCAAATTCATTCCCGAATCCCGATCGCTGTTGAACCATTTACAACAATTGTCTTCTCACAAATTATAACATGCAGTTTTGAAATGTACACTATCTGTACAAGATAAAGCACCATGATGTCGACATTGACCCAGGCCCCCTACTTCAGGCAGGCGACCCACTTACCTGAGGAAGAGGACAAATTCGACATCATGGTACTGAATCTACTGTGTACCACCAGTCCTTCTACCCAAGAACAATCAGAGAGTGGAATCAACTTCCAACACTCATCACAGAAGCTAATGCCAGTGAGGACTTCATAGCCGCCTTAGACAGTTTGATTAGGGGTGGCTCCATCGTCTTCTTGGCGTAATAACAGGGTGCTGTATATAGTTTTAAATTGTAAAAAGAGTTATTTTATCTCTGGAGGATGGTGGCTGTCCATCACTCAACGCAGGTCAACCTTACAGTCTGAAGAAGACTCCTGACCTTATATTGGAAGACGAAGACGAATTACATGTTTATAAACCAAAATTTCGGAAATCTTTTTTCAGAATGGAATATTATTATGTATAATTTAAATGAATATTAAACAAAGATGTTGTATATCACTTTTTTGGATAACTAAATAAACACTTAAAAGTAGAAATGTTGATCTAACATACAAACAAAGGAATATTCGACTCCCGGAAATGAAAACTGAAAAATCGATAATGACCGGCAATTATCGAGTCGCTGCAAACAGGTGCGTTTAATAGCAAGATGGGGCTTTGGGAGCGGCAAATTACGGTCGTTAGTCACTTAACACAGGTTTGTAGCTATACACAGTGTTAACATAGAGAGAAATGTGTTGGAGGAAATATTAGGGTCGCATAAGACAGATAGTCGCTTTAAATGGAAGGTCGCTATTACAGGTTTGACTGTACCTGTAAATATATGTATACAACTGTGCAATTCATAACTTAGTAAGCCTTAAAGGTGTGTAGGAGGATGGTTCCCCGAGGTCCTTCATAGACAAGGCCTAAAAAAACCCAAAAAAAACAAGAAGGCCTGAGGGCCCTGATGTCACTCACCATTTTTAATGAAGCCTGATAGCTTAACCTTTGAATTTCAGCTGTTTATTCTAAATCCATTCAAATTTGTAGTATAGCATGTAATACTGAAATGAAGCTTTTTCTGGCATTTCAAAGTATAGCAAGGGTAGATAACTCTTGCCACTATGATCAGATTTCAACAATAATTGCACTCCTTTAAGAACTTATAGCTATATACATTGTGTGAAAGTATAATTAAAATCCATTGAAAACTGTAGTACACTGTTAGAGATGACATTTTCAGCAATTCAAGGGCGGATAACTCTTGACCTTTTTGTTCGATTTCAACCATTATAGAGCTCATCTGAACTCTTATTGTCATATACAATCTGAGCAAGTTTGAGGAAGATTAGATAAACATTGTTGCCTCTGTAAACACTGTTAAATATGGCATTTTCAGCAATTCAAAGGTAGATAACTCTCGACTTATTGGTCCAATTTCAAACATAATCAAACTCATCAAAACTCTTATGGTTATATACAATCTGAGCAAGTTTAAGAAAGATTGGATTAAAATTTTGGCCTCTAGAGTGTAAACATTGTTAAATATGGCATTTTCAGCAATTCAAGGGCGGATAACTCTTGACCTTGTGATTCCAGTATACCATCACCACCTCGTTGTGGGGGGTATAAAAACTGGCTATGGGGTAACGGGTTAAATCAGGGTAAAAGTATGCCAGTATTTCAAATACTTAGTTATTTCTAAACTTCATATTCTTTCCTTGGCTCCTACACCTATCTAAGGGAAGAAACTCTTCTCTAGGATGACAACAGTACTACAAGAGTTATTCCACTATCAAGGGAGAACACTCTTCTGGCCTTACTTGATAAATATGGTAGAGCACCATAATCTACTCTGCTACTGTGAGGTTGAGATCTGTAACTGACAATTGGCAATCAATTAACCGTTTTTCAATAACCATCAATGACCTTTAGCCAACTGATTATGCATTGACTGAATATCCATGTAAAACAAAGACAGATAAACAGCTTAAAACAATATTAACCCATTACCCCATAGCCTGTTTCTAGTATTGAATAATATATTAGTTGATCTCTTAAAGCAGGTTGAAAGTAAAGCAGAAGGCACCTTAAGGCACATTCTGCTTTACTTTCAGCCTGCTTTAAGCTAGTAGCTTCTTGAATATAGAAAATATTTCTTACAGCACCAAAGAATCACGACTATATAAATTTGAACTATTTCTTCAGTGAAGGAATAAATTAGAGGCGTTAAAAGGAGTATTCACGGGGTAATGGGTTAATAGTAAAGTACAACAGAATGCTCTCTGCTTTACTCTAATCCTGATTTAAGCTGCCACCTTTATCTAACACTATCAATAAATCAAACTTTCAGTGCTTTTATCAGGACAGGGTACAGGACTGCAATTTCTCCAGATTTTTTCAGAAATCATCAGATTTTTATCCCAGCATTTGGTTCCTTAAAGCAGACTGAAAGTGAAGCAGAATGCGCCTTAAGGCACATTCTGCTTTACTTTCAACCTGCTGTAAGTTGCCAGGCGCGTCTTCAAAACTAAAAAAAAAACAGGCTAAGGGCTAAATGGTTAAAGGTAAAATTCATAAAACTGCACTTCTAAAATACAACATCTTTCATGATCAACTTATGGCAGCCCTGCGTATAGAATAATATGCATAAATGGGGAAAGGAATCTCTTATTATATTCAACACAAAATATGTTATGTTAAATTCTATGTTATGTTAAATTCAACCAGAAATATGTGAAAAAGGTTAAGACACAAGACAAAACTATCATTGTCCATTAAATTTTAAAATATTAGTTTGCACAGGACAAGTGTACTGTTCACATATTCACTGTTTGAAAAGGACACCTATAAGCGGGACTAGGGCTCAAAGGGTTAAGACAAGCTGATCTCAAACGAGTCTAGAATTGAAATGTTATTAAGTGAGCCTTGGCGAGCTTAATAACTTTTCTATTCTAGACGAGTTTGAGATCAACTTGTCTTAAACATCCACTCATGACAGATTCTTTTTCTCACATATCCAACGATTTTAAGCTTTTCTTTAAGCAACAGTCATTGTTTTTAACCCTGGTGACGCCAAAAGGCCTTTAAAAATAGTGACGCTATAGTGACGTCATCAAATTGATCTCCCACATGTTGGAGACATGGATATTCGTGATTGTTGTTCGCCATAGAAAACGAGGGTAGTTATGTGAGAAAACCCATTACGCCATAAACTGTTTCTAGTTCTGGAAACAGGTGACCACTTAAAGCAGTTTGAAAGTAAAGCACAATCTGCTTTACTTTCTTTCTACTTTAAGTTTCCATCTATTAGGATTCGAAAAAGGTTCTTACAATTCATGTTCATGATAATTGATTTTATAAAGTGGAGTTATTTTCTTCAGAGGAGGAATAAAACGAATTCGCTAAAAGACACTTCTATGGGGTGAATGAGTTAAAGGTGCTTTATAAGGACAAACCTCCTATTGCTGTGGGTTCAACTTCCCGCCTGTGCACTAAGGTGTTTGATGTGATGAAGAATTGTTGGATTGAAACATCTAGGCCTGCAATTCTATCTCTTCTGCAAAAAATAAAAGTTCCTTTATATATCATTCCAACCTTTTAATCCACATATATGCACATTTTAAATATGCATTCAATTTATTAATACCCTGAAGAAGATGGTTCCATTCTTTTGCATTCATCAGGGCTCCAGATAAGAGGTAGTTATTTCAACAAATCAAACATTTTCTCACTTATTCAGCACCAAATCCTATGGTGTTACTACTCATTAGAATCGTCTCTTCGAGACGATTCTAATGAGTAGTGACACCATAGGGTTTAATTCTGAAATAAATACAGTATAACCTCTGTCGATCGACACCTCTCTTGATCGGAAACCTCTGTTATCCGACCCTGCTGTTTGGTCCCGGCAGTTTACTTATTTGTTGTATGTAACCAAACTCTCTCTTGATCGGATCCTCTGTTAACCGTTATCCGACATACCTCGACGGTCCGATGAAGACAAATTAGAGGTTTTTCACACCTCGTTATCCGACGGTATGGTGACCATTGACAGCGACTATGTACGTGCAGGTGATAATGACACGCATCGCTCGGATGGCCGTGTAAAACAAAGTGTGTTGTTTTAACAGTGAGTGAATGATATTAGGGTTAATAAAATAACTTAAGCCAACAAATGTAAGCAACTCATTCAATGCCGCAGTGCCGAAAACCCAACTCATCCATCCTTTCCAACAATGGCTAACCAAGATTTCGTGTTTAATTTGCACAGGTGTCTGCCAATCGTCCGTACCGTCAACATGAGAAAGTACGAAATATATATCTAATTCGCCTTCCGCATAATTCGAGTCTATATCAATAGCCGCAGGCGTAAAAATATATGCTAAAGTTATATTGAGAGAAAATAAATACATTGCACATAAAATGTAAATACGAATATGCCGATGTTTTCGTCGAACCCTATGTACATGCGTGTTTACTTCCGATTGTACACTATACACGTTTTATGCCTACTGTAGTTTAAAGGAATAATGGGAAAAACAGTGTAGATCCGGACCAGGTGACTCTTAGTTTAATCTGGAACGATCTGATCAGGATATATGCTGTATGCTGCAGTCATACATATTTAATATGTCAGTTGGCATCGAGGACTGAATCTTTGGGTGTGTAAACTTGTGAACTTAGGCATAATTCCGTTAACCGACACCCTCTCTTAACCGACTTACAAACGTGGAACCATGGGGTGTCGGATAACAGAGGTTATACTGTATTTTAGTTTTTGAAAAACTACCCTTATCTGGTGCTCTGATTCATGAATATGTATCATAAACCAGAACAAGTAATCAAAGTTTACGAAGCTCACCTCCTGCACGGAACAAACTTTAACACCAAACGTTAACGTTGATCCTAGACTAGAGGCCGAGGTAAAAGGTCAAGGCCACCAAAATGTGGTGCATCGGCATATAAAGTTTTGTAACTGTTGATGCAGTTGTTCTCTCTTCATTTTTTTACATAAAAAAACAACACAAGCATTTCCATTGTTTGGCATCTTCAGATAACATCAGAACTTTATCACTCTCCATGACAAGACTGAATCAAATATAGAAACAGTTATTCTACAACTAGATAAAAGAATGATTGACAATTGGCTAGCCTAAATGCATTACACATGAGTAGTAACACATCATAGGATTTGGTGCTGAAATAAGTGAGAAAATTTTGGATTTGTTCAGTTTACTACCTCTTATCTGGAGTTTCTGAAAAAATTTCAAAAACAGTCCATGAGTCAAAATTGCTAAAGAATATCCATCACTAGGGTTGATTGAGTTACAGAGGTTGAAGAAGGCAACCTGTTATAGTTGATTTATGAATAAGTATGGCAATCCACAGTCCTTACTTAACAAGAAAAAAGTATTTACATAAACGAGACATTGCAGACGATGCGAATACCCTCACTCAGTTCTATTTAAACCAATGATGACCTTTTAAAAGGAGGATGTCTGTGTACATGTGTGTGAAGCTTTGTGGAAAAGGAAATATATTCTGGAAAAAATGAGTTACATACATTATATAACATACAAACATACACACATTTTAGTATGTGACACTCCGCCATCCCACAATTTACTCACATTTTGCTATTCCTAGCTCACTGTACAGGAGATGTGCTCCGAACAAGCTTTTTAAAAACAAGAGGGCCTGAAGGCCCTGATATCGCTCACCATTTGTAATGAAGCCTGATAGCTTTACCTTTGAATTTCACCCGTTTTATTCTAAATCCATTCAAGTTTGTCGACCTACTGTAGTATAGTAGAGTACATCAAAGGCAGATAACTAGAGCCTAAACAATACTGAAATTAAGCCTTTTTCTAGCATTTCAAAGTATATCAAGGGCAGGTAACTATTGCCACAATGATTACATTTCAACAATAATTGCACTCCTTCGAGAACGTATAGCTACATCCTTTGTGTACAAGTATAATCAAAATCCATTGAAAACTGTAGTTGCAAGAGTGTAAACGCTGTAAAATATGGCATTTTCAGCAATTCAAAGGTAGATATCTCTTGATCTATTTGTCTGATTCCAACCATAATCACCTTTTTTCCAACTCTTATGGTCATAAACAATATGGGCAAGTTTGAGAGAGCTTGGATAAATATTGTGGCATCTAGAGCGTAAACACTGTTAAATATATCATTTTCAGCAATTCAAAGGTAGATAACTCTTGACCTATTAATCCTATTATAACCAAAATTGAACTCATCCGAAGTCTTATGATAATATACAATCTGAGTAAATTTGAGAAAGATTGGATAAAATGTGTGGCCTCTAGAGTGTAAACATCGTTAAATATGGCATTTTCAGCAATTCAAAGGTATATAACTCTTGACCTATAAGTCTGCTTTCAACCATAATCAAACTCATCTCAACTCTTATAGTAATATACAAACTGAGCAAGTTTAAGAAAGATTTGATAAAAATTGTGAACTCTAGAGTGTAAACACCGTTAAAAATGGCATTTTCAGCAATTCAAAGGTAGATTACTCTTGATCTATTTGTCCGAATTCAACCAAAATCGAACTCATCCGAACTCTTATGGTCATATACAATCTGGGCAGGTTTTAGAAAGATTGGATAAATACTGTGGCCTCTAGAGTGTAAACACCGTTAAATATGGCATTTTCAGCAATTCAAAGGTAGATAACTCTTGATCTATTTGTCCGATTTCAACCATAATCAAACTCTTCCGAACTCTTATGGTCATATACAATTTGGGCAGGTTTTAGAAATATTGGATAAATACTGTTGCCTCTAGAGTGTAAACACTGTTAAATATGGCATTTTCAGCAGTTCAAAGGTAGATAACTCATGACCTATTTGTCCGATTTCAACCATAATCGAACTCATCCGAACTCTTATGGCAATATACCATCTGAGCAAGTTTGAGAAAGATTGGATAAAAATTGTGGTCTCTAGAGTGTAAACACTAAAATTGTTGAGGCCGCACACCGCACGACGGACAATCAAGGATTGCAATAGCTCACCCTGAGCTAGCTCAGGTGAGCTAAAATTTGAGGTCAAAGGTCAAGGTCACAGCAACCTAAAAGTAGCATACAACACTTCGCCTTCCCATGATGTACTCACACACCTAATTTACTATTCATAGCTGATATGCTCCAGACAAGTTTTTAAAAAAAATTGAGGTCAAAGGTTAAGTTCACCTAAAAGTAACAGGCGACACTACGCCATTCCCAAGATGTACTCACACAACAAATTTGGTGTCCCTAGCTAATGTGGAACTCCTGACAAAATGAGTTACATATATACAAACGTGCATACATTTTATAATTGAGGTCAAATGTCAAGGTCAAAGTGACCTTAAAGTAGTATGTGACTATCCGCCATCCCATGATGTACTCACACCCCCAATTTGCTATTCTTAGCTAATACGGTACAAAAGAGAGTCTCCGGACAAACTTAAAAAAAAAATGAGGTCAAATGTCAAGGTCACACTGACCTAAATGTAGAACCTGACACTCCGCCATCCCAAGATGTACTCACACAACAAATTTGGTGTCCCTAGCTAATGAGGAAATACTCTCCAGACAAAATGAGTTACATACATAGTACATACAAACATACATACATTTTGCAATTGAGGTCAAAGAGCATCATCAAGGTCAAGGTCACAGTGACCTTAAAGTAGTACGCAACACTCTGCCATCCAATTATGTACTCACACACTAAATTTGCTATTCCTAGCTGATACCGTAAAAAAGATATGCTTCGGACAAGCTTTTTTTTAAAAAATTGAGGTCAAAGGTCAAGGTAAAGGTCACAGTGATCTAAAAGTAATACAATCTTTAAATGTGACAGTCTTACATGCCAGTACAGTCCCATTGGTGCACCTAAAAAGTGCCCCTTCTCATAACCATCAGTATTGATGGAGAGAAGTTATAAATAGAAATAGAGAAATGCATCGCCGATGGATGTGTACAATTTCATAACATGATGCAGTGAACCAGCCTATAAGATGATGTGAACCATTATTTCATTTAATCTGGTGATTGTTTTAAGCAAAATGACACAAAATACTGTAGAAATGATTGTAAAAAACTAAAATGTATACATGTATTACATTGTGGTAAATACTGTTTTATTTAAGGAATAATTCGAAGCGGTTTCATACAAAAGTGTGACCAGGTTTTTTTTTCATACCTCCATGAATACAATAAATATTCCGAATTATTCCTTATAATTTAATATCACTTCTGAATTTAAGAAAGTAGTTGAATAGAGAATCTAAGGCGAATGTTCTTTTTTAACGCTTTTAAAACGGTTGTAGTCCCTCCGCCATATATATTTTCCACCAAAACGCGTCGTTGTTATGTAGTAACGTCGACGTCAATGACGTCATTTGGCATCCTGCTTCATGCAGCGCTTGTGAAGAGCAGTTGGACTAAGGGAAAGTAGTCCTGACAAGGCGTGTCCTGAATTTTATTATTTTCATGGAGTTATGAAACAAAAATTATAGCCAATCACAGCTAACCAAATGTAATGAAAACAAACAATATTAAATTATTAATATTTAATATGTACTCTCCAGTGCTACACACTGAAGTATGTTAAATAAATCTGAGATGTATGAATAGGCGGGTTGACTCAGGGGGCTAAGGGGCTGTCTTATTTTGCTTTTCTGTCCCTGCATGCATTTGCATTTAAACAGTATTTCTTATCCTAAACTAATTCTTACCCATTTATATAAGCGTATGACATAATTCATATATTTATAAATTACTATTTTTAATGCTAATTCTGGTTGCGAGTCTCTTTAAGGCACCTTCTGCTTTACTTTCAACCTGCTTTAAGTTGTCACCTATCTGCAAAACCAGAAACAGGCTATGGAGTAAAGCTAAAGGGTTAAAAGATTTTACTTTTCTGTTTTCATCTCCTCCTTGACCGGGAAGTGTCTGATCAGTTAGTCTTCAAGGGTTCCAGATAAGAGGGAGTAATCTGAACAAATACAACATTTTCTCAATCATACTGAAACAAATCCTATGGTGTTACTACTCATTAGAATCGTAATGAGTATTGACACCATAGGGTTTAATGCAGAAATAAAGATTTTAGTTTTTGAAATACTCCCCTTATCTGGATCCCTGGTCTTATATGTAGATGTGCAGGGTTATGGTCAAAGCGTATCATGGTTAAAGCATACCGAGTCAAAACCTAGCATTTTTTGTCAAAGCATACCACATATAGGATATACATTTTGTACATGTATAGGGAAAAATTTCAATATGTTATTAGTTGATAATTGATTGTTTTTTGCACATTATATACCTGTAAATATCGTAATTTGTGTAGTTTACATACGCCTGGATAGTTTTCACCCAGACACAACATTATCTTTGAAGATTTTGTAATTAGGAACAAAGTTGCCATTATGGTCATCAGTTTATGGTCATCAGTTCTCAAAGTTTTAAAATATTAATATTAGTGTCAACAATTATGTTGATAATGACCAAACGCCGCCCTACACTGCTTCTGATCAGGATCCAAACTGCATGAAAATAAATTGTGCACCCATGCACCACATTATTTTTGAAGATTCAGTTCTAAAAGTTTCGAAATATTAATATTAGTGTCAACAATTGTGTGGATCCTAATCATATGCCGCCGTACGTGGCTTCTGATCAGGATCCAAACTGCTTGAAAATAAATTGCGCACCCATGCGAAAGAAAGTCTATTTACGCCGCTTCTGATCAGGATCTTAACTGTTCAAAAAGCAATCTAAATATATATAATATTCATAATGCAGTAAAGCAAATATCGTCTGTTCTAAAACTACATGTAAGTGTCAATCATTGTGGATCCTAAGCAGATGCCGCTTTACACGGCTTCTGATAAGGATCTAAAATGCTTGAACGTAAATCTTTCATCCGTGAAAGGGTAGTGGTTACGCCACTTTTGATCAGGATCGAAACTACTTTATGATTAAGGTCATCTGTTCTAAATATAAAGCTAATAAAATAAATGTCAACCATTGTGGGTCCTGATTTATGCACTTCTGGCATGGATTCACAATGATTGAACAATTATTGTGCATCGGTGAAAAGGTGGTTGTTCTTCACCGACATTTGATCAGGATCCACAGGGCATCTCATCCAAAAAGGTTTGAGTTGTCCAGAGACAGTGTATAGCCAGAGATACACGGCTCCCTTATTTTCCTTCTTTCCCCATATAACAGGTGTCCGTTGAGAGGCAGTGACGTATGTCGATGCGGTCACGTGACCAGCACGGTAATGACAGCGTCGCGATAATGGAAAAAAATACACTTATCGACCAGTTGACTTATAAATATTGACTTTATTTCGTTTTTATACGATATTTTGTGATTCTAATCGAGTGAAACCAAAATATGAGTTGTGGATTAAACCGAGAAAGCGTATTCCTGGCTCAACGGAAGATACGTTGCTGGTAAGTTCCAAAAAAATGAAGATCGATTCAATATCGTCTTGCCGTAAACGCTTAAAACTTCAGTATGAACATTCAAACATGAATAAGAATGGGTTATCCATGTAGTTCAAACTAAGATACAGTTTTGGCGAAATTTTCATGTCAATCTGTCCACGCATTTTGCTATAAATTAAATTTTATTGAGGCCACCCACTGGTGCTTCGATTGAAGATCGATGCAATATTGTCTTGCCGTAAACGCTTAAACTTCAGTTTGAACATTCAAACATGAATAAGAATGGGTTGTCCATGTAGCCCATATTAATTTAAGATACAGTTATGGCAAAATTTTCATGTCAATTTGTCCACACATTTTGCTATAAATTAAATTTTAATGAGGCCACCCACTGGTGCTTCGATTGAAGATCGATGCAATATAGTCTTGCCGTAAACGTTTAAACATCAGTTTGAACATTCAAACATGAATAAGAATGGGTTGTCCATGTAGCTCATATTAAGATACAGTTATGGCGAAACTTTCATGTCAATCTGTCCACGCATTTTGCTATAAATTAAATTTTAATGAGGCCACCCATGGGTCCATTCACACCTTCGTGCAAACTGCCGTCACTTTTCATTCAATCGGCATTTTCCAAACACTAATTAACGTGTGTGCGATGCGCGGAGGGGTTAATTGATGCTCGGACTTTATTCTTATTATTCTTTTGTGTTAAACCTCGAAAAAGAGGCTTCTTTAAGGAATGTTTGTATTGTAAAATAACTGTAGACCGTATTAACGAAGCAACTGATAAGTAATTCCAAATATCGACTTTTTTCCCGATCGTCGCTAAAGCTTATATAACTCGCTGTTCTCGCTCAACGGTCTCGTATGTATAAATCATTGGAGTCGTGTATCTCTGGCTATACACTGTCTCTGAGTTGTCTGTTTCTATTTATAATAACCAGTTTCGGATTTACAATGATTATAGGTGAGAGATAAAGGCAAGCAAGCTTTATTTAACGTCGCATATGGTAAACAATCAACATAAGCTCTGTAGAGCTTTTATTGCGACAAACAAGGTATCCATTAACATGCATACTTACCTGGGCATTACAATCACCTTCCTAGCACTACCCTTATAATGCCCAATAGATTAAGATAAATATATTACCGGGAAATCTCTTAAGTCAAGTAGATCTTAGGTAAAATATTGGGCAGTATGCATATATGATCAGCATCCAAACTGGTAAAATATTGGGCAGTATGCATATATGATCAGCATCCAAACTAAATTTAAGGAAAGTACGTGGATCAAACGTAAAATATTGGTGAGTATGCATATATGATCAGCATCCAAACTAAATTTAAGGAAAGTACGTGGATCAAACGTAAAATATTGGTGAGTATGCATATATGATCAGCATCCAAACTAAATTTAAGGAAAGTACGTGGATCAAACGTAAAATATTGGTGAGTATGCATATATGATCAGGATCGTAACTACTTAATAACATACTTATCCATGTGGATCGTGTTTTTACACTGATTATAGGTGTTAAAACAAATAAATTGCCACCAATAATCACTAATAATAACGTATTGAATTTCCCCCCTAAATATCCTATATCCGTAGGCTAATACTGTACTATATGTGGTACGCTTCGACCAAAAATGATACACTTATGCAATAGTACGCTTTAACCATGGTACGCTTTGACCATTACCCGATCTGCACATAAATTGTGTGTTCTCAAAATAAGACGGCTTAATATTTAAAATGCACTTTTCTCATTCAATACGGATCGAGTTTATACTGGTGTGAGACTTTTCAATCCAATTAATAACAAGTTTCTAAAGGAGTAAAGCTGTGCTTCTCAGTCTGGTTCAAGGGGCATTATATACATTTCACGAACATATCAGTTTACATTTGCAACTAGTAAAGTCACTCACTTTGATTTCAGCAGCACTGTTTTTTCATACAATCACACAAGAGTCGTCCAGTTTGGATACACAAAAGACGAGACAATACTGTTTCCGGTTATATCACGCATGCGTCTACTCAACTCAGTTTTCATTTGAGGTCAAGAAACTCGTGGGGAAAGGATCTTAGCTGATTTATATTTTAAAAGAATTGTGTTTTAAAGCATCCCACTGACTTGATTTGTGAATTCACTGGAATATAATATTGGAGATTTTTAAACGGTAAGTTTTGTCAAAGCGATTAGGGGAATTATGTTTCGAAATAACCTAAATGTCTACTTGTGTTGTTAGCTTAACTTTTTACAAGTTCTCAGCTCAATGGTCAAAACATGTGTGCATAGTGTGTAATCCATGAAGTGACGAACATGACAGCTCCACAAATACGATTAAGTTATAACAACGTGATTATCTCAAATACTGTTTAAGCCCCAAATCAATGTCAGCCGGTTGATTTTGTGTTGGAAAGCCTGTGGCTGTGGTACAGTATGTGTAGTTAAATTAACATTAAAAAGCATAAACCAGTGTGTAAACAGGTTACATGTAGTTAAGTCTGACATACCTGCAAGTTCAGGTACACCTGTGTGAAATACACAGGTTTATACGTATAAGAGTGAACAAATTGAACATTTCTAACAACCTTTCCTTTTATGTTTCAACAAGACCCTATGTTGTGACTACTCATTGCAGTCGCCTCATTAACTCATTATCCCATAAAAAAAAAAAGATAAATACACCTTTTTACGCTTTTAATTTATTCCTCCGCTGAAGAAAAAAGTTCCAAATTATACATTTATAAATATACCATAAGAGCTTAATTGGAAGTAAAGCAGAATGTGCAATTAGGCGCATAAGCCATATTCTATATTCTGCTTTACTTTCGGCCTGCTTTAAGTGGCCACCTACAAGAAATATGCTATGGGGTGAAGAGTGGTTGAGAATAGGATACTTTATTTGATATTCTGAATTGGACATCGCTATATGTAACAGGAAAATAATTGGCAAAAATCATTGACTGTACACTGAATTGGAATGATCCTGTTCGTAATTATGTAACTTTAAAAATATTTTACCGCTTTCATGCTTAAAGAATTAATTTCTTTTTCATACCTTGAACTCTTATCATACTAAGCGAGACTTGACTTACATTTGCAAACAGTTTTGATCTAGATCAGATGCCATACTTTTCAGCATCTAAACTGTCTTCAACCTTTCATCAGTTTGAAAAGATTAAAAAAAGTTATTGTTATAACTACAAACTAATTTTTATTTATATTCACAGAGGATGTCGGATATTATATTTGAAGCGCACAACAATTCAGCATGATAAGGGTTAAATCATGAGCCTGTTTCTAGTTAAAAAAAGTTACTACTTAAAGCAGGTTGGAAGTAAAGCAGAATGCGCCTAATGCACATTCTGCTTTACTGTCAGCCTGCTTTAAGAAAGATCTGCTAGAATATAGAAAATATTTCTTACTGTGCTATTCATAAATTAGTTGTGTAAATTCGAACTATTTTCCTCAATGGATGAAAAATCTAGAGACGTAACAAGGCATATTTATGGCGTAATTGGTTAACTCATTGGAAACTAGTGACCGTACACCTAATAATTATACATTGTTAAAATTCATACCTCCTCTGAAGAAAATAAATTTTATACAGTACAGAATGTGCCCCATAAGGAATATTTCTTATATCCTAGCAGATGGCTGTTTAAAGCTGAAGGTAAAGCAGAATGAGCCTTAACCCTTTATCCCATAGCCTGTTTCTACTAAGTTTTGATGACAGTGAAAACTTAAAGCAGGTTAAAAGTAAAGCAGATCTGCGTCTTAGGGCCCATTCTGCTTTACTTTCAGCCTGCATTATGATTAAGCCACCATCTTCTTCAATCTTTGATATATAGTAAATATTTCTTTTGGTAAATGTTTATGGCAATATAATTATAAATCGGATCTATTTTCTTCAGTGGAGGAATAAATTAAATGTGCTAAAAGGCGCTTCTATTGAGGAAAGGGTTAAAGCGCATTCTGCTTTACTATCAACCTGCTTTAATTGGTAAGATCTTTATTCCTATATTAAACCCTATGGTGTCACTAATCTCTAAGAGTAGAAACACCATAGGATTTGGTGCTGAAATGAGTGAACTAGTGTCGTATCTGGAGCTCTGATGAGTTTGACTGTAATGTAAAAATAAATGTATTCATGTCGTCATTGCATTTACAGCTCATGAATAATCCATCCCGTTTTCATACCTAGCAGTTATGCAAGTCAGTTTTTTCCCTCAGAACACGAGTGTAATAATTTACAGGCTTCATACCCCCAGAAATACAGGTATAAAGGTATATTGTGCCACCTGTGTAAATACACCAGCAGTAGGAGTTTAATCAAGTCATAAAAACATTTACATGTCAGTGGTAAAAGTTTAAAGATCATAGCAGTGAAGACTCAGATCAGCACATCGTTTTGATTTTTAACCTTTTTCCTCATGAATAACTTGTTTCCAATGTTGGAGACAGATCACGAGGTGGCTGCTTAACCCATTACCCTGTATTTACCCCCTTTTAAGCTTTTAATAATTATGCTGTTGTCCTTTATCAGGTCACTAAATAAATAACAAATTTTGTACACTAAGATTTGTTAGGGGTCCCCAACAATAATAACAATAACGACTTTATTTTACGTTCATTACATAATGATATTTGTTGTGAAAACTAGGAAGTTGTGAACATAAAACACTGGAAGGCATTTCCAGAATCATTCCAGATCAGTCTTTGCCTTAACTTTTTCAAACCACTTGCCCAAAACTAGCAAAAACAACATTTTTCAATGTAATTCACTAAATGCCAAATTTCGATGCAAATATCACTGATTTTTATGCAAATACCACTTGCCCTATTGGCCTAATCAGAAATCACTTGCCCCAGGCTTCGGGCAAGTGGGTTAGGGTGAAGTCTGTCAGATGGAAGTTCCTTTAGAAGCATTCTGCTTTACTTTCAACAGATGTGCTTTTAAAAGTCAAAGCCAATAGGGTAAAAGGTTAAAGCAGATTGAAACTAAAGCAAAAATATTCTTTCAGGGGAATTCTTCTGAATTTTTATTGAAGATGTTCAGTTTACACATTCTTATCTGGAACCCTGACATTTGACATTAAAAGATAGCTTTACAATACCACGGTTACCTGTTGTTGAAATGTTTCTGTAGAGCATAGATACAAAGATCTATAGGATAGATATGTTTGAATTGATTTACTGTTTCAAGCTGTGTACGGCTAGGCAGTATGCTGGTATTTATATCCAATTTGGTATCTTCTTAAATATAGAAAGTGACCTGATGATACCGGTAACTGTTGCAAGGCATTCCCCATACTAGATGTTTTAGCATTTCATGAGGGCTAAGGGGAGTATTTCAAAGCTAAAATCTTTATTTCTGCTTTAAAACATATGGTGTCACTACTCATTAGAATCGTCTCTCCGAGACAATTTTAATAAGTAGTAACACCATATGATTTGGTGCTAAAATGTGAGAGAAAATAGAGGTTTGGTTCAGTTTACTCCCCCTTATCAGTTCTGGAGCCCTGATTTCATGTAGTTTAACCCATTACCTCATATAGCTAAGCCAGTTTCTAGTAACTTTCTAGTGTTAAAGACAGGTGAAATCTTAAGGTAGGTTGAAAGTAAAGCAGAATGCACCTTTAGACACAGTTTGCTTTACTAATAGCCTGTTTTAACCTATTACCCCATTCATACAACTTTTACGCATTAAGCTTATTCTTCAACTGAAGAAATTAGTTTCACTTTGCATAATACAGTCATGAATTTGATGAAATATCATGTACCATAAATATTTTCTATATATATAGCAGATGGTAGCTTAAAGCAGGCTGAAAGTAAAGTAGAATGCATCTTAAGGTCACATGCATTTTGCTTTACTTTCAACCTGAATTAAGTGATCAGATTCACCTGTCTTCAAAGCTGGAAACAGGCTATGGGGTAAAGGGTTAAGAAACAGACTATAGCAGGGAAACATGGCAAGCGTGAAAGGATATGTCAGTCTGAAAGGTTCTATCCTGTTGTACTTGGGAAATCTGCATTGTGGATGGGGGACCCAGATTAGAATCTAAAGTACTTAACCCATACCATGTTAAACCTACAAATTAATGGATTTTCCCATTTTAGAAAAATGACCAGTTGATTTGTAACTATTGAAAGGGTGTGTCCCAACTATATTTTTAAGTATGACTAACAACACAGCTAGGCCTTGATCAGAAGATTCTTGAAGGAGCCCTTTGAAGTCTGATCTGGGTCTGCATTTTTGCAAACAGGTATTTATTCTGGTTTTCGGCACAGTAAGGGTTAAGCTCCAATTACTATACTTGACCAACTTCGTGACAATGCCCATGTCCTGATTTGTCCTTACTAACATTGTAAAGGTAAACATACCTTAGTATTAATACTATGCATTATTTGCATGCCGAGTATTTTTTCGACAGCAGCAATTATTTCTGGTACTGTAGTTAGGATTTTGTAAAATTTTATGTAAAATTCAGATGGCTGCATAAAGTAGACAGAAAGTAGAGCAAATAGCACATTGCTGCTTGTTGATTTACTTTCAGCCTTCTGTATGGAGCCGACTGTAAACCCTGAAAACAAGCTATGAAGGGAAGGGTCAAGAGTGTCCAAATATTTGTAACAAGTTACAATGTAACATGGTCAGACAATTTCCTGGTCAAGTGTAAACACCCTCAGACTCTCGAGTTGAGAGGACATTTTTTAGTCCTAAAACATTTCCTCAGACCTGTTCTCAGTGTTTAAACCTTCTCCTGCTACAGTGGAGAATGTGTTATTCTTTCCCGTTTAAACGCAAACGTATGCAAAGCGCTAAAACGTAGAAAAGAACAACTTTTGGACAATTCTGATATTTCATGTTTATCTTGGTGGCAAACAGTTTGGAGCCTGATCAGAAGCCGGGTTATCCGGCGTCTGATCTGGCTCCAAACTGTTTGCACTGCAAATAATAGTTTTAGCGTAAACGCGTTTATTGGGAAAGAATAACACATTCTCCACTGTAATAGACCCTTTACTCTATAGATACACATTGTTACGCATTTGATTCATTCCTCTACAGTGTCTATTGGAGAAAATAGTTCCATTAAAATTATACAGTCATTTTATTAGCCTACAGGGCTCTAGAAAAGGGGAGTATTTCAAAAACTAAAATCTACTTTAAACCCTTTGGTGTCACTACTCATTATTCGAGACGATTCTAATGAGTAGTAACACTGGTCATAGTATTTTGTGCTAAATTAAGCGAGAAAATAAATGATTTGTTCAGATCAATTGCCCTTATTTTGAGCCCTGAGCCCTATAGTTCATATGATAGATGTTAATACTCGGCAAAGTTTTATATACATATCATGAATGTTCAGCAGTCTGAAGTACATGTAGCGGGTCAAAGAAGGCTGAAAGTGAAGCAGAAAGGCTTTTTTAAGCTTTCACGGACAATGTGTAGGAAGCATTTTCTACTGTGGCGTACAATGTGATGTTAATCAGTTCTACTGTAGCAGCATGAAAACTTTAAAGGCATTTCTATGAAGACTATTTAATGCCATGAAATGGCATTTCTATTCATGATGGTTCATCCCTGATCTTGGTCCTGCCGATCACAACTTACCTAACTTGTATTTGCAAACAGTTTGGTTCCAGATCAGACGTTACATTATGCTGTATCTTAGATTGATCCTTAAACTGTTTGACTCTGATCTGTGGGTTTCTTCAATTATAAAATGCATTAATTTTAGTACTTTGCAGATGACTATTCAAAGCAGGCAATAGTACTAGTATGTCATCATTAGGGTTACAAGAATGCCAGGGTTAAATACCACAGTGGTATTCTATAGGTAACAGGGCCAGGTGCTATGGTATAGGGTCATTAAAGATGAGCAAAGCCAAGGTCTTAATAGCCTGTTTATATCATTATCAGACTGATATATCAAGATGTTCAATTAAGATGTTCTCAATCAGAATTAACATTGAGTGAATCATCACAGGACACTTAGCAATTGTAATGGCAAAGAAATTAAAGGCTGCAGGGTTCCAGATAAGGGGAATATTTAGAAAATCAAAATCTTTATTTCTGCATCAAACCCTATGGTGTCACTACTCATTAGAATCGTCTCAACGAGACGATTCTAATGAGTAGTAACACCATAGGATTTGGTGCTTAAATGAGTGAGAAGATGTTTTGAATCAGAATTTATAACAGAGTGAATCATCACAGGGCACTTAGCATAAGCAATAATTGTAATTGCAAAGAAATTAAAGCCTGGGCTCTTTGAAATGTAATTATTTGATGGTGGAGTTTGTCCATTTCCTCAACAGTTCACCACTTCTAACCCTTTCCCTCATAGTGGTGCCTTTTAGCACTTATTTATTCTTCTACTGAAGAAAATAGTTCCAATTAATGCAGTCATAAATATGTACCAATGTCCATAAGACATATTTTCTTTATCCTTGCAGATGTTAGCTTATAGCATGCTAAAAGTAAAGCAGAATGCACTTAAAGGCTCATTCTGATTTACTGCTTTAAATGGTCACCTGTCTTCTAAAGGAAGAAACAGGTTACAGGGTAATCTTAGAAGATGCACGTAGCAATCTTAAGAGTCTATGGGGTAATGGGTTAAGAGTCTTATGTAACAGGACTGAACAATACTGAATGAGGTAGATACAGGTAGTATTTGAGTTTTGAGTGTTGAAACGTTTATGTAATCAAGGCCAGGACCTGTGTAACAAACTGACTTCAAAGAAAACTTTATTGCCTTGTATCAGAATCAGTTAAGCTATAAACATCTGAAGATGATTTGTTCCTACCTTATAATATACTTGTACAGTTAAACTTTTGTTAAACAACCACTCATTCAGTCATTAGAGTATATCTAAATTGTCTAAGTAAAAAGGCTTATGAAGGATTTGCATCCTGCTTATTGCTGTTAAAAGCAGTTTCCTGTTACACCATAGCATGCATACAACAGGAGTCCACAAAGCAGGCTAAAAGTAAAGCAGAATGCTCCTAAAGGAGTGGTCTGCTTTACTTCCATCTTGCTTTAATAGTTTTAAAAGAAGTATCCTACTGAAACACAGAGATTTGCACTTTTGGATTTGGAGAAAAGGGTTTACTCTTTGACCCCTAGTGCTACTGTTACATATAGCAGCTACATATTTGCATCTTTGACTTCAGTGTACATGACTGTGAAGAGTATACTTGTTTGATGCAAACAGTGTAGAACCCTGATTTAAGGGCCCTGTGAAGGTCTGCACCGTTCACAATTATATTAGTGAACACCCTGACATTAACTTTTAAGTTAAAAATGGACTTGGCTTAATTTGAGATTGGAATTTCCATTTGAAGTTTCCTGTATGGATAATGGAGTGTATTAAAACCTTGACTGCGTATCACGTCCAGGTATTTGAGTGGGGATGTATTGAAGGATGATATGACCAGGTGAAGTATATCATTCTAAACAAACATACTTGTAATGCTCTGATGGTGATGCTCTTAGCCTTTGTACTATCTCAACCACTTCCCTGCTGAAGTTTCAAATGAACTCAGCCTATTTCTGATATGGCGGAAAGAGTTAAGGCCTTTTAACGCCTTTAATTTATTTCTCTACTCAAGAAAATAGATCTAATTTATACAGTTATGAATATAATTATATCATAAGGAATGGTTTCTATTTTCTAGAAGATGGTAGCTTAAAGCAGGTTGAAAGTAAAGCAGAATGTGCCTCAAGGCACATTCTGCTTTACTTTCAACCTACTTTAAGTGATCACTTATTTTCAATACTAGAAACTGGCTATAGGGTAATGGGTTAAAAGGGTGAAATGGTGTATCTGTGAATCCGATAATGAAGACAAATTCAAAAGTAATGGCTGTATGATATTACATCATTCAAGTTTTCTTTGAGAAAGATGCTTTCTTAATTTGCAAGAAGACAAGCTGCCATAATGTATGGGTTATTGTTTATTAATAAAGCCTGATCATAAATATCATCTTTCCCATGGTTGTTCAGACTGGTTTACCTGTACTAGACTGTCAAGTGTTTATTGCTCTAATTGTCCATAATATAAATAGTTCACATACCAGTCTACTACTACTCTTTGCTACATGATTGCCTTTAACCCACTGCCCCATAACCTGTTTGTAATGAGGCTGGATCTCATCAGGATCCAAACTGTTTTAACAAAAAGGTGTAAAAAGATGTGTTCATGGAGTAATTGGTTAATGGTGGCAGCTTAACCAATTACCCCATAGTCTGTTTCTAGTTTTGAAAACAGGTGCCTATTTTAAGCAGGGTGAAAGTGAAGCAGAATGCACCTTATGGCGCATTCTACTTTACATTATAATGCCTGCTTTAAGCAAACTTCTGCTAAAATATAGAAAATACCTTTAACATACATATTTATGCCTATATAAAATGGGAACTATTATCTTCAGTGGAGGAATAGATTTAAGGCATAAAAGGGCGTATTTATGGGGGAATGGGTTCATGCAGATTATACACGTAAATTGACGTAAGGAAGAATGGCAACTTGTCTCCTGGAGTCGTGATATGACTGAAATACTGTACTGTTAAAGCGACTTAAGCCCCTATTTCATCAACAACAATCCTTTTTTCCTGCATAATATAAAGCAGTATTGCTGTTGCAGATTACCAGATATCTTTCATGACTGTATAACAGTGTTGTGCACAGGTGTTTCTGTACTTCTTTGAGTTTTCATAATAAATTGGGGCTCTGATTGTTTCAAAATTTGTTTCCAATTTCTGATTTGAGATCTGATGTGCCTAGTTAATTGTTTTATAACTTGATTTGGATGTAAACAATGGCATTAGTTCTTTCAGGATAGAAAAACAGCCAATTCAACATCACCATTAGCATAGCAAAGTGATAGTTGAACCAATTTGTTCCTTATGTTTTAAAATTAAGATTCTGGGTTCCATGGCAACCAATGGGTTTTTTTGCTGTGAAGATTGCACTTAATCAGCCATTTTTTTCCCATTTGTCAGGTGGCACTGTGCATTTGCCATTCAATCAAACCTGTATAGAGCAGTCACTCAAAAGAATATAAAATGGGCTCAATGTAAGGGGAAGTTTATTTCAAAAACTAAATTTTTATTTCTGCACCCAAACCAATGGTGTGACTACTCATTAGAAGCGTCTCGAAGTGATGGTTCTAATGAGTTTTACACCATAGGGTTTATAGTGCTGACATAGATGAAAAAAGGTTTGAAAACTAGAGTTTATTTCCTCTTATCTGGAGCCCTGATATGATATGATATTGTCAGTATAGTACAAGATACGAAATAATGCAGAAATTAAACTCCTACAGGAGTTTTTTGTGCACTATTTCTTATCTTGCAATATGCAGCAACACTCACCTGCTTTTGCAGGAACTGGATGTTCAACCCAGATCACTCATTCACTTACCTGTCTCAGGGCTCCAGATCAGAGGGAGTAAACTTAACAAATCAAACATTTTCTCACTCGTTTCAGCACCAAATCCTATGGTGTGACTATTCATTAAAATTGTCTCGAAGAGACAATTCTAATGAGTAGTGACACCATAGGGTTTAATGCAGAAATAAAGATTTTAGACTTTTAAAATTTTCTCCCAACATGGATAACTGGTAAATGCAGAACAAACTGTCTTGCAATAATTTGTTTATGGATTAAGATGCCACCTGTCTTTAACCATTTACCGCATAGACTGTGTCTAGAATTGAAGATAGGTGACCACTTAAAGCAGATTGAAAGTCAAGAAGAATGCACCTCAGTCAAGGCACATTCTGCTTTACTTGGAAATCAACTTGCTTTATTTGATCACCTGTTTTTAAGTATGCATTAACTACAGTCTACCAGCCTAAGATATACATTTGTATTGCAAATATTTCTAATAGAACATAATTAATGATGACTGTAATTAATTGGGACTATTTTATTCAGTGACATAACAGGGCTCCAGATAAGGGGAGTATTTCAAAAACTAAAATCTTTATTTCTCAATTAAACCATTTGGTGCTGAAATGAGACAGCAAATGTTTGATTAGTTCAGTTTACTCCCTCTATCTGGAGCCCTGCATAATAGATTTGAGGTGTAAAAAGGTGTATTTATGGAGTTATGGGTTAAGTTGCCAGCATAGAAAGTGTTAACGTGTTAACCCTTAATTTACTCCATAGTTATGCATTTTTACGTATTTAATTCATTCCTCTACTGAAAGAAATAGTTTCATTTTATACAGTTATGAATATGCACCGCTAGAAACATTTCTTATATCCTTGAAATTGACAGCTTAAAGCAGGCTGAAAGTAAAGCAGAATGTGCCTTAAGGCACATTCTACTTTACTTTCAACCTGCTTTAAGTAGTCACCTGTCTTCAAAACTAGAAACCGTCTATGGGGTAAAAGGGTTAAAAGCCGAGGCATATGGCAGATATACCTGAAGTGGCTGTACACATGTGCTCTTGAGGATTTGCTGAGCCTTTGAACTAAGCAATTTGTAATGCCAGAAATTCACTTTAGAATTTCGTTTTTCTTTGATGGCTGCTGAAGTTGGCTCAGTGTTCGAGCTGTTGAGGTGTGTGTTAGTGCACATCTTTCAATGTTTTCACTGATATTGAATGGAAAGACTTTGTTACACATAGATAGTTTAGTCTGTAGCACAGAGATAAGGCATCTGATTTTACAGATACTAGATCTACATAAGGCTTAAATATGTCAGGTCAGAGCACCCAGTTACAGGAGTATTCTTATTTTTTCTATCAAAAATCCCCAAACCCCTTTTATTGTGACTAATCATTAGATTGAAGTGAGAAGTCACAACATAGACTAAGAGTTGGGTGGAGATATTTTAGGATTCTGAGCATTATCTAAACATTGTCAACATGTAACTTAATTTTTCAATGCTCTAGACTGCTACCTGTATTAACCCATTACCACATAGCCTGTTTCTTGTTTTGAAGACAGGTGACCACTAAGTCTTAAAGCAGGTTGAAAATAAAGCAGAACATGCCTTATGGGGCATCCGCTTTACTTTCAGCCTGATTTAAGCTACTATCTGAAAGGACACTGGAAATGCTTTATGGTCAGGACTTCTTTGGTGAGGATTACTGTCCTTGGTATAAAGATAATTAGAATTGTAATAAAGCATATTTATGGAGTAAGGGGTTAATAACTTAATATCTCAATTGAAAATGTGTTTCTCTCAGAAAAAGATAAATTGGGTTTCCATAGATGGGAAAGGGTAATTTTAGGATACAGCCTTTAACCCTTTCCCCCATAGAAGCGCCTTTTAGCGCATTCAGTTTATTCTTGTCTTGAAGAAAATAGTTCCAATTTATACATTCATAAATATGTATAATACAAAATATTTTCTATATCCTAGCAGATGATAGCTTAAAGCAGGCTGAAAGTAAAGCAGAATGCGCTTAAAGCGCATTCTGCTTTACTTTCAACCTGCTTTAAGTGGACACCTATATTCAATACTAGAGATATGCTATGTGGGAAAGGGTTAATATTGCCCCATTCTTCCATTGTTGCTACTAACTAGACAGTGTTTTGATGTAAGACTATCTCATCCACTGCCACTCAAATGCATCAATCAGATCAACATGAAAGGGATCTGTCAGTCCCTTGACAATCTGGGCCAGGCCAGGGGGGCT
Source organism: Gari tellinella (assembly GCA_922989275.2). Lineage (NCBI taxonomy): Eukaryota > Metazoa > Mollusca > Bivalvia > Cardiida > Psammobiidae > Gari > Gari tellinella. Next base: position 22,067,563 of record OV277858.1, read on the forward strand.
CTCTGATCAGCTGTGGCAATTAATTGCTTCAATAAACACCCTACTATTCAGACCAATCAAATGAGAAGGTCCATTTCTCAGTTTAATATGGGGCCAGCATAGAAGCTGCTCAAAGGAAAATGAAAGTAAAGCAGAAATCTCATTAAAAAACTTTCTGCTTTATTTAATGTCATCCTGCTTTTACCCTGTTTCTAGTTTTGTAGACATGTAACCACTTAAAGCAGGTTGAAAGTAAAGCAGAATGCGCCTTAGGGCGCATTCTGCTTTACTTTCAGCCTGCTTTAAGCTACCATCTTAGATGATCTATTAGGATATTGGACACTTATCTTAATAGTTTGAAGTTATGGTATATATTTATGAGTGTATAAAGTGAAACTATTTTCTGGCAAGTGGTCATAACAGCAGGACCTATAGCTATACATATCTTTGATTTCCTGATACTATCAGCCTGGGCTCTATATTAATTAGGGAGCCATAAGGTCCTGATTAGAACAGACCTAACAACAAAGGAACATAAGTAAGTCTGCATCATTATAATGAACTAAGACCCTCAGATACAGGGAGACATGTACTTCAAAATGAAGGCAAGTAACCATGTATATACAATTATCTTTTATTTTACACAAGTTACAGTGTATAGTAATAGTAGTTAGTCCACATGTGTACAGTTAGATAATATTTAGCTATTTTTCGAATGGGCCAATGCCGCCATATCCCATATCAGAGGACAGCACCTTTAACAAATTTAGCATGCCGTCACAGGGGTTCATTGATGAGACTAAGTAGTAGTAGTAGTAGAACAAGTTAAAAATCTTTTGTGTCTCTACCAGTTACTTATGATGTGACTACACATTGAAATAAATTATTATCTCTGAGATTTATTCTAATTAATGGTCACACCATAGGGTTTGGTGCAGATAAATCAGAGGCAATGTTGAAATTAGGTTTGTTTACCTCGATGGTGGGCATATATAACTCTTTGCATGCTAGTGGCGGATATATCCACCACAGTGATTGCCTTTGCAAACAGTTTGGATCCAGATGAGACACCACGTTACGCGGCGTCTCATCAGGATCCAAACTGTTTGCCATTTTGACCCTGGATTCACAAGAAATTTTGAAAATGCTTATTTTAGAACAATAGCAGACGACAAATGTTGCAGACACAAAATAATTACCAAGCATGCAAAGAGATAGAAATATATACAATATTGTGAGATAAGGTATAATTATATTGACACATGTATGTTTTGTGCCTGTAGATGACAGTGACCCATGTCTCAGGGCTCCAGAAGCCTTGAAGGTTTGAATAAAGGCAGGTGCCTGCTTAAAGCAAAATGAAAATAAAGCAGAAAGCTCCTTTATGAGCTTTCTGCTTTACCTTTCATTTTGCTTATAAGCTGTACATAACACTTCTCACTATTAGTGAATAATATTTTGATTACATTTACCAGGATGTGTTAGAGACGTCCTATGGCGCTTATTATATATCCTAACTTAGTAAGGGTCCTATGGAAGAAAGAGCTCTTACAAGTAGAGATTTTGGCTAAGTATAGGCATGAGGCAACTGCTCGTTCACCTGTTTTATAGCAGCCATGTAACAATAGATAAAAGGCAATGTTTCATGTGAGTTTTATTGGTCTCTCAGTCATGAGTACTTACCTGTGGTGATGATGTGGCGTAACATTCTCCGAGAAACTCTACAGTCAGACCTCAGGTATCCCCCTCACTTCTCCACTGAAGTACCCAAGAATGCTTGTACATATTACCAGAGCTCCAGATAAGGGGGGTATTTCAAAATCTACAATCTTTATTTCTGTAGTAAACCCTATGGTGTCACTACTCTTTGAAGAGACGATTCTATTGAGTAGTCAAACCATAGGATTTGGTGTTGAAATAAGTGAGAAAATGTTGGATATGTGCAGTATACTCCCTCTTATCTGGAGCCATGTATTACTACACTTAAGTGGTGCATAAGCACCTTAGGATGCCAACACCCTGCTATAAATCAGAATGGCAGATATAAGGCGAGGGTTTTTTGGGTGTTTTTTTGTCAAAAATTAAAATCCTCATTAGGCATTTGTCAGCTATACCTGGCTCATTTAACCCATTACCCTATAAATACTCATTTTCACACCTTTAATTTATTCCTCCACCAAAGAAAATACTTCCAGTTTATACAGTAATGAATATATATAGTAAGAAATAGTTTCTATATCCTAGCAGATGATAGCTTAAAGCAGGTTAAAAGTAAAGCAGAGTGCCATAAGGCACATTCTGCTTTACTTTCAACCTGCTTCAAGGGGCCACCTATATTCAATACTAGAAACAGGCCATGGGGGTAATGGGTTAACTCTTTCCTCCCTGAAACTTTAAATGGACAATTCCAGTTTCCATTTTAGTCTAGTCCATTTCTGACTTTTAAGGGTTGTTTTTGTCAATGTTTTGCATTATGACAAACAGTGAAGACCCAGATCAGAGGGCTCCGTAAGGAGCCCTCTGATCTGGGTATTCACTGTTTGCATAGGACAAGTGCACTTTTCACATGTATACTTTTGAAAATGACGCCTATATGCGGGACCAGGGTTCAAAGGGTTAAACTTTTACCCCATGCCATGATGCCTGTTTCTAGTTTTAAAGACAGACAACCACATAAAACTGGTTGAAAGTAAAGCAGAATGTGTCTTAAAGTGCATTCTTTGTTACTATGAATCTGTATTAAGCTACACTCTGCTACAATAAAGACACATATACATGTACTGTAACTTATGATACAAATTTATGACTTCCGCTGGCTATATAAAATGGAACTCTTTTCTCTATATGACCATTTTATGTTTCACTGTGTCATAAAACCCAACTCAACTGAATCAATCAATCAATCATCAGTGGAGGAATATATTTAAGGCTTAAAATAGTGTACTATGGGGTAATGGGTTAATATTGTTTCTTCTTTGGTGGTCTATCTAAAATGCAAATGTTCATCATTTTCCATCAATTCTGGATCTATTAAAATATATTTGAAACGGGCTTTGTTTGAAATAATAACTGCAGTAATTTGAGATCATGTTTTCGTCATGATGTATTATGTAAACATTATGAGCAATCAATATGCACATTGACTGTATAATTATACAATATTTTATCATTTATTTATTATGCACCAAGTTACTGAACCCTTTACATCATAGATATGGCTTTTAAACACATTTACTGCATTCCTTTACTAATGGAAATAGTTCCATAAATTTATATACAGTAATTAATGTGTACTTTAACGTCTATAAGAAATACTAAATCTATATTGTAGCAGATAGAACCTTAACCCATTACCCCATAGCCTGCTTTTAGTTTTGAAGACAGGTGACCACTTAAAGCAGGTTGAAAGTAAAGCAGAATGCGCCTTAAGGTGCATTCTGCTTTACTTTCTGTCTGCTTTAAGCTACCACCTACTAGAATATAGAAAATATTTCTTATGATACATGTTTATTACTGTATAAATTGGAACTATTTTCTTCAATGGAGGAATAAATAAAAGGCGTAAAAAGTCGTATTTATGGGATAATGGGTTAAGGCAGACTTCAAGGTGCATTTTGCTTTACTTTAATTGGTCAACTGTCTTCAAAACAGGCTATGGGGTAATCTGTTAAGTGATATAATAATTGTATTTTGTAGATTGCGTGTGCTGAATACTGACAACGGTTTGAAAAATGTAATAAAAAAAAGGAGGAAAATGTAATTTGCTGCCCATGGGAAATACATATTTTTCAATAAGTCTCCATGACGTAACACAAGACCTTTAACCAAATTAAGTTGCCATTATCACAGGGGACATTTGTTCCAATTAGCTTTAACTACAATGAGGCCCAGTCGAATTAGATGGCAGTTTTTAGGCCTGGAAGCTAACCTGATAGTCCTAAGTGGACCACTTTCATGAGCAATCTTACGCCGAATAGTGTCAATATTTTCAGAAGATACAATAAAAACCTCCTTTTTAAACCGCTCTTGATTATAATCAATGAGTTATATAGAGGTTGCAGCTTAAAGCAGGATGTAAGTAAAGCAGAAAGCTCCTGCTGGAGCTTTCTGCTTTTCTTGCATCCTGCTTTATGCAGTAACAAACTATTTATCTATGAAACAAGCCCAATGGCCAGATTTTCCAATGGTTGTCTCATAATGCTTGGTAAAAAAGAAATAGCTTTTGTTGCCCTCTCGGGGTTTGTCCAAAAATATATAAAACTGTCCAACAGTGCAAATGTTGATCGTAGGGTTTGATCATGAGCCGTCTGATCTGGGTCTATACTGCTTCCAAATGATGTATATACTATATTTAGTTTAGGTCCCTGCATTGTAAGGTTTAACTCATTACCGTACCCGCCAGGCTGGCCCATAGCCTGTTTCTATAGTTACTGTTTGAAAGTACAGATGTTCTGCTGCAGAACTTTTAGACACATTCTACTTTACTTTCAGCTTGCTTTCAGCTACCTTTTGCTTGAATATGTGCAAAATGTTCCTTGTGTTGCATATTTATGACTATAAAGTGAAGCTGTTTTTTCAGTGGTCACCTATCTTCAATACTAGAATCAGGTTATGGAGGTAATGGGGTTAACAGCCCTTTGCCTCATAGTTGCTTTCTAGTTCTGAAGATAGATGACTACTTAAAGCAGGTTGAAAGTAAATCAGAATGTGCCTCAGGGCACATTCTGCTTTACTTTCAGCCTGCTTTATATTAAGTCACCTTCTGGTAGGCTATAAAATGGAACTATTTTGTTCAGTGGAGAAATAAATAAAATGTGCTATAAGGGGCCTCTATGGGGGGAAAGGGTTAAAAGGGAAAACAAAATGTGTGCCAAAGGGAGGATTTTATTGCACCTACTAGTAGTAGTTATGTACCTAACGACTTTGTAATCATTGATACGCCTGTGAGACAAAAGTGGGTAATTAATGGTTTCTCATTGATCATTTTGTCCATTTCGGCACTAATTGATATGTTCAGTGACACTATGCCACTGGTTTATATCCTGGAGGGTTTAACTCAATGAACACACAGGAATTATTTCCATCTGCAGCAATTGTCATTTGCTACTGTTCTAAAATTAGAATTTTTCTTACAATTTCTTCAGGGATCCAGATAAGGGGAGTATTTCAAATAATAAAATCTTTATTTCTGCATTAAACCCTATGGTGTCACTACTCATTAGAATCGTCTCTTCGAGACGATTCTAATGAGTAGAAACACCATATGGATTTGGTTCAGTATGAGTGAGAAAATGTTGGATTTGTTCAGATTACTCCCTCTTATCTGGAACCCTGGTCTTTTTCAAAATCATAGGGTCAGATTGTTAGTTTCATCCCAGATCAGACACAAAGTTATTCAGTATCTAAACTGGATCCATACTGTTTACAAAGGCACTCATATTTTTGCAGAAAGTATTTAAAGGGTTGGCTTGTCACGGTGTCAACCAGCACACAGGTAGCAAGACTTAATGTGCCATCTCTCAAAACATGTTGTTGCATCTGATTTACTTTAAGCCTGCTTTAACTCTTTGCATGCTGGGTAACTTTGACTTCTGCAACAATTGTTTTCTGCAACTGTTTTAAAAATAGAACTTACAGAATTTCTGTTCAGAACAGAGTTAGAGTGTCAAACTGTTTGGATCTGGATGAGAAGCTGTGTTACATATCATCTCTTTTGGATCCAAACTGTTTGCCAAGGTAATCACCACTAGCATGCCTAAGAGTTCAAGACGAGTATGTATAGAAACTATTTCTTATGTTGTATTTTCATGAATGTATTCAAAGAGAGACTATTATTTTTCAGTGCAGGAATAAATTAAAGGTGTAAAAAAACACATATTTATGGAGTAATGGCTAAATGCAGGGTTTTGATTACACGATATTAAATGTTCCTGCTAGCTATAAATACTACCTGATGTAACCAATTCAAATATTAACACTGCTATCTACCTAATACCCCTACACTGATGTTTGGAATGGGCTCTTCCATTTCCTGCTAAAGGACCAGTTTACATTCTTTCTTGGGGTATTTTATTTAGTGTAAAAAATCTTTAAAAGGAAAAAAACAGTGTAGACCCAGATCAGAGGACTCTTGAAGGTGCCCTCTGATCTGGGTCTGTACTGTTTACATAGAGTATTTGTCAGTATATTTTGTTCTAGCATTGTAAGGCAATAACTAAATATATAACACACTTTATGACTACATTAAGATTTATATCAATGTTCCCCGGACATGGATACAGAGAAGCTAGGATTTGTAAATCAAAAAAATAAAAAATTAGTTGGGCAGAGTTCCAGGGAAAGATATTTCCGGATAACTATAATTTATAGTTTTAAGGCTTTACCCTGTAAATACACCGTGCACCTTTTTACGCCTTTAATAATTCCACTTTATCATAATATACCATTCAGGATAATAAACCGTATACTTTTGTATATTCTTGCATATGGTAGCTTAAAGCAGGATGAAAGTAAAGCAGAAGGGTCCGCTAAGGAGTATTCTGCTCTACTCTTGATCAGCATGATTTAACTCATTACCCCATAGCCTGTTTCTAGTTTTGAAAGCAGGTTGTCACTTAAAGCAGGTTGAAAGTAAAGCAGAGTGTGCCTCAGGCACATTCTGCTTTACTTTCAGCCTGCTTTAAGCCATCATCTGCTAGAATTCAGAAAATATTTCTTATGATAGAGATTCATCACTGTATAATTTGGAACTGTTTTCTCCAGTAGAGGAATAAATTGAAAGGCGTAAAAAGGCGTCTTTATGAGGGAATGGGTTAAGCAACCATCTATTAATTTCTGAAAACTAGCCAGGGGGAAAGGGTTAAATCTCAAATCACTCTGACACCTGCACACCAATTTGAATTTAGTTGATGATGCATGTTCTGGTTGCAGATCGAGCTCCAGATAAGGGGAGTACTTCAAAAACTAAAATCTTTAATTTTGCATTAAACCCTATGGTGTTACTTCTCATTGGGGACCAATTATAATTATATTATCAAAATGTTTTGCTAAGACAACTTATATGGGTGTTATAATAGATTTGTATTCCTACAAAATCAGTGTATATATGCTGGGAAATGTTTCGCTACAAAAACAAATTGCCTTCGTAGGAATACAAATCTATTATAATACCCAAGAGTTGTCGTAGAAAAACATTTGATTATAATATGTAGTTGGACCCCAGTGCTATACTCATTAGAATTGTCTCGAAAAGACGATTATAATATGAGAAGTAACACCATAGCAGTTGGTGCTGAAATGATCAGACAATGTTGGATTTGTTCAGTTTACTCCCTCTTATCTGGAGCCCTGACAAGTGAGTGGTGTCTATTTTAAGAAACTTTCCAAAGGGCTGAAGAAAATCAAGATAAACAGTAACATGTACATGTATGTCTACTGTTACAGTAGAGCCCCTCTTACTCTGGAAAGAGACCATGTCGATGTCATTCTAAATAGGTGACAGCTTTAAAGCTAGATGAAAGTAAAGCAGAAAGCTCCTTCAGGAGCTTTCTGCTTTACTTTCATCTTGCTTTAAGCATCCACCTGTCTTCAGCATTGAAAAAAATTATGATAACCTTATTTAATGATTGTAATAGAGAGGTTTGACTGTATATATCTGTATAGGCCAGACCGACATCATTGTTTGAAATATTCATGACATCAGATATTTTACCAGGCTTTACCTATATCCTTGTAATGACGGTTAAAAAACGTATAACCCTGCACTGCTTTAAGAACAAACCCCAATATATAAAATCGTGCACAACTTACTCTAAAGATTTCTTAAAACTGATCTGCATTTCCATTTTAAGGCTTGCAGTCAGATTGGACCAGATCTGTACAATCTGATCTGGATTTCGGGTGTTTTTTTGAAGGCGAGTTTCATTTTGGTTGATGGCAGGCAGGGTTATCGTGAAGCACATAGTGTCTGTGTGGCCTATGCAAAGTGCTATCCATTTCCTCAGTCCGTGACAGAGCTGTATCACAGACTATACATACAATAAGACTTATACACAATGGTCACTCATTTAGGAGACCAGTTTGAAGGCTTTATTAAAGATTGGCAGATAATGCAGGACAAAAGTTATGCAGAAAGCTCCTAAACTTTTGTCCTGCATTAAGCAGACATTGTGTTAAGAGATTGTTTCTTTATAAGGCAGTGATAATTGAGTGGTTGATATTCATAGAATGTACAGTGTAATTAACCCTTATAATTATTGTACTGTATTGTCGATAGGAAAAATGGTGTCTGCTGGTAAAATAAGGTTGGTTTTAGAACTTGCATAGATCTACTTTGTTTTGAATGAAGAGAATCTTATTATATCTGTATTTCTATCTGTATGGCTAAAATGCATTATTTCACTGTTTAACCCATTACCCCATAAATACACCTTTATACGCCTCTAATTATTCCTACACTAAGGAAAATAGTGCCAACTTATACAGTCATGAATTATATCCTATCAGATTGAAGCTTAAAGCAGGTTGAGAGTAAAGCAGAATGGGCATTAAGGCTTTACTTTCAGCCTGTTTTACGGTACCGGTAAGTGGTAACATGTCTTCAAAACAGAGTTAACAGACTATGGGTTAATAGGTTGAAGTGCAAATCGTTGCAATGCTGGAGAGACCCCTGTACCCTATGTTCCACTTCCAACAGTCATGTCTTCAGAAAATCCTTTGGGGGGGTGGGGGGGATACCCAGAATACTTTTAAAGGAGGCTGAAAGTAAAGCAGGAAACTAGGAGCTCTGCCTGTAAGCATTCACTATTGCCTTTCCCTCTTGTCTCTAAAATGGATTTGCAGGATGTTTGATTGGATTGTAAATGAATACTGTAGAATCGCTAGGTTAAGAGTTTAAAAGGGTTAATGTTAACACTAGACAGAGTGCAAACAATGGTTTCCGGGTGTCTTTACAACACTGTTTTCATTTCATTCTTTAATCAGAGTGAAGAGAATTATGCACCGGATGAAACTCAGACAAAACCCCAGCAGTGTCATTTCCAAACCCTTTCATAGACCTTTATATTAAGTTATTAACCCATTCATGATTGTAACCACATAGAGTTAGACTGTTTCTAATTTTGAAGACATTTGACTACTTAAAGCAGGTTGAAAGTAGACCAGAATGCACCAAAGGAATGGTGGGATACATTCTGGTTTACTTTCAACCTGCTTTAAGCTTCCATCTGCTAAGAGATAGAAAATATTTGTTTTGTTACCGGTACATTGCATGCATTACTGTTTAAATTTAAGGTGAACTACATTAAAGCTAGTTCTAAGTTTGACAAGAAATGACTACTTAAATTAAAGCAGGTTCAAAGTAAAGCAGAATGTGCCTTATTGCTGTATTTATTGAGTAATAGGCTATGTCAATCTTGCTAATATGTATTTCAAAGTCAAATCTCAAGCTATATATCAGTAAGATATGGAACTGGAATAAAAAAGCAGATGGCAGCATAATGAAGAATGTAAGTAATACAAAAAGGTATCTAAAGGAGCTCTCTTCATTACTTGTGTACTACCGGTACATTAACCCTTAGCCTGCCACTCACGACTATAGCTCCATATGCACACAGCTTGGATCCGGATGAGACGCCGAGTAACTCGGCGTCTCATCCGGATCCAAGCTATTTGACAGCAATTTTGAGCAACTTTGAAGCACTTTGAAACTTGATGCAGACGAGAAATATAGCAGACAACAATTTATTTGGCGGGCTAAGGGTTATTAAGTTGTCACCTTTTTTGAAGATTAGCAATAAGGTTTCATTGGAATGTTGGTGTAGAGAGTGATGATTGTATGTAGGGTCCACTCGAGGTCAGCGCTTCAATTTGTATCAGTGCACATAGTATGCATGTAAATAGACTGAAGGTTGTCACAGATAAGGACGTAGAAGGCTGAAATTGGTTGAAAGAGGGATGGATAGATGGGGCTAGAGAGGGAAAGAAAGAGAGAGAAGGATGGAGAATTAACCCATTACCCCATTGACTGTTTCTAGTTTTGAAAACAGGTGATCATTAATTAATAACCCTTTACTCCATGAAACTTCAAATTTTTAGTTCATCCACTGTAGAAAATGTTTCTGCTTTTTAGGCTCATGATTATGCACCATAAGAAATATGTCAAATAAGCCTTAACCCTTTACCACATAGCCTGTTTCTAGTTTTAAAGACAGGTGACCACTTAAAGCAGGTTGAAAGTAAAGCAGAATGTGCCTTAAGGCACATTCTGCTTTACTTTCAGCCTGCCTTAAGCTAAAATATGCTAGGCTATATAAAATATTTGTAATGGTAATTGCTCATGAGGGTATAAACTGGAACTATTTTCTTCAGCGGAGGAGTAAATTAAATTCGCTAAAAGTCGTTTCTATGGGGTAAAGGGTTAAGGGCCTCATTCTAATCTGCTTTATTTTCAACCTGCTTTAAGAGGTCATATGTCTCCAAAACTAGAAACAGGCTATGGGGTGATGGGTTAAGTTATCTAAAAAATCTGTTTGGCAACTATACATGAACATGATTGTGTTTGATTCAGATCAAAACATTATGAAAAGCCAGTCTAGCCGCCAGTAGCATTTAAATCTTTGCAAACCATCAGAACCCAGTATGGCATTTGTTGAATTTATATATAATATTTCAGCCTGTTACCTTAAAAAAGCTTTCAAACTTGCAATGGATAAAGAATTCCACAAAAGATCCACATCTTTTCATTTGCCGAAGATTCATGCATGTAACAGACGTTTGCCTCGATCAATGAAATGTACCATTATGTCTCTAGCACAGAATGATACGGTACTTAGCTCTTTGCATGCTGGGTAATTTTCACGTTTGTAACAATTGTCGTCTGCTGTTCTTAAAATAGAATTTTCAAATAGAATTTTCAAAAATTCTAACTCTTTTCAAAACTGGTTTAAAGTGTCAAATAGTTTGGATCCAGATGAGACGCCTCATTATGCGGCATCTCATCTAGATCCAAATTGTTTGCAAAGGTAATACTGTTTTCACCGCTGGCATGTTTAGCATTAAGAAAACGCTAGATGCTAGCTGTTCAGTATAGCACAGTTGCAGATGCAGCCATGACATCGATATCTTATCTATCTTTTCTTATAATCTCACACTATCTAGGATACTACATTATCATTTCTGAGAGATGTATATACACATACCGTATATCTGTGTGTTTTTTTTGCCATAACAATGAAATTTGGCAATATACTCAAAACAATGTAATACTTTGTCCTCCACAGAAGTGCCTCTGGATACCTAGACCTAGTTCACCTTGTAAGCTACACACATATCGTAGGTTCCAATTTATAAAGTCATGAATTATTACCATAAGAAAAAATGTCTATGTCCTATCAGATAATAGCTTAAAGCAGGCTGAAAGTAAAGCAGAATGCGCCTTAAGGCGCATTCTGCTTTACTTTCAACCTGCTTTAAGTGGTCACATTTCTTCAAAATTGGAAACAAGCTATTGGTTAATGGGTTAAAGCAAGATTAAAGAGACTAGAACTTTCTGCTTTACTTTCATCTGGCTTTCAGCAGTCAAATGCTTTATACACATTTCAATATAAACAATTTGCATGTTTGGCTATAGAGAGGAGGGTTAACCGTAAGAAACATTACTCATTTCCTAGCTGATGGTATCTTAAAGCAGGCTGAAAGTAAAGAGGTATGCGCCTTAGGGCACATTCTGCTTTACTTTCAACTTGCTTGAGGTGGTCACCTATCTTCAATACCAGAAACAGGCCGTAGGATAAAGTAGTAAAGCAGGTGACAGTAAAGCGGAAAGCTCGTTTAATAGTTTTCTGCTATACACATTGTACTTTCATCTTGCTTTGAAGCTGTCATCTATATATTCACCACTAGGGGTGTAACGATTCGGCGGTGTACCGATATACTGCGGTGTGAGCTGAATAATATTGCTCCGCGGTTCAGATTCAGAAAAAAATGATTTTTTTTGCCTTATTTAAAAGCGGTAAAAGAATGGACAAACTTACCTTTTATTTCGCGGAATTGTTTTCGAAACAACGCGTAGACGCAGTCCGGTGTTTTATCCATATCCCCAGCCGGTGTAACAGTAATTATTTCGTTTCCGTTTAATCTCGCTCAACGAGACGCTCTTATTAAGAAACATGCAGCGAATCAAGGGCCTGGTTGAACAAGATTAATACAGTAAACACGATGGCAGATGCTTGTTCCATACTTACACGGTATATTGCAATATATTGCGATTCGATTTCTCCGTATTGGAATATATTGCGATGCGGGTTTGAGCGTATTGTTACACCCCTATTCACCACCATCAGTCAATATATTATCTGAGGTGCTCTATGGAAGAGAGGTAATGGTGTCCTATGGCACTAATGCGGAAGAAGGGTTAATTAACTCTTTGAACCCTAGTCACGCATAAAGGCGTCAATTGCAAGCACCGTACCTGTTAGGAGTACACTTGTCCTATGCAAACAGTGTAGACTCTGATCAGAGGGCTCCTTAAGGAGTCCTCTGATCAGGGTCCACACTGTTTGACATTTTCACATATATTGTAAAAATTAACCCTAAAAAGTCAAAAATGGACTAGACTAAATTGAAAACTAGAATGGTCCATTTGAGGTTTCAGGGAGGAAAGGGTAAAGGATTGCTCAGCCCAGGTACATGTAATGTCAGGTAACGTCTTTATTTGCTCACAGGGTGATTTCCTTTCCTTATGACCGGTTCAGCTACAATAATCACCTTCAAACAAATCTATTTCTTCCTAAACACACTCATGACAATAATTTGACTAAACTGTATTTTGAATCGACTGGTCTTTTGTTGATTCAATAGAAGGAGAAAACCGCAGTCTTGTTCTATGATTAAATAACTCTTTGCATGCTGGGTAATTATTTTCTTCTGCAACAGTTGTCGTCTGCTGATGTTCTGAAAACAGAATTTTCTAAAAAATATTTTTTTAAAAAAGTCAGATTGTCAAATCCTGATCAGACGCCGCATTACGCGGCGTCTCATCTGGATCCAAACTGTTTGCAAAGATAATCTCGATTCCGCCACTAGCATGCAAAGAGTTAAACAAACCGCCATTGATACGAATCTCTTTCAGTGTTCAAACTTCTTTCACTACATGGTTTGTCAACGTCATTGTTGGGTAAAAATCAAATAATCCCGTTGATAAGATCAGTGGCATTAAATATAGATATGTGTTATGAATGAAATTCCACTGCATACTTATGTATTGCGGTGTACATAATACGGCTAGGTATGGTGATTATGTTTACACCAGGTGCCCTATATTTCATTGACGTATTTTAGCCAGGATAGTGCAGTATATCCATATAGCTTCTAAGATTTTCTAGTTTGGAAGACAAGTGACCACTTAAAGCAATTTGAAAGTAAAGCAGAGCTCATCCAGATCAAAACTATTTGCAAAAGGTGAACACTATAGATTAACCCTATATATACTCCATAGATCTATAGAATGAAATAACGCATAAAATTTAACACATTACCCCATAGCCGGTTTCTAGAAGAAAGATGACCACTTAAAGCAGGTGAAAGTAAAGAAGAATGTGCCTTAATGCTGCTTTAAGCTACCATCTGCTAGAATATAGAATAGATTTTTCAAAACATATTCATAACTGCATAAATTAAAACTATTTTCTTAAGTGGAGGATTAATTTACACGTAAAAAAGGCGTACTTATGGAGTAATGGGTTAATCAATTCCCCCACTGAAGAAAATAGTTCATTTTATACAGTAATGAATGTGCAACATTCTGCTTTTCTTTCAACCTGCTTTAAGTGGTCACCTCACTCACCTGTATTCAAACCGAAGAAACAGGCTATAATTGGAGTAAAGGGGTAATTGGCAAGATGTGTACCGGTAGGTTAAAAGGTTATTTTATAGTGTTTACCTGAAGTAGAGAGTTGCGAAATTTATCTGAAGAGATACTATCATTATGATTGTCATGCGTGTGAGGTACAGTGTATCATTGGATTCATCCGCCCCATATTATATAGTATCTAGTCGTACCTGTGCTCAGTCACCATTTAATGTGAAAAACACATAACATTCTTTGACCCTTACTCCTCATTTTAACATATTACCAGAGCTCCAGATAAGGGTAGTTTTTCAAAAACTAAAATCTTTATTTCTGAATTAAACCCTATGGTGTCACTACTCATTAGAATCGTCTCGAAGAGACGATTCTAATGAGTAGTAACACCATAGGATTTGTTGCTGAAATGATTCAGTGAGAAAGTGTTTGATTTGTTGAAATAACTACCTCTTATTAGTTATCTGGAGCCCTGATTACCCAATAAATATGTTTTGTTACGCCTTTCATTTATTTCCCCACTGACGAAAATAATTCACTTTCCCCCATAGAAGCTCCTTTTAGCGCATTTAATTAATTACTCCACTGAAGAAAATAGTTGCAATTAATACAGTAATGAACATGTACCATAAGAAATCATTTTTATATATCCTGACAGATAGTAGCTTAAAGCAGGCTGGAAGTAAAGCAGAATGCACCTTAAGGTTACTTTCAACCTGCTTTATGTGGTCACATATCTTCAAAACTAGAAACAGGCTATGGGGTAAAGCGTTAACCTATTACCCAATAGATATGTCTTTTTACACCTTTAATTTAAATATATGTTCCCCCACTGAAGAAAATAATTCATTTTTAAAAGTCATACAATTTAATATGCACCATGCACTGATGTAGACTTATGTTCTAGTTATTTAGCATAAAGAGCATAATTCTGCTATACCTTCAATTTGCTTTTAAATAAGCTACCATTTATCTTCAATATTGAAATCAAAGCAGTTCATATATTTTTCAGTTCTTACAAAAATACTTCATATTGAAGAAGGATGTGTAACAGTTAGTTTCTGGAATGTTGTCAAAATGATCATTGGAATGCATACGTTACTGGTGCAACGCCTTGCACTTTGGCCTGTTAAATGACTCATATATATATTGTAATTTGTTACAATACAATTCTCTCTTAACCAATTACCCCATAGCCTGTTAAACAGTTTGTAGTTTTGAAAACAGGTGACAAATTTTAAACATTGTGAAGGTAAAGCAGAATGCTCCTAATAGAGCTGTAACTCTTTCCTCCCTAAAACTTTAAATGGAAAATTCCAGTTTCCATTTTAGTCTAGTCCATTTCTGACTTTTAAGGGTTGTTTTTGTCAATGTTTGGCATTACGACAAACAGTGAAGACCCTGATCAGCAGGGTTGGCAATCGACCGGTCAATAAGAGTATTGACCACCCGGGCGGTCAATACTGGTTTTAACCGGTCAATACCAGTCATTAGTGGTCAATACCGGTCATTAGTGGTCAATTGAAATGACCACTTTGAACAAACCTATGTATCATACCCCTAGTAATGTAAATTGTTGTTTAATATATACAGTACATACAAACTGTACTGTTAAGGATCTTTTTAAATAACAGTATGATAATTTGATGTTGTCTTTCAAAGTTTTTCTTTAATGACCACAAGTGATCTTTTGCTGGGTGGCCATTTGATGTGGTCAATTCAATCAGACTACTTATAAAATAAAGTACTAGTACCCTACCTATCTTATTCATACATTGTCATGATTAGCATACTGGGAATAATTATATCAATGATTTAATCTAAAGATTGAATTTAAATTACATTTTGTAAATATTTGATAAAACCTGGACTACAATGTGGTTGATTGAAATGACTGGCCTTGTCAATTGTAAATCGACCAGTTATTGACCACCTAGGATCAGTTTGGGAGTTTAGTCACCAAAAGGCTAGCTTTACATCAATCAACCACTAAATACTTCAACTCAATCAACTGTTCACTTACATCTCAACTGACCATTAAAAAATTCAATTGACCACATTGGGAATAATATATTACAGCAATTAATTAAACATTAAGGTCATTTACCCATAGTCAATCAACAATTAAATGTTTAAGATTCATTGATGTCTACTATTATTTACAATCATGGGAAAATCAAGTATTTGCAACACCTGTAAATTGCTGTCAAAACAGATTATCATGTGTTAGGGTGCCCCATGTCACTGCAGTGGGAGTGTCATAGATCTGATTGTGACCAATCAAATGTCTTGATACAGGGTGATTATACACTGACAGGGGTATTCATAATACACTGACACTTTGTTTTACTCCTCTGCTGAGAAGTATGGCTGCAAGGTTATAGGCATAGTCACAGATAATCATTAATGTGATAAGACATCTGTTATGAAGCAGAACCTAAAGGAGGACAGCCGCAGTCTGACAGTTTATGGTTGCTGTGCACACAGGCTGAATCTGCTGGGACAGTTTACTACTCCTGACCAGGTGATAAATCAAGTTGTAGAAGTCAAGAAATATCCTGGTTCACCCAATTTCCGGTGATCTAAGGATTCGTCTGACTATTTCTCATCAATTAATAAGGTTTTTAACTAAAAAATATATTAAACATATAAAGTAAACATTTCTTTATGATTTTCAGCTTTAATATATAAATACACCCATAATTTGACATAAATAATCATAGTCGACTGTAGCGAGTGCGCCGCCATGTTTGTTTTGGTTACTCGTCCTATTATCGGTGATGAGGTAAAATGACACCCGGAATAATTTTCAGGTATCGGCTTGAACTTCTATCAAACATTATTTAGAAAGGCTATCTGTTAACATAATTTTTAACTGAAAAGTTGTAATATTTTCCGTCACATTTTTTCACAGTGGGGGAAATGGAATATGTCACATTATACAAATAGGTTAAATGGTTTTATATGGGGAGAAAATGATTTATCTTGCGTAATTAATAAAAAAATGCACACTTTCCCTTTAGGAAAGTTTTTTTTTGCTTTATACACATTAGTCTTGAGCAGCAGCCGAAAGATAAACGGAAGTTACGATTTTACACATAATACTCGGAAGTCACCGGTAATAGGATGTCCACGGTAAACGGGTCAATGGCTATACTTCAGGAATCGCCATACACCTGGTTCAATTGGCCAGGGTGGTCTTTTCAATCAAGCAGAGTGGTCGATTCAATCCATCCCAAGTGGTCATTTCAGTCGACCACAAGCGGTCAGTTCAATCGATAAATGTGGTCAGTTCAATCGACCAAAGTGGTCTTTTTAGATTTGAAAAATCAACTTTTTCCTTTCTATACCCCCTATATTCACTTGAAATAGCTTCCTGTGTATCTGTAATACATAACTACACTATAATTAAACCCTTTTAAAGCTTTAAGAGCTTTATTTTAACAAAAAAAGAGTATTGATCGGTATTGACCAGTATTGACCACTTCAGGGAGTATTGACCGGGGCGGTTTTAACCGGTTAAAACCGGGCGGTTAAAACCGCCCCGGTTTTTACCGGCCAACCCTGCTGATCAGAGGGCTCCTTTCGGAGCCCTCTGATCTGGGTCTTCTCTGTTTGCACAGGACAAGTGTACTATCCACATGTACACTGTTTGAAAATGACGCCTATATGCGGGACTAGGGTTCAAAGGGTTAAGCTACCAGTACCCTGGTAAACCCCCTAGCTCATGACTGCCTCGTGGGGCTAGGTTACACTTAGACTACTCTCCGCTTTAGTGTAGAAATAAATTGAGCCCTAAAAGGATGTTTAATTAGAGTAATGGGATAAACAACCAATGATACTGTAATCTGCAACAGCACTCATCTGCTACTGTTATTAATTTAGAATTTGCTAAAATTTCTTGCAAAATAGGGTCAGAGTGTCAAACAGTTTTAATGCACAGAGGTATTACAGATATATACAATATTGCCATATCAATTCCTCAGAGCTTCGGATAAGAGGGACTGAACAAATCCAACATTCTCTCAATCATTTCAGCCCCAAATCCTATGGTTTTACTACTCATTAGAATCGTCTGAAAGAGACAATTCTAATCAGTAGTGACACCATAAGGTTTAAAGAAGAAATAAAGATTTTAGTCTTTGAAATACTCCCCATATCTGGAGCCCTGATTCCTGTAGGTGATTTTCACTGAAAGGGTTAACCCTAAATGGCTACAGGGCTCCAGATAAGAGGTAGTTATTTCAACAAATCAAACATTTTATCACTCATTTCAGTACCAAATCCTATGGTGTTACTACTCATTAGAATCGTCTCGAAGAGACTATTCTAATGAGTAATGACACCATAGGGTTAATTTCAGAAATAAAGATTTTAAGTTTTGAAAAACTACTCTTAAATGTTGCTCTGAATTGGCTAGGGAGGAATTTAGGGTAAACATTTTACCCCATAGCCTGTTTTTCAATTTTGAAAATAGGTGACTACTTAAAGCAGGTTGACAGTAAAGCAGAATGCGCCCTAAGGCGCATTCTGCTTTACTTTCAGCCTGCTTTAAGCTACCACCTGTAAGAATAAAGAAAATATTTCTTATGAAACATATGCATGGTGGTATAGATTGGAACTATTTTCTACAGTGGAGGAATAAGCTGAATGCGCTAAAAGGCGCTTCTATGAGGGAAAGGTTTTTCGTTGGTTTCAGGTGCTGTGTACACTCCCAATATTTCATATTTTCACTGTAGGTAATTAATTTTATTTCATCTCTGATATCTGGAGTGTAAGGTGCTAACTGCCCAAGGCATGTTTGGATACAGATATTGCTATCTTATCTGATTAGTTAATTCATGGTTACATTTCCGGGTGATGCAAATGTTGAGATATTATCTGCCAGGTCCAGCTTCAAAGCCCGCTTTGTTCAATTATGTAGTATAGTCCAGTACTATAGAGTCAGATTTCGTTTCTCGACCATAGCCGATATAACCAACTGTATTTAAGACGTGACTGCTTAAAGTTATGATAAATAAAGCAGAGATTTTTTTCAGTTCTGTTGTCCTTCATTGATTAACCCAGGGCCATTATCCCCATAAATGTGTCTTTTTATGCCTCTAGTTTATTCCTTCACTGAAGAAAATAGGTCCAATAATTTCAGTCTAGAATATGCTCAATATGAAATGAATTGTTTATTCTAGCAAAATTAGTGGCTGTTTAAAGCTTTACGACTAGTGATCGCCTGTCTTTAAAACTAGAAAGAGGCTATGGGGTAATGGGTTAAAATATTCATCTATCATCTATGAATCAGAATGTCAAAGTTACAGGCATGTTATTAGACGTTTATAGTTACTCAATGTTTGATCATACAGATATGGCTCATGTTGCTCTGTTAAAGTTTTACACTGTTAACAAACTATGACTACCGTATATGAGGGAAATATTAAGAGTTCACCTTAATTATGAGGAAATTTGTGTAAAAGGGTCCAAATTTTGATGTGAAACTTGTGTGAACTTAGTCAAGGTTACCATTGTTTGTGATGTATTGCACTACAGGATAATAAAAAGTTTAGTCACTTATTCTGATTACGGGTCATGTTTAGTACTTAGTAAACAAATACATGTGACGATAGCCAATACAGTCAAACTTGTGTTAAGCTTGTTGACTACATGACTGTGCAAGTGTTAGAATGACAGGCTTGATCAAGGTCAAGTCTGACTGTGGTCAAGGTCAAAGTTTACAGGATTTCACCCTTTTCTTGAACCCTTTTATTGAATATCTGATTCGGGCTACCTCAGCCCATTGCTTGTAGATGTCAATTGCAGTTTCTTGGGTTTATGGCTATTGAAGGTTGAAAGTGTTGATAAGATTACTCCTTATATACACCTTTTAACGCCTCCTATTATTCCTTCACAAAGAAAGTTGTCCATAGAGGAAGTTTTGAAAATTATTCATGGAGTCCAGGTTGGCATAGAAGCAAGCTGAAAAATAAAGCAGAATGTACCTTTTTAACTCTTTGAACCCTAGTCCCGCCTATAGGCGTCCTTTTCAAACAGTGTACATGTTAATAGTACACTTGTCCTATGCAATCAGTGAAGACCCAGATCAGAGGGCTCCGAAAGGAGCCCTCTGATCAGGGTCTTCACTGTTTGTCACAATGCCAAACATTGACAAAAACAACCCTTAAAAGTCAGAAATGGACTAGACTTAAATGAAAACTGGAATTGTCCATTTAAAGTTTCAGGGAGGAAAGAGTTAAGGCACATTCTGCTTTAAGTTGTAAACTTCCTTCAAAACTGGATACATGCTATGGAGTTGAGACAAGTTTGCCAACCTGTACCCAGTATGCTTTTCATACACAATGTACCCACAAATACTGTAAAATGTTCATAGGGTACCAGACCAGCCCATAAAAGATCATTATCATGGTGTTAAACCTGTAGCATGTTGTTAGAGAGCTGGGGCGACAGTAGCAAACAGTGTCGAGTCAGATGAGCTGCCTAGTGTTTCAGCATCTCAGCGAGATCAGAACCATTTGACATATTGACAATATTTTCTAAAGAAATGGTATATGATTAGAGTTTAAGCTGCTGACAATGATTGAGATGTTGAAGATGGAAGTGGCCTATAGTGTTAAAGGTTAAGTGTCCATACTGTGGCCTATGTTATGTGGTTATAACTGTCATTTGTAGGGTTTTACTACTCTTACTGAACCCTTTCCTCCCTGAAACTTCAAATGGAAAATCCCAGATTCCATTTTAGTCCAGTCTATTTCTGACTTTTAAGGGTTGTATTTGTCAATGTTTTGTATTATGACAAACAGTGAAGACCCAGATCAGAGGGCTCCGTAAGGAGCCCTCTGATCTGGGTATTCACTGTTTGCATTGGACAGGTGCACTGTTCACATGTACACTGTTTGAAAATGACGCCTATTGGCGGGACTAGGGTTGAAAGGGTTAACCTTTGATGCTGACTACAGTAGAACTTATTGTTAGCAACCATTCAATGTCTTTAAAGGCAGTTGGTTGCTTAATGCTGGACAAAAGTAATGCAGAAAGCTGCATTTCTTTTGTCTTGAATTTCTGAGCATTTCTGAACCTACCTCCCAGCTTGAAATTTAAATGATCTTCTAGGATATTTCTCATCTCTTAACACAAGATTTTATTGTATATAAAATTATTTTCAATTCCATGAAACATTGGTGGCCAAGAAGCTTTTAACATTTCTACCATATTTTCCTGCAATAAAATTGTCAGATTCAGAATCGTTATCAGAATTTTTTTTCTTCGTTTGAAACTGGTAGCTTTTGCTGACTTTTTAACTGATTAACTTTACTGCAAGACAAACAGTTTCCACCAGGATTTTAGTTTTCGAAATACTCCTCTAATCTGGAGCCTTGTTAATTCCATGTGAGTTTCTGTTTTAACCCATTACCCCATAGCCTGCTTCTAGTTTTGAAAACATGTTACTACTTAAAGCAGGTTGAAAGTAAAGCAGAATGCGCCTTAAGGTGCATCCTGCTTTACTTTCAGCCTGCTTTAAGCTACCATCTGCTAGAAAAAAGAAAATATTTCTTACAATAAATATTCATAATTGTATAAATTGGAACTATTTTCTTCAATGTGAGAATAAATCAAAGCGTTAAAAGTCTTTTATATGAGTTTCTGTTTTAAAGTAAAATCTGGATTACTTTCGCCTTGTAGCAGGCATTCATTCACCTGTCTATTGCAATCTCTATGCTTTTGTATAGAATTTCCACTTGACACTGAAGTGACTGTAATAAGCCAGGTATTAAATCTAATTGAAAAGAAGTTCAGGTTAATTGAATAATAAATTGAGTAAAAAACCGTTAGTTTCCCACGGCTGTTTGTTGTTTAGATGGTCAACATCTTGTCCTAGTTAGAAGTCAATAGTGAAAAAGTAAGTTGGTAGCTAACATTACAATTAACTCTTACCCCACATAGCAAAAACAGTTACCTATATTCATGCAATTAAGTTTAATTCACAGGGCTGCCATAATTTGATCTTGAAAAATCCTTAGATTTCCAAATTTTCTATTTTTCAAGCATGATTACTTGAAGCAGGTTGAAAGTAAAGCAGAATGCGCCTTAGGGCGCATTCTGCTTTACTTTCAACCTGCTTTAAGCAACCGTCTTCTTAGATAAAAATCTGAAGATTTCAGAAAAATCCGGAGAAATGGCAGCCCTGAATTCAGGTTTTTGCTTAAAGCTGCTTTTAGCAGGATGAAAGTAAAACAGAAAGCTTCTACAGGAGCTATCTGCTTTACCTGTACTTAAATCTTTCATTCTGCTTTGACCTGCATTCAGTATCAAATCCTATTTATTTATATCTACACTAAGCAATGTAAGCTTAGTGTATTTTGTTTTACTTTCAGCCTGCTTTAATCCTCCATCTGCATCTTGAAATATTTATATGAAATTAATATTTCTTATGATGTAGTTGGTATGTATACATGTATTAATACATGTATAAAGTAGAACCATTTTCTGTTGAAGTTGTCATTTAGAATATATTAAAGACATTTATAGAATATCTATTGGGTAATGGATTAAAACATTTGAATGCCAACACACAATTGAAGTTGAAACAGCTTCGTTTATCTTCAAACTTATCATTTATTGTGTAACATTTCAGATACTATTTTATATCACAGTTTGTATTCATCTCTGTATCTATTCATGCTTGCTAGACCAAAATTTTAAGGTCTGAGCATAAATTTTTCATGAGAAAATTTGTCAAATGCCTCACAATGATCGGATATAAAATTGTCACGTTGGAGACAGCTGGCGTCAGTGATCTTGAGTTGGGAATTTCTCAGGAGGAAATGCTAGACATTGTGTGAAAGGAACTGGGTCTGAGTTATGTATTCGGACGTTTGTTTGTCCATTACTTGTTGTTGGTAATGTGGATGAATATAAGGAAAACCATTATCAGGGCTCCAGATAAGAGGGAGAAAACTGAACAAATCCAACATTTTCTCGCTTGTTTCAGAACTGAATCATATGGTGTGACTACTCATTAGAATTGTCTCAAAGAGACGATTCAAATGAGTAGTGACACCAAAGGGTTTAAAGCAGAAATAAATATTTTAGTTTTGGAAGTACTCCCCTTATCCGGGCCATTGTATGTCTACAATAAAAACTCACTGTGTATATAACCCTGTCCTCCATAATTATGTGACCATCAGTTCAAATCACTAGGCAGGTGGCTGCTTAAAGCTAGATGAAAGTAAAGCAAAAAGCTCCTATAGGAGCTGTCTGCTTCACTTTCATCTTGCTTTAAGTTAGTTTGATACTTTAAGCTAACATCTAGAACAACAAATGGTTTCATTTTTGAGTGCATTTAACAGCGCTGGGTAAAGGAATATTGGAGGAAAGAGTAAAAGTGTCCCAAGGCCCCGATGAACAGGAACGGTTTAACCCATTACTGTATAAATAGGCCTTAAATTTTACCCCTAGAATTAATTTCTCTACTGAAGAAAATAGTTTCATTCTAAACGTCAGCATTGTTTAACCCTTTCCCCCATAGAAGCGACTTTTAGCGTATTTAATTTATTCCTCCTCTGAAGAAAATAGTTTATACCCTCATGAACAATTACCATTACAAATATTTTTTATAGCCTAGAAGATTTTAGCTTAAAGCAGGCTGAAAGTAAAGCAGAATGTGCCTTAAGGCACATTCTGCTTTACTTTCAACATGCTTGAAGTGGTCACCTGTCTTCAAAACTAGGAACAGGCTATAAGGTAAAAGGGTTAATGATAATTTAAGAAGTTATTTGGGTCTATATAAATGTTTTCAGATGAGGTATATTCTTTGTTTGTGCTCTGTAAGGGTTAAAACAGGAGCTATCTGAACTTGGCCATGCCCGGGAGGGCTCCAACTAAAAGCCTGCTAATGGACCAGGTGAAAGGTCACATGATAGCCAGGTCAAAGGTCAGTCATACCTGTGGGGTCCTTTCACAAAAATCCTTTGATGTAAATGAAATGCAATTAAGTGTGTCCACATTGTCATTTTTGATTCAGCAGCAATTAATTCTTTCCTTCACAGAAGAGCATGAGGTTGCCCATATACACTGATGTGTTAAAGACTGGCTATTTGAAGCAGGATTGAAGTACAATCTATAGATATAAGCTGCTATGTGAGTTTTCTGTTGTACTTTCGTTCTTCTTTAACCATTACTCCATAAGATACATAATTTATTTTTTGCATTTGATTTATTCCTCCACTGAAGAAAATAATTCTATTTTATATAGTTATGTATGTGCAGCATATGAAATATTAATAGCCTAGGCACATTACCCCATTACCTGTTTCTAGTATTGAAGATAGGCAACCTTAAGGGCGCATTCTGCTTTACTTTCAGTCTGTTAGTTACAATCAGTCCGGATTTAGAAAATATTTCTTATGATATATTAACAACATTATGAATAAGAACATGTACCTCCCGAATAGATTTGGTGAAACATTACTTGACTTGATCCTGAGTTTATTTTTCAACTGCTGCGGGTGTCCAAGGGACTGGGGTCGGTAGTGTCTCGGGCTAATAACTGACTATCGGGTGCGGGAGGCAGGGTCTGGCCGTCATGGCAAATCCGTGATCCAGTAAATACCTAGTAAACATTGGAAATCAGTTTAACCACTTTTATCTGGAACCCCTTTATTAGTCAATCTGATCTAGATCCATGCTGTAAAGTGTTTCTGCCTTGAGCCAGACAGAACATGGATGAGTTGTGGTTTTATGTTCATTTCTTCTGACAGTTGTGTGTGACAGCATTCCTTGCATTTAGAGGTGCATTCTTGGCGCACCACCAACCAGCTCATGCACATAATTAATGGTGTTAATTTATTACCTTTACTTAAGTCACTTTCATTTTCATACCAATTAAATAATTTAATGGTATATAACCCTTCAACTATTTAATGCATTATTTTAGTATAATTAGATTGTTTGAAGACAGTGAAGACTGAGATGAGACAGCCCCTGGCAGTGCTGTCTTAGTGAGTTTTCAGATGAAAGCAGGGCTGCCATAAGTTTGCTTGAAAAATCAGATTTCCAAATTTGCATTTTTCAAGTGCGATTTTACGAATGGTACCTTTTCCCCCGTCGCCTGTTTCTAGTTTTGTTGACACGTAGCTGCTTAAAGCAGGCTGAAAGTAAAGCAGAATGCGCCTTATAAGGCGCATTGTGCTTTACTTTCAGTCTGCTTTAAGCTACCATGAACTAGAAAAAAAATCCGAAGATTTAGGAAAAAATGGCAGCCCTGTGAAAGTTTCATAATTATTTATTATGACTGTGTTACAGTGACAAGGGGTTTTGTATGAGAAACAGTGCAGATCCAGATCAGAGTGTCTTGTAGGAGCCCACTGAACTGAGTTTACCTGTTTGAGAGACTATGATATTCTGTTCCAGCACTATAAGAGTGAATACTTTAGGAGTTTATTCCAAAGATATGAATTTTAACACATTTAGTGTATTCCTTCACTGAAGAAATTAGTTCCATTTTGTAGTCATGAATACGGTATGTATCCTAAGAAATGTTTTCTATGTCCTAAGGCAGGTGGTAGCTTTAACCCTTTACCTGATAGAAGCGGCTTTTAGCGTGTTTAATTTATTCCTCCACTGAAGAAAATAGTTCAAATTTATACCGTCATGAACATTTACCATAAGAAATATTTTCTATATCCTAGCAGGTGGAAGCTTAAAGCAGGCTGAAAGCGCCTTAAGGCGCATTCTGCTTTACTTTCAACCTGCTTTAAGTGGCCACCTGTCTTCATAACTAGAAACAGGCTATTGGGTAAAGGGTTAAGCAGGCTGAAAGTAAAGCAGAATGACTAAAGCCTGAAGGTACATTCTGCTCTCACCTATGGTCAATACTAAAGACAGGCTATGACTATGTGTTAAAGGAATAAGTAGACTGGTTCAAATAGGCTGAAAGTAAAAGTAAAAATCTCCTAGATGGAGAAAGGTAAGTTCCCCAGGGTTTTTAATGCAGGATAAAAATAGAAACTTACGCAATTGTTTTATTCTGCATTAAGTTATCTTTGCTTCTGCTTAACTTAACCCTGCATACTTAACATCATTGCCTGTTTTGAAGACAAGTGACCACATTAAGTATTAAGCTACTATCTGCCAGGATTTTTTTTTTAAAAATCTTATCTTAGATGTACCGTTATAATATACTTTTTGACATAGTTTGACTGTATAAAGTGAAATTTTTTCAAAAGAAGAATAAATTCGAGGCATAAAAAGGCAAAGTTATGGAGTAATAGATTGAACACACTGGCAATTACCAGTACTTCATCTTATTTCAATGACTACGGATGGTAAGAATTCTGCCATGTGCAAGGAGACACTAGCAATTAGAGAGTGTCATTTGATGAGGTAATCAGCAGCTGATGATCCAGGGCTTCAGATAAGTGGTAGTTATTTCAAGAAATCAACATTTTCTCACTCATTTCAGCACCAAATCCTATGGTGTTACTATAACTCATTAGAATCGTCTCGAAGAGACGATTCTAATGAGTAGTGACACCATAGGGTTTAATTCAGAAATAAAGATTTTAAGTTTTGAAAAACCACCCTTATCTGTTGCTTTGGCTGATCTGGATAGCGATGATTTATGTACTGCCTGTTGGAGTGTCAATGTGGCTGGATAGAATTAGAGTGACATGGTGGCAATAAAAACACAGACACATGAAATTTAACCCATTCATTCATTGCCAGGAGACTGTCAGCTTAAGAGTTGATGTCTGCTTTTATTTCTTGATATTAAATTTTTACACAATTGTTCTGTAGAAAAGTGCATGTTAGTTAAATTGTTTGGATCCTCGAATATCAAACTACTCCGCATCAGATCTGGATCCAAACTGTTAACCCTATCACCCATATCACCCATATCATGTTTTCAGTATCGAAAACAGATGCTTGCTTAACCCTTTACCACATAGCCTGTGTCTAGATATGAAGATATGTGACCACTTAAAGCAGGTTGAAAGTAAAGCAGAATGTGCCTTAAGGCACATTCTGCTTTACTTTCAGCCTACTTTAAGCTATTACCTGCTAGAATAAGGAAAGTATTAAATATGACACATATTCACTACGATATATATTGGAACTATTTTCTTCAGCGGATGAATAAAATGCATGTGCTAAAACTAAAAGTCGCTTCTATAAGGGAAAGGGTTAATATCCATGCCTTGCAAACAGTACAGTCAGATAAGAAGACTCCTGGAACCCTCATATCTGAGTCTGCACTGTTTGCTATATTTCATATTATTAGGGACGGACCTTGAGAGTCAACTTAATAAGAAGAATGAGTCCTCAGTATATGCACATTCTATAAAACACTGAGTCCTTTAGACATTATACCTGTAACAGTATAGTATTAAACATCAAGTTCTTGAGGTTAAAAATGAATAAGCATTATGAGTCCATACTTAGTCCCTACCAAATTTAATGCAGGGATCTAGATAAGGGAAGACTATTTTCAAAACTGAAATCTTTATTTCTGCTTTGCATGCACCTTATGGTGTCACTACTTATTAGAATCGTCCCGAAGAGACCATTCTAATGAGTAGTAACACCATAGGATTTAGTGCTAAAATAAGTGAGAAATTTTGTAGTGCTAAAATAAGTGAGAAATTTTGTATTTGTTCAGTTTACTCGATCCAACTTATCTGGAGCCCTGTAATAATATATGCCTGGATACTCAGGTAAAGTTGACATTTAATAAAACAGGGATTATACTTTCGTTTTCATGTTAATATTCTGTTCACTAAAAATGTAGATTTCGTAATGTTGGTAAATGGTATGAACTCAGGTGTGAGTCATTGTCTCATTGACAAGTTTGTGCATCATAAATTGTTTTCAAGTGTTCATGAGATATGCACTCTTATAAGTATTGATTTATTTTTTACACCTCTCCCAGGAAAACTTATCAGCCACTTTACTGACACTTTTAACGCTCTAAGTAATTTTGTCGTCTGCTACTGTTCGTAAATGAGAAATTTCAAAAATTTCTTTTCCAAATAGGGTCAGAGTGTCAAACAGTTTGAATCCTGATGAGACACAGATCATGAGTGTTTCTGAATTTCATCTTGATCCAAACTGTTGCAGTCTCACTTTTACTGCTTGCTTACCAAACATAACATTAACAATTCTGAAATCTCTTGTTCTATTTTCTGATAAATGACTAAATTGTTTTGACTTCTTTGGAGGTGTGACCCTATATCTTACTCTTACAATGATATATAGCGGCAAATATATCCTACAGTGATTACCTTTGCAAACAGTTTGGATCCTGATGAGTCGCTGCGTAACCCAGCATCTCATCAGGATCCCAACTGTTTGACCCTGCTAAGGCTGTTTTGAAAAGAAATTTTGAAAATTCTATTTTTAGAAGAGAAGCAGAAGACAATAATCGTTGCAGACGGAAAAAAAACAACCCAAAATGCAAATAGTTAAAAGTATAATACATAGTGCAGATCCAGATCAGAGGAATCTGAAGGAACCATGTCTGTTTGCAAAAGATCTGATATCCTGCACAGTTAAGACATACTAAAGGTTCAATATAATTCAATCTGATCACTATATTTAGTGTACACCTGTGCTCATCATGTCTAAGGTACAGCAAAACCCAGCTGTTACCACCACTAAAACAAATACCAATGGTGTAAAGATAAGTGGCAGCTAATAAAGCAGGATGGAAGTAAAACAGAAAGCTCCTGCACAAGCTGTTTGCATTACTTTTATCATGCTTCATGCAGTCCCCTGCCTTAGACGCATGTACCACAAGTCTTAGTTTGAGTGGTTGGAATAGAGAGATTTTACTGAAGAATTTAAGATAATAAAAAAGTTTAGAATATGACTGTGTGAATTTGTGTGATTCAAAGAATATACTTTTCAACCATTCAATCATACATGGATGGTGTGAAAGCTAACAGTTTCATTCAGGCAGGGCTCCAGATAAGAGGTAGTTATTTCATCAAATTCAACATTTTCTCACTCATTTCAGCACCAAATCCTATGGTGTTACTACTCATTAGAATCGTCTCGAAGAGACGATTCTAATGAGCAGTGACACCATAGGGTTTAATTCAGAAATAAAGATTTTAGTTTTTGAAAAACTACCCTTATCTGGTGCTCTGATTCAGGTATAAAGTACACGAAACTATTAATGCATAAAGCTCTCTTCTTTATCAACTTTGATCTGCATCTTACAGCAGTCATCTGTTCTAAAGCCCATGATTATTGAGTCCACAGATACACAGTTTTACGTCCTCCACAGAAGAAAATAGTTCAAATTTATACACTCATGAAAATTTACCATAAGAATTATATTCTATATCCTTACAGAATGGTTGCTTAAAGTTGCTGAAAGTAAAGCAGATATTCTACTTTACTTTCAACCTGCTTTAAGTGGGCAGATGTCTTCAAAACCAGAAACAGCCTAGTATGCATTTGGGGTAAAAGGTGAAAGGCCACCAATTTATGGTTTAAATGCATTTGGCTTCAGAAATTATTATCGGTGCCAAATGGTTTCAAAATGAGACTTGGTGGATCATCTGGATCCAAACTGTTTGCATCAGTTACATTAAATGCATAGATCTGTATTTCAGGGCTTCAGATAAGAGAGAGTAAATTGAAACAAGAAATATCTTTAAAAAAGATATTCAGCGGAATGGGTGGTGGAATTCATGCTGTAGATGGGTGTGCAAAATTGTATGAAATTGGGTTTTTTCAAAGAATTGTAATAAGCAAAAAATACACATTCAAGGATAACTATAACTCTGACTAAAAAACTATAAATGTACAGAAATGCAAAACAATAATATAACCCGTACCCTAGCTACTGGTAGGAGATCCTCAGATTAAACTACTGTTCTATATTTCAAACTTCATTCATGGGGAGTTTCTTGAAACAAACTATAACTAAATAAACTGTGCATGCCCTTTAACACCTCACTCTTGTAAATAAATGATGAAACAACACAATTGTGTTTAACTCACTTGAGGTCATTTATTATATTGCTATCAATGTATGGTAAATTTGAACAAATAGTTAACAATTAAAATAAATTGGTAGTAAAACCATTATTTAACAAAACACCTAGCTGCCACTGTGTATCTATAAATAGACATCTTCTATCATATCTTAAAATAGAAGCATCAGTACTACACACTGCCTCAGAGCATAAACCAGCCAGGCTAATTACAGGGCTCCAGATAAGAGGGGAGTAAACAGAACAAATCTAACATTTTCTCACTCAATTCAGCACCAAAACCTATGGTGTTACCACTCATTTTTATCGTCTCGAAGAGACAATTCAAATGAGTAGGACACCATAGGGTTTAATCCACAAATAAAGTTTTTAAGTTTTGAAATAATTCTCTTATCTGGAGCCCTGGCTTTTATCCAATCAGACAATTCAGTTTCAACAGGTGCTCTTAATTCTAAATTTCTGATCAAATATGATTGGTTGAAATGTTTGTCTAAATAAAAATGTAGGTCTAAATAGATATTAGGCAGCTCCGCTGAAAAAAATCAAAATCTTCTCACTGATTTCTTTACCAAATCCTATGGTGTAACTATACTCATTAGAACCGTCTCTTCGAGACAGTTCCAATGAGTAGTAACACCATAGGATTTAATGCAAAAATAAAGATTTTAATTTTAATTTTAGAGAAGATTCTAATGAGTACCCTGCTGTTCTAAGTTGTCCTCACAGTGAGTGTTAAGCACAGGTATGTCAACAACAATAACAGTACCCTGTAGTAACACCATTATAGGGTTTAATGGTGAAATGAAGATTTTAGTTTATCTGGAGACCTGGTATTTTATTGTCAGGTTTCTCTGTAGTCTGATGCATCATAAAGGAATGAAATGTGGGTACCAGTCTGAGGCATTATAAAGGAATGATCTGTTGGTACCAGGATGGGGTGGGCAATCAAAATGCTTTTAGGTATTTCCAACTTGTTTTGTTTACACTGGCGGGATTCCAGTGACAGTTCATGCATTAGTGAGCTTATGTCTATAAATAGATGGATGTTCTCATGATTATTTTTAAGGTGTAAAGGTATGCATTTACACAGTAAACTTCCTTCTTAAGAAATGCATTAGGATTCCTGTGCTTTTCACC
Organism: Gari tellinella; assembly: GCA_922989275.2. Classification (NCBI taxonomy): domain Eukaryota; kingdom Metazoa; phylum Mollusca; class Bivalvia; order Cardiida; family Psammobiidae; genus Gari; species Gari tellinella. Next base: position 22,098,550 of record OV277858.1, read on the forward strand.
CCATATAAATGCTTTAAGACACCTTTTATACTATTTGATGTTGTTACAGATGGATAAGTTGATCATGATATATCCTAAGAATTCCAAAGTTTCTATTTTTCAAGGGTGATTACTTAAAGCAGGTTGAAAGTGCAGCGGAATGCGCCCTAAGGCGCAATCTGCTTTACTTTCAGCCTGCTTTAAGCTACCATCTGCTAGGATAAAAAAACAAAAGATTTCTGAAAAATTCTAAGAAATGGAAGCCCTGTAGAAGCTCCTATTGGAGATTTCTATTGTTACTTAAACCAAATACCCCATAGCCTGTTTGAGGACAGGTGACCTTAAGGCACGTACATACTGCTTTACTTTCAGCCTGCTTTAAGCCACCATTAGCTAGGATAGTTATAGAAAATATTTCTTAAAGAGGCTCGCAACCGGATTTAGGATTAAAAATAGTAATTTGTAAATATATGTCAAATGCTTATATAAATGGGTAAAATTTAGTTTAGGATAATAAATTTTGTTAAAAAATGCATTTCAAAAAAAAAAAAGAAGAAGAAGCTCTGGTGGGATTCGAACCCGTGACCCTCCATGCAGAGACAAACATGAAAATTGAGGAAACGCCTTTACCCCCTCGGCTACTAGCGCTCTCTATTATATGGTAGCAAATTAACATACTTCACTGGTAGCGATTGATAGAACTTCATTCAGCTTGGGTTTATGTCTGAGCCCGTGTAGAGAACAACAACTATACCGTCAGCTGACGCTATAGAAAAACGATGGAAAATATCTAAAAAAAACTAAGATTCGGTGACGATTCTTGAGACTTTTTTTGGACTGATCATATTTGTTTAATGTCAGAAGCCAAATAATGCCACAAATTTACTTTTATTTGAGTATTTTATTTTATTTTGACAAGTACACCATCCGGTTGCGAGTTCCTTTAAGATACATGACAGTATTAAGTGGATCTATTTCACTTCAGTGGAGGGATGAATTAAAGGCGTTATAAGGTGTATTTATGGAGTAATGGGTTAAGAGTTTGTATGAAGAACAAGGTTAAGTTGATAACCGCACATGACCATTTCCAATTTAATGTCTGATTGAGATTCTTTTCTTTCTATTTTCAGGTTATGACTCGAAAGTGAAGCGACTTCTGTTTTAATGGGCAGAAACATGATGGGCCCTGTCGGGATATGGGCGGTGTTGCTATGGGCGGCTACCATATCCAGGGGTGCCTATGTAGAGGACAAGTGGATTCTATCGGATAACCTTGGCTTTAACCATATGGTCAGGGACAGCAGAACGGGCAAATTGTATGTAGCGGCTGTGAATAAAATATTTGTGTTCGATGATAATCTTACACATCTAGAAGATGTGACGACAGGACCAAAGATGGATAATAAGCTATGCCAGCCGAGACCGTGGTCTTGTGAGTTAAATCTTACAGCAACGCAAGCCTATAACAAGGGTCTAGTCATTGACTACACAAATGAGAGATTGATAGCGTGCACAAGTTTGTATCAGGGAACATGTGAAAAATATCACTTGGACAATATAAAAGAGAAAGATCCGTCTTCTTATAAACCTGTAGTAGCTAACAATGCCACAGCAACTACGGTTCTCTTCATCGCCCCGGGCCCGCTGGAGGATGATAAGGGACACCAAGCTAAAGCTCTCTACATTGGAGCCCAAAGAACAAACTCCGGGCGAAGCAGCTTTAGAGACTTGGTGCCAGCATTTGCCTCTCGAAAGCTCAACGATTTTAAATTAGTTTATAAGGGCCTTGCACAGAAGACAGAAATTGTTATCGACTCGCAGCACCGAGACCAGTTCCCTGTGTACTACATCTATGGATTTGGCTCTGATAATTTCAGCTACATGATCGTCGTTCAGAAACAAAGTACGTCTTCAGAAAACTTCATCACAAAAATCATCCGTGTATGTCAAAAAGACAAGGACTTCCTGTCATATGCGGAGGTTCAGCTTCAGTGTAGATATAATGGAACAGTTTATAACCTTGCTCGGGCAGCCCATCTTGGACAGGCAAGTACGAATCTCGCAAAGAAATTAGGAATACCGGAGTATGAGGATGTTTTGTATGCCACATTCTCAAAAAGTAAGCCAAGTTCTGCAGATCCCTTGAGAGAGTCAGCAGTGTGTATATATCCAATGAGATATGTGCGCAAGAAGTTTACAGAAAACATACAAAGTTGCTTCTCTGGAACAGGCAATACTGGACCTGCCCACATTGGCAACCCGTCACCTTGCCGTAGTACTCCGGTAAGTAACATTTACACTGGTGCTGAAATGAATGAAAAATGTTGGATTAGTTCAGTTTACTCTCTATTATCTGGAGCCCTGAATTCATTGGAATGATCTCTTGCAGACTGTGCAAATGAAAAGTCACATCATAGGACTGGTGTCCTTATAGACACTGACAATTTTAGTGATTTGGAAGTTTTGTTCCTTATTCGTTTAATGTCTGCACTAAACCCTATGGTGTGACTAGTCATTAGAATCATCTTCAATGGACAATTTTAATGAGTAGTAACATCGTGGTGGTTGGTATACCACACATTTTAGCTTTTGAAGTACTTGCCTCACCTTGGGCTGTCTCAGGACTGATCTAGGTAAGGAGAGTGTTTCAAAAACTGAAATCTTTATTTCTGCATTAAACCCTATGGTGTCACTACTCATTAGAATTGTTTCTTCAAGACTTTTCTAATGAGTAGTTGCACCATAGTTTCGATGCTGAAATGACTTAGAAAATGTTTATTTTGTTCAGTTTTTATACGCCCACCTCTGGAGGTGGTCCTATATTAGTGTGGCCCTGTCTGTCCGTTCGTTCGTCCGTTCGTTCCTTCGTCCGTTCGTTCGTTTGTCCGTCCATCATCATTTTGTTTGTCCGGAGTTTTTCTGGAAAACTATCACAGGGATATTAATGAAACTTGACACAAAGGTTATATGCATCAAGATCTAAAGCTGAGTTGAAATTGAGTTTCATTCGAATTTTCATTACAGAGTTATCTGCCCTTGATGTACTCAAATTTACTATTAAAAGCTTGTCTTGAGTTTTCTGGGAAAGCTATTACAGGTATATTAATGAAACTTCACACAAATGTTATATGCATCAAGATCTAAAGCTGAGTCGACATTGAGGTTCATTCGAATTTTCGTTAAAGAGTTATCTGCCCTTGATGTACTCAAATATGCTATAAAAAGCTTGACCAGAGTTTTCTTGGAAAACTATTTGAAGGATATTAATGAAACTTCACACAAATGTTATATGCATCAAGATCTAAAGCAGAGTCCATATTTGATATGTGTCACAGAGTTATCTGCCTTTGGTGTACTCAAATATGCTATAAAAGGCTTATTTGACAGTGTTAACACACTTAGCAACTACAGATTTGAATGGATTTTGATTATGTTTTCCCACAGTATAATTATAGAAGTATAAGTTCATGAGATTATTATTGAAATAGGATCATTGTGTCGAGTTATCTGCCCTTGGTGTACTCAGGAATGCTAGAAAAGGCTTTATTTCAGTATTGTGTAATGCTCTCAGAGCTCTAAGTGTCTACAAGTTAGAAAAAAATTGATAAAACTATACATGTATTTCTTTGACAGTGGGCGTATAATGTACCCCTTGCGGTGCTCTCGTTTCCCTCTTTTCTGGAACCCTGGCTCAGAGGTTATATAGCTTTGGACTTGAGTCTAAAATCGGTCCCAAGCTTTTGATTGGTCAGATTTGAGCCTAGGCTCAAATCTGACCAATCAAATGCTTGGGAACACACTCAGACTCAAATAAAACACTATAACCTCGGAGCCTGTCCTGTCTTTCATGATCTGAAGCCATGAACCCAATATTTTGTTTTGTTTTCTTGCCTACAGGATTTAAAGGTTGATGATGTTTACTGTGGACAGCATGATGTCAACTATCCTATAGATGGTACTGATCCCATCACCACACAGGCAGCTGTAACCTTTGACTTCATGGCATCCGCTATAACCATAGTGCACGTGCATCACTACACCGTCGCTTTTGTGGGCACAGATTCGGGCCGTCTCTTGAAGGTAAGATGAGCTTTTGTTTTCTAGCTGTCTCTTTGCCCAGAAAGGAGCAAACCCAATACCCTTACCATGCTCAATTTTCAATTGGACTCGTTAGAGCGGTCTGGATTTACACAGTTTGCAATTGGCAAAGGATGTATGTATGCAGTTACAGTTTTCTATCCATAACTTACACATAGGGCTGCCATTTATCTGGATTTTCCCGAAATATTCTGATTTTTATCCGAACAGATGGTAACTCAAAGCAGGCTGAAAGTAATGCAGAAGCGCCTCAAGGCGCAATTCTGCTTTACTTTCAACCTGCTTTTAGTAATCATGCTTGAAAAATAGAAAAATTGGAAATCTCACGACTTTTCATGATCAACTTATGGCAGCCCTGCTAACAATGGCCATGGGGGTGGAGGCACCAATGCCAACATTTGAAAAGTGGGAAAATGTTTCAATGTGTCATGTATTAGAGAGGTTTCACAGTACATGTATATAACACTTTACCCCATACCCTGTTTCTAGTTTTGAAAATAGGTGACTACTTAAAGCAGGTTGAAAGTAAAGCAGAATGCGCCTTTGAATGCGCCCTAAGGCACATTCTGCTTTACTTTCAGTCTGCTTTGAGGTACCACCTGCTAGAATTAAGAAAATAGTCCGTCTGATACCTATTCATGATTGTATAGATTGGAATTATTTTCTTCAGCGGAGCATTAAACGGGATGTGCTAAAAGGCGCTTTTATAAGTCTATTGTACAATGTTTCTGGGTCCCAGATCTATTGTAAATGCACTATTTGCTTTATATTTCTCATGATACATTTTCATGACTGTATACTGTGGAACAATTTTCTCTAGTGGAGGAATGAATTAAAGGCATGACAATTTATATCTATGGGGTAGTGCTGTTACAAGCCAACTTGCTCAGCACGTAAAATGTTAATGAGAATATGACATTCCGAAATAGGGCGGAAATTATTACATAATGCAGAGGAATGTTTGATTATAACTGAGCCCATACTATGTATAATGAAAAATTAATTATGATTTGTGCAGGGCAAACGTTAGTAGAAAGCTCTTTATGCAACTTTCTGCATGCTTCTTAATCCTTTCCTTTACATCCACATATGTTGATGTATACAGGGCTTCAGATAAGAGGGAGTAAACTGAACAAAACCAACATTTTCTCACTTATTTCAGCACCAAATCCTATGGTGTTACTACTCATTAGAATCGTCTCAAAGAGACGATTCTAATGAGTAGTAACACCATAGGGTTTAAAGCAGAAATAAAGATTTTAGTTTTTGAAATACTCCCCTTATCTGGAGCTCTGTGTATAGTATTGATCTATAGTATTGATGTATAGTATTGATCTATAGTATTGATCTATAGTATTGATGTATAGTATTGATCTATAGTATTGCAAACTGTGTGGACCTAGATCTTATAGTTAATAAGATCAGTGCATTGTATATAGTCTGCATTTAACCTATTACTCCATATATACACATTTTTATGCATTTATTTCATTCCTCCCCTGAAGAAAAAAGTTCCACTTCATGCTTCATGAATATATACCATAAGAAATACTTTCTATATCCTAACAGAAGGTAGCATTAAGCAGGCTGAAAGTAAAGCAGAATGTGCTGTTAGGCACATTCTTCTTTACTTTCAACCTGCTTTAAGAAGTCAACTGTATCTATAACATAGAAACAATCTATGGGGTAAAGGATTAATGCATTGTGGGTAAGACTGCTGACATTGCTAGTTGCTGAGAAGGGGAGGAATGTACCAATGTCCTGTGTTGGCTGACTGTCAAGGATCAAGGAAGGGGATTAACCCCTCCAATAATGACATGGATTAAACTTGAAATTAAAACTTCTCACAAAAATGCTTGCTTTCAGTGTTAACCCATTACCCCATAGCCTGATTTAAGTTCAGAAAATATGTGACCACTTAAAGCAGGTTGAAAGTAAAGCAGAATGTGCCTCAAGGCACATTCTGCTTTACTTTCAGCCTGCTTTAAACTTCAATCTGCTACTATATAGCAAATATTTCTTATTATACATATTCATAACTGTATAAATTGGAACTATTTTCTTAAGAGAGGGAATAAATTAAAGGCATTAAAAACGTATTTATGGGGTAATGGGTTAATGGAAAAGTTGTTATTTATACCCATTGAACCCTGAAACTTCAAATAGACTAGTCCAGTAAGTTGCTCCAATCAAATCGAACTGTAACAGGTTGTATAGAATAGCTATTTAGTGTTGTATAGAATATATTTCGAACTGACAAGCATTGTGCAGACCCAGATCAGAGTCTTCTTATGGGAGCCCTCTTATCTGGGTCTACAGTGTTTGCACAGGACACGTCCTGGTTCCAACCGGTTATAATAAAGCTTTTAAGTTGAGTCTATTGTAGATCCTAGGCTCAAATCTGACCAATCAAATGCTTGGGAGCACACTCAGACTCAGCTCAAATGCTTTATAACCTTGGACCTTGTTCTCTTATTAAGACGCTGATCTGGATCCAGACTGTTTGACATTCAGATTGTAACTGCCACAATTGAGGAAGGCTTGAATGTTGAATATGTTACAGAGCTCCAGATACGGGGACTGGAGTTTTTCAAAAACTAAAATCTTTATTTCTGGTTTAAACCCTATGGTGTCACTACTCATTAGAATCGTCTCGAAGAGACGATTCTAATGAGTAGTAACACCATAGGGTTTGGTGCTGAAATAAGTGAGAAACTGTTGGATTTGTGCAGTTTACTCCCTCTTATCTGGAGCCCTGATGATATGTAGAAAACATCATTAATATTCAAGAAGTCAACTTGTTTAATCAACCTAATTGGCCCCTAGTGCCATGTTTTCATGTCTTTTACAAACAGTTGACATATTAAATGTACACTTGTCCTATACAAACAGTGTTGATCCTAAACAGAGGGTTTCCTAGCTACAGGGTATGCACAGTTTGTCATTTTGCAATATATTGTACCAAACAACCCTAAATAGTCAAAAATAGACTAGACCTGATATGGTAATTGGGATTGTCCATTTGAAATTTCAGAGGTCAATGAAGTAAAGTTAACTTTATTATTTTAAAGAAAATAACTTGTTTGCCAGGGGAAGGGTTAACCTCATTGCCCGTGGCAAAAAACAGCGGAGAATATTTGTAGCAGTTTAGTCATTTTTGCCATGCCACTAATTTTTGGTGAAATTGGAACAGAGATAACCCATCTCTCAAATTGACAGTTGGAAAACAAAAAATATGCAAATTGATATTAATTGGAATCACATGAGTTGAAGAGGTGAAGGTTATACTATTTTGGGAGAATCTCGGGAAGGTTTGGTAAGATAAACACTTAAACACACTTATCAGCAATAGACACACCCTCATTTTCTTTCAATTTTCTTTTGATATTGTTCATGATATGAAAATTTTACTGGTATTTGGAAAGAATGCAGGTGAAACACAAGGAAACTGGATGGAATCAGGGCTACAGATAAGAGCAAGAGTGAAGTGAACAATCCAACATTTTCTCACTTATTTCAGCATCAAATCCTATGGTGTTACTACTCATTAGAATCGTCTCTTAATCTTCTAATGAGTAGTGACACCATAGGGTTTAATGCAGAAAGAAAGATTTTAGTTTTTGAAATACTCCCCTTATCTGGAGACCTGATAGAATCTATTGAAGCATTCTTGTTAATTGCCACTGAAACTCTTTTATATAGCTCTTTCTAAGTTTGAAGATAAGTGACCACTTAAACCAGGTTTATACTAAAAAAAGTAAAGCAAAATGTGCCTTTATGGCACATTATACTTTACTTTCAGCCTGTGTTAAGCTACCATCTGCTGGAATAAAGAAAATATTTATTATGATACACAGTCATGACTATATAGATTATTAGTATTTTCTTCAGTGGAGAAATACATTAAAGGCATAAAAAGGCTTGTTTATAGGGTAATTGGTTATAATTCCCAGAATGTACTGTACATATAGCATATTTATCAAACCTGTCTTATACTCTGCCTTAAGTGGAGAGATTTTTTTGCTCTACTTTACTTGTTTTGTTAGAAGTACTTTGATGAGAAGACAAGATTGTGAAAGCCATTATTACTTCTCAAGTTAAGACACTTTTGTCACTGAGTAATCCTAGCTCTCTGAAAATGTTTTCAGCTAAAACTCTGAAACTTGGTTTAAGCTACCTATCTGCTAGGATATAGAACATATTTCTTATGGTTCATGTTCACGACTATAAATTATTGGTGGAACTATTTTCTTCAGTGGAGGAATAAACTGTATGCGCTAAAAGGTTGGTAAGGGTTAGCTGTTAGGAGTATTGAAGAGACAAGACAGAAACATGATGTCTAGTGCAGAACCTGTTTATTCAGCTGCAGTCGAGAGTGGCGTGCACTTGTGGGTGTTTTAATCTTCATGAGGCTCTAACAATATTAACAAAAGGCCTTGAATATGGATAAGCAAAATCATTGATTTACAGTGCCTAAATTTAAGATAAAAGATGTTGGGAACTGTAAAAGACAAAATTTGACAACTGTGTAGTGCTAGATTATTTCATTGTTTAGGTTCTACACTGTTTTAACCAATTGCCCCACGTTTTGTAGACAGGTTGCTACTTAACCCTTTGAACCCTAGTCCCGCATATAGGCGTCTTTTCAAACAGTGTACATGTGAATAGTACACTTGTCCTCTTCAAACAATGAAGGCCCAGATCAGAGGGCTCCGTAAGGAGCCCTCTGATCAGGGTCTTTACTGTTTGTCAGTAATGGCAAAATTGATAAAAACAACTCTTAAAAGTCAGAAATGGACTAGACAAAAATCGAAACTGGAATTATCCATTTAAAGTTTCAGGGAGGAAAGAGTTAAAGCAGACTGAAAGAAAAGCAGATGCTTCACTCTCAGGCTGCTTTAAACTAGGATCTGCTAGGATATAGGAAATATTTCTGAAGGTATATATTTGTTACTGTAAACTTTTGCAGTAAAGGAATAGATTAAAGGATTAAAAAAGTGTATCTAAACTATATATTGTTAACCCTAGTCCCGCATATAGGCGTCCTTTCAAACTGTGTACATGTGAATAGTACACTTGTCCTATGCAAACAGTGAAGACCCAGATCAGAGGGCTCCAAAAGGAGCCCTCTGATCAGGGTCTTCACTGTTTGTCATAATGCCAAACATTGACAAAAACAACCCTTAAAAGTCAGAAATGGACTATACTAAAATTGAAACAGGGATTGTTTATTTAAAGTTTGAGGGAGGAAAGAGTTAAAGGATTAAAAAAGTGTATCTAAACTATCTATTGTTAAACACCAATAATGCAGATATATTAGGTTCTTTTGAGAAAGCAAAGTGTAAGTAACAACATGAAAATGTAAATGTGCGGAAAAACGTTTCTAGCAAACTTTATATTTAAAAAAGGTCAATATAATCAGCATTGGAAAGGTTTAAAGAAAAGGATTCACGGGAAGCTATAGCAGTCAGATGTATAGACAAAGTTAAAACAGCCCATCAATATAATAGTCCAATCAATGTGGCCCATTCACCTGTTTGTATGTTGATTACTGGCACTTTGTTCTGTAACTGTATAACCTCTCTAGTACACCCACTCTATTTAAGACTCATAGGTGGTGTTAAAAGACAGGTAGATGTTTAAAGCAGGATGAAAGTAAAGCAGAAAGCTCCTTCAGGAGCTTTCTGCTTTACTTTCATCCTGCTTTAATCAGTTGACATGTCTGAATGACCGAAAACAAGGGTTATGCTGAGTGGGCGTAATGAATAAGTCATACTGTTTTATGTCATTTATCTAAACCTTCGAATTGTCACATGCCCCCATTCATCCATAATTGGGTCTTCATTATTAATTTTCAAATAAGAATTATTTTCTGATTGGATATCAGCATATTCCAAGTAGTTGTGAAATGCATTTCCCCATTTCTGACTGATAGTCCTGTAGATTGGTCTGGATCAAAACTGAATACATGTTTTCCAATTTGGCTATAAAGCTGATGGTTTTTCAATAAAGGTTTATAGACAATAATCATTAAACACTTCAGCTGCAATCGGCGGAAATTGACAAAAATTGTTATTGATTATTTGTCTTCCATGTTTGCATAGGAAAATTGGAAAAAAAGTGAGATTGTAAACCCCTCTCCTGCTGTTAGCGAATATTGACAAATTTTGAAAACAGTGAAGACCAAGATCAGACAGCTCCTGAAGGAGCTGTCTGATCTGGGTCTCAATGTTTTCCTACAGAATCTGTCAGACATATAATTATCAATGTCTTCACTCTTTCCGGGGGGAAGTGTTTCCTTATTATATAAGCTAAAGTAATAGTTCAGGTTAATGAATATTCATAGTTGATGGAGCTTTTAACGTGAATATTTATCGGGAGAAAGGTTAACCTTTAACCCTTTACTCTTTATGCATTTAAATAATTCCTACACAGAAGAAGATAGTTCCAATTTATACAGTCATGAATTTGACTTGTATTGTATAAGAAATATTTTCTACCCCCTTTTTAAAGAGTCTATGTATACGCTGCTCAAGCAGAAACAGGGCTCCAGATAAGGGAGAGTAAACTGAACAAATCCTACTATTTCTCTCTCAATTTAGCACCAAATCCTATGGTGTTACTACTCTTTAGAATCATCTCTTCGAGATGATTCTAATGAGTAGTAACACCATAGGGTTTAAAGCAAAATAAAGATTTTAGTTTTTGAAATTATTACTCCCCTTATCTGGAGCCCTGAGAAACTGGCCTATATTCATGTATTCTGGTGGCTGCAAAGTTTATAACTAACATTGTCTAATGTCTATGGAAACAGTATAAGACCAGATACAGTGATGTCTATAAGTAGTGAAAGATGATATAGTTGATCTTAGAGCATAGCTAATTGCTTTTATAGACCAATAAGTGCCTGTAGATTGACCTTTAGCATGCCATAATATTGTTATCAGTTTCTGCAAAATAAAAGCGTTCACAGGCTTAATTTTGGCTGGTTTTAAAACCCCAAAAAAGTTTGGGGAAGGGGAAGTTTTTCCAAATTTTGATTTTTTTATGACTCTAAATGCTGGCAGTGTATGAACAAGTATGTACATCGTTTGAAAACAGTGTAGATCCCGATTAGGGCCCTCCTACAAAGTCAACTCTGATCAGGGTCTGCACAGTTTGATATACTTATAGATATATTGGCGTAATCTTTGGAAAACCAACATTAACTGATGGATTTTGTTCGAAAATGGATATTTTGAAAATGTAACATTACACCAAGGGTAAGTTTACAGTATCCTAAATTCTAAAGTATTATGGCTCCTGTTAACACGTTGAATATACAGCTTCTGGTCTGGATAGGGATCTGAATCACAAATAGAAATGCCAGTAATTGAGTAATGTTTTGGCAGGGTTAAGGGTTAACTAGAAATGGAGACAATTTTATTGGGGTGGGAGAATGCCAATGAAAAGAGAATGGAGTATAAATAGGCTGAGTAATGAGTTAACCCATTACCCCATAAATACGCCTTTTTATGCCTTTCACTTATATCTCAACAGAAGAGAATACACCCAATTAATACAGCCCTGAATTTGTCTCATAAGAAATAGTTTCTATATTCTATCAGCTTAAAGCAGGCTGAAAGTAAAGCAGAATGCGCCTTAAGGCGCATTCTGCTTTACTTTCAACCTGCTTTAAGTGGTCAACTGTGTTCAAAATTAGAAACAGGCTATGGGGTATTAAATGGGTTAAGAATCCATAATGTTGTAGACATTGTGGTATACAGATAAAGACAAGAGAAGGCTAGTGTCTAGAAAGGTGGACATAAGTAAATAGTCACTATAAGTGTTGACCCTGATGAGAGGCCACGTTACATCAGGGTCTGCACTGTTTTCTATTTCATATCATGAAACATTCTGCTGTATGGACAAACACTATACGTGCTGTCTTTATTATCATCCTTCTTTATCTTGTATGAAATCTTCCAGCAAGCACACATTGAGAGTTCATTGCAATAACCAGGTATAAATAAGTTAAGTGTTCATCAAAAACATTCTTTTACTCTTACCTTGCTAAATCTTCAAATAGATACAGTAGAACCTCTCTATTACGACCACTAAAAACATGGCTAATTGTCTGTATAAAAGACAGGTGACAGCTTAAACCAATGTGAAAGTGAAACAGAAAGCTCCTGTAGGAGCTTTCTGTTTCACTTTCACATTCCTTTAAGCAGTAACCTGTCTTAAAAGACTAATATTTCACAAAATTTACTGGTCGTAATAGAGAGGTTCTACTGTACATGTAAGTTAAAAGGTGTTATATTTTCGCAGTAAAACACATTATATCCGTTGCAAACTGTTTGGACCCAGATCAGACGCTTGGTAACTCAGCATCATATCATACCTCAAACTTTTTGCAACTCGGAGTAAAACAACTTGCCAGAATTTTCCTAAAGCTTTCATTTTCTACTTTTCTTGCGTTGTGTTTGCCTTATATTTGTTTAACCCATTATTCCATTAACAACGTTTACCTCCACAGAAGAAAATTGTTCCATTTTATAAAACAGTAATATAGATATGTATACAAATTAAGAACTTTTTCCTGTAGCTTAAAGCAGGCTGAAAGTAAAGCAGAACGTGCTTTCTGGCATATTCTACTTTACTTTTAATCTGTTTTAAGAGGTCACCTGTTTTCATAACTGGAAACAGAAAATACCAACATCTTTTCCAGGGTAATATTGTGAAAGTTGCTATTTTAGAATATTAATGAAGATTTGTGGGTACTAGAACAGCTGTTGTTTATCTATGTGGATGAGTCTTAAACATCACAGATGCATTACTTGTACGTCTGGGCGGGAAATTGATTAATTTTACACTGCCATTCACTTACTACACAGACAGAAAGCTTGCACTGATGTTAAACCTTTCCTCCATAGAAATGTCTTCCACCTTCTCCTCATAGAAGCAGGGCTCCAGATAAAGGGGGTATTTCAAAAACTAAAATCTTTATTTCTACATTAAACCCTATGGTGTCACTACTCATTAGAATTGTCTCTTCGAGACGATTCTAATGAGTAGTAACACTATAGGATTTGGTGCTGAAATAAGTGATAAAATATTTGATTAATTTTGTTCAGTTTACCCCTGCATAGAAACGCTTTTTGGCACCTTTACAGTCATGTTCCTCATAGAAACGCCTATCAACACCCGTTGCCTTTACCTGTTCCTGGTAAAACCCCATTCCTTGCTTCTACACTGTCGTTATAAAGTGATGTATGAAACTATGACTGCATCATGAAAAGTGGACGCCAAAAGCAGGCAGAAAGTAACTCAGAAAGCTGTTTTCAAAGATAATCCCAGTCCAGCATCAGCTGTGTCACCATGGAAACAGTGCAACTCTTGCAGAGATATTTTATTTTCCTTTGCTTGCAAAAAACTACTTAACCAGGTCAAACTGTGGCCCAGAAATAACTCTGCATTAGCAGAGACTCCAAGAGAGGTATTTAATGTCCTTCTGGAACTCTCTGAACTCAAAGCAGTGTCGTCTGCAACTATAGTGTCAAACAGTTTTGATCCTGATGAGATGCAGAGTTATTTGGTGTCTCATTTGGATCCAAACTGTTTGCAAGGTTAATCACAGTTTAAGCATGAATCCCCATAGCCTGTTTCTAGTTTTGAAAATGGGTGACTTCTTAAAGCAGGTTGAAAGTAAAGCAGAATGCGCCCTAAGGGGCATTCTGCTTTACTTTCAGCCTGCTTTAAGTTACCACCTACTAGAATTAAGAAAATATTCCTTCTGATACATATTCATGACTGTATAGATTGGAATTCTTTTCTTTCCAGGAGGATTAAATGGAATGCTCTAAAAGGCACTTCTATAAGGTAAAGGGTTATCATGCAAAAAGTTAACTTGTACCATGCTAGCGGTGAAATCATGGTTACCTTTACAAACAGATTCTGATGAGACGCTGCCTAACACAGCATCTCATCAGGATCCAAACTATTTGACACTCCGACCCAGTTTTGAATAGAAATTCTTTTTAATCTATTTTTAGGCCAGTAGCTGACAATAGTAACATTGTTGCAGACGAAAAAATTCCCATGCATGCAAAGAGTTAATGGTGTGACTTTTAAGAGCTTTGGCTTGCTAAGGTTGCCCTGGCTAAAGCAAATTTCTCAATGCTGAAGGTTACTAATGAACTCCTCAGTAGGCTAATAAAAGACCAATATTACATTGAAACTCAAGGCAGTTTTGTCCCTACAGTATTCAGAAGTGTTGTTAACCCATTACCCCATAAATACGCCTTTTTACGCCTCTGATTTATTCCTCCATTGAAGAAATAAGTTGAAATTTATACAACCATAAATGTGAATTATAAGAAATATTTTCTATACTCTGGCAGATAGTAGCTTAAAGCAGGCTGAAAGTAAAGCAGAATGCACCTTAACCCTTTACCCAATAGCCTGTTTTTAGTTTTGAAAATATGTGACTACTTAAAACGGTTGAAAGTAAAGCAGAATGCGCCTGAGGGCGCATTCTGCTTTACTTTCAGCCTGCTTTAAGCTACCATCTCTCAGGATATAGAAAATATTTCTGCTGGAATTAATTATGATTATATAAATTGGAACTATTTTCTTCAGTGGAGGAATAAATCAAATGCGCTAAAAGGCGCTTCTATCAGGGAAAGGGTTAAGGCGCATTCTGCTTTACTTTCAACATGTTTTAAGTGATCACCTATATTCAATACTAGAAATATGCTATGGGGTAATGGGTTAAGTGCAGACCCTCCTGTAGAGGGGCTTTCTACTTTGGGTCTACCTTGTTAGCAAATAATACAATTACATATATGCAGATTTTCTTCTCGGTAAGAGTTCACCCTTTCATGGATGAAAATTTACTTACCCGGTATTTAGAAAACGTTTGCAAACAAGATCTAGTCTCAACTTTTGGCCTGATGTGGATCCAATCAGTTTGTAATTGTGCTCCTGTTTTCAAGAAATATCAGGTGACAACATTTATTCAGCAGACGACAGTTTCCCAGCGTTAATCCAGGGTTAACCACAATTAACTTGACAGTATACCTTTAACTTTCTGCAAGCTAATAACAACAAAACTGTGATTATATTTGCAAACAGATTGGATCCAGATGAGATGCCGCATGATGCGGCATCTCATCTAGATCCAAACTGTTTGAAACACTGACCATATTTTAAAAAACAAAATGGAGACTTTAAAAAAAGAAAAGAAAAAAAAAGCGGATAGCAACAGTTATAGTGTTCAAGGAGTTTAAAATATTGCAAAATCAATGGGCAGCTGAGTGAGTGTCAGAACCGACCTGCATAGAGACAGTCTAAGTGTTCCTGTACTTAGTACAAATTGATTTCTTAGTCACCTGAGGATGAAAGTTGGAATCTCCCAGTAAAGCAGAAGTAAGGATAAAAATTTAAAAATCCCTTTATCTCGAACCCTGTGATACATGTATATGCTAAAAGCAGGGAAAGGTATAAAATCCTGGTCTCTTCCTTTCCTGCTGACTTGTGTGTTTTCAATTCCAAGTAAACAGATTTTACTGACACTGGCTTTGAAGCAAATTTGGAGTGGCATTTCCATGAGATATATTTGTCAAATAGACTTGTGTCACGCCACAATACACGATATAGTATGTCATATATATGTACCCAGAGAATTTGGGCGCCTTTATTTACTGAATCCTGCTGTCTTAAACACTGAAAAAAGCAATAAAGGAAGAGTTTATTTTCATACTGAATAATCATATATAAAACTCCATCTATGAACATCGATCATGTAAACTATTACATTGGCTAATAAGATAAAAAAAATAAGATAAAAAATCTTATGGAATAAGTGCAGATTTGTGTCAGACAGATCCTTTAAGAATACTTCAGACCCTGGTCAGACAGCTCCTTCAGGCATATCTGATCTGGGTCTACACTGTTTTCAGAAAGTGTTAACTATTTCTCAAAGAGAAGTAAATGTGTTATTGGAGTAGAACTTTGTAGAGATCTGACAAATGTCAAACTTAAACAAATTCTAGTTTTAACCCTTAAAGAGCTAGAACGGGATCAATATACATCGTTTTCAAACTGTTAAAGAGGACAAGATAACCCATTACTTCATAAATACTCCTTTTTATACGCCCGTCTTCAGACGGGTCGTATTATGTCGTGGCGCTGTCCGTCCGTCTGTCCGTCCGTGCTTACGAGAGGGTACTTACGTGGCTAAAATTCTTAGCCGCATAATTGAAAAACATTAACCTGGCCGTCTCTTGTGACATTAACCTGGCCATTTCTTGTGACATTAACCTGGCCAGTTGTGGGACATAGGGTTAGGGGTAGGGTTAGCCTCCAGATCATTATTTTTCAAGTTAGAGCAAAAAGAAATTGTCTGTTGTGTGGCTAGCCACCCAAAAGAAAACAATAGAAAATAGCCACATAAGTATCCTCCCGTAAGAACTCCCGTCTGTCCGTCCGTTAACTTTTTCATGTCCGCTCTCTAACTCAAACAAATTTAGTCCAATCCTTTTGAAACATTGTCAGAACGTGTATGACCATAATTTCTCGGCCAAGTTCGATAACCAGCAAGATCGCCCCAAACATTCAAGAGGAGTTATGCCCCTTTTTTCGTCAAAAACGGGCATTTTAATAACTTTTTCATGTCCGCTCTCTAACTCAAACAAATTATTTCAATCCTTTTGAAACTTGGTCAGAACGTGTATGACCATAATATCCCGGTCAAGTTCGATAACCAGCAAGATTGCCCAAGACATGCAAGAGTTATGCCCCTTTTTTCGTCGAAAACGGGCATTTTAGTTTGTCCGCTCTCTAACTCAAACAAATTTATTTCAATCCTTTTGAAACTTGGTCAGAATGTGTATGACCATAATATCTCAGTCAATTTTGATAACCAGCAAGATTGCCTCAGACATTCAAGAGTTATGCCCCTTTTTTTCGTAAAAAAACGGGCATATTTTAGTTTGTCCGCTCTCTAACTCATACAAATTTATTCTAAATCTTTTTAAACTTAGTCAGCATGTGTATTACCATAATGTCTCGGTTATATAACCAGCAAGATAACCAGCCACAGACAGTCAGGAGTTATGCCCCTTTTTTGTCAAAAACAGGCATTTTTTAGTTTGTCCGCTCTCTAACTCAAACAAATATATTCCAATCCTTTTGAAACTTTGTCAGCATGTGTATGACCATAATGTCTAGGTCAAGTTCGATAACCAGCATGATTGCCCAAGACATTCAAGAGTTATGCCCCTTTTTTCGACAAAATCGGGCATTTTTAGTTTGTCCGCTCTCGTACTCAAACAAATTTATTCCAATCCTTTTGAAACTTGGTCAGCATATGACCCCTAACTTTCAAGGTTCTTCCCCTTTTTAGCTCACCTGAGCCGAAGGCTCAAGGTGAGCTGTTGTGATCGCCCGCCGTCCGTCGTCCGTCTGTCCGTCTGTCCGTCTGTCCGTCCGTCCGTCTGTCCGTCTGTCCGTCCGTTCAAATTTACTTCAAGCGACAACTCCTCTGAAACCGCGAGTCTGAGGAAAAAACTAATTTGCTCACGGTGTTCCTTGGATGCTTCTCTACAGAAATTGTTAAAATGAAACTTTAAAGTGGACTACTTATTGAAATTTATTAAAAAAAGTGAAAAACTTTAAACAAGTTTTTTGTAAAAAACCACTGTTCCCACACCTTAGATATTGCATGAATAGTATCTTCTACTAAATCACTTTCAAAATTGTAAAAAATCAAAACCCTAGGATCAAATTTGACTCAACCCTGGCCATATCAGTGCTTTTTGATGCAGGTCTGACAGTAAAAACTCTCTAATGATCCGTTTTATACAGACGCATTGTATCTTCCAGGCTAAGAAGCTACCCTTATACTAAATGCAACATTTTTGCAAACAGTTTTGATCCAGGTCAGATGCCACATAATGCTGCATCTAATCTGGATCTAAACTATTTGCCACTCATTTACATATTTTCTTATATTTAGAAAATATAAGTTATTATTTTTTACATATTTCACATACAAACATTTGGAGCAGACAACAGTTCAGCATAATAATAGTCATTTCTCTCTGAGACCGTCTCCAATTGCATAACTGACCCATAGCTAGCTCTGAACTCAGGTCACTGAGATACATAACAGAAATGAAAGTGATGTCTGCTATTTTATGCTCAAGCACAACTTAGTTCGAGGCATATTACTTTTGGTCTGTCTGTTTGTTTGTTTGTGTTTTGTTTGTTTGTTTATCTTTCTGTCTATCAGTCCACAATTAATTCTTGGCCATAAACAGTATGGATCCAGGTCAGATGCCACATAATGCTGCTTCTAATCTGGATCCAAACTATTTGCCACTCATTTACATATAGTTTCTTATATTTAGAAAATGTAAATAATGATATTTATTAACCTATTAACCCATACATATTCTTTTTTATGTCTTTAATTTATTCTTCCACAGAAGAAAATATTTCACTTTATACAGTCATTGTTGTCTTTAACAATTGCTTCAAATGACATCTCCTCATATACCGCTGAAAAGATTTCAACCAAACTTTACACGAATGTTCCTTGGGTCAAGTTCTTTCAAAATTGTTCAAAGAATTAAAAACAATGTAGAACTCTGGTTGCCATGGCAACCAAGTGAAAAAATAAGGAAATCTTAAAAAAAATTCTTGTCTGAAACTACAAGGGCCAGATCTTAGACATTTGTCACATAGCATCATCTACAGGTCCTCTATCAAACTACAAACTATGCCCCTGGGGTCAAAATTGGCCCCGCCCAGGGGGTCACAGTTTAACATAGAGTTATATAGTGAAATTTTCAAATGTCTTTTAGATGTCCTATACCAATAAGGTTCAAATGGTTCTGGTCGATTGCATATCATCTACAGGTCCTCTATCAAGTTTGTACAAATTATGCCCCTGGGGTCAAAATTAGCCCCACTCCGGGGGTCACAGTTTTCATACGTCTTCTTTTCTGAAGCTAATATAGCCAGAGCTTTGATATTCGGCATGGTGTTACTTCTAGATGTCCTTTATCTATTTTGTTCAAATGGTTCCAGTCTGTTGCATATGTAGGTCACAGGAGCTAAAAATAGATTTTTTCAATGGAAACTTAAAAAAAATCTTCTTGTCTAGAACCCTAGTACCCTGATCTTAGATATTTGGAACATAGCATCATCTACAGGTCCTCTATCAAGATTGTTCAAATTATGCCCCTCGGGTAAAAATTGACCCCGTCCTGGACTTAAATCATTATCTCCATTTTGATGTACAGCTATTCTCAGGTGAGCGACATATGCCCCATGGGGCTCTTGTTTCCACTTTACCTTGATAGGGTTTTAGTATGACTACATTCTAAGATCGATTTGACGGGCGTATAAAGTGCCCGGCTTGCGGTGCTCTTGTTATTCCCCTACTAAAGAAAATAGTTCCACTTTGTACAGTCATGAATAATGCACGATAAGAAATATATTCTAGCAGATATAGCTTAAAGCAGGCTGAATATAAAACAGAATGCAACCTGCTGTACATTCTGCTTTACTTTTAAACTGCTTTAAATGTTCACCTTTCTTCAAAACTAGAAATTGACTATATGGTAAAGCATTATTGCAGATCAAAGAAATTCAAAAATCTCTGCATTACTTGCATGTCCTGCATCAAACATTAGAGATTGGGGCTATATTATCAGATATGAAATATTTCATTTCATTGAATAATTGCATAACACAACCTTGACTGAACAATCAAGACTAACAATGTGTTTAACCACTATTAAAACGATGCATTGTGGTTTCTTTAATGCAGGACAAAAAGTATTGCAGAAAGCTCCTGTAGGAGCTTTCTGCAATACTTTTATCCTGCATTAAAGTCCATGTGTATTGAG
This sequence comes from Gari tellinella, assembly GCA_922989275.2. Lineage (NCBI taxonomy): Eukaryota > Metazoa > Mollusca > Bivalvia > Cardiida > Psammobiidae > Gari > Gari tellinella. The sequence goes on from OV277858.1 coordinate 22,118,526, forward strand.
ATATCTGTGCTGTATTTATTGTATGGGTGTTTAGTACAAGTGTGACTGTAATTACAACATTGAGACCTGGCAGTAACAGCAGACAGTAACAGATGGGGGAGGATGGCAGCTGCATTAAATGTCTCCAATCAACCAGAAATTGTTAGCCCTCAACATGCTGATCACTGCAGCCTCTGTCAATGTTTTATCATAACCCAACTCGGGCCAACTGTACGGGAAACTTTGCAAACAGTGCAAACCCTAATCCTAAATCTGGAGCCCTCTTATCAGGATCTGCACTGCTTGTTTTCATTTTAAATATTGTCTAGAATTCAGTCAACGAACAGAACTGGTCAAATTTTTTACTGGGCAAATCTCTTATTAAAGTATTGTTTGAGGTAAATGCAGCAATTTTTTTTTTTTATATATATACTTGCATATAGATCTAGTAAAAGCTATTGAAATAGTGCTTATGACTGCATTATTGATTAGGTTGGCTGGCAAATGGAAAGGGTTTCAGAATGGTGATCTGTATAGCGGGATAAAGGTTAATTCTTTGGTGTCATGTTGCAGCAGACAGAGGCTGATTTAAACCTTTTTTATGCTGAAAATTCCATAGCAACTATTCCACTTTTGAAAAGTGAGAAGTCTTATGTTCAATTTAAGGGACGTTTAAAAAAAATTGTTCAGAAAATGAAAATAAAACAAACGGTGCATACCCTGATTAGAAGGCTCCTTAAGGATCCCTCTGATCAGGGTATACACTGTTTGAAAACTAATCGTAAACTGGTTGACAGCATAGAAAGTGTTTACCTTTAACACAAGCGGGGAAACTATGATTACTTTTGCAAACAGTTTGGATCCTGATGAGATGCTGTGTAACCCTGCATCCCATCAGGATCCAAACTGTTTAATCTTCAGACCCTACTCTGCAAATTTTTGTTTTGAGAAAAATCTATTTTTAAAACAATAGCAGACAACAAAATGTTGCAGACGAGAAAAATACCCAGCATGCAAAGAGTCAAATCAATATAATACAGAACATTTATTTCTTCAATGACACTCAATAGTGCAGAAAATTTGTACCCTTGAAAGGGCGGAGATTTCCTTGCTTTAATCATTACCGTTCATTTCATTTACTGTGAAAGGCTTTGGTCTTAACCATTACCCCATAGCCTGTTTCTAGTTTTAAAGATAGGTGACCACTTAAAGGCAAGCAGGTTGAAAGTAAAGCAGAATTCTGCTTTACTTTCAGCCTGCTTTAAGCTACCATCTGCTAGAATAAAGAACATATTTATTATCATACATATTGATAACTGTATAAATTAGAACTATTTTCCTTAGTGGAGGAATAAATTATAGGCGTAAAAAGGTGTATTTATGGGGTAATGGGTTAACCCCTTCTCATGCTAGTAGGGTACATGTATCATTTGCAAACAGTTTGGATCAGGAGCTGTTTGACACCCAAATTGTTGAACAGAAAAATTAACAGTAACTATGGATTGGAAAAGTCAATTTCAGAAGACATCATTTTGTCAAGAAGACAACTTGTTTTAGAATGAAGTAAATAAGTATTTCTTAATCAATGCTTGCTCAGCATTACAAGATTAGATACATAATGTACCTACACTGAGCCATTGCAGTATGTCTTTACTTACTAAGACCCTAAAGGGAGATACTTGGCCCTTTAAGGAGTTATTAAAACTTCCTTGGCATCCGATTTGGGTTCAAACTGTTTGCTAATTTCAGCATAGTTTATGGCTGGGCAGTGAAGAGGTTTAACCCTTACTGTAGAGGAAATATACATTAGTCATCATTTTCAAACAGTATAGACCCAGATCAGAACATCCCTAAAGGAGCATTGAAAATATATTGGGACAAACCCCTCAAAAGTCACTGTAAACTGGACATTACAGTAGAACCCCTCTATTACGACCACTAAATTATGTTGATTATATGATGTTAACGACAGGTGACTGCTTAAAGCAAGGTGACAGTAAAACAGAAAGCACCTACAGGAGCTTTCTGTTTTACTGTCACTTTGCTTTAAGCTGTCACCTGTCTTTTAGCCAATCAATTAGTCTTCGTTCTAATGGTCGTAATAGAGGGGTAATCTTCTGTATGTAGAAAATGTAAGAGTCTCAGTCATTTAGAAAGTTAGCCATGCTGGGATTGACAGCCTCAGTGATGGTCTTGTGCCAATATTACAGGCTATTCACAAGGGACGGTGCCTTTCAAACATGTAAAATACAGCCTTTCACTAAAATTGTATGACATTTGCGAAAACAGTCGCATGACTTTCTCATTGTCTTCTCTACTCAAGCATTTTCACTGATAACTTTCTGGACTTCCCTTTTGGGAGCATTCAAATAGATTAAAACCTGTTAACAGTAACTCATATTGGAAGGGTTCCCATCTCCACCCACTGTGGATATCTATTATCTAAACTATTACATTGGCTAATAAGATAAGGAAAGAATCTACAGGAGAGAGTGACTCCTGTCTGACAGATCCCATAAGAAAACAATGCAGACCCAGATCTGACTAAGCTCCTTCAGGAGCGATCTGATCTGGGTCTACACTACTTTCCAAAACGATCCTTATATAGTAAAATTCTAAAAGCAAGAGATTAGGGCTATTAGGAATGTCATGCACATTCAGTTGTATGGATTAACCCATTACCCCATAAATACGACTTGAATTTATTCATTTATTGAAGTAAGTGGTTCCAATTTATACAGTTATGAACATATTCCATAAAAATTATTTTCTTTATCCAAGCAGATGATAGCTTAAAGCAGGCTGAAAGTAAAGCAGAATGCGCCTCAAGGCGCATTCTGCTTTTCTTTCAACATGCTTTAAGTGGTCATCTTCCTTCAAAACTAGAAACTGGCTATGGGGTAATGGGTTAAATGATCTGGTAAACAGTGCAAACCTTGACAAAATGTACACCCTATTAAAAGCTTGCTGTAGGTTAACACCTGTTTATAAACAATTAAAAAAAACCTATGGAGGATATGCTTAACTTCTTCAGGACCTACTTGATTTCCCACCCACCTGGATAATAGCTATTTAACCTTCCCCCACAGAAGCATCTTTAATGATTAAGTGTTGCTGGTGTTAAAAAATGGTGGCAGCTTAAAGCAAAATGAAAGTTATACAGAAAGCTTCCATAGGAACTTTCTGTTTAACTTTCAACTTTCTTTATGCAGGTTTCTTACCATGTTCAAGGTACTGGTGAATAGAATTATGCGGTTTTGGCTAATGCAGCCTTAACCCTTTACCTGATAGCCTCTTTTAGTATTGAAGATAGGTAACCACTTAAAGCGGGTTGAAAGTAAAGCAAAATGCGCCTGCTTTAAGCTACCATGTGCTTGAACATAGAAAATATTCCCTAAAATGTATATTCATGACTGATTGAATTTGAACTATTTTCTTCAGCGGAGGAATAAATCACATGCACTTTAAAAAAAGGCGCTTCTATATATGTGGATGAAAGGGTTAGGCTAATTGCAGTGGTTTAGCATCTTTGGCGCTGACTTTCTTACATTGACTGATGAGTAATGTTATCTTATGCAAGTAGCTTAGATGTAGGTATTAACACTTTCCTCCCTGACACTTTAAATGGACAATTCCAATTTCCATTTTAAGTCTAGTCCATTTCTAACTTTTACAGGTTGTTTTTGTTAATGTTTGGCATTTTGACAAACAGTGAAGACACTGATCAGAGGGCTCCTAGAGGGCCCATTTGTCCTTAAATTTCAGACTACTTTAAATAATCATCTGCAAGGATATTAATAGAAAATATTTTCTATGCTGCCTTTATAATTCATGACATTATAAAGGGGAACTATTTTCTTCAGTGTAAGAATGAATAACAGACGCAAAAACAGTCATATTCATGAGGTAATACTTGCAGACATCCTTGAATCAGAAATTCTAAGAAGGTGACGATTTCAAATATACATGTACTTCCTTCTTATAATGTGTGGAAGAATTTAGTGTCGACTTTAAGGATTTGAGTATATGTACATGTATTTTGAAGTACTAGCTCTCCTTATCTTGGACCCTGTCTTAGCATGACTACAGAGGCTACAAATAGCCCTTACCCCATTATGCAAGGCCTATTTCTAGTTTTGAAGGTAGGTGGCTACTTAAAGCAGGTCAAAAGTAATGCAGAATGCGCCATAAGGCGCATTCTGCTTTACTTTCAGCCTGCTTTAAGCTATCCTGCAAGGAAACTGAAAATATTTCTAATGATGCATATTCATTACTGTATAAACTAACTACATGTATTTTCTTCAGTGGAGGAATAAATTAAATGTGTTAAAAGGCGCTTCTATTGGGGGTGGGGGGGGGGAGGGTTAAACTGATTGTGTGATGAGTCTGGCATACTGTCTGTCTTGTTTTGCCAACTATCTCTACCCAGGGTCACAGATTGGTAGATGGCCAAGGGTGATACCAGTCATACCACCCTCTACTGCCATAGTCTCCAATAGTACAGTGGAGCCAGGGTCTGATCTGTTTTCAAACACTTGATACAATCTCCACAACAAACTCACCTAAATATTTATTCCAAGGTGTCAGTAATGGAAACAGTTATACTGGACCCTGGTGGTTGATATATCTGAGGGCTCCAAATTAGGAGAGTTTTTCAAAAACTGAAATCTTCATTTCTGCATTAACCCTTTGAACCCTAGTTCCGCATATAGGCGTCCTTTTCAAACAGTATACATGTGAAAAGTGCACTTGTCCTATGCAAACAGTGAATACCCAGATCATCTGATCTGGGTCTTCATTGTTTGTCATAATGCAAAACATTGACAAAAACAACCCTTAAAAGTCAGAAATGGACTAGACTCAAATGGAAACTGGAATTATCCATTTAAAGTTTCAGGGAGGAAAGAGTTAAACCCTATGGTGTTACTACTCATGAGACGATTCTAATGAGTAGTAACACTATAGGATTTGGTGTTGAAATGAGTGAGAAAATGTTGGATTTGTTCAGTTTACTCCCTCTTATCTGGAGCCCTGCCCCTCATATCGGAGCTTTCTGCTTTACTTTCAGCTTGCTTGAACCATCCACTTATTCGCTATCTCAGTTGTTCACGGGAGGTACTTTTGGGTGGCTGGGTGTGGAGAGGGGGTGGGGGATGGGGTTGTTAAAGATAAACGCAATGCATTAATGGTTAAAAATATGTGTTGGCATAGATATGATGAACGTTCTAAGAATCCATCTGCCTTGAAAAACAATAACAAGCTTACCCTTAAAGTGCCTTTTAGCGCATTGTTTATTTAAATTCTTCCAATTTATTTAGTCATGAATACGGTATGTATATATTCTTTATTCTAGCAGATGGTAGCTTAAAGCAGGCTGAAAGTAAAGCAGAATGCGCCTTAAGGTGCATTCTGCTTTACTTTCAACCTGCTTTAAGTGGTCAACTATTATCTAATCGAGAAACAAGCTATGGGGTAATGGATTCAGTTGTCATAATAGCAGGATATATAGCTAAGCTGTATTCAAATTATAAAAAATGTTTTAATCCCTGAATGCAAGAATCCGGTTATACATCCTTTGGAAACAGCGTAGACCCAGATCAGAGGGCTCCTGAAGGGGCCTTCTGATCTGGATCAATACTGTTGTTTGACATACTTTTAAGGACACTAAGGACAACTCCCTTTAGAGTTTAAGAAAAGATTATGGATGACATGATTGTACGGTTTGATAATTCCACGTTTTTACTTTAAAGGTTTAAAACTGCTGATCACAGCAGAATGAGTGTGGAAGGTAATCAATGATTTATAGACAGCCACAGGCACCTGGCTATTACCAAGGCCACATTTCATGCAACCTAGAATCTCGTATTTACCCACTACCCCCATAGCCTGTTTCTGTTTCTAGTTTTGAAGATATATTTTCTATATTCTGACAGTAACAGATGGTAGCATAAAGCAGGTTTTAGGCACATTTTGCTTTACTTTCAAGTTTCAACCTGCTTTAAGTGGTCACCTGTTTCCAAAACTTAAGAAAAAGGCTAAAATGGCTATGGAGTAAAGGGTTATATGGTACATTCTGCTTTACTTTAACTCTTTAAACCCTAGTCAAACATATATGTGTCATTTGCAAACAGCATACATACTAATTATACAAGTGAGAAGTACACTTGTCCTATGCAAACAGTGTAGACCCTGATCAGGGTCTACACTGTTTGTCATTTTGACATATACATGACGTATATATATTGTAAAAATGAAACTTTAAAAGTCAAAAATGGACTAGACTTAATTGAAAATTAGAATTGTCCCTTTGAGGTTTCAGGGAGGAAAGGTTAAGCATCCACCTTTACAAAGCATGAAAAAGTATCCCAATGAGAGCAGAATGTTCACTGCTAGTTCTTATCTCGCTGGACAAAACCTTTGTTAATTTGTTTTCTCAACTTCTAGTTTTTATCTGCATTGCACAATACAGAAGGATTGTTGTTTATGTTTGAAAGGATTTCCCCAAATGTAATCAGTGTCAGCATTGAAAACCAACATCAGGTGCTGCAATTTAACAAAAGTCTTGCATTATCTGCCAGTTGGGCAAAAAATGCATTGTGCAGTGTGTGGAATTGTAAAGACTTGACAAACCCAGGGCACCAGATAAGGGGATATCTAGTATTTCAAAAATTAAAATCTTCATGTCTGCCCTATACCCTATGGTGTGACTACTCATTAGAATCATTTCGGAGAGTCAATTCTAATGGGTAGGCGGCACTACATTGGGTTTAGTGTAGATTGTTTGAAAAATTGAGTTCATCTGAAGCCCTGCTATTATTATTCTACTAGTTGGACAAAAAATGTGTTGTGCAGTGTACGCAGATGTAAATTAAGACCATAGGAATAATTACCCTCAGGGCTCCAGATAAGCGGGAGTAAACTGCACAAATCCAGCATTTTCTGACTTATTTTAGCATCAAATTCTATGGTTAGTAGTGACACCATAGGGTTTAAAGCAGAAATAAAGATTTTAGTTTTTGAAATATCCCCCTTATCTGGAGCTCTGACCCTTCTGGGGTTTGCACAGATGATCAGCATCCAACTGTTTGTGACTCTGGTCTGTTTCTGAAAATATAAAGAAGATGATAATAGATTATGTGACTTTCTCAATAGAAGACAGTGTTGAAAGAGATACTGTAATATATAGAGAAGACTTGATATATCATTTTTCTCTTACATATTAAATCCTTGAGCGTAACAATAGATGAATACAAGAAGGAAGTGTACTTCACTATAGGTTTCAATAATTCTAAGAAATCTACATAAAAATGTACATTGATTTATATCCTGTCTGACAAGATATATACCGTCTTTAGCTATGTATTGTGCGCACTTTTATGATAAAATCTTTTTTCTGCAATTTGGGGGTGCGTACAATACAGGGGAACAAGACTCTAAAGCCTACCTTGACCAACGGTTAGCGCCCGTAGGCTGATGTGTTAAGATTGCGCAATACGCTGCAGGGCTTTAATTGACACCTCCCATACTAGGCGGCCGGGGATTAGGGCTGTTTATTGGAGATGACACGCTAGTGACCCCAATTATAATCAGTTATGATTGTCCGGGTGTAAACTGTTGATGTTATGACACTTGATTGCTTATAAGTTATTAAAAGTAGTCTCCGATCTGAGGATGCAAGCCCTCATTATTTGAAGCTTCTTTCGAGGGAGCACGTTAGTCGTTACGTACAGTATCTAATACAATCTAAATCGGTAAGGCATTTTGAACTGAGAGAGAAATAAAGTAAATAAACAAGTTGTTATTCATAATTATTGAGTGAAATCGCTCAAAAGGAAGTAAACTTAGCTTTGGTTGCATCGTAGAAACAAAGCGTCACTGTATAAACACCCGCCATTTCCGGACCCGAACTGCGCATAATCGAATTTACTATTTCCGGATTATTCTTTTGATTTGCGGCACTCGATTTTCAGAGCGAAACTTTTTGTAACTTTTTCGGAACATTCGTATTCTACCGTATTTTTTCATAATTCAATAAATGCTAGTGATGAAATAATTCGATACAATAAATGTTTAGTATTTATATATTTTAATCCTAATAAACCCATCTACAAGCTTACACAGAATAATGCGGGGTGATTCTAATCAGGAACATATTCCGTTCCTGTTCTAATGTGATGCTAGAAATGAAAATTAAGTATGCCTATAAAAATATGTCTGGTTTCGTTTCCAGCATTTGAAACACAGTCGCATCTTATGTTTTGGAACTTCGAAGGGTGGATTTCACCCCTGACTATCAGAATACTTGTAATTATCACATATTTAACGGATTTTCTTGGTCCTAAAATATGCCTACGGAACTCTCTTCATTTAAAAACAACTGGGTTCAGCAGGAGAAATCGTGCGTACGACGGCTGACCAAAACCTTGGGAAAAGTTTTTTTCCAGACATTTAACCCTGAAAATAAGGGTGCGTGTTATACACGGATGCGCACAATACTCGGGAAATGACGGTAGATAGATATTCCACCCAAGTTGTATGCCATTCCACATTATAAGAGCAGGGCATAAGGGGGAGTAAAACTAGACATTTTCAACAATTTCTCCTTTATGTTTAAACCATATCTTATGGTGTGACTACTCATTAGAATCGTCCCTTTGAGACAATTCTAATGAGTAGTCACACAATATGAATTAAAGAAGACATAAAGAAACAACCCTCTGGAGCGCTGATAAGAGGAGATGCAGGGTCTTCACTGCTGGAATAAATGTCTTTTAACCTTTTCCCTCAAAGCTTGTTTCCAGTATTGAAGACAGATGACTGCTTAAAACAGGCTGAAAGTAAAGCAGAATGCTCTTTAACTCTTTGAACCCTAGTCCCGCATATAGGCGTGCTTTTCAAACAATGTACGTGTGAATAGTACACATGTCCTATGCAAACAGTGAAGACCCAGATCAGAGGGCTCCCAAAGGAGCCCTCTGATCAGGGTCTTCACTGTTTGTCACAATGCCAAACATGGACAAAATCAACCCTAAAAAGTCAGAAATGGACTAGAGTAAAGTACCCTAATTTCGACACCTTAAGACACATTTTCATTGTAACGATGAGAGTTTGTAGTTATCCTAACTTCGACATAGCAACAAACAAAACAATACATTTACCCACGTTTTCTAATTACTATTGCTTATGAAAGTCCTTGAGAATGCAGTGCAATATGTGTACGAAGACTAATTGATTGGCTAAAAGACAGGTGACAGCTTAAAGCAAAGTGACAGTAAAACAGAAAGCTCCTGTAGGTGCTTTCTGTTTTACTGTCACCTTGCTTTAAGCAGTCACCTGTCGTTAACATCATATAATCAACATAATTTAGTGGTCGTAATAGAGGGGTAATCTTCTGTATGTAGAAAATGTAAGAGTCTCAGTCATTTAGAAAGTTAGCCATGCTGGGATTGACAGCCTCAGTGATGGTCTTGTGCCAATATTACAGGCTATTCACAAGGGACGGTGCCTTTCAAACATGTAAAATACAGCCTTTCACTAAAATTGTATGACATTTGCGAAAACAGTCGCATGACTTTCTCATTGTCTTCTCTACTCAAGCATTTTCACTGATAACTTTCTGGACTTCCCTTTTGGGAGCATTCAAATAGATTAAAACCTGTTAACAGTAACTCATATTGGAAGGGTTCCCATCTCCACCCACTGTGGATATCTATTATCTAAACTATTACATTGGCTAATAAGATAAGGAAAGAATCTACAGGAGAGAGTGACTCCTGTCTGACAGATCCCATAAGAAAACAATGCAGACCCAGATCTGACTAAGCTCCTTCAGGAGCGATCTGATCTGGGTCTACACTACTTTCCAAAACGATCCTTATATAGTAAAATTCTAAAAGCAAGAGATTAGGGCTATTAGGAATGTCATGCACATTCAGTTGTATGGATTAACCCATTACCCCATAAATACGACTTGAATTTATTCATTTATTGAAGTAAGTGGTTCCAATTTATACAGTTATGAACATATTCCATAAAAATTATTTTCTTTATCCAAGCAGATGATAGCTTAAAGCAGGCTGAAAGTAAAGCAGAATGCGCCTCAAGGCGCATTCTGCTTTTCTTTCAACATGCTTTAAGTGGTCATCTTCCTTCAAAACTAGAAACTGGCTATGGGGTAATGGGTTAAATGATCTGGTAAACAGTGCAAACCTTGACAAAATGTACACCCTATTAAAAGCTTGCTGTAGGTTAACACCTGTTTATAAACAATTAAAAAAAACCTATGGAGGATATGCTTAACTTCTTCAGGACCTACTTGATTTCCCACCCACCTGGATAATAGCTATTTAACCTTCCCCCACAGAAGCATCTTTAATGATTAAGTGTTGCTGGTGTTAAAAAATGGTGGCAGCTTAAAGCAAAATGAAAGTTATACAGAAAGCTTCCATAGGAACTTTCTGTTTAACTTTCAACTTTCTTTATGCAGGTTTCTTACCATGTTCAAGGTACTGGTGAATAGAATTATGCGGTTTTGGCTAATGCAGCCTTAACCCTTTACCTGATAGCCTCTTTTAGTATTGAAGATAGGTAACCACTTAAAGCGGGTTGAAAGTAAAGCAAAATGCGCCTGCTTTAAGCTACCATGTGCTTGAACATAGAAAATATTCCCTAAAATGTATATTCATGACTGATTGAATTTGAACTATTTTCTTCAGCGGAGGAATAAATCACATGCACTTTAAAAAAAGGCGCTTCTATATATGTGGATGAAAGGGTTAGGCTAATTGCAGTGGTTTAGCATCTTTGGCGCTGACTTTCTTACATTGACTGATGAGTAATGTTATCTTATGCAAGTAGCTTAGATGTAGGTATTAACACTTTCCTCCCTGACACTTTAAATGGACAATTCCAATTTCCATTTTAAGTCTAGTCCATTTCTAACTTTTACAGGTTGTTTTTGTTAATGTTTGGCATTTTGACAAACAGTGAAGACACTGATCAGAGGGCTCCTAGAGGGCCCATTTGTCCTTAAATTTCAGACTACTTTAAATAATCATCTGCAAGGATATTAATAGAAAATATTTTCTATGCTGCCTTTATAATTCATGACATTATAAAGGGGAACTATTTTCTTCAGTGTAAGAATGAATAACAGACGCAAAAACAGTCATATTCATGAGGTAATACTTGCAGACATCCTTGAATCAGAAATTCTAAGAAGGTGACGATTTCAAATATACATGTACTTCCTTCTTATAATGTGTGGAAGAATTTAGTGTCGACTTTAAGGATTTGAGTATATGTACATGTATTTTGAAGTACTAGCTCTCCTTATCTTGGACCCTGTCTTAGCATGACTACAGAGGCTACAAATAGCCCTTACCCCATTATGCAAGGCCTATTTCTAGTTTTGAAGGTAGGTGGCTACTTAAAGCAGGTCAAAAGTAATGCAGAATGCGCCATAAGGCGCATTCTGCTTTACTTTCAGCCTGCTTTAAGCTATCCTGCAAGGAAACTGAAAATATTTCTAATGATGCATATTCATTACTGTATAAACTAACTACATGTATTTTCTTCAGTGGAGGAATAAATTAAATGTGTTAAAAGGCGCTTCTATTGGGGGTGGGGGGGGGGAGGGTTAAACTGATTGTGTGATGAGTCTGGCATACTGTCTGTCTTGTTTTGCCAACTATCTCTACCCAGGGTCACAGATTGGTAGATGGCCAAGGGTGATACCAGTCATACCACCCTCTACTGCCATAGTCTCCAATAGTACAGTGGAGCCAGGGTCTGATCTGTTTTCAAACACTTGATACAATCTCCACAACAAACTCACCTAAATATTTATTCCAAGGTGTCAGTAATGGAAACAGTTATACTGGACCCTGGTGGTTGATATATCTGAGGGCTCCAAATTAGGAGAGTTTTTCAAAAACTGAAATCTTCATTTCTGCATTAACCCTTTGAACCCTAGTTCCGCATATAGGCGTCCTTTTCAAACAGTATACATGTGAAAAGTGCACTTGTCCTATGCAAACAGTGAATACCCAGATCATCTGATCTGGGTCTTCATTGTTTGTCATAATGCAAAACATTGACAAAAACAACCCTTAAAAGTCAGAAATGGACTAGACTCAAATGGAAACTGGAATTATCCATTTAAAGTTTCAGGGAGGAAAGAGTTAAACCCTATGGTGTTACTACTCATGAGACGATTCTAATGAGTAGTAACACTATAGGATTTGGTGTTGAAATGAGTGAGAAAATGTTGGATTTGTTCAGTTTACTCCCTCTTATCTGGAGCCCTGCCCCTCATATCGGAGCTTTCTGCTTTACTTTCAGCTTGCTTGAACCATCCACTTATTCGCTATCTCAGTTGTTCACGGGAGGTACTTTTGGGTGGCTGGGTGTGGAGAGGGGGTGGGGGATGGGGTTGTTAAAGATAAACGCAATGCATTAATGGTTAAAAATATGTGTTGGCATAGATATGATGAACGTTCTAAGAATCCATCTGCCTTGAAAAACAATAACAAGCTTACCCTTAAAGTGCCTTTTAGCGCATTGTTTATTTAAATTCTTCCAATTTATTTAGTCATGAATACGGTATGTATATATTCTTTATTCTAGCAGATGGTAGCTTAAAGCAGGCTGAAAGTAAAGCAGAATGCGCCTTAAGGTGCATTCTGCTTTACTTTCAACCTGCTTTAAGTGGTCAACTATTATCTAATCGAGAAACAAGCTATGGGGTAATGGATTCAGTTGTCATAATAGCAGGATATATAGCTAAGCTGTATTCAAATTATAAAAAATGTTTTAATCCCTGAATGCAAGAATCCGGTTATACATCCTTTGGAAACAGCGTAGACCCAGATCAGAGGGCTCCTGAAGGGGCCTTCTGATCTGGATCAATACTGTTGTTTGACATACTTTTAAGGACACTAAGGACAACTCCCTTTAGAGTTTAAGAAAAGATTATGGATGACATGATTGTACGGTTTGATAATTCCACGTTTTTACTTTAAAGGTTTAAAACTGCTGATCACAGCAGAATGAGTGTGGAAGGTAATCAATGATTTATAGACAGCCACAGGCACCTGGCTATTACCAAGGCCACATTTCATGCAACCTAGAATCTCGTATTTACCCACTACCCCCATAGCCTGTTTCTGTTTCTAGTTTTGAAGATATATTTTCTATATTCTGACAGTAACAGATGGTAGCATAAAGCAGGTTTTAGGCACATTTTGCTTTACTTTCAAGTTTCAACCTGCTTTAAGTGGTCACCTGTTTCCAAAACTTAAGAAAAAGGCTAAAATGGCTATGGAGTAAAGGGTTATATGGTACATTCTGCTTTACTTTAACTCTTTAAACCCTAGTCAAACATATATGTGTCATTTGCAAACAGCATACATACTAATTATACAAGTGAGAAGTACACTTGTCCTATGCAAACAGTGTAGACCCTGATCAGGGTCTACACTGTTTGTCATTTTGACATATACATGACGTATATATATTGTAAAAATGAAACTTTAAAAGTCAAAAATGGACTAGACTTAATTGAAAATTAGAATTGTCCCTTTGAGGTTTCAGGGAGGAAAGGTTAAGCATCCACCTTTACAAAGCATGAAAAAGTATCCCAATGAGAGCAGAATGTTCACTGCTAGTTCTTATCTCGCTGGACAAAACCTTTGTTAATTTGTTTTCTCAACTTCTAGTTTTTATCTGCATTGCACAATACAGAAGGATTGTTGTTTATGTTTGAAAGGATTTCCCCAAATGTAATCAGTGTCAGCATTGAAAACCAACATCAGGTGCTGCAATTTAACAAAAGTCTTGCATTATCTGCCAGTTGGGCAAAAAATGCATTGTGCAGTGTGTGGAATTGTAAAGACTTGACAAACCCAGGGCACCAGATAAGGGGATATCTAGTATTTCAAAAATTAAAATCTTCATGTCTGCCCTATACCCTATGGTGTGACTACTCATTAGAATCATTTCGGAGAGTCAATTCTAATGGGTAGGCGGCACTACATTGGGTTTAGTGTAGATTGTTTGAAAAATTGAGTTCATCTGAAGCCCTGCTATTATTATTCTACTAGTTGGACAAAAAATGTGTTGTGCAGTGTACGCAGATGTAAATTAAGACCATAGGAATAATTACCCTCAGGGCTCCAGATAAGCGGGAGTAAACTGCACAAATCCAGCATTTTCTGACTTATTTTAGCATCAAATTCTATGGTTAGTAGTGACACCATAGGGTTTAAAGCAGAAATAAAGATTTTAGTTTTTGAAATATCCCCCTTATCTGGAGCTCTGACCCTTCTGGGGTTTGCACAGATGATCAGCATCCAACTGTTTGTGACTCTGGTCTGTTTCTGAAAATATAAAGAAGATGATAATAGATTATGTGACTTTCTCAATAGAAGACAGTGTTGAAAGAGATACTGTAATATATAGAGAAGACTTGATATATCATTTTTCTCTTACATATTAAATCCTTGAGCGTAACAATAGATGAATACAAGAAGGAAGTGTACTTCACTATAGGTTTCAATAATTCTAAGAAATCTACATAAAAATGTACATTGATTTATATCCTGTCTGACAAGATATATACCGTCTTTAGCTATGTATTGTGCGCACTTTTATGATAAAATCTTTTTTCTGCAATTTGGGGGTGCGTACAATACAGGGGAACAAGACTCTAAAGCCTACCTTGACCAACGGTTAGCGCCCGTAGGCTGATGTGTTAAGATTGCGCAATACGCTGCAGGGCTTTAATTGACACCTCCCATACTAGGCGGCCGGGGATTAGGGCTGTTTATTGGAGATGACACGCTAGTGACCCCAATTATAATCAGTTATGATTGTCCGGGTGTAAACTGTTGATGTTATGACACTTGATTGCTTATAAGTTATTAAAAGTAGTCTCCGATCTGAGGATGCAAGCCCTCATTATTTGAAGCTTCTTTCGAGGGAGCACGTTAGTCGTTACGTACAGTATCTAATACAATCTAAATCGGTAAGGCATTTTGAACTGAGAGAGAAATAAAGTAAATAAACAAGTTGTTATTCATAATTATTGAGTGAAATCGCTCAAAAGGAAGTAAACTTAGCTTTGGTTGCATCGTAGAAACAAAGCGTCACTGTATAAACACCCGCCATTTCCGGACCCGAACTGCGCATAATCGAATTTACTATTTCCGGATTATTCTTTTGATTTGCGGCACTCGATTTTCAGAGCGAAACTTTTTGTAACTTTTTCGGAACATTCGTATTCTACCGTATTTTTTCATAATTCAATAAATGCTAGTGATGAAATAATTCGATACAATAAATGTTTAGTATTTATATATTTTAATCCTAATAAACCCATCTACAAGCTTACACAGAATAATGCGGGGTGATTCTAATCAGGAACATATTCCGTTCCTGTTCTAATGTGATGCTAGAAATGAAAATTAAGTATGCCTATAAAAATATGTCTGGTTTCGTTTCCAGCATTTGAAACACAGTCGCATCTTATGTTTTGGAACTTCGAAGGGTGGATTTCACCCCTGACTATCAGAATACTTGTAATTATCACATATTTAACGGATTTTCTTGGTCCTAAAATATGCCTACGGAACTCTCTTCATTTAAAAACAACTGGGTTCAGCAGGAGAAATCGTGCGTACGACGGCTGACCAAAACCTTGGGAAAAGTTTTTTTCCAGACATTTAACCCTGAAAATAAGGGTGCGTGTTATACACGGATGCGCACAATACTCGGGAAATGACGGTAGATAGATATTCCACCCAAGTTGTATGCCATTCCACATTATAAGAGCAGGGCATAAGGGGGAGTAAAACTAGACATTTTCAACAATTTCTCCTTTATGTTTAAACCATATCTTATGGTGTGACTACTCATTAGAATCGTCCCTTTGAGACAATTCTAATGAGTAGTCACACAATATGAATTAAAGAAGACATAAAGAAACAACCCTCTGGAGCGCTGATAAGAGGAGATGCAGGGTCTTCACTGCTGGAATAAATGTCTTTTAACCTTTTCCCTCAAAGCTTGTTTCCAGTATTGAAGACAGATGACTGCTTAAAACAGGCTGAAAGTAAAGCAGAATGCTCTTTAACTCTTTGAACCCTAGTCCCGCATATAGGCGTGCTTTTCAAACAATGTACGTGTGAATAGTACACATGTCCTATGCAAACAGTGAAGACCCAGATCAGAGGGCTCCCAAAGGAGCCCTCTGATCAGGGTCTTCACTGTTTGTCACAATGCCAAACATGGACAAAATCAACCCTAAAAAGTCAGAAATGGACTAGAGTAAAGTACCCTAATTTCGACACCTTAAGACACATTTTCATTGTAACGATGAGAGTTTGTAGTTATCCTAACTTCGACATAGCAACAAACAAAACAATACATTTACCCACGTTTTCTAATTACTATTGCTTATGAAAGTCCTTGAGAATGCAGTGCAATATGTTACTAACTTGAGCTGCTTTGGGTTCCTTATTTCGACAGGGGAACCCCAAATTCGACACCCAAACATAGTTTTTTAAAAAATACATAAAAACATACACTCCTTTCAGATTTAACATTATCTAAATGATTAATCATTTAAAAGCACATTTTTGTCATATCTGTTTTGTGTTACTGGCATAAAAGTTCAAATTTAACAGCATTCAACTGTTAAAATTTAAAACAAGACTATTCCAATGATTTTGTCAAATCTGTTTGTGTTAATTGGCTGCAATTAAGGATCGTAGGATACCCGATACGCTAATTAAACCACCATGAGCTTTGGAATAGTCCTATATAATTGTACGCTTTGTTTAACCTTCTGCATGCTACCGGTGAATTCATGATACTGGTGCAAACATTTTCGCGTATCTCGCTGTCTGATTTGGATCCAAACTTTGTTTGCCTATCTGATGATTTTTTAAATGAAAATGTAATACAAGTCGAGAACTGATGTAGACTACATAACTTTGCATAGCATGTAATAGTAGGCCTATGGCGTTCACATGTATACAAAGTAAGCATGCAGCCAGTGGCGTCCTCAAAGGCTATGATAATAATCCACACAACACCAAAGACACAAGGAAACGAATCAATGGCAATCTTTACAGATGATATTTCAAGCAATATTTCATCTCTATAATGCACTTGATATGTCATCCAAACGTACGACATGAAGCGGATCCACTCTTTAGGGCTGTCTTCATCAGATTGATAGCCGGTGCACATTAGCTGTAGGACTTTGTCATCAATGTCTATCAACTGTTGCGCACCCTCAGACAGTCTTCAAGATTGTGATTTGTTTTCATTAAATCTACAATATCTTAGTGACACCTATTCTGCTTTAATTTGATTGATATTTTCCTTTGATCTTCACCTCTTTGGACTCTTTTTATTTTCCCTACTCTTCAAGTTTCTTTTCCTTTTTGAAACCTTGACCCAAACGGAAACCCACCTCACGGGCTGCCCCCACCCCAAAAGACCCCCCCCCCCCCCCCCCCCCAAAAAAAAAAAAAAAACATAAAAAATCTGTGTCTGCCGTGATTTGAACCACTAATCACCAATTATCGAAGGCGTTAAGTGCCCCCTGTCTTTGTACACGCGACCATTACCGCCAACGTTATTTAGCATGTATATAAATATATGTTTATAGTGCAATGTGAATCTAAAATTAGGGGTGTCGAATTAAGGAGCAATCAATTATTTTGGCACCTTATTTCCGACACCCCTAATCTGAAGGTCAAATCGCCTAACAGACAAGCAAGGATCAGTCTACATGATAAACAACAATAAAAAATGAGTTTCTGGAGTCCGTAATGGCTAAATTTTACAAAAACTAAAGCACCACATTTAGGTTCTGGTATGATGCCCCTTAACAGTTTCCGTAAGACACACTTTTTAGGTCTTTGAAAATTTTCGAATTTTTTTTCGACAGACCTATGTCATCAAACATACGCCTGTGTGAATAGATTTTTTTCGTGACGTCAACATTTAAATTTGACGTCATTAAATTATCAATCATAATATTGATTTAAACATTTAATCAGGAGAAATTGATATGGTTGTAAGAAGGTGTCGAATTAAGGGGCCTGTCGAATTTAGGTGCCATTGCTCTACTCTAAAATGGAAACTGGAATTGTCCATTTAAAGTTTCAGGGAGGAAAGAGTTAAGGTGCGTGGCCACATTCTGCATTAGTTTCAGCTTAGCTTCTTACATGTAAACTTTCATTGGCTAGGATATAGAAACTATTTCTGCATGATTACGATGAAATTGTAAAGTTTCAGCAGTATCAACCATACTTTATGTCTATGTGAGTCCTCTGGAACTGTATTTGGTAATAATGCTTCAGCCAATATTTGCCAAGGTTGGTGAGAAGGAAATGGAAAGCAGAGATAGGTCTGAACCAATTACTTTTGTCAACACCAGCCTCCCCTGAGGGAGTGGAGGCTAGCCTAGCCGGCTTTCTTGTTGATTATAACAATGGTCACAGTATCTTACAGCTAGTACAATATAACCCAGTCCCTGTCATAGCCAACAGTGTGATTGTACATAACCTTTTCATCCATAACAAAAAGTACAAATCTCACCCTATATCCATTGAGTTAACCCTTTGAATCCTAGTCCCGCATATAGGCGTCTTTTTCAAACAGTGAACATGTCAATAGTACACTTGTCCTGTGCAAACAGTGAAGACCCAGATCAGAGGGCTGCGTAAGGAGCCCTCTGATCAGGGTCTTCACTGTTTGTCATAATGCCAAACATTGACAAAAGCAACCCTTAAAAGTCAGAAATTGGCTAGACTAAAATGGAAAATGGAATTGTTCATTTAAAGTTTCAGGGAGGAAAGAGTTAACCAAGAAGACAAACACTGGCTTAAAGTAGAATGCTTCAAACAGAGCAGAAGGCTACATTCTGCTTTACTTTCAGCCTGCTTTAATCTACCTTTCGCTTTGATGTATAGTACTCTTTGTAAACAATACTTTTATTTCTCACTTCTCACCTGGATTCAGTTTTCAATTTCTGCAGCATTCCAAGCAGTCAAAGAATATTGACCTGCTTTGTATTAACTCTTTGAAAGCTAAGAAAACTTTTCGTCTGCAACAATTGTTGTCTGCTGCTGTTCTCAAATTATATTTTGCTAAACAACATTTTTTCCAAATAGGGTAAGAGTTTCAAACAGTGTGGATCCAGATGAGATGCCAAGTTCCTTGGCATCTCATCTGGATCCACACTGTTTGCAAATGTAATCATAGATTTTCTGTTGGTGTGCAATATAAAGTATATTGCACTGTATCAGACAGGGCAATGACATGTGAAGTCATCTATTATTAATATTTCACAGTTTTCAAGTGTTTTCTGGAAACTGATACTGCTGGTGGTCTGTGACCTTCACCTGTCAAAACATTCACCTAGGGTTTGTTGTCTTATCAGAATCTTTGAATTCCGGGTAATTTTTGTCTTCTTCACAAATTGTCATCTGCTCGTAACTGTTCTAAAAATATAATTTAAAAAAAAAATGTTTTCAATATAGTATCAGCATGTGTTAAAGAATTTGGATCCTTATGATACACCAAGGAAATCGTCGTCTCATCTGGATCCAAACTTTTTGCAAAGGTAATCACAGTTTTGCCCTTAACGTGCGCAGAGTTAGAAAAGGACAAACTTTTCAGCATGGAAAGGGCTAAATAAAGTGTCTATGTAGATCGTCCTCGGCAACATGTCTATAAGCTTTTCTGCACAGCAAAAAGTGATTGGATTAGTATTGATTGATTGACAAATGTTTTATACTTATTCTTGACAAATGGAAATGGATTGACCCTTTCCCTGCCTATCAACACTTGACTGAATGCAAACACTTTGGATCTGCATAACACAGCATCGATCTGGACACAAATTGTTTGACTGACACTCCTCTTTTAAGGTTTCTTCACTTTATAATGTGCATGAATAACAATGTGTGTTTAACAAAATTTGCAGACAACAGTTTCAAAGCAGAAAGTTAAAAGATGGATGAGGTTTGTCTGGACAATCAACAAATACAGTAAAACCACGTACAGTCGAACTTCGATATCTCAAACTCGCTAATAACTCAAAATATCTGATATTTTGAAACATGAATTTGCCTTATATCAAGCTTGGTTTAACTTTGAAATGCGGGTATGTTCGACTTAACCGAGTTCGAGATATTGAAGTTTGACTGTACTCTGTTAGACTCTTACGACAACAAATTGTGTGAACTATTGGATGTTTAACCCTTTGAACCCTAGTCCCGCATATAGGCGTTCTTTTCAAACAATGTACATGTGAATAGTACACTTGTCCTATGCAAACAGTGAAGACCCAGATCAGAGGGCTCCTAGGAGCCCTCTGATCAGGGTCTTCACTGTTTGTCATAATGCCAAACATTGACAAAAACAACCCTTAAAAGTCAGAAATGGACTAGACTTAAATGGAAATAGAATTTTCCATTTAAAGTTTCAGGGAGGAAAGAGTTAAGACAGGAACGGTGCTTGACTGCTTGAAGCAAGGTGACGGTTAAATAGAAAACACGCTGCTTTGTGCTGTCTTTTACAGAGCACCAGATAAGGGTAGTTTTTCAAATACTAAAATCTTTATTTCTGAATTAAACCCTATGGTGTCACTACTCATTAGAATCGTCTCGAAGAGACGTTCTAATGAGTAGTAACACCATAGGATTTGGTGCTGAAAGGGTGAGAAAATGTTGGATTTGTTGAAATAACTATCTCTTATCTGGAGCCCTGCTTTTATATAATCAATTAGCTTCGTTTTAGTGGTGGTCATTGAGGTTTTACTATACAATGAGTGCATTACGAGGTGGGGGTGGAGAGGGGGATGTTTGTATTTACATAGGCTTGGTCTACACTATTTGTAAAATCTAACTCTTCTTAACATGAAGTATCTGAAAGTTGGTACAGACCTCGTGGGTTCCAAAACAGTTGTTTTATAAAACAGATGACTGCTTAATGCAGAAAATAATAATAGAGAATGAAAATATTGCAATAAGCTGCCACCTGTCCTAACAATGGGAGGGTTTCAATTGAATGACTACTCTTTCCTCAATAGCCACCTGCTTTAAGCAGAATGAAAGTAAAGTACATGTATTTACTCTCAACCAGTGCTTTAACACCTTACCCCATAGCTTGTTTCTCGTATTGCAGATAGTTGACCACTTAAAGCAGGTTGAAAGTAAAGCAGAATGTGCCTTTAGGCACATTCTGCTTTACTTTTCAGCCTGCCTTAAGGTACTACTGCTAGGATATAGAAAATATTTCTTATGGTACATAATTATTTTGGACTGTATAAATTGGAATTATTTTCTACAGTGAAGGAATAAATAAAAGGCATGTTGATAGGTTAACAGAGGTTTGCTTGTATTCGTCTCTCATATCTCCCCTACTGTTGGACTGTTTTATCAATCATGAATCAATCCATGTGCATGCTTTGTGGTAGTTATAGCTGCTGCTACTGCTGCAGAATTCCTTGAAATTCCCCCAGGCGCAAAATCACTTAAGCACAAATTAACCCATTTACATACAAAGAATGACTAAAGGGTGCGTCTTTTTTCGCATTCTTCTCTTTACATGCAAGCGAAATAAGTACACATATACATTCTGATCCACTCTGAAGACAAATCCAGTATTCTGGCCTTGTTTACCCATTACACAATAGATTGGCTTTTTTACCGCTTTAAATAATTATTATTCCTCCACTGAAGAAAAAAGTTCCAATTTATACTGTTGATGCACCTTAAGACATAATTACATTGTATATCATTTAAGATTGTAGCTTAAAGTAGGTTAAAAGTAAAGCAGAATGCACCTTAAGGTGCATTCTGCTTTACTTTCAACATGCTTTAAGTGGTGGTCTGTCTTCAAAACTAGAAATGCAGTGTATACTGTATAGGATATAGGGTTATAACTCTTACCATGCTAGTGGCGAATATGTGCCACAGTGATTACATTTGCAGATAGTTTGGATCCAATGAGACCCTGCCTCTCATCAGAATCCAAATTGATTGACACTCGAAATTCATTCAGAAAGTAGCAGACAACATTTATTGTTGCAGACGAAAATATTACCCAGCATGCAAAGACCAGAATCAGCTGTACAGCAGGATATCTGATTGGCTTGTACAGTTTGCAGCATCAGCAATACTGTTTCACTTTGACAACTGGTCAAGCCTGTAGACCCTACATCAGATACAGGCATACAGATTCCTTTACTTACACATACTTACACCCTAACAAATGGAACAATAGTTTCGCAGAGCTCCAGACAAGGGGAGTATTTCAAAAAACTAAAATCTTTATTTCTGCATCAAACCCTATGGTGTTACTACTCATTAGAATCGTCTCTTCGAGACGATTCTAATAAGTAGTAACACCATGGAATTTGATACTGAAATAAGTGAGAACATGTTGGATTTGTTCAGTTTATTCCCTCTTATCTGGAGCCCTGGTTTCGATTCAAACAGGTTTCCATATTAAGGAGATTAACTCTTTGCATGCTAGTGGCAGAATGGTGATTACCTTCAGATGAGAGTCAGCCATTCAAACAGTTTGTCACTTTCACCTTAAAATGTTTTGAATAGGAATTTAGAAAATTCTAATTTTAGAACTTTGGAAGACGATGATCGTTGCAGATGAAAATTTACCCATCATGCAAAGAGTTAAGCTCTAGTAGTGAAAAGGAAGTTCAATTCGAAGTTGTAATTGCAGTTTTAATGCAAGACAAAAAAATAAAGTTAAAGCTTACAATGGACAAAATGATATAGCCCATTACCCCATAGCATGTTTCTTGTTTGAAAACAGGTGACTACTTAAAGCAGGTTGAAAGTAAAGCAGAATGCGCCTTAGGGCACATTCTGCTTTACTGTCAGCCTGCTTTAAGCTATCATCTGATAGAATATAGAAAATATTTATTTTGCTACATATTCCTGACTTTATAAATTGGAACTATTGATAACCTTCAGTGAAGGAATAAATAAAAGTCGTAATAAGGTGTTTTTATGGGGTAATGGGATAGAAAAGTATTGGTTTCCAAAAGAATTACACAATAATATCAAAAGTGCGATAAATACAGTTCCGATATATAGCTTTAATAAAACATGAGCTATTTGCCCCTGGCGCAGACCCTCCAGGGATTCACTTCGCATGTCTGCTATTTATCACTGTTTGGGTTGAAAACAGTCACACCTCCTTCCATTAACTGTTTTAATATCGAGACATGCATATCTCTAATACAGATGACTGCTTAATGCAGGAAAAAAGAAATGCAGAAAGCTCCTATAGGAGCTTTCTGCATTACTTTTCTCCTGCATTAAGCTGTTAGATATTGTATTGGTTGACCAAATTGTGCCTCAGTTTGTGAAATGTTGCGCAATAGATGTTTTGGTTGTATCGGATGAAGTTGGGAAAGAAATGCAAGTCTTGCATTCCTAGTTTAATCAATAGCTATATAACCCTAGATGTTAATTACACACTATAGAAGATGCTGGTGTCATTACAAAAGCTTTTAACACTATAGGAAACTCACACAGGCAATCGGATACTTGTAGATTCAGACTTTAACCCGTTCGAAAGGCCAAGAGACAAAAAAATGCCGTCTGCTTTAAAATGTCATCTGTAAAAATTTTAAGAGAAAACAGTCCCACTTTATACAGTCATGAATTTGCACCATAAGAAATATTTTCTATATCCTAGAAGATGATAACTTAAAGCAGACTGAAAGTAAAGCACATTGTGCCTAATAAGGCATATTATGATGTACTTTCAATCTGCTTTAAGTGGTCATCCGTCTTCAAAACTTAGAAAATGACTCTAGAGTAAAGTGTTAAAGGAGCTTTGCTTATCCCATTATCCCATAAATACACTCTTTTACACCTAATTTATTCCTCCACTGAAGAAAATAGTTCTGCTTTATACAGTGATGAATATGTGTCATAAGAAATATATTCTTTATCCTTGTAGATAATAGCTTACAGCAGGCTGAAAGTAAATCAAAATGTGCCTTAAAGCGACTCGCAACCGGATGGTGTACTTGTCAAAATAAAATAAAATACTCAAATAAAAGCAAATTTGTGGCATTATTTGGCTTCTGACATTAAAAAAATATGATCAGTTCAAAAAAAGTCTCAAGAATCGTCACCGAATCTTAGTTTTTTAGCTCACCTGGCACGAAGTGCCAAGGTGAGCTTTTAGGATCGCTGGATGTCCGTCGTCCGTCCGTCCACAATTGGTTCGTTAACACTCTAGCAGCTACAAATATCATCCAATCTTCATGAAACTTGATCACAATGTTTATCTAGTAGAAATCTAGGCCAAGTTCGAATGTGGGTCATGTTGGGTCAAAAACTACGTCACTAGGTCAAATCATTGAAAAACCTTGTTAACACTCTAGAGGCTACAAATCTCATTGGATCTTGATGAAACTTTATCAGAATGTTTATCTCAATGATATCTAGGTCAAGTTCGAATGTGGGTCATGTCCGGTAAAAAACTAGGTCACTAGGTCAAATCATAGAAAAACCTTGTTAACACTCTAGAGGCTACAAATCTCATTGGATCTTGATGACACTTGGTCAGCATATTTTTCTTATTGATAATTAGGTCAAGTTTGAATATGGGTCATGTCTGGTCAAAAATTAGGTCACTAGGTCAAATCATAGAAAAACCTTGTTAACACTCTTGAGGCTATAAATTTCATCTGATCTTTATGCACTTTAGTCAGAATGTTTGCTTAATTGATACCAAGGTCAAATTCGAATATGGGTCATTTAGAGTAAAAAACTAGGTCACTAGGTCAAATCATAGGGGAAACTTGTTAACACTCTAGATGCTTCAACTCTCATTGGATTTTAATGAATTTTGCTCAACATGATTGCCTCATTGATATCTAGCTCAGTTAATTTTGAATGATGTCTGGTTGAAAACTAGGTCAAATCAAAGAAAAACAGTGTTAACCTTTTGGAAGCTACAAATCTCACTAGATCTGCATGAAATATTAGATCTATGTCAAAATCAAATATGGATTGTGTCCGTTCAAAAACTAGGTCAAATCATAGGAAAATCTTGTTTACACTCTAGAGGTTGATTGTGGGTCATGGCCAGTCATAATCTAGGTCACTATAGGTCAAGTTTGCCATGGTGTACCAGGTGAGCGATTTAGGGTTGTTTTAGATATATTCCATCGTTTTTCAATAGCGTCAGCTGACGGTTTTGCTGTTGTTGTTGCTTCTCTACACAGGCTCTGACATAAACCGGAGCCGAATAATGTAGTATTAAGCGCTACCAGTGAAGTACGTTAATTCGCTACCATATATATAGAGAGCGTCCGTGGTCGAGGCGGTAAAGGCGTGTCCTCATTTTTCTTGTTTGTCTCTGCAATGGAGGGTCACGGGTTCGAATCCCACCAGAGCTTCTTCTCTTTTTTTTTTGAAATGCATTTTTAGCTCAACAATTTCTTTGAACAACATCTCCTCTGAAACCACTGGATGGATTTTTACCAAATTTGGCAGGAATGATCCTTATATGGTCCTCTTTAAAAGTTGTTCAAACATTTCCGGTCCGTTACATATCTAGGTCACAGGAGCTAAAAATAGATTATTTCAATGAAAACTTAAAAAATCTTCTTGTCTGAAACCACAAGACCCTGAGCTTAGATATTTGGCACAAAGCATTGTCTTCAGGTCCTCTATCAAGATTGTTCAAATTATGTCCCTGGGGTCAAAAGTGACCCCGCCCCGGGGGTCGTAATTTTACATAGAGTTATATAGTGAAATCTTCAAACATCTTTTTCTCTGAAACTGATATGGCCAGAGCTTTGATATTTGGCATGGTGACACTTCTTGAAGCCTTGAACCAATATTGTAAATATATTTCCGGTCCGCTGCATATATAGGTCACAGGAGCTAAAAATAGATTTTTTCCAATTAAAACTTAAAAAATCTTCTAGTCCGAAACCACAGTACCCTGAGCTTAGATATTTGGCACAAAGCATTGTCTTCAGGTCCTCTAACAAGATTGTTCAAATTATGTCTCTAGGGTAAAAAATGACCCCGCCCCGGGGGTCGTAATTTTACATAAGAGTTATATAGTGAAATCTTCAAACATCTTTTTCTCTCAAACTAACATGGCTAGAGCTTTAATATTTGGCATGGTAACACTTCTAGAAGCCCCAAACCAATATTGTAAATATGGTTCCGGTCCGTTGCATATCTAGGTCACAGGAGCTAAAAATAGATTTTGTCCAATTAAGACTTAAAAAATCTTCTTGTCAGAAACCACAGTACCCTGAGCTTAGATATTTGGCACAAAGCATTCTCTTCAGGTCCTCTATCAAGATTGTTCAAATTATGTCCCTGGGGTCAAAAATGACCCCGCCCCGGGGTCATAATTTTACATTGAGTTATATAGTGAAATCTTCAAATATGTATTTATCTGGAACTATTATGGCCAGAGCTTTGATATTTGGCATGGTGACACTTCTGGAAGCCCTTAACCAATATTGATTATATGGTTCAGGTCCGTTGCATATCTAGGTCACAGGAGCTAAAAATAAATTTCTTCAATGAAAACTCAAAAAAATCTTCTTGTCTGGAAATACAGTACCCTGAGCTTACGATATTTGGCACACAGCATCATCTTTAGGTCCTCTTTCAATGTTGTTCAAATTATGTCCCTGGGGTCAAAACTGCCAAGACCCAAGGGGTTGCAGTTTTACATAGTGTTATATAGTGAAATCTTCTTCTCTGAAACTATTATGGCCAGAGCTTTGATATTAGGCATAATGACACTTTTTGATGGTTTTTTTTACCAATATTGCTGAAATGGTTCAGGTCTGTTGCATATCTGGGTCACATTAGCTAAAAATAGATTTTTTTCAATGAAAAGTCTTCCTGTCTGAAACCATCCATGTACAAAATATTTGACAGAACACTTAATTGTCAAGTTCATCAGCAAGATTTTTGAAATTATGTCTCTGGGGTAAAAAATGATCTCACCCCAGGGGTTATGTGACCCTTGTGTTGGTTTTTCCAGGTGAGCGATATTTAGGCCCGCATGGGCCTCTTGTTTAACAGAATTTATTATCCTAAACTAAATCTTACCCATTTATATAATCATTTGACATATATTTACAAATTACCATTTTTAATGCTAAATCCGGTTGCGAGCCTCTTTAAGGTGCATTCTGCTTTACTTTAAGCCTGCTTTCAGTGGTCACATATGTTCAATACTAGAAACAAGCTTTGGAGTAATGTGTTAAAGGGGTTTTGTTTTACTTCCCTCCTACTTTAAGCCAGCCAGGTGTTTTTCAAATGTGTCCATGTAATATTATGCTGATAGCAGCTAATTCCGGGACAGGCAGGAGGAGTACAATGTACTGCAAGAGAAGGAAAGTTGTTCTATACAGTCGAACTTCAATATATCAAACATTCCGGGACAGGCAGGGGGAGTACAATGTACTGCAAGAGAAGGAAAGTTGTTCTATACAGTCGAACTTCAATATATCAAACATTCCGGGACAGGCAGGAGGAGTACAATGTACTGCAAGAGAAGGAAAGTTGTTCTATACAGTGGAACTTCAATATATCAAACATTCCGGGACAGGCAGGAGGAGTACAATGTACTGCAAGAGAAGGAAAGTTGTTCTATACAGTGGAACTTCAATATATCAAACATACCCATATTTAAAAGCTAAAACGTGGCTTAGCCACGTTTTAGCTTTGAAATATGGGTATGTTTGACCTAACCAAGCATAAAATAATGCAGTTCATGTGTCAAACTATCTGTTACTTCGAGTTAGAGTTCGAGATATAGAATCTCGACTGTACTATATACTTAGGGAATGATGGAGGACATGTTAAACTGGTACTGTGCATTGGCATTGATTGCCAGTGATCAATCTTAAAGTGATCATCTCTTCAATAACTTGCAGGTACATAAAAAACCCTTGTATAACATAATTAGTAGAGTCTGATTAGCAAACCGTTTAACCTATAGCCTGTTCTATCCTGTTCTAATTTAAAGAGTTGTGACCACTTAAATCATGTTGAACGGGCTTCTGCTTTACTTTTAGTTTGCTTTTAGCTACTATCTGCTAAGATAAAGAAATATTAATGACTGATAAATTTATTTATGGAACCATGTGTTAAATTGATCATCTCTTCAATAATTTGCAGGCACATAAAAAGACTTACATGACAGTTAAAGCAGACTGTCCAAGCCAATATGTTTTGAAAAACTTCTTCATAGATTGTTTGATGGAGATATGAAGATTTTAGTGTTTGAAATACTCTCCTTATCTGAGGCTCTTAAAGCGTTACGTCTTATCCCTGTAGGCTTTCAAATCCAATTATCTTTTTATTTCACTAGATGCTCTTAGACCGAGGCTAAAATTGGGTCAATCCTTGACCTTGATCCAGCTATAATATCATCTGCTAAGAAATTGAAATGTCTACAATATTTCTAAAAATCATTTCCATCTTCTAAATTGAAATAAACAAAAATAGCAAAAACTAAGTACCAAACAGTTTGGATCCAGATCAGATGCCGCGTTACACGGCATCTGATCTGGATCCAAGCTGTTTGCAGATTTCTGATTTCCAGCGGTGTTGCAGTTAGCAGTTCCAGGGTTAAGTGTATTTTTGTAGTGGGGGCATAAAGAGTGCGGTTCCATTTGTCCTATCAAACTCAACAGTCTGTAATCAAATTAGGTAATGGATGAAAATAGAAATAGTTCCATTGTTTTCTGCAGCCACCTAATGAACAAAAAGATATGTCCTGTTTCTAGTTGACACCAAGTATCTGTCCGTCTGCTAAAATTCTGATTTTGGCTCATGGCCTTAATATTTTCAAGAACAGTGCCTGATGACAAGCAGTTTGGATTCTGATCAGGCACCACATTCAGTGGGGGCCTGATCAGCATCTAATCTGTTTGCAAAGGGTATTCAGTGTTAACTCTGTGCATGCTGGGTAATTTTTTTTTCTTCTGCAACAATTGTCGTCTGTTTCTGGTCTAAAATTAGAATTTTTCAAAATTTCTGTAAAATTCAGTGTCAGAATGGCAAACAGTTTGGATCCTGAAGAGACGGCGTGTCACGCGGCATCTCATCTGGATCCAAACTGTTTGCAAGGGTTATGACTGTGGCAGCTATATCCCCCGCTAGCCTGCAAACAGTTTTACACTTTCAACTCTCAGCTGACCTGTATAGAAGTCATTTGCAAAGTTTGGATCCAGACTAGGTCCCACTTAAAGTGAGGCCGGATCTGGATCCAAGCTAAAAAACAAAAGGCGAATTCAATTTCAGAATTTTAGAAGATAACATTTTTAGCAGACTACACAATACATTGCTCAGTGTTAACCCATTATCCCATAAATACGCATTTTAACGCATTTCATTTATTCCTCCACTTAAGAAAATAGTTTTTAATTTTATTCATTTATGAATATGTATTGAAAGAAATCTATTCTATATTCTAGCAAATGATAGCTTAAAGCAGGCAGAAAGTAAAGCAGAATGCACCTTAAGACAGATTCTGATTTACTTACAACCTGCTTTAAGTAGTCACCTATTTTCAGTTTTAGAAACAAGCTATGGAATGGGATAATGGGTTAAAAGAGTTAACGGTCTGACAAAAACAGACAGACACTTTAGAGAATGTTTTTGCTTTTCAATCTATATGGACAAAATAATCTTACTGTATAACCTATAAAGATTTTAAAGCTGAGCAAAGATTTAATAGTCACATAATATATAAAAATTCTCTAGCGCAAAAAGATGATTGTTGAAATTTTGCGCATTCCTGAAGGTATGTAATAGTATGTTTTTAACGATGAGCAGTGAGAGATATGATAGCTTTCAGCTGTCTCCTATCTCATTATCTTTATTATTTACTTTATCATGCATATTATAACCCTTCTCAGTGATCTGTAAACCCTTATAATATGCAGAGGTCTCCAGCATGGGGGAGTATTGCGAAAATTAAAAATTACATGTATGTCTGCACCAAACCCTATAGTGTTAGTATTCATTAGAATCGTTTCGAGACGATTCTAATGAATAGTCACGCCATAGGATGCAGCTCCAAGATGATTTTAATGAGTAGTCACACCATAGGGTTTATTGCAGACATAAAGGGGAAATGTTGAGAAAAGATGAGTTTACTCCCTCTTATCTTGAGCCCAGGCTCCGAGGTTATAAAGCGTGTTAGTTGAGTTTGAGTGTGTTCCCAAGCATTTGATTGGTCATATTTGAGCCTAGGCTCAAATCTGACCAATCAAATGCTTGGGAACGAGTCTAGACTCAAGTCAAAAGCTTTGCAACCTCGGAGCCTGATGTTATAGTGCTGGAACCAAATATAAACATTATCTGAGATAATACTGAGAATATTAGATGACATTTCCAGCAGATGACAGAAATGCTTCATGTCAATACAAGTTTTTGCTATAGACTGCTAGACTGTCACGGAGTTAGATACCATCATATAAAACTGAAGAAGAGAGCCAGCATAATTATTTCAAAGCAAGAATGCTTGTCCCACGATCATAATGATACAGGGTGAAATAATGTTGGTAGATAACAAACAAAAATGTTTTTAGTCTCAGAAAAATATGTGTGCATTGAAAGATGTTGCAATATTGCATGCACGCAACTGTTGACTATCTTCAAGGCTTAACCCATTAACCCATAGCCTATTTATAGCATTGAAGATAGATGGCCTCTTAAAGCAGGTTAAAAGTAAAGCTGAATGTGCCTTAAGGCACATTGTGCTTTACTTTCAACCTGCTTTCAGCTATCATCTGCTAGAATATAGAAAATATTTCATATGATACTTATTTATGACTATATAAATTGGAACTATTTTCATCAGTGGAGGAATAAATCAGATGTGTAAAAAGGCGTATTTATGGTGTAATGGGTTAAGAACTTAAGAGAGAGTAAACTCAAGTTTTCCAACATTCTCTTCGTTAAGTCAATACCAAACCCTATGTTGTGATGCTCATTAGAATCATCTCAAAGATACGATTCAAATGGTAAGTCACACAATAGGGTTTTGTGCAGACATGAAGATTTTAGCTTTTGAAATTTTCCGCAATCTAAGACTCTGTTATCTTTTATTTCTCAGTCTAACCCATTACTCCATATATAAGCCCTTTTATGTCACCAATTACCGCTGCACTAGGAAAAGTAGACCTCAGCTAAGAAGTCCAGAACATGAAATCTGGATGGGAGCTAAAACCAGGCTCCGAGGTTATAAAGTGTTTTAGTTGAGTCTGAGTGTGTTCTCAAACATTTGATTGGTCAGATTTGAATCTGACCAATCAAATGCTTGAGAACGACTTTAGACTCAAGTCAAAAGTATTATAACCTCGGACCCAGGCTGAAAGAAAAGCAGGCTGTTCCTTGAAGGAGTAAAAGGCGTATTTATGGAGTATAATGTTATTATGTTCATGATTATATTGGTTGGAAAGGATAATTTCGTGTCTCCAAAATTAATAAGGGGGAGTAAAGTAGATATCATAAAAAATAAATATTTTTGTTTCCACCAAACCCTTTAATTATATTGTTGTCAATTTGGAAGGACAAGTATCACACAATTTCGTCTTTGACTCGGTATGTCTGGTTCCAAGTGACTACAGACTGGTTCCTCTTGAGCTTTCCCACTTGAAGCAGAGCACAATGCCACAAAATTAAGAGTATGTGTCATTTGTTCAACCGCCTGGGTTAAAGTGGCTCTATACCTCTTACCATGCTAGTAGAGCAGATATATTGCACAGCGATTACCTTTGCAAATAGTTTGGATCCAGATGAGACGCCGCGTAACGCGGCGTCTCATCAGGATCCAAACTGTTTGACACTCTGACCCTGTTTTTAAAAGAAATTTGGAAAATTCTATTTTCAAAACAGTAGCCGAGGACAAAAATTGTTGCAGGCAAAAATAAATACCGAGCATGCAAAGAGTTAAGTGGCTTCAATTGCTATTTTAATATACAACATGCCTTAAACTGATAGAAGACAATTTAGGCAATAACTTGGAGAAGCTTGAGGTTACAGTGGAGAGGGCATTATTCTTTCCCTGTATAGACATGTCAGGGTTTGGCATGACTAATCAGGCTCCAAACTGTTTGCCACTCTGATCACTTACTGTCATTTCTCTACTTTATTTCATTGCATGTTCGTCTAGTTTCGTTTAATGCATTTACTCCCATAAATATGCATTTTGAGGCCTTTAATTTATAGAAAAAAGTTTCAATTTATGCCGTCATGAATAACTATACTGCATAAGAAATATTTTTCTATATTCTATAACAACTTACTTTAAGTGATCACCTGTCTTCAACACTGAAAACAAGCTATTTGGGAAACAGGCTAAGCAGGAAATAATAACATCTTCTTCACTATATAACACAGTCTCAAATAAACTCTTCCATTTTGCCATATTAGTTTCAGAAATTCAGATATATTATATATGGCATTGATCTCCTGTTTCAGTAAAGTTGGAAAGTATTCATGACATTGTGCTTGTTAGGGAAACTGATCCAAGCAGCTGTCAAAAAGATAAATGTTGATCATGTTGAACTCTTGGAACACTGGAAACGTGTACAAATTCTGTATAGTGCTGATGTCGTATAATCAAGTATGCCCATTTTATTTTCAAGACAAATGGATCCAGTCAGGATCCATTGAACATTGGTTCTGATCTAGATCCAAACTATTTGCCACTCGGGATTCTGTATCTGCAAATTTCAGGCAGGACAGATCATTTATCAGAATGTCAGCATATAACAGTTACTGAGTGTTAAAAGAATTGAAGACATCTTTTATAAAACTGAGAAAAAAAACCCCGCTTGAACCCTTACTGAGTACGAAACAAGTAAACACATCATTTGCAAGCAGTGTCTACCCAGATCAGAGGGCTCCTTCAGGAGCCCTCTGATCTGGGTAGACACTGTTTGACTATCTATAAATGTTTCAGCAACTAAGGCTTCAAGATTCAATGTAAACTGATCATTATTTATAAAATGGAAAGAGTCGATGTATAAAGTGAGAAGTATGAGGGTTGTCAATGTGAAAGTGGCCGCTCCTTGTCGACCATCTATTGCATCTTTGCATGCCAAGCTACCATTATAGTCTCTTACATTTCAAATTAGGGCTCAAGGCTGTGAGTAAAGTTCAATTGTTTTAACCAAAGTTGAAATCGTAATGGCATTTCAGGAACAAGCTACAACTTTTAAAAATGTTGATAATTTGTTTTAATTCTGAATGGCAAAACAGTTTGGAATCTTATCAGACATGCCTGATCTGGTTCAAAATGTTTTCAATAACTGTTTTAGCACTAATGCATATGTTGAGTAACAATTACTTCTGTCCTGTATTGAATGGCATGTTGTATATATGCCATGTAACCTAGGTCTGCACATGTTGCAATTCAAAGTTTAACCAGTTTTTGACCTGTCTGTCTGTCTGTCTGTCTGTTTGTCTGTACACAGCTTTAACCTTGGCTAAACTACATGTGGTAGAGACTTCATATTTGGCATGCTGGAAAAGCCTACTATTAACTAAACTCAAGAAGCTTGAACCCAGAATAAGTCATGTCATGTCTGACAAAGGTCAAGGTTATTTAGAGGTCAAATATTCTGAATTTTACATTGGCCACAACTTTGGAACTACATGGGAAAGAGACTTCATATTGGGCATGGTTTTACTCAACAGAAGACGCTCTCGTTCTCAGTACCCGGCTGTACTTTTTCCAAGGTTCAGTGTAAAATTTCCATGGAATATGAATAATTTACGTGGAATTTACATGGAATTCTAAAAGTTCCATGGTTATTCGTAACAATTTCCAAGGTTTTTGTTTAGTCACCAAAATTTCCATGGTTTATGCGTGCTTATGAACAAAAAAACCACGTAAATATCAAGAAAAAACCTTGGAAACTCTTAAAACCTTGGCAAAAGCTCGGAAAAATTGGACTTTGGCAAAAATAAACACGGAACAATCTCGGAAATAAGAACTTAACCATTTTTTAGCACGGAAAATCCTTGTAAAATAATAACTTAAACAATTTGCACCTCGTAAAAATTGTACTTAGACATTTTCCAGCACGGAAAAACCTTGGAAGTACAACTTAGTGAATTATAAATATAAGTAATATTTGCTACAATTGTAAGTTTCACAAAACAGTGAATATTATACACACCCAGGACACCAGCTCACAACAATCAGAGGTCAGAGATTTAAGATGTCTGTTTATCTATACTTTAAAATGTGAATGTGGCAAAAATTAAAGACTCCAAACCAGTTCAGACTCCTGACAAAAGATTCATGGTAAGTTACATAACTTACATAAATACAATTTTATCATGATCATAATATATTTTGGCTATTTACATGATACAAACAAAAGCATGTGGTACCCCACCCACTAGTAGTTAACTATTCCTCGTATATATATACTTTTCCATGGTATTTTGTCGAAACCACGTAAAATGTTTCTAATATTTCCATGGTTTTTCCCTAAATATTTTACAAGGATTCCTCGTAAACTTTTCCGAGGATTTTTTGTTTCCGTGGTTTTTTGGAGAAAACCTTGGAAATTAAATATTTTACAAGGATTCCTCGTAAACTTTTCCGAGGTATTTTGTCAAACCATGTAAAAACCAAGGTCTTGTATTTTCTAAGGTTTTCTCGTCTTTTTTCCAAGGTTTTTGTAATATGACCGTCCGAATACTCCGTGGTTTTTTCCATGGTTTTTTTTCATAAAACCTAGGAAAAAGTACAGCCGGGTACAACCTGTGTCATGGTTGATAAAGGTCAAGGTCACTTAAAGGTGATTTCAAGTTAAACAGGCTTCACTTGACTGCAGTGGCTGTAACTTTGTAGCTTAATTAACATGTGATAGAGACTTCATGTAATTTGGCACAAGTTCTTGAGCTCAGTACAATATGGGTCTGCAAATTGTTTGTCATTTTGCACTATTTATTGCAGAAACTAACCCCAATTAGCCATAAATGGACTGGACTTCATTGAAAACTGGAATTGTCTACTTGAGGTTTCATGGAAAAAAAGTTAACCCTTTCCCCCATAAAAGCGATTTTTAGCGTATTTAATTTATTCCTCCGCTGAAGAAAATAGTTCCAGTTTATACCCTCATAAAAAATTACCATAACAAATATGTTTATATAACCTGGGACACCCGCAGCAGTTGAAAAATAAACTCAGGGTCAAGTCAAGTCAAGAACCTAGCAGATTGTAGTTTAAAGCAGGCTGAAAGTAAAGCAGAATGTGCCAAGGCACATTCTGCTTTACTTTCAACCTGCTGTAAGTGAGTACCTGTATTTAATGTTATAAACTGGTTATTTGGTAAAGGGTTAAGACAGTTTGGAAGAAAGGCCAAAGTTGTGATGCTTCGTCTTCAATATTTTAACAAGACAGTCTTTGTTTTCTCCTGGCAAGCCGGTACAGATTTCTGTTTGACACTTTTATGGTCCAGTGCACATTTTGTACAGTTAATCAATTAAACCATGTTAAACAAGTGAATTGTTCTCAGAAACTATTGACAGTTTGGGAAGCTCTTCAGATCTCCAACATGTACTTTATCTCAGATCAATTGTACAATCAAACTTGTATTATTACTCACTTGCTCCACAGAAACAGCTTTTTACTACGCCTTTAATTTAGTCTTCCACTGAAGAAAAATAGTTCTAATTTATACAGTCATGAATATGATAATTATTATGCACTGTAATGCATGTTTTCAGTATTTTAGTTGATTCTACACTAGCTTATAACAGGCTGAAAGTAAAGCAGATTATGGCTTAAGCCTAGGCACATTCCTCTTAGGCCATTCAATATAAAATTCGACCTAGACAAAATTGTAAAAGAATTTCTGATTGTTGTCGGCGAAACTAGATATGTATATTATCTCACTGCAAAAAGTTGGAAGTTGGAGTAGGTGGGGAAAGTTAAATAAAATCGATTTTAAACCGCTCTACTTTACGCAAATTCCGATGGCCTGTACAGTACACCGTAGAAGTATTTCCTGACGTAAAAGAGCTAATGACGTCATCAATATGACATCATTATGTCTATGAAAATGGCGATCGAAAGGTTTCAAATTTACTTCCGGGTGTAAATTATTTTGAAAAAAGCTGATAAAGCGATACTGGTAAGTCAAAATTAATACATTTGTATCACAATTGCAACACTGAAGACGGACGATTTCGTCTGTGTATTTATTATTACACGTAATTTAATAAAATGGCGAGTTTCACCGCACATTTGTTGATTTTCAATATTGCAGGTTTTGCTTCATTTTTTATGTAATAACTGGCTTTTTGCGTAATAGTATGAAAGATATGAACATCGGTATAAGAATTATTAAGAAAAGAGCGATAAAAGCGAAATTATGATGAAACTAAAACGGCGTCTTGTTCGATTTTTAAAACTACGGAAGCACATTTCTGTTATAATTCACTGGATTTCGCGATATATATTGTTTTCAACAAAATTGACTTGCACGAATTTCAAGTCATTTATACTTATGTCTTATTATTTATTGTTTTCAGATTTAGCAGAAACTGATAGCCCAACACGAAGTCAGCACGTGAAAATTAAACTCTAGACACACAGAAAACACCATTATGTAGAAGGTAAATGCATTATGCTTATCTCACATAATTCTGATTTATAGCAAGAAGCTTTGCGCATGAAGTTCGGTATTCCCGGTTTTGATGCTATTATTTTTTTGAAGTTGAAACCAAGCGTTGATGACTTTTGAACGTTTCATTTCCGTTTGAAGCGTGCATAATCCACAGCACTCACTTTCACTTATGTTTTCCTTTAAAGGATAAAGCTTAAACAGTTTAATGTATGCTCTTAAACGCTTAAATGACTTTTTTTTGCCAACAAACACTTCTCAATCGAGCCGATGAAAATAAGCGGACCAAGGCGAGAACAAATCAATACACGTTATCAATATAGATGATGACGTTTTGAATGACAAAAGTTAAACATATGCATATATTTAGTCATTCGATTGAGCAAGAAGATGTAGTCCCGATTTTAAGCTAGTTTTAAATTAACTTTAATTTAATAAAATAAAGTAAGATAAGAACATTATATAAAGATAAGGTTTATAATAAAAGGAATATTATCAGTTTGTGATCCGGATCTTGTATCAGTCCTCACTGGTTTGTGTATTCCAGGTCTGGAATACACAACCAACTAAAACTGATACAAGACCCCAGATCACACACTGTGGTGATATTTCGTTTATATCAAATCTAATGTATTTATGTTTTAACGGATTTTCTTGGTTTGTTAGGTTAAAATACAGTTTTATCTATACATGTACAATTGCGCAACAGTACAAACAAAACGTTCTGTACAATATTTTCTAGTCATTGACTGCTTCTTTATAAACTATGCAAATTATCCGACCATCTGCTTAATCTATGCTTTGAGATATAACATGCATTTAACAGTTACGGTTAATTTGTATATGAAAAAAATACACAAAATATCAACCCATCTAACATATATAACAGTTACGTTTAATTTGTATACATGTATGTTATACGATTGCATAAATTACAATAGTATGTTTGATACAGTTTTTTTACTGTCTCTGAAAGCTTAATACTTACAAATGTATTTATTTTGTTTTAAAAGGCACCTTTGATAAGGGTTCAGTTTAAATATATCCAAGGTCTTTGAGTTGCATCGTACTTGTGGATAAAATGTGTAAATCATATAGACTTATTGCATTTATGTTCTTGTTTCAGATGGACAACACGTGCATTGTGTTTGAGCAGCTTCTGAAATTGGGAACCAACCAGTTGTAAACAGGGAGATAAGGGAACTAAGAGCCTTAACAGAGGATTCCGACATAGAAACAGAACGTGACCAGTGAATTCATTCAAGCTGTAAACGTGACTTTATTCGCACACAAAATACTGACACAAATAGTGACAATAATATAAGATGTCTTCTTGTGTTTGCGCTACACGTGTAATGTGTCATGGACATGGAATAAATACACACGCAGAAGAAACAACCTATATAACCTATGCATTTCCCCAAAACCTTTGTCGTCCGTTGGTAATCCGATACCTGTAAACGCGACATAGCTCAATCGATTGATAATTCGGTACGCCGAAGACATCCATGTGTTATTATTACCTACTGTTAGCTAAATTTACATAAAATCCTCATTTTTCGCATAATAATGGTCTTAAAACGGCTTTAAAGCAACGAGAGTCTATTCTTTTAACTAGAAAGATTTTATGGCAAGTAAGAGGTGTTGCCAAATGTATTGGACGATAAACGAGATTTATGACGAAATGCGATGTTCAAAACAATATGGAAAAAATCTTATACCTATATGGTATTGTGGGTTTATAGGAGGGCATTTTCTGTGATGTATTCCTTCTAAATCTAACACAGATACTTAATGAGATCGTGGTCTTTTGTACTAAGCCATATTTAAAAACGATTAGCCAAGTAATATCCAGTTGAGTGGAGCCGTGAAAATGGTGATTTCTCGAAAAATACTGTCATTTTTAGGGACAAAGACATAGAAATGCAGATTCGTTTTCGTTTCACTCAAAATTTGTTCTATTGTTATACCATGTTGTTGGTCTTTCGCTTCATACGTTTTTCTTAAATATATTTTGGGAATATACTCTCACAATCATGAATTTAAAATGACCCATTTACAGACAATGGTTCTTTGTGTGTTTTACACACTTAATTCCCAACAGCCCTAATAAGGTCACCATAACTACTTGTTTACTGCAAGAACAAACTCTGGTATTTCTATAACCGAAAGATAAGTGCCTTGGTTTTCTATCAAGGTCATTGCCATTATTTACAGAATCGGAAGAAAAGTTAGAAATGTATTGAAGTTTTTGTAACGGAAGGCATGGTTTTTTTTGCGCGTGAGCAGTTTATCAATCGCGACCGGTTCGCTGAATGGTAGTCTGGAAGACAAGATAAATCGCAGGCATGCTGGTTTCTTCTCCGTGTTTATTTACTCTGTGTTGTGGTGTAGTTTGTTCAGATTTGATTGATTGAGTTGGGTTTTACGGCACCGCGACACATGAAATGGTCATATGGCGCCGAGTAGTTTGCTCAGATGAATGGGTCTTCGAACCCATACATAATGAAGTTGAGGCTGTCGAGAACAACATCAGCAATGACATTTAATGTTTTAAGTTACAATGTTTATCATAGCTAAACAAGCACGCTAGTCCAAAAATCACTTATTATCATTGGAATGCGATACCGACAACATTTATTACTTAGCCTGCATACACGTAGACAACTATCACTAAAGGTGGTATATAGCCCCATCCAAACTTCTTTGTCACAAACCCTACACAATGTCATAAATACCAAGTAAAAGCTTGGCATTTCTTAGTATGTGAGCAACCTTAGCCAAAAAACCTAACCATGGTCACCTATCTTCAAAACAAAGAATTAGGCTATGGGTTAAAGGGTTAAACACAAAAACTTAATCAAATTGAATGGTGCTGGACATTTGACCATTTTCTTTAGAACTGTATACTCTTAAACTCATTTAGTCCCGGAAGCATATGTGCACGTGTACTTGTCATGGGTAAGCATCTTGTTTGCAATTCTCTTGTAAACGTATATTTTTGAAAAATCAATTCAGTGTATTCTCCAAGTTTACATTATAAAGATTATATTTGTGTACCAAGAAAAATGTCCACACTAAGGAACACAATTTAAAAGGGAAATAATTCTGTCAAACATTTTACATGAGTTATGATACTTTTAAAAACAAGTCTTCAAACATCACGCTGATAATGTGTACCAAGCCTGAAGACATTATCATTAAATAATTTTCTAAAATATGGCATGTTCCAAGCAAAATGTCCCAATTAGGGGACACAATTTCAAATTAAAAAGGGGTATAATTCTGGGAAATTGTGTGCAAGAGTTTTGAAACTTGTAACAGAGTGTAACCTTATAACACAGATAATGTGTACGAAGTTTGAAGATTGTATCATATATAGTTTTTTAAGAAAAGGGCAAATGACCCGGAAAAACGTGACAGACGGACGAACGATGTGGATTCCTATATAGCCCCAACAGGTGGTGGCGGTATACAAGGAAGATTAATATGCAATTCAATATATATAACGTGAATAGTTTTCAATTAAGATGATTTGCATATCTGTGTCTAAATTTCAGCTATATGTATCTATTCTAAATATTACCAATTTATGTGTTTCGGTGCCGTAAAACCCAACTCAGCCGTTCAATCAACCACTATGTCTAGGGTCAAATTACCCCACCCACCATAATTGAAATGTAATTGCTTAAAAAGATGTTAACCATAACCAAGTATCCATGTTAAATGAAATTGACTTGTTATTCAGGAAAAAATATTTTATACAAAAAACACATAAAATAAGTATGTTTCATAAAAGTGTCTAATCCACTATTTCTGGGGTTAAATTACCCCACCCACTAAATAGACTTTAAAGCTTCAACTGTAATTGTTTATAAATATGTTAATAATAAATATGATGAAGTATTAATGTATTTAAATGAAATTTGACATGCAATTCACGAACAAAAATATTTATATACTTAAAACACAAATAAAATATGAATATGTCATAAAAGTTTGTCTTTTTGTCCATTCTGTTCCACGAAAAAGGAGCATTTTCTTCTGAAAAACATGTTAATTCATATAAAAATGGTATAATATGCATTGACATTTAGTACTGATGAAGTACAAATACCACACAGTACCTCAGATGATTGAAAATGATGATACTTTCGGTAATAACTGATCCATATGTGTTTATTTACATAATTAGCGGCCATTTTGTCGGCCATCTTGAATTTCGAACTTCCCCCCAATATTTGGAAATGCAAATTTTAGTATGTTGTAGTACAGGTATATGGGGATCATATTATGATAGAATAAAATCTTTTGCAATTTTGTCTAGGTCAAGCCCTATTTTGGGCTAGATTGAATGGCCTATCTTTACTTTCAACCTTCTTTGGGGTAAAAGGTGAAATTATTTCTCTTATTTGACTCAGACTACCTTTATTATGCCTCATAGACATATCATTTCTTGTGTCCTCAATGTCCTCATAAAATGATAAAGAACCATAGAGAACTTTTCTTAACATGTGGCTGCTTAAAGCATGCTGGATGGGAGCTTTCTGCTTTAATTTCACTCTACATTAAGCAGCCACCTGGCTTGAAAACTAAAAAATAAGCTTGTAATCAGTGTAAAACATCTATATCCATATGATTTATTAAAAGATAGTTTACTGTACATCCTCTGAGTGACTAAGACATTCCAGTCAGAAAAAGAGTTGGAAAGTTTGAAGGTAGATAGCTGCTTATTGAAGAATTCCGTTATTGCAGAAAGCTTCTTTTGGAGCTTTCTGCATTACTTTCAACTTTCATTTAGCTGTCACTTGTCTTTACAACCAATACTTAAGCTTATATTGAGTGTTGTAGAAGAGAGACATCATTGTTGTGGTTCCATTTGGCTAAGGAAGGATATAGTCCTAGGGCATGAATAAATCTAATATTTTCTCCCTTATTTTAGCATCAAATCCTATGGTGTTATTTCGGGACGATTCTAATGAATAGTGACACCATAGGGTTCAAAGCAGAAATAAAGATTTTAGTTCTGGAGGTCTGGTTGTAGAAGAGAGGTTTTACTGTTGTGGTTCCATTGGGCTAAGGAAGGATAGTCCTAGGGCATGAATAATTGGGGAAACTATTCCATGACACAGATTACCTCACTGATTAGAATGCCTGGGTGACTCCTATAGTTTTATTGTGGCTTTCTGGGATGATAAAGTAATTTATACCAGTAGTTTAGTGTTGATATGATCTAGCAGATTAATATATGGGAGGTGGGGGAAGCATTTTCATGGGGCGAGCATGAACACTCACACATAGGTATATGATAACTCTTTAATTAACCATGTCCCCTTTAGAAGGGACTTTTAGCTATAAAATTTATTCCTCCATTGAAAAAAATAGTTCCAGTTTATACCCTCATGAACAATTACCATAACAAATATTTTATATAGCCTAGTAGAGGGTAGTTTAAAGCAGGCTGAAAGTAAAGCAGAATGTGCCTTAACCCTTTGAACCCTAGTCCTGCATATAGGCGTCATTTTCAAACAGTGTACATGTGAAAAGTACACTTGTCCTGTGCAAACAGTGATGACCCAGATCAGAGGGCTCCGAAAGGAGCCCTCTGATCAGGGTCTTCACTGTTTGTCATAATGCCAAACATTGACAAAAACAACCCTTAAAAGTCAGAAATGGACTTGACTAAAATCGAAACTGGAATTGTCCATTTAACCTTTCAGGGAGGAAAGAGTTAAGGCACATTCTGCTTTACTTTCAACCTACTTTAAGGGATCACCAGTATTTAATGTTATAAACGGGTTATTGGGTAAAGGGTTTATATAAGCACCAACTGTGTCCTTGAGGATGTTCTTGCCCATTCTCCCCATTGACTAGGCTGTACTCACTGGATCCCTTGTCTTGTCCTTCTGTCCATGCACTCTATTGGACATTTACTGATGATGTTATCTACAGGTGGCAGCTTAAAGCATTGAACATTAAATTACAGCAGAAATGTGTTTGTGATGAGATACTGGTTTAGAAAAAGCTCAGTTATATACCAACCAGAGCTCCAGATAAGGGGGGGGGGGGGGATTTCAAAAACTAAAAATGTTTATTTCTTCTTTAAACCCTATGTTGTCACTACTCATTAGAATCGTCTCTTCGAGACGATTCTAATCAGTAGTAACACCATAGGATTTGGTCCTGAAATAAGTTGAGAAATCGTTGGATTTGTTTAGTTTACTCCCTCTTATCAGTGGAGCCCTAGTGTACCAACCCTTTCTCCATGTGTTTTGTGAGGCCTTTTATTTACTCTTCCACATTACCACCACAAAAATGTATGTTCACTGATGTTGTTGCCTAAATAGTACTGACAAGTTCCTAAGTTGGTCTGAGTTATGCCTCCTGACAGTTGTATGATGTGCTTGCAGCACTCTTGTTTATCCCTTTACCTTATAGAAGCGCCTTTTTGCGCATTCCGTTTAATCCTCAGTGAAAGAAAATAATTCCAAGCTGTACAGTCATGAAGGGATGTTTTCTTAATTTTAGCAGGTAGTAACTTAAAGCAGACTGAAAGTAAAGCATAGGGCGCATTCTGCTTTACTTTCAACCTGCTTTAAGTAGTCATCTATTTCCAAAACTAGGAACATGCTATGGGGTAAAGGGTTATCAGTGGAATTGTCCATCTAAAAAAATGAGCATACCAGGGTTCCAAATAAGTGGAGTATATTTTAAAACTAAAATATTTATATCTCCTCTAAACCCTATGGTGTGACTACTCATTAGAATAGTCTCGACGGTTTTTAAGGGTTTTAAATTCAGCTGAAATGAAGTTGAAAATTTTGGATTTGTTCAATTTATCCACCCTTATCTGGGGCCCTGGCGTAAAGAAGGTTAATGTGACAAAGGGCAAGAGCAATTTGCTGCCTCTATCAAGCTGGTGTGACATGCATTTTAAAACCTCTTGTAATTTCATCCTGTCAGAAAATGCACAGAATGCAGAATGAGGCATAAGGAGGTCTTTGATAATTAATTGATTTCAAAAGCCTTTAGAATTCATCAACTCAACAGCTTTACAGAGAATTGTGCACTTTGCCAAAGCCGCAATAAGGCAGAGCAATTTCCACAAGAACATTTGTTTTACTTCAACCCTTTACAGGGCTGCCATTTCTCCGGATTTTTTCCCAGTACATGGTAGCTTAAAGCAGGCTTAAAGTAAAGCAGAATGCGCCCTAAGGCGCATTCTGCTTTACTTACAGCCTGCTTTAAGTGATCGCATGTCGACAAAACAAGAAAAAGGCTATGGGGTAAAGGTACGATTCGTAAAATCGCACTTGAAAAATGCAAGTTTGGAAATCTTAGGATTTTTCATGTCAACTTATGGCAGCCCTGCCTTTACCCTATAGCCTATTCCTATAGTCTTGAAGACTGGTGGAAGTAAAGCAGAATGCACCATAAGAATTATACTGCTTTTTTTTCAACTTGCTTTAATTATTTACCCCTTAAATATGCCTTTAATTTATTCCTCCACCGAAGAAAATAATTACACTTTAATACTGTCTTGAATATGCACCATAAGAAATACCTTCTTGGAGACACTAGTAGCTTAACCCTTTGAACCCTATTACCTCATATAGGCGTCCTTTTTAAACAGTGTACATGTGAATA
Source organism: Gari tellinella (assembly GCA_922989275.2). Lineage (NCBI taxonomy): Eukaryota > Metazoa > Mollusca > Bivalvia > Cardiida > Psammobiidae > Gari > Gari tellinella. Next base: position 22,162,858 of record OV277858.1, read on the forward strand.
GTACACTTGTCCTATGCAAACAGTGATGACCCTGATCAGAGGGCTCCGAAAGGAGCCCTCTGATCAGGGTCTTCACTATTTGTCATAATGCTAAACATTCACAAAAACACCCCTTAAAAGTCATAAATGGACTAGACATAAATGGAAACTGGAACTGTCCATTTAAAGTTTCAGGGAGGAAAGAGTTAAAACGGGCTAGAAGTAATGCAATATGTGCTATGGGGTAAAGGGTTAGTTTAAACATATTTATTTCAGAAAATGTACAGATACATAAAATATACAACATATCTATTATAGGATTAGAATGAAAGCTAAAGCTTATTTAGTTCTTCTCCTTTTTAGGTAAAGGTCCTTTTTTGGGTAAAGGGTTGAGGAGCAGCCCTTTGTCTTAAAGGCTGAAAAGATAGTTATGAGGGAAAGGAAAAGAATAGAAGTAATTCATGAAGATGTTTTTGAGAATGCCATGTAGATTTATTTCGCAGCAAATGCATAAGCTACTAACCTCTTCAGTGATCCAGATAAGAGAGTAAAAACCAACTAATACCTACCATTTTCTCATTGCTTTCCCCAAACCCTATACTGTGACTACTCATTAGTATCTTCGCAAAGTTATGATTCTAATGAGTAGTCACATCATATGGTTTGGTGAAAACATCAGGATTTTAAAGTGTGATTTAATTACAGTAAAACCCCTTTATTACGACCACTAAATTATGTTAATTATTAGAGTGTTTTCGATAGGTGACCGCTTAAAGCAAGGTAACAGTGAAACAGAAAGCTCCTTTAGGAGCTTTCTGTTTCACTGTCATCTTGCTTTAAGCTGCCACCTCTCTATTATGCAATCAATAAGCCTTCGTTTTAGTGGTAGTAATAGCGAGGTGTTACTGTACTCTCCTTATTGCAGCTTGGGGCAGGGGAATTTGATTTTACAGTAAATGTGTATTCCTAAATCGAGATTGTTTTTGTATCGTTTCAGATGGCCCTTGAAACACAACATAAAGGAATATTGTACGATACTATCCCTATTGATGAGGGATCAAGGATATTTTCAGACATGTTTGTTGACAAGACCCAGATCTACCTGTACGTCATGACAGACTTCAAGGTAAGAATAGAGTTCTCTCCCTTCTCTGTATAACCTCCCTTGGCATTGCCTTACTACTGAATTCTAGGTAGGTGGGGGAAATATTCCAACATATTGTTTCCACTATCTTTGAGACGACAGAAATAAGTTATCATACCAGCTACTAGGATTTCAAATTTGAAGAAACCCCCCATTATCTGGATCGAGCCCTTCTGATTCCTATAATGGAGGAAAAGTTTTATCCTGTTCTGTAATGTTCACTGTAAAGTCGGCAGTACATGTATTTTGAAACATTGGGGTTCTGTCATCTGTATTACCTAGAGTTGAGACCTTGAAAGATTTATTGGTCCTGTTAGATTGAATCTTTACACACTAAATCCTGGCTTTATACAGTCAAACCTATGTTGAACAGCCACTCAAAGGAGAACTCAAAGGTTTAAGTAGATGGCTGCTTAATACAGAAGAAAAGTAAAGCAGAAAGCTCCTATAGGAGCTTTCTGCTTTACTTTTCTTCTGCATTGCTAGTCATCTGTCTTTAGTGATCTCAATTCTCTTTTGAAGAATTTCCTCATAGCATGAAATTGACTGTTGTACTTTGAACAATCATCATCGTGATTTGGTTTTCTTGTGTCGTTCATTGACAGAAATGGAAGCCATGTTTTATCCTCAATGGACAATGAATGAAAAGATAAGATACAGTACAGTAAAGCTTATATTAAGCGATTATTCATTAATATTGCATTTATAAAAAAGATATCTTGCAAGACATGTGCCATCTTAATGCTGAACATTAGTAAAACAGAAATTTCCTGTAGGAGCTTTCTGCTTTACCTTTGTTCTGCTGCTTTTGGGTCATATTCATAGTTATTGATCAATGCAGATTTGGCCTATTTGCATATTTGTACAGAAAAAAACGTATGTATAACTGTAACTTCAGAAAATATGATATTTCAGTCTGTTATATAGAGGTGACAGCTTAATGTAGGATAAAAGTAATGCAGAAAGCTCCTTCAGGAACTTCCTGCATTACCTCTTGCTTTAACTCTTTCCTCCCTGAAACTTTAAATGGACAATTCCAGTTTCCATCTAAGTCTAGTCCATTTCTGACTTTAAAGGGTTGTTTTTGTCAATGTTTGGCATTGTGACAAACAGTGAAGACCCTGATCAGAGGGCTCCTTTCGGAGCCCTCTGATCTGGGTCTTCACTGTTTGTATAGGACATGTGTACTATTCACATGTACACTGTTTGAAAAGCACGCCTATATGCGGGACTAGGGTTCAAAGAGTTAAGCAAAACTTTCTATAAGCAGGAAAGGCAATGTTTTCTTTATCCGTCTCTCTATCAAGTGGTTTTTGCACCCAGGTTTTACTGTATATGTAAAGCAACAAAGCATGTGGACAAAAACAGGGAATATTGAATTAGTGAAGAGGCATCAAATAAGACCAACAAAGCCCGTAATTTAATCAGATAAAACTGATTTACTGTATGTAAGAGATAGGCTACAAATTGGGTAACACTGTGTGCCAGCAATAGGCGAAGAAAGTTACAGAGAAACCTGAATTCAGTGATAACTTGGTCATATCTACGCTATTACACACAACATATATAGCCTTAAAGTTAATTGTCCACTTAAAGCAAGCTGAAATTAAAGCAGAATGCCCCTGAAGGCGCATTCTGCTTTACTTTCAGCCTGCTTTAAGCTACAATCTGCTAGGATAAAGAAACTTTATTTGTTCCTTTATGAAGGTTTAACCACTAGCATATTAACCCATCCATAGCCTGTTTCAAGTTTTGAAAACAGTTGACCACTTTAAGCAGGCTGAAAGAAAAGCAGAATTCTGCTTTCCTTTCAGCCTGCTTTAAGCTACCATCTATTTGCATATAGAATATAATTATGGTGCATATCTGTGACTATAAATTGGAACCATCGTTTTCAGTGGAGGAATAAATAATCAGCGTAAAAAGGCGTATTTATGGGGTAATGGGTTAAGAGATATAATCTTTCTTTTTCTCAAAGAATCTAAAACATAACATCACAGTTTCTACTGTTTCACAATAAAAATTTGATTTTTAGCTCACCTGTACATGGTACAAGACAAGCTTATGCTATTATATCCCGACGTAGTCGCCGTTAACAGGGTAAACAATTTTAAGAAAATGCCCATAACTTCTGTATCCTTTGAGATATTGCTTTCATATTTGATTTGCATGGGTCTATGAACAACTTTGGACCTACTTTTAGGTTTCAAATCTGCAGTCAGGTTTTAAAAAATGCTTTTAACTTCTGCCCTTTAGGGATGGCTTCCATATTTGGTATGCATATGTGTATAATGGACAAGATCTTTCCATGCACAACAAAAGTTGGACCCATTTGACCTCAACCTTAATAAAAATGGACCGGGTTTAGGTTAAGAAATCTATGTTTAGGATTTGAAAAAATTGCTTATAACAATCTATCCCTTGATGTATCCTGCTTTCATATTTAATATGTGTGTGAATATGAACAAGACCTTTCACAAAAAGTTCAACCCCTGTGACCTTGACCTTTTGGTTTGAAAAGTTCTGCCAGTGAGCTTTGTTGTTTCTCTGACAACTCTTGTTCAAACTATATAATTCCATTTCGAAATTATGATGTTTAAAACTAAATAAAAGTCAGAAGTATTGTAAAATTCCCAGGATATGAAACAAAACATTTTGTAGTTTTATGACTTCTCCGTTTGATTTATTTTCCAAAAATAATGAGAATTTGTTCTGCTCTTGAATTAGAATTGTTGAAATCCAGGATAAGTGGTTTAGTGGGAGTGGTTTGGAAAAAGAAATTGTGTGTCGTTAATCCTTTCTATGCTGGTAACAAGTTCCTTCTTATTTTGCAAACAGTGTAGACCCTGATCAGAGGGCTCCTTAAGGAGCCCTCTGATCAGGGTCTGCACTGTTTGTTTGACTTTTATTTTTTCTGAAGTGTTCTGAAAACAGCAAAGAAAGAGTTAACTGCATTTGGTTGATAGAAATGATAACGATTCAAGAAAAGTTATTACTGTATTTCGAATGTCTCGACAGAATTTTGTTTAGCTATTTCCACACGGGTTTTATGATTTTTCTAAGCATTAAGTCTATTGCCTTTGAAAATGTTCTTAAGAGAGATGTGATTTTCAGGGGAAAATTTGAAAAACCTTTTTTTTTCTCGTCTTACTTTCATTCCCAGGGCAGAAATTCACCATAGGATTGGTGAAAATAGTCTTAACTATTTGTTTGAGTCCCAGCTTGTTCAGCAGTTGTAGAACATGGGAACCTAACCCATTACCCCATAACCTGTTTCTAGTATTGACAGGTAACCACTAAAGCAGGTTGAACCTGTTTTAACCCATTACTCCATAGCCTGTTTCGGGTTTTGAAAATAGGTGTCAACTTAAAGCAGGTTGAAAGTATAAAGCAGAATGTGCCTTAAAGCACATTCTGCTTTACTTTCAGCCTGCTTTAAGCTAGGTCTATTTAACATCTTCTGAAATATAAAACATATTTTTTATCGTACATATTTATGACTATAAAAAGGAAATATTTTCGTCAGATGAGGTGTAAATTAATGGTGGAAAAAAAAAAAAAGCTGAAAACTTTTAGGATAAAGAAAATATGTCTCATGGTACATGAATAGATTCATGACTGTGTAAAGTAGAACTATTTTCTTCAGAGGAGGAATACATTAACTGTGTAAAAAGGCATATTTATGGGGTAATGGATTAGCACAAGTTTGATTGTACTCAATTTCGTTGTAACCATGTCTCCATTGAAGGATAACTCTACACCAGAAAACCTTACTGATATTGTGGCCTTAATTTCCTGAACAGTAATAAGCCAGAAATAACATAGGGGCCATCAATAGCCATGACAACTGTCAGTGACAGTTTTATGTTCATTTCAACCCTTTCATCGGGGCAACTAACACACTGCTTAACCTATTACCCCATAACCTGTTTCTAGCATTGAAAATAGGTGACCACTTAAAGCAGGTTGAAAGTAAAGCAGAATGCACCTTAGGGCGCATTCTGCTCTACCTTCAGCCTGCTTTAAGCTAACATCTGCTAGAATATAGAAAGTATTTGTACTGATATATCTGTACAAATTTGAACTATTTTCTTCAATGCAGGAATATATTAAAGGCATAAAAGGTGTATTTATGGGGTGATGGGTTAACTCTTTACATGCTGGGAATTTTTTCGTCTGTACAGATTGTCATCTGTAACTGTTCTAAAAAAAGAGTTTTCTAAATTTCTTCTTAAAGTTAGCGTCAGGGTGTCAAACAGTTTGGATCCTGGTGTGAGGCTGCTTTACGTTTTGAAGACAGTTGTCAGGCCACTTAAAACAGGTTGAAAGTCGAGCAGAATATAAGATCCTTTAGGGGCATTCTGTAAAGTGCATTCTGCTTGACTTTCAGCCTGCTTTAATCCCATCTGCTAGGATATATGAAGTCTTTCTTACGCTGCATAGTTAAGGATTTTATAAACAGGAGCTATTCTTCAGTGGAGTAATAAATTACAAGCGTAAAAATCAACATATCTATGGGGTAATGGGTTATAATTAGGCCTTGTATTCTGGATTTAGGTTAGTAGAAACTATAAATACATGTATATAATTATGTGGGTTAAATAATGCAATGAACACAAACTTCATTATGGTTTTTGCTTAGTGCTTAAGGAGTTATATAAATTAGATTTGCTGGATTTTACAATAAATCTATTATGTATTTAACCAGTGATAAAAACAAATGGAAACTCTTTAAATCAGAAATTATTGTTGGAGAAACCACAGCTGTAATAGAGGAGAAAACTTTAACCCATTATCCCACAAATACACTTTTTTACGCCTATAAATTGTTCCTCCACTGAAAAAGGTAGTTCCCTTTTATTAGCTCACCTGAGCCAAAGGCTCAAGGTGAGCTATTGGGATGGCCCTATGTCCGTCGTCGTGCGTCTTCCGTCGTGCGTATGTGCGTCGTCGTTAACAATTGCTTCAAATGACATCTCCTCCTATACCCCTTGACAGAATTCAACCAAACTTTACAGAAATGTTCCTTGGGTCAAGCTCTTTCAAATTTGTTCAAAGAATTAAAAACAATGCAGAACTCTGGTTGCCATGGCAACCAAAGTGAAAAAATAAGGAAATCTTAAAAAATCTTCTTGTCAAAAACTGCAAGGGCCAGAGCTTAGATATTTGGCACATAGCATCATCTACAGGTCCTCTATCAATTTTGTTCAAATTATGCCCCCGGGGTCAAAATTGGCCCCGCCCCGGGGGTCACAGTTTTACATAGAGTTATATAGTGAAATTTTCAAACGTCTTCTTCTCTGAAACCAATGTGGTCAGAGCTTTGATATTTGGCATGGAGACACTTCTAGATGTCCTTTACCAAAATTGTTCAAATGGTTGTGGTCAGTTGCATAACTAGGTCACAGGAGCTAAAAATAGATTTTTTCAATGAAAACTTAAAAAATCTTCTTGTCTGAAACTACAAGGGCCAAAGCTTAGATATTTGGCACATAGAATCGCCTACAGGTTCTCTATCAAGTTTGCTCAAATTATGCCCCTGGGGTCAAAATTGGCCCCGCCCCGGGGGTCACGGTTTTACATAGAGTTATATAGTGAAATTTTCATACGTCTTCTTCTCTGAAACTAATATGGCCAGAGCTTTGATATTTGGCATAGTGACACTTCTAGATGTCCTATACCGAAATTGTTCAAATTGTTTCTGGTCCGTTGCATAACTAGGTCACAGGAGCTAAAAATAGATTTTTTCAGTGAAAAACTTAAAAAATCTTCTTGTCTAAAACTACAAGGGCCAGAGCTTAGATATATGGCTAATATCATCGCCTACAGGTCCTCTATTAAGTTCGTTCAAATTATGCCCCTAGGGTCAAAATTGGCCCCGCCGGGGGGTCACTGTTTTACATAGAGTTATATAGTGAAATTTTCAAACATCTTCTTCTCTGAAACTAATATGGCCAGAGCTTTTATATTCTGTATGGTGACACTTTTAAATATACTTTACATATTTTGTTCAAATTGTTCCGGTCTGTTGCATATCTAGGTAAGTCCTGGACATAAATCAATATCTCCATTTTTCCAATTATTCTCAGGTGAGCGAATATGCCCCATGGGGCTCTTGTATAAGTCATGAATATGTATCATAAGAAATATTTTCTATGTTCTAGCAAATAATAGCTTTAAGCAGGCTGAAAGTAAAGCAGAATGCGCTTTACTTTCAACCTGCTTTAAGTGGTCACCTATTTTCAAAATTAGAAACATGTAGGCTATAGGGTGATTGGTTAACCCAATTACTTATGCCTCCTTTATTCCTCTACTGAAGAAAATTGAGACATCAGAATATTTTCTTAGTCCCACAAACAGAGTTTGAGGGGGGTATACTGGAATTAGCCTGTCGGTTGGTTGGTCATCGGTTGTTGGTCAGTCTGTCTGCAAAATCTTGTACTGTGAACTCCTCCTTCACTTTCAACCTGATTCACTTGATACTTGGCATAAATGTTACTCAGGAGTAGTAGATGTGTAAGACACAAATTTCAGGTCTCTGTGACCTTGACCTTTGGCCTTGAAATTGGTCTTGAAATTGGAAGGCAAAATCTTGTACTTTGAACTCCTCCTTCACTTTCAACCTGATTCACCTGATACTTGCCATAAATGATACTCAGGAGTAGTAGATGTGCAAGACACACATTTCAAATCTCTTTGGCCTTGAAATCGGTCTTAAAAAAATTGGCAGGCAAAATCTTGTACTTTGAACTCCTCCTTCACTTTCAACTTGATTTACTTGATATTTCGTTGCAGAGTGTCATATACCATTTTAAAGTCATTTTGACCTTGGCTTACACGTTTGACCTTATTGTAAAACCTTATTGAAATTGGCTGCAGAGTGTGACAGAGTGCTGTATAGTGGGGGTATTTATCACCTGTAGTGATAGCCGTTCTAGTTTAAAGGAGGATGAAAGCAAAACAGAATGTGTCGTAACCCATTACCCCAAGTCTGTTTCTAGTTTAGAAGGTATGTGACCATTTAAAGCAGGTTGAACATTAAGCAGAATACACCTTTAGGCACATTCTGCTTTACTTTCAGCCTGCTTTTTAGTTACTTTATATATCTGCTAGGATATACAGAAACTATTTCTTATTGTGCATATTCATGACTGTGTAAAATGGAATTTTTTTGATGAGGGAATGATATAAAGGCATAAAAATGCATATTTATGCAGCAGTGGGTTAACTCTTTCCTCCCTGAAACTTTAAATGAACAATTCCAGTTTCCATTTTAGTCAAGTCCATTTCTGACTTTTAAGGGTTGTTTTGTCAATGTTTGGCATTATGACAAACAGTGAAGACCCTGATCAGAGGGCTCCCTTCGGAGCCCTCTGATCTGGGTCTTCACTGTTTGCATAGGACATGTGTACTATTCACATGTACACTGTTTGAAAAGGACGCCTATATGCGGGACTAGGGTTCAAAGAGTTAAGGAATAAATTCGAGGTGTAAAAATGCTCATACTAATTATGGAGTAATGGATTTGTAAATGGATTTTACTGGAAGTGTTTTAATGTGAACAAAAAAAGGCGTCAAGTATATATAACGCCCCCTATAATTCATAATTAACAATCCATTAAGCACAACTGAAAGTATTGGTTGAGAATATCCAGGAATAAATTCTAATTGCATCTTAATTGTTTCACTATAAAGGTTTTTTGCCAATCCAATGTTTTTGGAGTTTTGTAAGCCAGACCCTCAGTTTACTGGGAAATGTTTGCGTATGTAATTGTTCTTGTAAATAATTGTTACCATGGGAGAAATGTTCTTGTAAAAATGGTGCAAATGGTCCGGAATTAAAATCGATTTGCAGGGGAAAAACCGAATTAGCATCGTGGTATTGATTGGGCTGTTAACGGTAACACAAAGTGCACCTCTAATTGAATTTCAGAGGTCTGTTTTTGAATGTAAACTAGCTTTCCAAGTTGGAAAACACCTAAAATATATATGAACAGTACTGTTGTTATCTGCATTAGCTGCATTAGCATTAATTGGTCTGCCTAATGCCTTAATTGAGTAGATATATATATGAAAACGAAAGTGAAAACGTTTGAGAGACTACAAGTTTAAAGACTTTGTCAATAATATTAATATTCAGTAAATCCTGAAATTATATAAGACCAGGCTTAAAGAAAATGGTGAAGAGAGAGAAGTGGCTACTTAAATCAAGATGTAAGTAAAGCAAAAAGCTCCTTTAGGAGCTTTTTGCTTTACTTATATCTTGTTTTAAGCATTCACCTATTTTGAACGCATACAAAATAATTCTTCAAAGTTGTCATAATAGAGAAGGTTGTCTGTACCATGTTCTAGCAGAGTGTTATAGGATCAAATTATTTATGTAAAATGCTTTTATGGGCAGGATGAAAGAAGGCAATGCAGCATTAATATTGATCCCCTCCGAGCAAGGAACCTTGGAAGATATGAAACACTCTATAGAAATCCCTCTAGTAATGGATTGGTTGGTATTGTGGCTCAGAGTCTTTGACAAAACCCGGGAAACCGTCAAACACCTTCTATAATCACCATTGGATACGGTGTTTTCAGTATCTTCCAAACACATGTGGCTGCTTAAAGCAAGATTAAAGTAAAACAGAAAGCTTATAGGAGCTTTCTGCTTTACTTTCATCTTGCTTTCAGCTGTTATAACTGTATAATAGTGTCAATTGGTGTTCTTTGATTTGATCGTACTAGAGGGGTGATACTGTTATTTGACAAAACTGCTTCCATATAGATCCCATGTATAGTATATGTAGACTGTCAGCGGACCTTTTACATGATGAATGTCTCTTTCCCCCAGTAAATCATGGAACCAGTCCAAGAAAACTTGATTAGCCTAAAGTTCTGTGACTATATGATATTGCTTAGATGCAACAGCTAGTGAATAGCTTATGTAAAATGATTATGATTGGTCTGCGGAAGAAAGTGGACTGCAAAATTAGCTCTTTTGTACAATCAATCATTTTTCCCCGTTGCGAAGGGTTTTGTTCGCCCACAAATATAATCAACACTTTGCACTGTGTGGTCTGATCAGTATCAAACAAACAACAAACAAACTTATTGCAATCTTAGGCCTCCAGCCCATACACAAAAGTATTGAACATAACGTAAGTTGCTAGGTTTCTGACAAAATAATAAAATAGTTTCAGAAAATGGAAGGTTAGTGTTTCAAACAGGGTTCCAGATAAGTCTTCTGTGCATAAACCACTTATTTTCAGTGTTTTCTCCTTTATGCTTCCACCAAACTCTATGTTGTGACTGTTCATTTGATCCCATTACCCCATAGCCTGTTTCTAGTATTTAAGATACATGACTACTTAAAGCAGGTTGAAAGTAAAGCAGACTGTGCCGTAAAGGCACATTTTGCTTTACTTTCAGCCTGCTTTAAGCTACCATCTGCTAGAATAAGAAAATATTTCTTATGATAGAGATTCCTCACTGTATAATTTGGAACTATTTTTTTTCAGTGGAGGAATTAATTATAGGCATAAAAAGGCGTATTTATAGGGGAATGGGTTAAGACTTATTGCAGAGCAATGATTCTGAGTGGTCATAGGTGTTTGGTATACTGAAAAATATAAGGTTTTGAAATGCCTGATCACCTTTGCTTGAACTTTGTTCAAATACTTAAATATTTTGTTGTATACTCATTAGAAAAGGATATTCATTCTTATACTAAATTACTGTTTTTTAGCTCACCTGAGCACAAAGTGCTCAAGGTGAGCTTTTGTGGTCAGTCAATGTCCGGCATCCGTCGTCGTGCGTTGTGCGTCGTGCGTCAACAATTTCTTCAAACATCTTCTTCTCCAAAACCACTTGCTTGATTGCAACCAAACTTCACAGGAATGTTCCTTGGGTCAAGCTCTTTCAAAGTTGTTCAAAGAATTTGAAACCATGCAGAACTCTGGTTGCTATGGCAACCAAAGTGAAAAAATAAGGAAATCTTAAAAAATCTTCTTGTCACAAACCACAAGAGCCAGAGCTTAGATATTTGGCACATGTCATTACCTATAGGTCCTCTATCAAAGGTGTTCAAAGTTTGCCCCTGGTGTCAAAATTGGCCCCGCCCCGGGGGTCAACGTTTTACATAGAGTTATATAGTGAAATGTTCAAACATCTTTTTCTCTGAAACCAATATGTCCAGAGCTTTAATATTTAGCATGGTATTACTTCTAGAGGTAATTGACTTACATTGTTGAATCGGTTCCGGTCCGTTGCATATCTGGGTCACCGAAGCTAAAAATAGATTTTTTTCCCATGAGAACTTAAAAAATCTTCTTGTCTGAAACCATAGTACACTGAGCTTAGATATTTTGCACATAGCATCGTCAACAGATCCTCTATCAAATTTGTTCAAATTTTGTCCCTGGGGTCAAAATTGGCCCCGCCCCGGGGATCACAGTTTTACATAGAGTTATATAGTGAAATGTTCAAACATCTTTTTCTCTGGAACCAATATGACCAGAACTTTTAGAGGTCCTTCACATATATGGATGAATCGGTTCTGGTCTGTTGCATATCTGGGTCACCGGAGCTAAAAATAGATTTTTTCAATGAAAACTTCAAAAAAATTCTTGTCTGAAACCATAGTACACTGAGTTTAGATATTTTGCACATATCATTGTTTACAGGTCCTCTATCTTAGTTGTTCAAATTTTGCCCCTGGGGTCAAAATTGGCCCCGCCCTGGGGGTCACCTTTTACAAATCTTCTTTTCTGAAATCACGTGACCCATCCTAGTGTAACCATTGTCAGGTGAGCGATCAAGGGCCATTCTGGCCCTCTTGTTTTATTTCTCCACCAAACCCTATGTTGTGACTACTCATTAGAATCGTCTCTTCGAGACGATTCTAACGAGTGTTCACAACATATGGTTTAGAGGACACAACATAATTGTTTAGAGGAGGCATAAATTTTGCCCTGCATACAATAGAGTTTGGTGCAGAAGAAAGTAATCAGATCATTTGGTTTTGTGGAGACAGAAAGGAGAAGGTATTGGCAATGTCTAGTTGACCTCCTCTTATCTACAGCCAAGATACAATTCTCTTATATTCTGTTTTATGAAGAGAAAAACTCAGACAAATTTGTATAGATGAGGTTTTATAGGCAGCACAAAAGAAAGCTATAATTGAGTAAACATTTATACAGTCAATCTTGAGTTAGAAGTCACTCAACAGAAGACAAATTGTTAGTCTTTACCCATTACTCCATAAATACATTTTTAGTTTGTCTGCTTTAAAAAAAAAAAATATTGAGCTTATGAGTGTTTTCACTAACGGGCATTGTTTGTTACATTAAATGTTATCATTAGTCTTTTTCCGAAATCTTAATGTTGCCATAACTTCCTAAAATCATAACTTCCTCAAATTTTCTTCTACAATTGTCATTTTAGGTACACATGTTCACACATATTAGTCCTATCCATACATACCAAAATAATTTACCAATTGACCTTGACCTTTGACCTAATTTGACTGTATTTTTCATTGATCTTCAAAATCGAACACATTTAATCTGCTAGAATATAGAAATTATTTTTTATGTTGCATAAATTGGAACTCAGTTTTCTTTAAAGGGTGGGTGTTTATGAGATATATGTGTTAAGAAGTGCTGCTGTAGAGCACTGTGGATGTAGGATAATTATTCAGCTATCTCATGTACAAATTATAACCCTTTATATGCTAAAATTTAATAGCCAATTCCTCTTTTGTAAAATGACAAATTTTATGTAGATTTGTATGGAAGTTTTTAGAAAATATTTAAAAAAGTTTTTTTATTAAAACAAACAGTGCCGATCCTGATCAGAGGGCTCCTTAAGGAGCCCTCTGATCAGGGTCTACACTGTTTGCAAAATATACACATTATTATACTAGTGTTTGCAGCATAGGCAGGGTTAATTAACCCGTGGCTCACATTTCAGTGGGAGAAAAGTAATAGAATAGTTTGAAAGATAATGGCTTTCCAATCCTGTACTAACTGCTATATTACCCTGGGTATAGCTGTCAGTTTGGACAGGAAATAGTAGTATTGTCACATGATTGAGAAGCACGTGGACCTTGGGAGACAAATATAGACACACTCCATGCCTTATCTATAACAAGCCTGGAAAATGATGAATTGATGCCTATTTCATCATTATTTCTTGCGTATATAGTAAAATTTGTGCTCAGTAAAGCCTTTCAGTTAATCCTTCCCCCTAAACAGGTGCCATAACCTATATATATATTCCCTATTCTACGATGTTGTGTTAGCTTTCTGTTTTACTTTCAGCCGGTAACCTGTCTTAAATATCACAAACATTTTTATCTCTGGGGAAAACGGTGAAACACACATGCAGTTACCCTCTCCACAGAATTGCTAAAGATGTATAACTTAGCTATTCCTCCTCAAATTAGCACCATTATAGAACGCCACTATGCAGACCGAGTGTAATGCAGAAAGTGTCCGAAAGAAACTTTTTGCATTAATTTGCTCTGCAAATAAGTGCTGTTTGGTACAGATTTTCAGTAGTTTCTAGCTATTGGTGTAAATCACAGGTAATAATTTCCTCTTTTGAAGCTAATAATACTTTGAACGCTTACTAAATTTCACTTGCTCAAAATGTTGCCTATATAGCTGATCCAGTAGTGAAACTGATTACATTATTTTTAAATGAAATTGGCTGGCACTGTATATGATTGGAGCAGCAAAGTTTGGCTCCCGATCTAGAGTTACTCTGCATCTGATCTGGATCCAGGCTGTTTGCAATTGCCTAGAAAACTTGTTTTACAGCATTTAGAAGGGTTTGATAAAGGATCGGCTGTCTGAAATTTCCAATTTCAGATTTTCTTTAAATAGTGCTTTGATCCAGTAATGGATGCGGTTTTGTATTTTGTTCATGTACTCCAGCTTATTTACAAAGACCATTTTCTCTTAGAACATTGCTAAACCTTTACAATGTTGAATTTTCAAATGAATTAATTTTTCCATTAAAATTTTACTAAATATCGGCAGGGTTACATTTACTTCCAAGGGCTGTGTCCACAACATATTTTAAAGTACTAGTAGGACAGTGTAGATCCATTTCAGAGGGCTCCTAAAGGAGCCCTCTGAAATGGATCTACACTGTTTTCAAAGGAAGGATATTTCTTGTTCCAGCATTGCATCAGCTAAAACCCATCTATGACCTATTCACTATACAGTGGCCTCACTCAAAAGACTCGTGTAAAGATGGGTGGCTTAACTCTTGTCTCTCTGAAACTTTAAATTGACGCTTCCAGTTTCCATTTTAGTCTAGTCCATTTCTGACTTGTAAGGGTTGTTTTTGTCAATGTTTGGCATTGTGACAAACAGTGAAGACCCTGATCAGAGGGCTCCTTTCGGAGCCCTCTGATCTGGGTATTCACTGTTTGCTTAGGATATGTGTACTATTCGCATGTACACTATTTGAAAAGGACGCCTATATGCGGGACTAGGGTTCAAAGAGTTAATGCGAGACAAAAGTAATGCAGAAGCTTCCTGCATGACTTTTGTCCTGAATCAAACCTTGATCTGTCTTTTACTCTCTCAATAATAGTAACTTTCATCTGCTGAAATTGTCATTTGCTCATATTCTGATATTGATTCCGGTTTCGTTATGTGGATAGAAACAGGATCCAAGAAAAAAGCAGTTTGGATCCTGATCAAGCCTCATATTTAAATGTGTTTTATCTAATTCCAAACTGTTTGAGATCTTCGGCGTCTTGTAACAGATGCAGTACTGAAACGGATATAAAGAATGGCCATCAGGGTTCCAGATAAGAGGATTATTTCTAAAATTAAAATCTTTATTTCTGCTTTAACCCCTATGGTGTCACTACTCATTAGAATCGTCTGAAAGAGATGATTCTATTGAGTAGTAACATCATAGGATTTGGTGCTGAAATAAGTGAGAAATTGCTGGATTTGTTCTGTTTACTCCCCCTTATCTGGAACCCATGGCCATGTTTCTTTATCTTGTGATGTACAGGGGTTTTATTGTTTCTTCTTGGACAGGCCTTTGAAAGCAATCGGCAGGAAATTAAGTCTACTGGCTGGTAGCAAATTAGGAAGGAGAAAATCTCACTGTAGTTCCTTGTATCAATGATTATCTAGACTTATGTAAAGCTATTCATCTTCATTACACCAGTGCACAGCTTAACCCATGGTATGCTGGGTAATATTTGGCGGCCATTTTAAATTGTCGTCTGCAGTGGGTATAACTCAAATATTTGCAAAATATTTTAGCAGTTTCTGAAAGAATATTGACTTAACAGCAAACATGGGGCCTGATCTGAGATCAAAACTGTTTGCCTAGAGGTACACCTAAAAGTGTATACCGCATAAAATGGGTTAAGCCGGAAAAACCCATTCCCACCAAAATTACTGTCTGCATCACAATTGTCTGCACAAACAAATTTTGTGTGTGCAATTTCTGTCTTTAATTAAGACCTTTGCAAATAACTGTGGCCCTGATCTGGATTAATATCAGTTGCCACTCCAATCCTGCGAAGCTTGAAACCTCAATTTAAGATCTTTAGCTTTAAACAGCTGAAAGTAAAGCAGAGTATGCATTAGGCACATTCAGCTTTACTCTCAATTTGCTTTAAGTGATTGGCTAGCTGTCTTCAAAACTTAGAAACAGGTTATATGGGGTATTTATTTGGTCAACCCTTTACCCAATAGCCTGTTTCTGGTATTGAAGATAGTTGACCATCTTAAAACCGGTTGAAAGTAAAGCAGAATGCGTCTGAAGGCACATTCTGCTTTACTTTCAACCGGCTTTAAGCTACCATCTGCTAGAATATAGAAACTATTTCTTATAATACATATTCATGACTGTATAAATTGGAACTATTTTCTTTTGTGGAAGAATTAATCAAATGTGTTAAAAGTAGGGATGGGAATTCGGACCCAAATTGCTATTCGAATATTCGCTTAAAGTATTCGAATAATTCGAATAATTCGCCTGGAATAAACGCTTTGTCCGATTGGGTGGTGGGGTATCCGATCCGAGTATAGTTTCACCATCAAATGCAATTATTCAATGTTTGCTTCGTAGAAATATCTATCTTAAATGGACCAAACCCTGAGCAGAATGTGTATTCTGTGACAATCGTCTTATGTGATAATCACCTTACACACGAGGATTAATGGCGAACACTTAGCCTGGTTGGAGAAAATGAAACAGTCTCTCAAATAAATTAAATAATCCATATATATTATGTTTTTAATAAAAATAAAATTTCAGAGACCACTATTCGAATACTAAAATGGGATTCGAATATTCGGCCCATATGCGAATATTCGGAAATTCGTTCCCATCCCTAGTTAAAAGATGCTTCTATCGGAGAAAGGGTTAGGGTGACCCTTCCCCTCATTGCCAAAACCCTGTTTGATGCCTTTACCTATTCTTTACCTATTCCTAATAGGTGGCGGCTTAAATTTGTCTGAAAGTAAAGCAAACAACTTGTATGCAGATACTGTTTTTCCAAGCCAGATTTCTTACATGATTAATCATCTACAAAAAGGGATAAAAGGATTGTAATGGCATTCGAAATCTTTTAACTCTGATCATGCTTAATAGTAACCAGGGAAACCATGGAGATCTGTTGCAAATAGTTAAGATCCTGATGAGACACTGGGTAACACTGCATAATGCAGCTGATATTCTGACCCTCTTTTGATAAGACATTGAGAAATATTCTATTTTTAGAACGCAGCAGACGATAACTGTTGCAGACTACAAAAATTACCCAGCATTCCAAGAGTTATGGAGATAGTGGTAGAAGTCTTTTCATGTTATGAATGTTAAATACATATTAACAGTAAAACTTCAATTCTATCACAAATAGACAAAATCTCTAGACAGATAGCTGCTTAACCCTTTACCTGATAGCCTATTTCTAGTATTGAAGATAGGTGACCATTTAAAGCAGGTTGTAAGTAAAGCAGAATGTGCCTTAAGGCACATTCTGCTTTACTTTCAGCCTGCTTTAAGCTACCATCTGCAAGGATATAGAAAATAATTCTTCTGATACATATTCTTGGCTGTATAAATTGGAACTATTTTCTTCAGTGGAGGAATAAATAGAGGCATAAAAAGGCGTTTTTAAGGGGTAATGGGTTAATGCAGTACAACAGTAATGCAGAAAGCTTCCTTTGGGGAGCTTTCTGCATTACTTTTTTACTGCATTAAGAGGACACCCGATTTAAGACTTCCCATACCACTTTGTACAAATAGTCTCTAAACTCAGTTTCGACTGTGTATCATAATTATACAGGATGCCTGGTTGAAAGTTCCAAAAACCTATTTTCATTTATGTAATGCCGGAATTTTGGGGGCATTATGGGCTAGAATTATGCTTATCTCTAATAATGTTCATAATTCCGATGCAAATATGTAAATTAGATAAGCTTTGAATGGATCTGAGTATAATTGTGTAGGGGAAAAGTCTAAATATTATCGAGAATGTTTTAGCACAATTAAGATAATGATCAGCATTCCATTGACTTGGTACATGGGAGATTTGGCGGTGTTTGAGGGCAGGGCTGCCATTTCTCCGGATTTTTCCTAAATCTTCGGATTTTTTTCCAGTACATGGTAACTTAAAGCAGGCTGAAAGTAAAGCAGAATGCGCCTTAGGGCACATTCTGCTTTACTTACAGCATGCTTTAAGTAGTTGCATGTCAACAAATTAGAAACAGGCTATGGGGTAAAGGTACGATTCGTAAAATCACACTTGAAAAATGCAAATTTGGAAATCTTAGGATTTTTCATGTCAACTTATGGTAGCCCTGTGAGGGTCTTGGTATGATAATGGTGAAAACCCTCATTTATGGTGTTAACCCATTACTCCTTAGATACATGTTTCTATGCATTTAATATATTCCTACATTGAGGGAAAATAGTTCCTCTTTATACAGTCATAAATATACCATAAGAAAATATTTGGATATTCTAGCAGATGGTAGCTAGCTTAAAGCTGGCTGAAAGTATTGCAGAATGTACCTTAAACGACCGGGCCAACCTGTAACTTGTTTTCAGTATTGCAGACAGATGGTGGCTAAAAGGAGGCTGAAAGTAAAGCAGAATTCTCCTTCTGGAGCATTATACTTTACATGAAGCTACCATCATTCTAATAGTATATTTAACCCTTTACCTGATAGCCTATTTCTAGTATTGAAGATAGGTGACCACTAAAAGCAGGTTGAAAGTAAACAGAATGCACCTTAATGTGCATTCTGCTTTACTTTCAGCCTGCTTAAAGCTTCCATATGCTAGAATATAGAAACTATTCCCTATAATATATATTCATGTCTGATTAAATTGGAACTATTTTATTCAGCGGAGGAATTAATCATATACGCTAAAAGGCGCTTCTATGGAGGAAAGGGTTAAGCAACAATCTGTTACAATGTAAGAAATATTGTTATGGTGCATATTCATGACAGGAACTAATTTCTTTAAATATGTAAAAAGGTGTGTCTATGGAGTAATGGGTTCCATGTGGTAGTCTATGTTCTGTTGCAAACAGTGTAGACATCTCAATCTACCTTGGTAGTCTTCTTGAAGAAGTTCTTTAACTTCTTTAATCCATTACCCCATAGCCTGTTTCTAGTAACCCATTACCTCATAGCCTGTTTGTAGTTTTGTAAATAAGTAACCACTTAAAGTAGGTTGAAAGTAAAGCAGAATGTACTTTCAGCCTTCTTTAAGCTATTATCTGTTAGACTATAGAAAAATTATTATTTAGTATATACTGACTGTATAAATTGAAACTTTTTTTTTCAGTGGAGGAATAAAATAAAGGTGTAAAAAAATGTA
The DNA here is from genome assembly GCA_922989275.2 of Gari tellinella. NCBI lineage: Eukaryota > Metazoa > Mollusca > Bivalvia > Cardiida > Psammobiidae > Gari > Gari tellinella. Next base: position 22,181,843 of record OV277858.1, read on the forward strand.
TTTATAGGGTAATGGGTTAAATGAATGTGAGGTATAGGGAGGGCTAAGTGGTAGGTAATTGGTGTATAATTATCACTAAGCACCCAATCACCCCCATGGGGAAATACTATGGAAATACATAAAAGAGGTGAAGTATTCCTATTTTTATGAGTTTTGGCATTGCTTGCACCTGACCGAAAACACCTACAGGTAAACATATGTTAACCCTTATCCCTTCCCCCATATCCACCAGTCCATGTACAGCATGTAGTGAAGGCAGATATCTGCTTAATGGAGGATGAAAGTAAAGCAGAAAGCTCCTGTAGGAGCTTTCTGCTTTACTATCATCCTGCTTTAAGCTGACAATCACTTCAATAGTTAATTATATTCAGTTTAACCCATTACTCCATAGCCTGTTTCTAGTTTTAATGAAAGGATACCATTTAAAGCAGGTTGAAAGTAAAGCAGAATGTGCCTTAAGGCACATTCTGCTTTACTTTCAACCTGCTTAAAGCTATTATCTGCTAGGATTTAGAAAATATTTCTTATGATACATATTTATGACTGTATAAAAGGGAAATATTTTCTTCAGTGGAGAAATAAATAAAAGGCGTAAAAAGGCGTATTTATGGGGTAATGGGTTAAGGCATCAATATTGAGAAGAAAGGGTGAAGTGAGCAGTCATAAGAAGATGCATGGGGGGGTTAGTAGAGATAGGTGGTATTATGTTTTATGCAGAATCTGGAAGTGCTTTTTGCAATACTTTCAAGTGACTACATTTGAAGCAATCACCTGTCTTTAGACACACTAGTGCCTCTTTATTGAATGGTTTTGAATTATTACAGGTCTGACCAGGGCTCCAGATAAGGGGAATATTTCAAAAAAATAAAATCTTTGTGCATTAAACCCTATGGTGTCACTACTCATTAGAATCTTCTCAAAGAGACGATTCTAATGAGTAGTAACACCATAGGATTTGGTGCTGAAATAAGATAGAAAATGATTGATTTGTTCGGTTTACTCCCCCTTATCTGGAACCCTGTCTGACTGTGTACCTGTCTCCCAGACCATTTGCTTTAATCTTCTTCCTCTTAGCCCCTTCACTGCCTAATTGGCACGGCTGCAGGTTTGGCAAACAGTTTGGATCCTGATCAGATGCAGAATATGTTGGAGTCTGTTCAGGCTCCACACTTTTTTGAAACCCTTAGTAATGTTTGTTAAAGAAAGAAATGCCTGAATTCTAAAGTTGTGAAGTTTATAGACGACACTTTGAAGCAGATAGTATTCAGGTGGCATAGGGGTTATCCCTAGTCTGCTGGAGTCTGAAATCAGAGTTCTTCTATGAATTAATATAAGGTTTTCTCACCCAAGCTTAAAAAGGCTTAAATGAAAAAGAAAAAGGCAAAATATCAAGCATAGAATTAGAGACTTCAGTTCCATCATGATGTTTTACAAGACATATTGGTCTGGGTCCACACCGTTCTCATTGTTCACCCCAATCTGCAGCGTAGAGGAGAAAAGTTCTATCATGTTACCTCTCTTTAGCTACCAGTCATTTAGGATTAATGGAGATCTTTACATGCATATAGGTACTTAATGCAGGATTAAAGTAATGCAGAAGAAAACTCCTAAACTGCATTACTTTCATCCTGCATTAAGCAACCACCTGTTTCACTAATTGCCAGTTAAGACAGACAATGAGACATAGATATCTGGGTGTTACTGTAGAGAGGAATTAATACTCGATGTAATGGGTAGTGAGTCTGCTCTTGTAAATAATTGCCGTGGCACTTAGTCTTGAAACTAGGAAAGTAATACATTAATTAGGGTACTATACTTCAGAAGATGGCAGATTTAATCCTTTAAATACCATAAAGATTATATCCATCGGTTACCCTTACAATGTGGAACTTCACAAAAAAAAGCCCCAAATTTCTCAAGAAGACAAAACTCATGACCCTGACAGTTCAAATGGACAGTGCCGGTTTCCAATTATGTCTACCGGTAGCCTATATTTGACAATTTAGAAATTTTACAGTGGGGTGTAAAATTGCAAACAGTGCAGACCTAGATAAGAGGGCTATAACTATATATAGTACTCTGCTTTGGGTCTATTCTGTTTGCACACAGGTACTCTGTACAGGATATATATAATTATGTGTGACATTAGAGTTGTCTTGTCCTATGCAAACAGTGCAGACCTAGATAAGAGGGCTATAACTATATATAGTACTCTGCTTTGGGTCTATTCTGTTTGCACACAGGTACTCTGTACAGGATATATATAATTATGTGTGACATTAGAGTTGTCTTGTCCTATGCAAACAGTGCAGACCTAGATAAGAGGGCTATAACTATATATAGTACTCTGCTTTGGGTCTATTCTGTTTGCACACAGGTACTCTGTACAGGATATATATAATTATGTGTGACATTAGAGTTGTCTTGTCCTATGCAAACAGTGCAGACCTAGATAAGAGGGCTATAACTATATAATGTACTCTGCTTTGGGTCTATTCTGTTTGCACACAGGTACTCTGTACAGGATATATATAATTATGTGTGACATTAGAGTTGTCTTGTCCTATGCAAACAGTGCAGACCTAGATAAGAGGGCTATAACTATATAATGTACTCTGCTTTGGGTCTATTCTGTTTGCACACAGGTACTCTGTACAGGATATATATAATTATGTGTGACATTAGAGTTGTCTTGTCCTATGCAAACAGTGCAGACCTAGATAAGAGGGCTATAACTATATAATGTACTCTGCTTTGGGTCTATTCTGTTTGCACACAGGTACTCTGTACAGGATATATATAATTATGTGTGACATTAGAGTTGTCTTGTCCTATGCAAACAGTGTAGACCCTGATCAGAGAGGAGCCCTCTGACCAGGGTCTGCACTGTTTGTCAGTTTGCAATAAAACTGTTAAAATCAACCCTGAAATAGTAAAAAATGGACTAAACTTAATAGGAAACTTGAATTGTACATGTGAAGTTTCAGGGGTGAAACGGTTAAGAAAGATTCATGTTTGTTGCAAAGAATAGACACCTTTCTGGCAAGAACACCAATTTGATTGTACTATTGGCAATTTGTGAAACACGTTTGGCTTCGTTTTTTACATACAAACAAATCCTGTATGCATGTTATGGTAATTTTGGAAATAAACACGCCACCCTAGAATGTAAACAAGGCGGGCATTGAGACTACTGTGAGGCGTTGATACTGTTGCCAGCTCCCGAGGTGAACCGGTAGAAACATCTGTCTGTATGTCATCACGCGGTTATGATGACTCTGTCAGATATGGGGTCCCCATCATCATGAATTTCCTTAATGTTTCAAAAACGTTAGCGGCGAAACTGTAATAACCTTTGCAAACAGTTTAGATCCTGATGAGACGCCGCATAATGCAGCGTCTCATCAGGATCTAAACTGTTTGACTCTTCGACTTTTTTTTTGGAAAGACATTTTTTAAAGTTGTATATTTAGTTAGATCAGTTGCAAACTGACAACTGATGCAAAAACTTACCCAGCATGCAACTTACCCAGCATGCAAAGAGTTATAAATCACTCTTTTTGAAAGATAACGAAAAAAGATTATCACTGAGTTTAAATTTTTGTTTGCATATGCTATAGTTTTATTTCAATTTCGAGGTATGATCGCTTTAGTCCAAATTCCTTACGTAATTAGTCTTTGCTAACAGTAACATTTCTGTAATGTTTCCTTAACCCATAGCTGCTTTCATATTTTTTAAACCTGTTACATTGATTTTAAATTTAGATTGGACACATTTTGAATAAGGAAACATATTCATGAGTGCCAAACAGTTTGGAACCTGATCAGACTTTAAGATGCTCAGCATCTGATTGGGATCCAGACTGTTTGCAATGGCAGCGTTGCAGTATTTGGTGATGAAAGGGCTGATGGGGTGGTCCTGTCACTTGAGCTACAAGCCCCATGCTAGGGTGTTGAAGGAGGAAAGGTAGTTTTTCTCACCAGAATGCTTCAGGGAGCAAGTTATATCCTTGTAGTGCTGAAACGGGATATATCCATTGGCTGACAATGTAGACCTGAGATCAGAGGGCTCCTTTAGCCCATTACCCCATAGCCTGTTTCTAGTATTAAAGAAAGATGATCACTTAAGGGGGTAGGTGCACCTTTGGAAAGTAATTACCAAATTCTTCAAACTTTGCATAAAGACGGTAAAATTAGTTTCTATGAAAAAACTGGTGTAAAAAGTGGGGGTACCGGACTTTTCTTTTTCACAATTTGAGATTTTTCAAGGCTACCCCTCTAAAATTGAAGCTTCATAAAAACTCCTACTTTTTTGTACTACGGTTTTTCAATCTTTATTTAAACAATCTATTTGTACAAAAAGTATCCTAATTTACATTACCATAGTAAGAATAAACTCTGAAAATAATGTTTTATCAAGATCCAAAATAAAAATGTTTGATTTCACCGGAAAGGAGTAAAATTTACCCCACCCACTTTTTTATTATGGGAGAATAAGGCACAGTGAAAATTGCCTTACAAATTGTAGCAAACTAATTACCAAATTTTTTTGTTGTTGTTTTTAGCCTTGCAAACAAAAAGTTTTAGTGAAATAGCAAATAAAAACACAGGGTCCCGGATCTTTTAAAAAAGATATAGATCATTTTATCTAAAAAAATCATTTTTTCTCATTTTTTCAATTTTTCGTGTATTTTTACTAAAAATATTTTTTTTCAAAAAAATTTCATTTTATCTATTGAGTTATCTATAATTTATACAAAAACTGTACTACCATGAAAATTTCATGCTTATATTCTGAGAAATTGAAATGAAATCGGATGTAACAAAAGGCAACCTACCTATGAAAACAGTGTATGCTGTAAACTACGAATAGGACATAAAACTTAAAAAGTCCCTTCCGGAACGAAAATCCAATTTTTTCCCGGGAAAATAGTATTTTATTACTGTATGCATTCACCAAAAATGAGTTCTTAACATTTTTTTGAAAATGAGTTCGTAAAACTTTTCGGAAATTTCATAATGCTCAAAAAGACAGGCCGACATCCTTAAAGCAGTTTGGAAGTTAAGCAGAATACACCGTCAGGAGCATTCTGCTTTACTTTCAACCAGCCTTAAGTAGTTACCTGTTTTCAAAGCCAGAAGCAGGCTATGAGGTAATGAGATAATAGTGGTACATTATATTAGGGTTTTACTGTACATTTGGTATACATGTATGTATTAGTAAACAGTTTTGGGAGCATCATAAATCATATTTCTTGGGCAGATTTGTTTATGCTGTACTCATGAGACTGTTACTCATAAACTGCTGATAAAGTAGGAAAGACACAAGCACCCGGTGACAAATTCCATATGGCTCTCGATATCAGCCTCAAGTCATCAAGGAACTTGCCATGGTCCATCACCAATCTAATGTTTGTTGCCACCACTGGCAAGAAGTCTTGTCTAACCCATTACTCCATAGCCTTTTTCTAGTTTTGAAGACAGGTGATCACTTAAAGCAGGTTGAAAGTAAAGCAGATTGCTTTAAGCTACTATCTGCTAGGAAATAGAAAATATTTCATATGATACTTATCCATGACTGTATAAATTAGAGCAATTTAAGTAATATAGAGGCGTAAAAATGCGTATTTATGGGGGAATAGGTTAAAGTGAACTTGCCAAGGTCCTCCATTCAATGGATTTTACTGACATTCATGACTATTGTAACAGACCACTGGAAAGGAGTATTATTCAACCCATTACCTTGTTTGGAAGACACTGTGACCAATTAAAGCAGGTTGAAAGTAAATTAAGTTAAGCAGAATGTATATAGCTTAAGGCACATTCTTCTTTACTTTCAGCCTGCTTTAAGCTACAATCTGCTAAGATATAGTTTATATTTCTGTTTGCTAAAGTCTTCTACATTTTATTGCCACTATTCAGTGTTAGATTTGGTTTGACCTTGCTCTGAGAGAAACCAGACTCTAAGCTCTTGGTGATAGCATCGGTATTGGTAGATTTCAAGATGTAAAGGAAATTTCATAAACTACAAAAAATGCCCTACTTCTTCACCACGTAATGCTAGAGCCAGATATATACATCATTTGCAAACAGTGTAGACCCAGATCAGAGGGCTCCTTAGGAGCCCTCTGATATGGGTCTGCACAGTTTGTCATACTATCAAATATCTTTGGGACAAATTACTCAAAGAGCGGATATAAACCAGTCAGGTATGAGAAATGTAGATATTCAGCCGTGTACGGGTTAACGATACTGAGGGTTTTTTGCTGAATAAAGGAATGTTAAAAGCCTATAAAACTGTTGTAATTTTCTAAATTTAACTTAAAAGTCTATCTTTTCACCTACAGGCAGCTATTGCAAACTACGTCACAAGGTCTCTTGAAAAGCCGGAGCATCAGGGGGATTTTGGCAGGCGGTGTAAAGACACTTAATTGCCCCTCTCCTTCGATGCATAATTTAATAGAACAGGGACAATAAAATAGAATCAGAGATGGAAATTAAATCTTTTGCTGGAAAACATGCAAAGTTTGGAATTGGTTACGTTTTTAAGGGCCCAATTAGCATTTCGATATCGCTCCACTGCTGCTTATAGTATTGGAGATTATTTTTGCGGAAATTGTTTTATTAACTGATTCAACAATGTTAGAATTTCAATTGTTCTGGATGACTAAGTTTTGGCAGTAGTGGAAGAGAGGTCTTATTGAAACATGTGCAAGGCTTGATTTGATAACTGCTGTGGCTCTTAACCCTTTACCCCATTGTCGGTTTCCAGTTTTAAAGACCAGTGACTGCTTAAAGCAGGTTGAAAGTAAAGCAGAATGTGCCTAAAGGCACATTCTGCTTTACTTTCAAACTGCTTTAAGTGTTGATCTATCTGCAAAACAAGAAACGGGCTATATAGTAATGGGTTATAAGAAGGGTAAACCTTTAGTTATCTAGTATTTAAGGCATTTTCTTAATATAGTGTTTATCGTGTTAAAAGAAAAGTGCTTAAAGTAAAGCAGAAAGAAAAGTGCTTAATTGAGACTGAAAGTAAAAACTTCAGGAGCTTTCTGATTTAAAGGGTTAAGTTTTATTGCTGCTTATTGAAGAAAAAAGTAATGTTGAAAGCTTTCTTCTTCGGGTTTCTGTATTTAGATTTATTCTACATTATGCAGCTATCTGTCTTTTAAAAAAATGAAAAAAGAATCTTGAGTATGCTGCTTTAATTAATTGGCATTGCACAAAGACTGGACTGTTTATATTAACAAGGTCATTGTGTCAATCTAATTGTCCAAGGCAGTTTCAAGATTGTCAAATTAATTGGCATGCAGGCTCTGAATATTTCATACTGCACTACAATGCAACCGCAGAAAACCAGCCGCTTTTAACCCTTTAAACCTGATAGAAGCACCTTTTAGCACATCATATTTATTCCTACACTGAAGAAAATAGTTCCAATTTTTACGGTCATGAGTATGTATCATAAAGAATATTTTCTTCATTGGAGCAAGTGGAAGCTTAAAGCAGGCTGAAAGTAAAGCAGAATGCGCTTAAGGCGCATTCTGCTTTACTTTCAACCTGCTTTAAGTTATAATATGTCTTCAAAATTATAAACAGGCTATGTGGTAAAGGGTTAAAAACTCAATATCATTTCATAAATATTTTTAAAAAAAGTTAACAAAACGGTTAAGAGAATTTACTCCTTACCACTTAGTAAAGCAGAACTCAGTAAAGCAGTAACCATACGGTATATCAAATGTTGGAAAGCTTAAAATTTAAAAAACCAGGACAGGATAAAGACAGGGCTCCAGATAAGAGGGAGTAAACTGAACAAATACAACATTTTTTGACTTATGTTAGCACCAAGTCCTATGGTGCTGAATGGCGGACATAATCAAGGGGTAAAGCGCCTGATTAAGCCTTCAGGGGCCGTGAGTTTGACCAAGTCCTATGGATGAGACTTCATCAATCAAGGTCCGATGTATCAGTACTTTACACTGGGCATCTAAAAAAAACAGAGAACTTTTTCGATAATAAAAGTAGGGCATCACACCCGGGTTCTCTGTATCCACCCCCTCTCTCTGGGGCTTCCAATTAGCCCATAGATGGCAGAAACGGACGTTAACAAACAAAACAAACTGATGAATAGTGACACCATGGGGTTATATGCAGAAACTCACATTATTGTTTTTGAGTTACTCTCCTTATCTAGAGCCCTGATAAAGTCATCTAAATATTTGGTTGGTTGGACTCCTAATCCACTCTGAGATGTGGGGTCTTGGAGAGTCTCCCCATCTTATGGTCATGGGAGGTTATTAAAGTTGTCTCAATGATAAGCAAAGTAGACTCAGAGTTGACTCTTAAAACCTTTCTAAACACCTAGTTTATGTGTGTTTTATTATTTAAGACGTTATAAACTGTCATATTTGATGGCAGCAATGGCACTATAGTTCTTGTTTTAGTATACAGATCTATTTAACCCATTACCACAATGCCTGCTTCTAGTTTTGAAAACAAGAGGTTACTTCAAGCAGGTTGAAAGTAGAACACTCTGCTTTACTTTCAGCCTGCTTTAAGTTGCCATTCTACTATACAGAATTTGAAAAAATTCAATGCAGTCAAAATATACTCATACTGGCCGTAGGAATATCTGCAGAGGTATGTACTTAGCTTGTGTTTTAAGTTATGTTCATATTCCTTAATATGGTACATAAGTGGAACTATTTTCTTCCATGGAAGAATGAATTTACCCATTACCCCATAAATACACCTTTTTACGCCTATTATTTATTCCTCTACTGATGAAAGTAGTTCCAATTTATACTGCTACAAACAAGAATTATAAGAAATATTTTCTATATTCTAGCAGCTAATTTATAGCTTAAAGCAGGCTGGAAGTAAAGCAGAATGTGCCTTAAGGCGCATTCTGCTTTACTTTCAACCTGCTTTTAGCGGTCACCTGTCTTCAAAACTAGAAACAGGATATGGGATAAAGGGTGTAAGACATAACAAGAAATATCTTTAAAAAAGATATTCCGTCGCAGGTTAAAGTTTTGTGTGGGGTACAGTGGAGAATCTGTTATTCTTCCCGTTTAAACGCAAACGTACACTAAAACGTAGAAAAGAACAACTTTTGAACAATTCTGATATTTCATGTTTATCTTGGTGACAAACAGTTTGGAGCCTGATCAGACGCCGAGTTACCCGGTGTCTGATCTGGCTCCAAATTGTTTGCACTGCACATAATATTTTTAGCGTAAAGGCGTCTGATCTGGCTCCAAATTGTTTGCACTGCAAATAATAGTTTTAGCGTAAACAGGTTTATTGGGAAAGAATAACACATTCTCCACTGTACAGTATTCACTTAACCAGAGACAAGTGTATACACCGATTCTGACTTAACATCTTTCGTAAACAGACTTTCCCACATGCTGAATTTAGAGCTTATCCACGCTAAATTTAGAAATGATGACATAGACTGCATCTCAATGTTTTGCCAGGTTTACACTCGCAAGATTGATGCGAAAAAATAACAGAACGCCAGTCTAGGCCATTGGCCGCTACGAGTACTGCATTTCAAGCACGTGATCATTGACCAGGATTTCTGATCATTCCTGATTGGTTAAATTGTTTCATAGAGTTGCGGTCAAAATACAAAACAGACCCGTCTGCGACGGGAAAAAGGCATATTTATGGATTTTGGGGTTAAAGCAGATAGTGGTTGGTCATATTTCACGGTAGACATTCACAAAGGGACCGTACCATGAGCCTCTGTCTCTCTACCCTAGAGACCTATAGACTGTGTTCAGATCTGTCACACAGGGGTCAAAGGTGACCATCAGATATAGCTGTCTCTACAGGGCTGCCACACACAGCCAATCATGTAAATTGAACAAGTCCATAAACTGTCTTACCACCCAGTGCACCAGGCATGCCCTCATGCTATATATATAGCTTACATTGCAAGTCATCAAATCTTTTTATGCTGAACTTTCTATTAATTGGACTCGTTTCACTTCACGAAGATAAGTTAGGTTGAAGATCAACCAAACATCTCATCTATAAGAAGCTTTTACACCATGATTGTGCAAGTCAAACAAAACCAAATTTCTTCAGATGATGCATACTTACAGTGTCTCAAAGAAAACCCATGTTTTACACTCACAGAATTTTTTTTCCCGACTACCCCCCTTTTCCCGATAAATACACCTTTTTACACATTTAAATTATTCATCCAGAGAAAGAAATAGTTCCTTTTAATACAGTCATGAATAGGTGCCATAAGAAATATTTTCTGTATCCTATCAGATAGTAGCTTTAAGGCGCATTCTGCTTTACTTTCATTTTGCTTTAACTTAAGTGATCAACTATCTTCAAAACTAGAAACAGGCTATGGGGTAATGGGTTAAGTGAGTTTGAGTAATCAAAGTTCTACAGTATATATACAGACAACAGTATTTTATTGCTTTTTGAGTACTTCCTTTTTATGCTATAAATCAGATTATTTCATTATTGAATAACGACACGATAAATAAAAGGCAAGTTTATCTAATTTTCTTGGAGAGAATCTCCAGCGCTGTTGCCCCTGTTCTCCTGGATAGCTTATTTAACTCTGAATGCTGGGTAATTTCTCGTCTGCAACGATTATTGTCGTCTGCTACTGTTCTAAAGATAGATTTTTGAAAACTTCTCTGCAGACTAGAGCCAGAGTGTCAAACAGTTTGGATCCTGATGAGACGCCGCATAACGCGGCGTCTCATCTGGATCCAAACTGTTTGTTAATGTAATCAGGGTTTTTGTCTAGCGTGCAAAGAGTTAATGTTTCAATATATATACTGATCTATGAATTCTTTATGTGTCTATGTCATGAATCTCCATCTATTAAGTTCTGGTGCTTCCTGAAGGCTTGAAGCCGGGCTCCAGATATGAGGAAGTAAACAAAACATTTCCAACATTTTCTCTGTACCTGCTCCATTAATCTCTATGTTAGAAACATAAGCACATGTAGGCTCCATATAAGAAATATTTTCTATACCTGTATCAGTATCAGATACTAGCTAAACTAGCTCAAAGTGTTGTTTTGTCAAGGTATTGCAGTATGACAGACAGTGCTGACCCTGATCAGAGGACTCCTTAGGGTCTTCACTGTTTGCATACTCTTCATAGACACACTGTTTCCAAAGGATGTGTGTTTACATGACACGGGTTAAAGACTGGTTGCTGATCAAAGATTCAACCCATTTACCCCATAGCATATGTTTCTAGTTTTGAAGATAGATGACCACTTAAAGCAGGTTGAAAGTAAAGCAGAATGTGCCTTTAGGCACATTCTGCTTTAATTTCAGCCTGCTTTAAGCTTACATTTGCTTGGATATAGAAAATATTCTTATGTTATATATTTTTTAAGGTATTATTTGGACCTATTTTCTTCAGTGGAGGAATAAATAAATGGTGTAAAAAGTCATATTTATAGGGTAATGGGTTAACTGTGTATAGCTTTGCTATATATGATTCAGTAAATTCTGACATTCATAGGAACAAAATTATATAAAATAAAACTCCATTAGCCAGTATTGGACTAGGGTAAACTTTGGCTATATGGAGCCTACAGGCTGGCAAATTACCCCTAATACAGTGTTTTCTCTCTCTCTATAATTACCACCATCAAACCAGACAATGATCTTAACCAACAACAAATAGGTCCCATGATACACTAGAAATCATACACACAAAATTAGATACCATCATAAGACGTTATTATATTTCCCTGCAAACTTGCAGATACTATGGCCAATTTCGTGAAAAAGAAACGGAATAATCGCCGAAGCGAAGATAAAAAAAAGTAGAGAGAAAAAACACGATGACTATTGAAAACTTCAGTTAGCAACGAAATCAATACATGCAACACTATTATGATTCAGATGGGAAAATTGATGGTCTGAGCTCTGGTCCCAAAAGGAGCAATAATGTTCTGTTTCCATTAATATTTGTTCACTTTTCAATGCCATATTTTTCTTGGCTGGGTCATGTATTCATAGGAAACTTCCTGGAGGCAACCTGTGGAATATTTGATTTTATTTCCCTTCGGCTGTTGTTGGTGTAAAGTGACGCATTTGAAAACAGTGAAGACACTGATCAGATAGCTCATTAACCCATTACCCCATGGCCTGTTTTTAGTTTTGAAAACATGTTACTACTTTAAGCAGGTTGAAAGTAAAGCACATTCTGCTTTACTTTCAGCCTGCTTTAAGCTTCCATCTGCTAAAATATAGAAAATATTTCTTATGCTACATATCCATGAATGTATAATGAGGAACTATTTTCTTCAGTGTAATAATAAATTAAAGTCGTAAAAAGGCGTTTTTATGGGGTAATGGGTTAAGGAGCTGTCTGATCAGTGCCTACACTGTTTTCAAGTAAGATCTGTCTGAGACGAGTCTGCACTCTTTCCTGGGTAAATTTTTCCTTATTTTCTTATAATATTATGTAATTTAGTTAAGATGAAAGAAGTTCTTAATGTGTGGAGTTTTATTTGCGAATATTCAGTGGAAGAATTTAGGGTTACAACAGTAGCGAATGAGCACCCAGACTGGACCAAAGGCTCCAGTTAAGAGGGAGCAATTACAAAAGGGATTCAAGCATTTTCTCCCAAATGTCTTCTTTTAACCCATTACCCCATAAATACACCTTTGTACATCTTTAGTTCATATCTCCACTGAAGAAAATAGTTTGACCACTTTATACAGTCATGAATATGCACCAGTAGGAATATTTTCTATATCCCAGCAGATGATAACTTTAAGCAAGCTGAATTAGTTTCAACCTGCTTTAATAGTCCAGTCAATCTGTGAGGTAAAATGACCTAACCCTCAACTAATTGCAAAAGAAATGAATGTTTTTGTTTTGAAATATTGAAATAGTTAAATACATTATATCAAAAGTCTAGAAAGATAAAAGTAGGGGAAAGTGTTTAAAAATTGATAATAAAATGGCAACTCGTAAGTTGAATTACGGGCCATTTGATATCGTAAGCATCTCTACTGCATAATGTTAAAATCGATTACTAACTGTTTTCTGCCATAATATAGTAGTGTTTATGCATCAGTTTGTTTAAAAGGCAGTATTAGTTCATAAACAATATAAAACGTTAATAAAAAGAGTATTTTAATGAAAATAAATTGATTTCATAAGTGGGTGGGGTAATCATACAACAATGACACTGTAGAGATAACACCCACTATTTTCTACTTGTTTATGTAAACTTAATTAAGGGTTCTAAGTGTGACATGATCGTTTCAAATTAATCATGCATTATGATATTACTTTAAGTAACTGTCATCTGAAGTAAATATATATATACATATGAATGTCACTTGTTACTTACTATGAATTAACTGCTGCTGTAGATAGCACATCAACATTTGTATCTCAATAAACTAAACTAAACTATTATTATTCTAATTTAATATTTTCAAATAGATTAATATAATATGATTTATATAATATTATATAATTATATATTATTATATATCATGTTATAAATCTAAATAATAGCATATGAAGTAAACCTTGTGTAAAGCGGTCACTGAAAAAGGCATGTGGATGCCGAAAGATAAGTTATTGCTTAATGCAGGGCAAAAGTAATGCAGAGAGCTCCTTTAGGAGCGTAATGCATTACTTTTATCCTGCATTTAGCCGATCACTTTATATAAAGCTGCAACTTTTTCATTTTTAAGTGTACGCTTAACACAAGTTTTGCTATATGTTATGTTATGTATCATATCATATCATATTGTACCATATTTTATCACATCATATCATGTCATGTAACAGAAATTGAACTTACTGTATTAAACAAATATATGACATGATATGATATAATCAAATATAACATAAGTATGGCATGATTGTTCAAAGAATCCTTTTCAACTATGCAAGTTCAGTAAAACTTCTCTAATACGACCGCTACATTGTGTTAATCATTAGGTGTTAGAGGCAGGTGATTCAGATTATTTAAAGCAAGGCGAAAGCAAAAGAGAAAGCTCCCTAAGAAGCTGCCTGTTTTAATTTCACATTGCTTCAAGTTCTCACCTGTATTTTGTTCAATCAATTGGCCTTATTTGTAGCAGTTGTAATCGGAAAATTTCACTGTACTTAGATATCACTGTTTAAGTCAGTGTCCGTAAGACGACTGGTGTTTGTGCAGCTGGTCCCTTTGCATTCACCACATCCTGTAGTACAATCTAGTCCATGTTTTCTGCAAGTACACCTCTTAGTATCACAATTTTGTTTGCAATTACATCTGATTATCTTTAGCAGGTTATCTGGAGCTGCAGGAAGATCAGTTTTAACAGGCATCAGTTTATCCTGATGATGTACAAATCCCCATTCTTCTGGAACAAGTTTTACATTTTTGTCCAGCCATTCTTGTACTTGGAAATACACTCTCATACTGTGATATTTTGCAGCACCTGAAGTTGGTGGTAATGTTTGCACCTTTATGTAATTTGAGCTGTTTATCACTTTGGAATAAAATTTTCTGAACCGTAGAAAGTCTAGACTTTCGTAAGATAATCCGCCATATAAGCTAGCGATCAACCGTTCTCCTGAATGTATTATTTCTTCTTTTGTTGCTTGTCTAAGAAATATTTCTGACAGATGAACCATTTGTTCTTCGTTGCGAATTTTTTTAAATGATGCTCCTTTACTGATACCAAACAGTCGAGAAGTTGTATCGCACCCAGTGAAAGCATGTATGACAGGCATGATGTTGCATGTTTTTGGCCCAAGAATTTGTTTTGTGCGTAATATGTCCCAGACTCTTGGTCCCTTTGCTGCCTTCTGTTTCAAATCGGATCTAAACAGTATTTGTTTATGTTGCAGATTTGCATGGTACAGTAAGAGTACAAGAATGTCTGTATCTTCACCAAGTACAATAGTCTCATTTCTCTCCGCAGAAGCCAATGCTGTTTTCACTATCAATAAGTCGGCGTCACAGGCTGCATGCAAAACACTGTATCCTTTTTCCTCAAGAGATTTTCCCAACAGGAAGATAAAGTTTTGTTTGTTTTCAGAGTTGGCTAGAAAATACTCTTTCCTGGATTGAAATGGTGTGTTTCCTGTGAAGTACACTTTTCTGCCAGTTACACCATGGGTCCTTCGTGTATGGGCAGTGTCCTTTGTAGATGAACCACTCAGATATCCATCGAATACAATTGTTGCATTTGCATAATGCCTTTGAACATACTGAATGTAGGAGATGCATATATCGGTAAATATCATGCCTTTAGTCCATGGGATCCGCTGTAACAAAGAGCCACCATCTATTATGTAGTTTGGGTTTGATTCTGCTGTGTTGGACTCACATTTGTTACATTCGCAAAATGTCCAGATACTATCAGCAAGTGTTGACTTCTGGGATTCTCGCATTAGCCCGGATGAATCAAATAGCGAAGATGGCACACTACACAGTTCATATGAAAAGACATAGGGAATGTCATCCACAAATCGTTGGGCTGCAGCTGTGAGTCTCTGGAAGAGTAACTGTGGATCAATCTCAACAGCATCATCGTCAACTTTAATCTTCGGAGCGGTGTCTAATGTAACTGCCTTTTGCCGTTTTTTGAAACTGAACTCGAACACGTTCTGGCCAACCATCGATTTGACTATCATTGAACCCAGTTCCTTTGCTCTGTGCACATTCACTGTTTGATCAGCTGTAACACCTGTTTCAATGTTACAAAGAAGTAAATCTTCCCTGAAAGGGTTTCTTTCCTTGAGAAAAGACAGGAAAATATCGGTGTCTTTATGATCCCTATCTTTTCTTGACTTTCCAGTTTCCTTATGCTGCGGGCTTGTATGGAATTGAATTCCTCCAAATGTTTGCATAGCATTGTTTATTTCCGCACAAGAAGGCATTGACAGCAGCCACTGAGCACGCTGACATTCAGTCAACCCTTTACCCCGTGTCATTCCCCCTGAAGTTTTCACACTCCTCATTAAAACTTGTTCAATTACAAGATCTGTTGACAAGCCTGCCCAGAATCTTTCACTGCGGCGTATCACATGATTCCCACTCTCAAATGCTTTGTGCACATCTGGGTTGCTGTTATGAAGGTTATGCATGCTTTGTAGATAAAAATACACAGACTTAAGATAAAGATTGTGTCCAGCTGCTGCAAAAAAGGGTAACATATTATGCAAAGCTTGCAAACTCAATTTCCAGTTTCCAGTACGCTCTGCTGCAAGAAATTGCCGTAAAATCCCTACCATTTCCATGTATTGTAGCCACAATGCTGCTGTTGGATATTGAGAAAGGTGTTGTTGTTTCTGCTTGAACTGTTTACTGAACACCTCTATAAGTGTGTTTTCATTCACAGATTCTACTGGAACCACGCGTGTTGCAATATTATTGTGCAGATCAACTAACTCACACAACTGTGTGTGTACACTGTCTTCAAATTCATAAATGTGTTCACTTGTAATGTTCTGTTTTGTATGCAAATATACGTCATGAATATCTTTTGTACAGTCATCTGTCTCTTTCACATTTCTTTGACACATACTCACATTAATTGCATCGCCAGGCGGTGTCATGTCAAAGCACTTGGAGAAAAGTAACACACTTAATGCACTGTCGATCAGAAAGTGTGCTCTCAAAGCTCTTGCCACAGCTTTCCCACTGAGTATATGAGGTACAGAATTTGCTGCATATACCGTTTCCAACAATTCATTTAAACCCGATCCTGACATCAGTTGGCCAATAGATCCAAGAAAACTCATTATGCAATGAAACCCACCAAGGCGAAGAACAGTATGTTTTAGCTCACATTGTGTATTTCCTGAAAATTTTATTTTCACTGCTTTCCAGTAAAGTGGCTGGTCAAAAGTGATGACGGGTGTCTGTTTATATTTCTCGGCATGATTTGTTAGGAACTTAAGGGTTGTATATATGCATGACATGTCAGTTGGATCCATATCAATGATTGGTAAAAACATCACAGAAGACTTTCCTGGGTATTCACCTGTTCTCACAGTTTGCATAAATCCATTCCATTCGGATCCTGGTTCTCGTAATGGCCAAGTTATTTTGGATAGGAACGTTAATTTCCTGCTTCTGTCTGGAATCTGATGGCTTTGTAATTCACTGAATTCTATTTGAAGCTTTGATTCTGTTGCTAGAAACATAGAAATATTTATTTTTCCAATAGAGAGAAGATCCTCTGTAGCAATGTTGTGCCGAGGGATAACTTTGCTAGATTTACTTGCAGGAGTCACACATGCAATCATGCCCATCCCGTGGAATGTATTGTGACCATCAAGTGTTCTAATATTATGATCAACATTGTCTGCAGCATACTGTAAGAACATATCTGGTTGGAAATTGTCTATATCTGTTCCATGTGACATAGCTGCACTACTTTCAAACATCTGCACTTCTGAGTAGGATGCACAAAACCCTAAACTGTTTAAAATGTCAATCAAAAACTTTGACGCATAATGATGATGTAGTTGCACTGCAAGACCTAATTGTAATGGTGCCATTATTAACCTGGGCCGCGATGCTTGCATAATAGATTGACCTATGGAACAAATCTTGGTGTCAGCATTCTTTTCACTGAATATACCTCTCAGAAACTGTGTAAGACTTTCAGGGATAAATCTTTTATTAGCTTCTACGGATTCAATTTCAGAGGGAGTTGGATACACATTTCTTGTTGCGTTTGCTGATTTAATGTCATTTTTTATCAGATTTGCAGCTGTCTTGATCAGTTCTTTTTTTTCATCTTCAGTGTTTTCTGTTTTTGTGCGACAATAAAAGTCATGAAGGATTGATGAAGCAGTATGTTTTAGAGTAACAACGTTGTGTTTTCCATTGATTTCTGAAATTAAGAGAGAAGCTCCAAAATGTTCTTTCAGTTTCTGTTGAGTGTGTGTTGTGCTGTAGGCTTTGTCGCCACACAATTCCCTCATTTTTCCTACTAGGTCTGTAACTGTAATTTGTTCATCTTCATTCTGCTTCAAATATTCCACGACTTCATTGAAGGCTTTGTTTGCTTCCTGATCTGATGGTCTACCCCTTTGTTGCTTACTCTTTTTTTGTTCCACTGAAAAAGCTTGAGGAATGTCTTTACCTGTTCTAAAATTTACATTGCACGTCTGATGATATACAGCATCCACTGCTGGTAGATCTGCTGCGTATTCTATACGACCGCGTACTTCATTCGACCAAATGTCGTTTCTTTCTGCACAACGCTCCAAAATCTTTTCTTGAAAGGATAAAGTTGTGACAGCAAACACATCACAGCCACGCTTTTTACCACAAGCTTTTGCAAATTGGCAACAGAATAAACATTTCTCTTTAAAGGTGAATTCATCCTTGTTTGATCTTAGAGTTCTAAATACCTGATCTGCCACTTCCTGTTGTTTGTCACGGTTTATAATATTTGGGTTGCAATACTGACGTCTACAATATACATGTACAATCTGTCCCTTACTAGTACGTATAGAGTCTTTTCTTTTTTCACTGGCTTTATTAATTCCATCGCTTCCTTTCTCAGTAAGTTTCACAGAAGGCTTATCCGCTCTTATAGTCCAATTGCAGATACAGCAACTTTCTTGTCCTTCCTCCATTCTGAAAAATAATTAAAAAAATATTGTCCATAACTGGAAAGTTTTTATCAACGCTAATTGTTTCAGTTAAAAACTAGATGTACCTAAAAATGCATTTGAAGAATAAAGTTTATTAACATGAGCTATAAATAAATTGCTGAAGAGGAAGATTTTCTATTTATGGTTTATTTATTTTTCTTAAGAAAAGAAATCTAGCACATTTTCTCTTTTTTTAGACTGAAAAACTTTATCTACCTCAGTAAGTTTCCCAGAAGACTTATCCGCACCTATAGTCACATTGCAGATACAGCAACTTTCTTGTCTGTCCTCCATTCTGAAAAATAATTTTTAAAAAATTGTCCATTAGAAAAAAGTTTTCTTCAGCGGAAAGTGTTTCCGTTAAAAACTAGATCTACCTAAAAATGCAATCGAAAAATAAAATTTTATTAACATGAGCTATATATTAATTGCTGAAGAGAAAACTTATCTATTTATCATTATCGTTTGTTTATTTATCTTAAGAGAAGAAATTTAGCTTATTTTCTCTTTTTAGACAGAAAATATTTTATCTACCTTAGTAAGTTTCCCAGAAGATTTATCCGCACTTATAGTCACATTGCAGATACAGCAACTTTCTTGTCTGTCCTCCATTCTGAAAAATAGTTTTAAGAAAATTGTCCATTAGAAAAAAGTTTTCGTCAGTGCAAATAGTTAAAAACTAGATCTACCTAAAAATGCATGTGAAGAATAAAGTTTATTAACATGGGCTATAAATTAATTGCTGAAGTGGAAGATTTTCTATTTATCGTTGGTTAAGAGTAGATATCTAGCTCATTTTCTTTTTTTATAACTAAAAATACTTTATCTACCTTAAGATGATAACAGAAGTTGCAAATGATGCATTTAAATAGAATAATTTAAGTATTTTCGAAATCCCGAATTTCGGGTTAGATGGCACGAATATGCTTCCGTAGAAAAAAAATCAGTTAAAATCAGTTTTATAGACATATAATAAAATCCCATTTTTCGTTAATGTATACATTCTACAAGTATTTTTCATTAATACCTGCTAATATCCAATACATATTTTCATTCGAAAACGTCATAAAGTGTTTCTATGACTGTCAGAGAAATAGCGTAGATAACAAGGTACGAAAAGTGGTGACAATTTGGATTCTTCTTTTATTTGATCTTTTTTTTTTTTTAATTTATGCATGTCGTAGTATGTAAGTGTGTCATGTATCATAAAAAAACAACGTTCTTACCTTTTTCATTATGAAATCCGCTTTCCTCGAATGAAAATACACTCAAATAAACATTGTGCAGACAGCGTCAATCCGATATCGCGAGACGCTCGCCTCACGTCACGTGATAAAAACCAGGTACGGTGGCGTAATCGGGACGCTGTTTTAGCGTGTTTCAAAAGAGAATTTTCCAGTTTAAAAAATGCATTTTTCTCTTAAACGGCTACATAGATTTTTCTAGACTTTTGATATGTTATTGTTATTGATTGATGCATCACGATACCATCGAAACTAATTCTTTTGCAATTTCTTCTAGGTCAAAGTGTAGATTGACTGGACTATAAGTGGTCGCCTATCTTCAATACTAGAAATTTTATATTAGGTGAACTAATCACTATCAGCATCATTATGTTCCTTGCTGCAAACTGACTTTGGGATATTTTGTGTGGTCAATATGTATGATACACAAGGCAACACCCACTGACTGATAGATATGATTCATGTTTCTTGCCTCAGTCTTTCTGGTACCATCTTCCTATTCCAAGCCTTTATTAACTGCTCATAACAAATTGTTTTATACCCCCTGCAATGGCTTACAGTCAAAACTTGCTTGAAAACACCAAATTCGGATAAGATATGTCGACATAATCAAAACGCGTTGGTACTTAATGCAGGATAAAAGTAATGCAGAAAGCTCCTTTAAGGAGCTTTCTGCATTACTTTTATCCTGCATTAATCTTCAACATATCTAGCAAAAAGTCTGTAGAAGGGTTGGTGCATGGTCCTGAATTACCAGCCGGACTGTAACTGCTCATAACAAATTGGTTAATACCCCCTACAATGGGATATCTCCGTATAAACAACATTGTTTTCTGTCACGACTGCCAAAACAATTGCTTTTTATTGCCCACCTTCAAATGCAATTGGATCACTTTTCCCCATTATGTATTTTCATCTTCAGGGTTTTAGGTTCTGACAAATGTCATATTTTTACATTAGGTTTTTCTTTGAGAATTTGCATATGGTCTTAAATTGCGATTTTATGGAAAGTTGTTTTACGCACTTAGTGCAGATTTGAGCTACTAATGATCTGGAATGGAGGAGAAAATTGCCACTTGGGGTTAGTTTAATACAGTTGTGGTGCCAAGCAGATTTCTGAGTCATTTAATAACCATCAGGTTTCAGTGTTTTGGAAAACAAATTTGGTTTGGAAATTTTTTTTGGTGTCTATGTGTGTGAAAATTTAGGTAATTTTGTATTATAGACTTCAGTTGCTTGGTGCCTTCATTCAGGAATATCCTGCTTTTCTTTCAATCTGCTTTTATAGCTATACCAGGTGGGGAAAAAACAACTGGAAATGTCTACTATGTTTTATTTTGAGGACTACCTCAGGGCTCCAGATAAGAGGTAGTTATTTCAACAAATCAAACATTTTATCACTCATTTCACCTATGGTGTTACTACTCATTAGAATCGTCTCAAAGAGACGATTCTAATGAGTAGTGACGTACAGAGTAATGGGTTAATTGAATGAGCAATGAAGATTCGCTGATAGTGTTACGGACAGGTGCCCAGTAGTAGATGAGTTAAGATGACAGTAAAGCAGATAGTTCCTACATAGGTTTTATGCTTTACTTTGATATAATACTTTAAATATGGCCAAAGTCAAACAGATTGGAAGTTGATGAGATGCTGTCAGTGACTTATCTGGATACAAACTGTAAAGGAAATCAATATTGGGCCATTGGGTGTGTTAACCCATTACCCCATAGCATGTTTCTCATTTTGAAGACGGGTATCCACATAAAGCAGGTTGAACGTAAAGCAGAATGCGCCTTAACGCATTCTGCTTTGCTTTCAACCTGCTCTGTTAGAATACAGAAAACATTTCTTTTAGAACATATTCATAATTGTATAAAGAGGAACTATTCTTTAATTGGGGAATAGATTAGAGGTGTCAAAAGGCATATTTATGGGGGTAATGGGTTAACCACTAGGTGTGCTCGAGTCCTGAGTAACTCACCACACCTGCTTATCTCTCTGCATGCTGGGTAAAAAAATTCATCTACAATTACTGTCATCTGCTAGTGTGCTAAAAAAGGATTTTTAAATTTTCTTGTTAAAAAAGGGTCAGAGTGTCAAACAGTTTGGATCCTGATGAGATGCCGCATTGTGTGGCATCTCATCAGGATCCAAGCTGTTTGCAAAGATAGTCTCAATTCCCCTGGTACCCGTGTGCAAAGAGTTACTGTATACCGTGAGTGAGTTTGTGGGATTTAGACCACCGTCATAGTCCCTACATGATATCATCAGCACAGTAAAACACTCCATTACAATCATTAAATAGAAGATTCCTTGATTGTCTTATAGACACACGTGGCACATTAACCCATTACTCCATAGATACAGGTTAACATTTTAATTTTTTCCAACACGGAATAATGTAGCACCAGTTTATCCCTTTCCCCAATAGAAACGCCTTTTAGCGTATTCAGTTTATTCCTCCGTTCAAGAAAATAATTCCAATGTAATCCGTCATGAATATATAGCATAGGGAACATTTTCTATATTCTAGCATATGGAAGCTCAAAGCAGGCTAAAAGTAAAGCAGAATGCGCCTTATGGCGCATTCTGCTTTACTTTCAACCTGCTTTAAGTGGTCACCTATATTCAATACTAGAAATAGGCTATCAGGTAAAGGGTTATACAGTCATGTATGTTACTAACTTTGATCCACAAAAAGAAAATAGTTCTACTTTATATTGTCATGCATGAAGAAATTTCGCAATAAATATTTTCTATATCCTAGCAGAATGATGTTGTTGTTGTTGTTATTTTAATGTTTTATTTCTCAATATACATATACAGGCAGAATGATGTTAGCTTAACCCTTTGAACCCTAGTCACGCATATTGGCGTCCATTTCAAACAGTGTACATGTGAATAGTACACTTGTCCTGTGCAAACAGTGAAGACCCAGATCAGAGGGCTCCGAAAGGAGCCCTCTGATCAGGGTCTCCACTGTTTGTCATAATGCCAAACATTGACAAAAACAACCCTTAAAAGTCAGAAATGGACGAGACTTAAATGGAAACTGGATTTTTCAATTTTAAGTTTCAGGGAGGAAAGGGTTAAAGCATTTTGTGACTACTCGTTACAACCATCTCATTGAGATCATTATAATGAGTAGTCATAACATAGGCTTTGGTGGTAAAAAGAGTACCAGTATTTATATATAATTAGTATTCAAAATAGGGTTAAAATATACATTGTATATAATTAGGTATTACCGGTATTCTTGGGCTATGGTATCCCTGAAGACAATAACGAGAATTGATTTCTTGTAATCTTCCATCACAACAAAAAAGATCACCGCTTGTGTCTCTCACATTCAATCATATTCAGTTCTGGTCCAACGCCATTCCCACAAGAATTACAAGAACTCAGTCAAACGTCTTGGAAATTGGAAGAAGTGAAAGCAATGCACATGACCAGGGAATTGTCAAAGAGGATCAACTTAATTCTGTCATTGCTAATGATATGGGTATAACAAAGAATTCAGACCACACATGTAATCAGCACTCTTTGCTATGTACAAAGTGTTAAGAGTTTGATAAGCATCCAATATATAGGGTATTTGTAAATTCGATTCATGTTGTTGTCTATTGGATCAGGATTAACACAAGATTTTACGCCTTAATTTATTCCTTCACTGATGAAAGTTGTAGCAATCATAAAATGTTATATTCAGCGTAATTATGAAATATTTTCTATATCCTAGCAGATAGTAGCTTTTAAAGCAGGCTGAAAGTAAAGCAAAAATTGCACTTCAAAGCACATTCTGCTTTACTTTCATCCTGGTTTAAGCAATCACCTGTCTTCAAAACTTATGTAATTACTGTGGGGCTATATATGAACATATTATGAAGTAAAGGGTTAGATAACGAAAAGGAGTTAAATGAGAATATAGTAAACCTCTGTATTACGACCACTAAAAAGAAGGCCATTGAACAATTATAAACTACAGGTGACACCTTAACCCATTACCCCATAGCCTGTTTCTAGTTTTGAAGATAGATGACCACTTAAAGCAGAATGCACCTTTAAGGCGCATTCTGCTTTACTTTCAGTCTGCTTTAAGCTACCATCTGCTAGAATATAACGAATTTATCTTCAGATGTAAATTTGTGAGTGTATAAATTAGAACTATATTTTTTTATGGATGAATAAATTAAAGTCGTAAATAGGCGTCTTTATGGGGTAATGGGTTAAAGCATGGTGACAGTATAACAGAAAGGTCCTACAGGAGCTTTCTGTTATACTGTCACTTTGTTTTAAGCAGTCACCTGCCTTAATCACCTAATAATAAACAAATTTCAGTGGCTGTTACCGAGAGGTTTTACTGTACAATAGTGAGATTCCCCACTTCCTCGGAGATGATTGGTACCCCAGGGCTGCCATAAATTGATAATAAAAATCCTAAGATTTCAATTTTTCACTTTTTCAGATGCAATTTTACTAATCGTACCTTTACCCCCATTGGCTGTTTCTTGTTTGGAAGACACATAACTGCTTAAAACAGGTTGAAAGTAAAGCAGAATGCGCCTTAAGGCACATTCTGCTTTACTTTCAGCCTGTTTTAAGCTTCCATCTGCTAGGATAAAAATCCGAAGACTTAGGAAAAATCTGGAGAAATGGCAGCCCTGAAAGCATAAACAATAGAGACTGTTGCTCGTAGTCATTCTGAGGAACCTCAAATTACTGGCTGTCAGGGAAAAAAGCCACAAAGGGATTGACTGGCCAGAAGAACTGTCTTGAATCAAGATTGAACCCAGCTGTCTTATCGCCCTGTCTTGGACAGGACTATGTCAGGGGAATTCCAAATGAAACACTCAAATATCACCCTGTTTTGGACAGGAAAATGTCAGGGGACATCCAAATGATACAGTCAAACTTTTGTTGAGCTGCCTTGGTGCCCTGAGCAATGCTACGTTAGAAATTTTGTGTTAATATGATATGCATGTATATTTATGATATACATTGTAAATTAAGTCTTGGAAAAATAAATGATAAAAATATAATTCATAATGTAAAATAATGAGCCTAACTATTGGGACAAATATACCCGAGCAAACAGTGTAGACACAGATGAGCTAGACCTAATAAACAACAGTTTAGTGGTGTAGGTTTTAGTGTATATAGAAGAAAGTTTGTTTGTTTCAAATGCCTATCAGTAACAAAACAGACTTACATTTCCCTAAATTTACAAAATACAATTACTACAAAAAAAAAATATAGCGAAGCTTGGATAATAGAAGCATGGAGAAAGGACAAAGATAGAAGTTATAGAAGCAGACATGCTGTTTATGTAATTTCTAGCGATCTTGAGATACGGCCAGATGTCATGTAATGTAGTAAATAGGGTGGAATAATAGTTCCATTGAGTTAATAGAAAACATGCACAACCTAGGGATAAAATATGTGAAAAAGCTTACAGGTTGTATAAAAAATCGCTGTCTCACTTTATTCTGCTGATCGAGTTACTGATATACATTTATTTTGACATGGAAGTGACGTTCACTGCCACCACTGGTATATGTAACAACTTAATCCTTACTCCATTAAGCCTATTTCTGGTTTTGAAGACAAGTGACCACTTAAAGCAGGTTGAAAGTAAAGCAGCATGCGCCTTTGGGCGCATTCTGCTATACTTTCAGCCTACTTCAAGCTACCATCTACTAGGATATAGGAAATATTTCTTGTGGTGCATATTTGTTACAGTATCAATTGGAATAAATCCACCTGTGAACAGTAGGCTAATTTTCGACTTGACGCCATCCCGTCACAAAATTAGCATGCCGTCACGGGGTTCATTGATGAGACAACAATTGGAACTACTTTCTTCAGTGGAGGAATAGATTAAATGCATAAAAAAGGCTTATCTGTGGAGTACTGGGTTAAACAATGAAGACTGTTAAACTTTGATGACTTAAAATTTGCCCCATTCACTACCTCGACTTGAGTGCTATGAAATTCCCAAACAGTCTGGATGTCATTGAAGTGCTCAAGATTTCAACCGACATTTAGGATTCAAATTTCTTACAGGACTTAAGGTCTGTGGTGTAAATAAGTCTTTTGCAATATATGAATGAAACTTCAGACTAACTAGCTTGTCCTTAAGAACCTCTAATGTTTACACAAAGGGGTATTAATGTGGTTTGCAACTCAAACTATTATCCATTGTTATGGCTATTTACAATCCAACTTTGATCAGGCACCCAGATTCATTGAAGCCGTTTTGACAATCATTCTCACAATGGGGGCTGCTTATTGCAGGACAAAAGTAATGCAGAAAGCTCCTTCAGGAGCTTTCTGCATTCCTTCAGTCCTGCAATAAGGAACAGTTACTGCTTGTTTAAAAGACTGCTCTTGGGACTATTCAATGAAACGGTTGGTGTTCTTTCTGAGGTTGGATTGATTGTTGGTTATGGGTTTTGTGAATGGAAATATGTTTCTGTAGATCGAGTGGGAATTCTAACCCTCAAGTAAATTGGTTTTCTGATTAACCCTTTACTCCATGCTTGGTAGGTGGTACGTAGCTTTAAGCAGGCAGAAAGTAAAGCTGAAATATTCTTTACTTTCAGCTTGCTTAGAACTATACCTTTTGTTTGGATAATTATAGCAATATTATTTATGATGCATGAAGTGAAACAATTTTCTTTGGTGGAGAATAAATAAAAGACATAAAAAGGTGCACCTTTAGAGTATAAGGTTACAAGTAACAATCTGTCTTAAGACAAGCTGTGTGGAAAATTCTAAGGGGCATTTTTTTCAAACATTTTAAAGGTGGTATGATTTGTTAGACTTAAACCACAGTCGCTAAGCTCAAGTGATTCCCAACAGGGGATGAAAAGGGCCCTTAATTAGACAGGCTGGGCAGTATTTGTAGCTGTAGGGTTCTTAAGGGGATAACAAATAAAGCTAATTGTATGAGAGGGTGGAAATATCCCCCAGCAAGATTCCCACATACAACGTTCAAGAGCTCATTATGTTAGCCATAAAGCACATTAGGTCAGTTAGTCTATTAGCTGGTTTCTTAACTCTTTGAACCCTAGTCCCGCATATAGGCGTGCTTTTCAAACAGTGTACATGTGAACAGTACACTTGTCCTATGCAAACAGTGAAGACCCTGATCAGAGGGCTCCTTTCGGAGCCCTCTGATCAGGGTCTTCACTGTTTGTCACAATGCCAAACATTGACAAAAACAACCCTTAAAAGTCAGAAATGGACTAGACTAAAATGGAAACTGGAATTGTCCATTTAAAGTTTCAGGGAGGAAAGAGTTAATCCTTTTCCCCATCGAGGAAGTCCTGATCATGAGTTATAAAAGGCAGTCCCAGTACCTTTCTAGATAGGAGCTTAAAGCAGGCTGAAAGTAAAGCAGAATGCTCCTTAACACTGCTTTACTTTCAACCTGCTTTAAGTAGTAACTCATTTTCCACTTGTCAGGATATAGATCACATGTGCATTGCATACATTGTATATTCAATACAGTATAAAGTGGAACTATTTTCTTCCATGAAGGAATAAATTAAAGGGGTAAAATGTATATCTATGAGATAATGAATATAAAATGGGTCACAAGGGGCTTTTATGGGGGTTGAGGGATGGTTCAGGGATGACAAGTTGTGATGGAACCTAGCTGTGAGGGAGGCAATGATGTGTGCAGACAAGCCCTTGTGCATGCAGACAATTTAAAGTGCCAGTGCATGCAGACAAGTGCATGTATATTTATTATACATGTGTGGAAACCATTGAGGCATGTTTATTTACTAACCATGAAATGGCTACCAACAGTTAGTGGCAATGTACTGTAAATGTGCTATATTAGTCATGTACTGCAAACACAGTCAAATGTCTAAAACTGTTGTTGAAACTAAACTTAAATATGGCTAAGAGTATTATATAATATATATACCATCAGTAAAGGACTATGGTGCTTTTGTGGAGAAAATGGTTAAGTCATTCTGAATGAGCTGATTAAATGGCTACGTGAGCACCATGAATTATAATGGCCATAACTGCCCCCACAATACCAAACAAATGGCTAATTTCATTCCAAACATTCTGTCGCAAATCAAGCAAATGATGGGGCCAGTCTGTATCTAATTGCCATGTGTACAGACAATAACTCTTGTTTGACCAGTACCTTCATTGGCCTTACACTGCCAATCAGGGCTATAAACAGGGCTCCAGATAAGGGGAGTATTTCAAAATCTGAAATCTGTATTTCTGCACTAAACCCTATGGTGTCACTACACATTAGAATCCTCTCTTTGAGTAGTAACACCATAGGATTTGACGCTGAAATGAATGAGCAAAATGTTGGATTTGTTAAATTACTCCCTCTTATCTGAAGCCCTGTATAAAGCAGGAATAAATTAAAGGTGTATCTGTTAAGTGTTTTGTTTTGAGAAGTTTTGGCTGCACCAGATTGCAGATACTGGTACAATGTACAGTAGAACCTCTCTATTACGACCACTAAGTTGTGTCAAATATTAGCCGTTAAAGACGGGGGACTGCTTAAAGCAATGTGAAAGTGAAACAGAAAACTCCTACAGGAGCTTTCTGTATCACTTTCACATTGCTTTAAAGCTGTCACCTGTCCTTTATACGGACAATTAGCCTTCTTTTTAGTGGTCCTAATAGAGAGGTTCTATTGTACATCTCAAGGGGACTATAAGAAACGCTTTGTAAGGCAGAGAGAAATACAAGCAATGTTATGCAGTAAAACCGTTCAGATTCTGAAAACAACTTGAAGCAAACAACTTGAAGCAAAACGTCAGGTGTCACAGTTACAGTAATCAACATTTGATTTCCCTGGTTACAACAACAACAAAACACTCTGAAATTACAAACCCAGCATGTTTTACAATCTCTCTTGTGTTTGTATGAAATTTTGCAAAACAAGAACTGTATTAGACCTTGCACAGACCCTGTTCAGGCATTGTGTTTGGAATTGTGGCAACTCACAGATGAAATATTATGAGTCTTTCAATTTAACCCATTCCCCCATTAATACACATTTTTACGCCTTTAATTCATTCTTCTTCTGAAGAAAATAGTTTCCTTTTGAACAGTCATGAATATGTATCATAAGAAATAGTTTCTGTATGCTAGCAGATAAAAGCTTAAAGCAGGCTGAAAGTAAAGCAGAATGCGCCTTAAGGCGCATTCTTCTTTACTTTCAACCCGCTTTAAGTGATTATATCTTTCTTTAAAACAAGAAACAGGCTATAGGGTAATGGGTTAACTCATTACTCCATAAATATGTTTCTTTCAATTCAACCCATTATTATATTATATGCACCATAAATGCGCCTTTTTACGTCAATAGTTTATTCCTCCACTAAAATAAAGCAGACATGGTATTACCGTGGACATGGTCCAGTGGTACTCACTAGCACACTCGACTACGGTAGTGGGGGTCCTGAGTTTGATCCCCTGCCAGACCAATTCCTTCAGATGAAACTTTATAAACCAAGGGCCGATGTATCAGTGCTTTACACTGGGCACCAAAAAGGACCAGAAAACTCTGTTGATAAAAAAAGCAGGGCTTTGTGCCTGGGTTTTCTGTATCCTCTCCCCTCTCTTTGGGGCGTCAAATTCAAATTTCTTTATTATATAACTATCAGTTCATGATTTTACATCCAATTAGCCCCATAGATGGCAGAAATGGACATAACAAACAAACTAAACCAAGCAGACATAGTATTAAACACCATCAATCCATAATAATTTATGGTGCTTATATGGAGGAATAAATAGCAGTGTTCTAGGGTGATTCTATAAAGGTCAGAGATAAAATAAAGCAGAAATCTCCCTAAGGGAGCAACCTGTCTGAGACGTAGTAAACATTCTATGGGGTAAAGGTTTCACGCTTACCATCTGAGAACACAGTATATAGATCATTTGCAAACAGTGTAGACCCAGATCAAAGGGCTCCTTCAGGAGCCCTCTGATCAGGGTCTGCACTGTTTGCCATAAAAAAAATTAAATATCTAAGAACAAAAGTTAATGTAGTCCTCAATTGTCAATATAAACTGATAATTTAAGTAAAGGAAATGGAGAGTCCATAAAATTTTGGTCAGAACTCTAGGGGTTGACTGTTACTAGAATGTAATCAGCTCATCAATATGTATGGTAATGTTGAACTTTGACCTTTGATCATGGAAACAATTTGATAGGCAGGTTGTCTGTATGTGTTAGATGACTATGTTTTGCTTTCTCCTGACTTAAAACAAGAGATTTGTTGATGAAGCATGAAGGTTTCTTTGTGACTATTGGCTTTCATATATAGACTTGGATGAAACATTTTCACATTCATGTCTATACTAATACACTGTGTTGTTTTCCTACAGGAGCTTTCTGTTTTATTTTCACCTTGTGTTAAATCTTTCCTCCCTGAAACTTTAAATGGACAATTCCAGTTTCCATTTTAGTCAAGTCCATTTCTGACTTTTAAGGGTTGTTTTTGTCAATGTTTGGCATTATGACAAACAGTGAAGACCCTGATCAGAGGGCTCTTTTCGGAGCCCTTTGATCTGGGTCTTCACTGTTTGCACAGGACAATTGAACTAATAACATATACATTGTTTGAAAAGAACGCCTATTTGCAGGACTAGGGCTCAAAGGGTTAAACTGTAACAAGTGTAATTCAATTCCATCAATATGTGGTGCTTCTGTAGACACATCCTTTCTAAAATGCTGGAAACCTATGTTAGCAGCAATATAGATCAAACCTGATGTACCCCTTAACCCATATATACCCCATAACCTGTTTCTAGTTTTGAAAACATATGATCACTTAAAGCAGGTTGAAAGTAAAGCAGAATGTGCCTGCTTTAAGCTATCATCTGTTAAAATATAGAAAATAAAGCCTATAGTACATATTCATGACTGTATAAATTGACACTATTTTCTTCAGGGGAAGAATTAACTGAATGCGCTTCTATGGGGTAAAGGGTTAATAAAGTGCCCAGACCCCTAGTGTTCAATCAGGTCCTTTATAGATACCCTGGCCCTTTGACCCTCCACAAAGCTCACCAACCCAGCTGTCCGGGACAGATGCAGCTCATAAACTCGCAACTGACATGATAAGCCTTCATATTCCACTTGTACCTAGTACCTCCCAAAATATTATTGCATTTGGAAAAGTTTGAAAAATGTTACCTTTTCCCCTCATAGTATGTTTCCAATTGTTTACTACAAGTGGTTGCTGAAAATAGATTTGCAGTCTCATAAATTATGCTGACAAATTACCAAAACCAGATATGGAATTGAAATTTCACACAGGCAAGTTTAAAGATTATCTATGTTAACCCTTCTCTCAAAGAAACATGCTTCCTCTTTTCACCTTTCTACCCTGCTCTGATAAAAAGCCAAAGGAAATATTTTCTGCATTTTGACAGGTGAATGAATGCTTAAAGCAGGCTGAAAGTTAAGCAGAAAGCTCCTTCAGGAGCTTTCTGTTTAACTTTCAGTCTACTTTAATCAAACACCTATCTTAAACACAGAACAACCTGTGGAAGAGTAAGGGATTTAAGGGTTGCCTTATGATGGGCTGTCACTGCTATCTAAGCATGGACCTTAAATCACCTTGATTCTTGACAGAAGTCAGACAAGATATGAAAGCCAATAGCACACTTCATAAGATACCAGTTAGAACCTGAGCTTGTTTCAGATAAGAAAATATTGTTGGAAATATGTATGCTGACATTTTATGATGCTATAACTTTGGACCACCATAATGCATGTTATGTTGTCTTTCATTTAGCAATTCCTTCACAGAAGTGCATATAATGCCCCATCTAGCAACTGTTTTAGACATTTAGACATCTGTATTTGGACAACTTGACATTTGCCTTAAGAAATCTAGACATCTAGTCACTGTCTTAAATTAGACATATAGCATCTCTGTCTTAAAACTTAAAGACATCTCTGACATTTTAAGAAATACTTAAATATTTCTCACTGTTGTCTCGTGATACCTGATGTACTGGTACATGCAATTATTCATTCCTCATGCTGCTTGTATGCCTGAGTGAAATAAAGATATGTTCTGTTCTGTTCTGTTTATGGACATCTTGACATCTGTCTTTAGACAGCTAGATATCTGTCTTTAGATGTCTATAGGCATGTCTTTAAACATTTAGCCACTGTCATAGACATCTGTCTTGAATACTTGACATATGCCTTTATACATAAGACATCTGCCTCTAGACATCTGTATAGAATGCCCCATCTAGCAACTGTCTTAGACATTTAGACATATGTATTTGGACAACTTGACATCTCTCTTTTAGACATCTAAGCCACTGTCTTAGATATATAACATGGATATCTTGTCATCTATCTTTAGACATCTAGACATCTGTCTTTAAACATCTAGCCACTGTCTTAGACATGTAGCATCTGTCTTCAAGACATTTAGACATCTATCTATGGACATCTCTATATTTCATTATTCACTGGCTTGTTAAGACAGGTCTAACTGTGATGTGAGATAAACTAGTCGCCACTTGTTCTATTCTTCTTGATAACCCAGAGCAGGAGGAATGCACTTATCTGATAAACTCTCAGAGATGTTCATCATCCAAACAACTTTTTTACCTCCATAAAACACTTAATCACTGAAGAAAACAGTTGAAGGGAAGCATATTCAGATGCAGTTAATCCTCTGTTTAGCAGCCACTTGATAGAGAAAGCAATATTAATTTTGTCTCTCAAACATTTTACACTGGGTAGCCCTCCTCTTGCTGAATATTCATATATATAAAGCTCCACCCACTATGAACATCTCTCATCTGAACGTTATATTGAATAACAAAATAACGAAAACTATTCCCTGAGAAAAAAGGCAAAACTCCTGTCAGACAGTGCACACCCTGATCAGACAGCTCCTTCAGGAGCTGTCTGGTCTGGGTCTTCACTGTTTCCAAAATTTGCCAATATACACTTGGGTTACATCATGGGAAGGGTTAATGGAGCTTTCTGAATTGCTTTGGACCTGTATTTAGCTGCAACCTGTCTTAACCCATTACCCCATAAATGTGCCTTTTAACGCCTTCAATTTATTCTTCCGCTGAAGCAAATACTTTCAATTTATTCAGACAGTAATATGCTGCTTAAAAAATATTTTCTATATTCAAACAGATGATAGCTTAAAGCAGGCTGAAAGTAAAGCTGAATGTGCCTTAAGGCACATTCAGCTTTACTTTCAACCTGCTTTAAGTGGTCACCTATTTTCAAAACTAGAAACAGGTTATGGGGTAATGGGTTAAATAGCTGTTAAGTACTTTTAATTCTACATGGCTGCTTTACTCATGTTTTTCTGTACAGTAAATAGCAATAAGATTGTGTAGACCTATTTTAGTCTCTGTAACAGACTTTCCTGGCATCATGAAACAGTCTATGTGAAAACAATAACAGAGTATTTGGCCAATACATTACGTCAACTGTCAACCTCAGAAATACAGTCAAACTTGAGCTTAACCCTTTCCGCCATAGAAGCGCCTTTAAGCGAATATGATTTATTCCTCCGCTGAAGAAAATAGTTCCAATTTAACCAGTCATGAGTATATAGTATAGGGAATATTTTCCATATTCTTGCACATGGAAGCTTAAAGCAGGTTGAAAGTTAAACAGAATGCGCCTTAGGGCGCAGTCTGCTTTACTTTCAACCTGCTTTAAGTGGCCATCAATGTTCAATAATTGAAACAGGCTATAAGGTAAAAAAAAAGATTCAACCTGTAATTCCTTCTTCATTAAAAAAACCCTATCCAGAATGACAAACAGTATGGATGCTAATATCAAACCCCATATTTCTTCAACACTAGATATTCAGTCTTCTAAAGGGTTAATTAATACAAATTTGACTCTATTTAGATGAATATATTTGTGCCTTTATTCCACTAAAACGGAAAGAAAGCAGGGGTTTCTGATTTCCGTCAAACCGACGATGACAGATTCTAAACAGATCCATAACTAAACATTTAAAATGCTTGGACAGGATATATACATCCTTTGCAAACAGTGTAGATCCTTCAAGAGCCCTCTGAAATGGGTCTACATTGTTTGTCAATGTCATACTTTTCAACATTTTGGGGTCACACCTCTTGAGAGTCAATATAAGCTTATCATTTATCAGAAACTAGGATGATTCCCTTTGAAACTTTAGCATTACATTAGGCTGACTCCCACTTTCATAGCAGAAAGGTCAGCTACAAGAAACAATTGACAATAACAATGACTTTCTCGACAGACTTTCATCTCAGTTGTGGTTAAGTGGTTCTTACTTGAAACTATTCAATTATCTATTGAGCACTTGAAATTTCAAATGACAACTCTAATTAGGAAAGCAATTAAGCCAAGAGCTCCATGGTCTTGTGATATGGCACATAAGAGGAGGATTTGTCATGATATGAAACAGGAAGATTTTACAAACCAATATTGCACAACATCAAAATGTATAGGACATAATTATTCTTAAAAGTAGGTGGAAGTACCGGTAAACCATGACCCCCATAGCCTGTTTCTAGTTTTGAAGTGACAACTTAAAGCAGGTTGAAAGTAAAGCAGAATGTGCCTTAAGGCACATTCTGCTTTACTTTCAGCCCGCTTTAAGCTACCAGATACTACATAGAAAATATTTCTTGTGAAACATAAAATTATTCAGAGCTGTTAATATTGGACCCGTTTTCTTAAGTGGATGAATAAACTATAGTTTATAATTGGCGTAAAAAGGCGTTTTTACGGGTTAATGGGTTAAAAGTAGGTGGCAGTTAAATGCAGAACAAAACACTACGTGTGCAAATTGACATCAGGTTGCAGCTAGCTTCAGATTAAATCACTGGAGTACTGAGATGTCCTCTAAACAATTAATGTTTGATTGATCAATCAACTTTGAGAGAGAGAAAGAGACAGGGACATAGAGAGACTTCCTAGAGAGAAAATGAGCTCGATCCTAAGGATACATATTGTTTAGTTTATTTGGCATTATTCTCATCTGGTTCCTGATTGTTTGCAAAAGTAATCACTGTTTCATCATAACACTGAATGCTTGCACACCTTCCTATAGAGACAACACTTTGATAATGAATTAATCGCAACAAACGGCAGAATGGGTACAAGGGGGCTGAAGGGAGTCTGCCCTAATGGATGTAAACTGTTGGACAGATGGAGTGTGACATGTGTGGTGATAGGAGGTAAAGTAGTGCCATTAGTTTTATGATGTTAGTGAGAGAGGGTTGGGCAGGACTTGTGATGACTGATGTCTGTGACAGATCTGTCTGGCTGGAGTCTGCCGCTGACAGAATACGGTACTCATACACACAACATTCCACACATACCTAGCCCTTGACCAACATACCTAGCCCTTGACCAACATACCTAGCCCTTGACCAACATGCCCAGCCCTTGACCAACATACCTAGCCCTTGACCAACATGCACAGCCCTTGACCAACATGCACAGCCCTTGACCAACATGCAGTCTTTGCTTGCCATCCGCAAGAGTCTTTGATTGTTTTAATTACTTAATCTTATGTTTTTACAGGCTTGATATATTCCTCCACTGAAGAACATAATTCCATTCAATATATACACATTACCAGTTGACTGTGCGATACAGAGTGATGTATTTAGCTCGAGACGTTTTTGGCGGAAATAGCCGATCTGACGAGCGCCTTGGCGCGAGTCTGATCGGTTGTTTCCGCCAAAAACGTCGAGAGCTAAATGCAACACTCTGTTGCGCACTGCCAACTGGTAATGTGTTTATTATATGCCTTGAATACAAACCAGTAACAACTAATAGTTGTTTAAATCATTTTACATCCAAAATTTATAAGTTATTTGAAGCTGAACGAGAAGTTTTGTATTCCACAAAGAATAACGCGGCACTCGTACATGTACGTAAATGACGTCACGTTAAATCGAAAGCGAGGTCAGAGTAAAATACAAAGTGGCTGATACAAAGTGGCTGATACAGACTCTTGTATTTTACTCTGCAGATACATGCGGAAACGCTCGATATCACACGAAGGCATATAATAAACAGTTGTGACTGTGTATTAAAAGATATATATACTTCTTATATCCTTGTGGATGGTAGCTTTAAGCAGGCTGAAAGTAAAGCAAAATGTACCTTAACCCATTACCCCATAAATACACCTTTTTACCTCTTTGATTTAGTCATACCTGGAGGAAAAAAGTTCTAAATTATACAGCAATGAATATTTATCAAGAAATATTTTCTATATTCTAGCAGATGGTAGCTTAAAACAAGCTGAAAGTAAAGCAGAATGTTCACTAATGTGCATTCTGCTTTACTTTCAACCTTTAACTGGTCATCTACCTTTAAAATGAGAAATATAGGTTATAGGGTAAAGGGTTTAGGCATTTCAAGCATATTTCCAGATTATATAACTCAAAGCAGGTCGTAAGCAAAGCAGAATGTTTTCTACAGGATCTTTCTACTTTACTTTTAACCTGCTTTAAGTGGTCACCTGTCTTTAAGACTAAGAACAGGCCATATGGTAATGGATTTAGTGAAACTAGAGTAGAAACAGACTATGAGGTAATTTGGCTATACCATGTTTTCTTAGTATAATACTCGGTTCTGCACTCTACATTTCTATGCATAATAGAGAAATATCACATTAGTATTAGCAATGTTTTCTGCCTTAGATATGATTATGATACCAAAAAGTCATATTGTCAACAGAGACTCATTTCGACACATTGATAAAGCCTGAATGTTCTTTTATGGTAGCATCATTGTTCGATTGCATTAGTTGGTAACCGAAGATGACTTTTAACTCTTTGCACGCTTGCGGCGGAGCAAACAATTTAGATCCTGATGAGACGCCACATAATGCGGCATCTCATCAGGATCCAACTGTTTGACACTCTGATCCTGTTTAAAGAAGAAATTTTAGAACAGAAACAGACGACAATTATTGCAGATGACAAATTACCCAGCATGCAAAGAGTTGAAATATTGTTTGAATATGGATATTTCATTGGTGAAATATAGCATGCCTGACATTTTAGAGCAAACACAAAGTGACATTTATTCTAGAATGTTGAAAGACATGAAACTCTTTTTGTCTGTGTAACATTCTAAAATCACAGGTGTGACTCTACCCTCTGCAGGAGATCAAACATGTTCTTTCTACTTGGTAGTCCAAATCAATACTTTACTGGTATTTGCAAATAGTTTGGATCCAGATCAGATTGTGCTTAATCATATTTTTTCAGACCTTGCGAACGACAATTTTAAAGCAGAGGCTATAATAGCAGAAAATAGGGTTAACACATTGAACCCTAGTGAGGAGTATAAACTTGTCCTATGCAAACAGTGTAGACCCAGATCAGAGGGCTCCTTAACAGTCATGCATATCATAGGCAATATTTTCTTTATTCTATAGAACAATAGCTTAAAACAGGCTGAAAGTAAAGCAGAATGCACCTTTAGGTGCATTCTGCTTTACTTTTCAACCTGCTTTAAGTTGTCACCAGTGTCTTCAAAACTAGAAACAGGCTATGGAGTGATGGGTTAAGCTACTGCCTCAATCCTTATAGCCTAGTGTGTTAGCATAGTTGATATATAAATTATTTCTGATGATATTTGATGATTATTGTATAAAGCAGAACTATTTTCTTCAATGGAGGAATAAATTAAAGGCATGAAAAGACATACTTATCATATGGAGTAAAGGGTTAAGCTACTGCTTCAATCCTTATAGCCTACTGTGTAAGTACAGTTGATTGATGGAAGTCTGAGAGACAAGATGTTTATTTATCCTGTTGTATAGATTGAAATTAGTCTGTATATTTCCATATCAACCCAGATCACTATGAAAATTGACTAACAGGTTTGATGCCCCCAGCAGCTACTGATGCAGAAAGTTAAGCAATTGTCTTGTCCATCTGTACGGAGTTTAACCCATTACCCCATAAATATAATATGCCACGCCTCTAGGACGGAGTTAATAAAATTATTATTACTTGGCTCCAGATAAGGGGAGTATTTCAAAAAACTAAAATCTTTAATTTTGAGTTAAATCCTTCTAATGAGTAGTGACACCATAGGATTTGATGCAGATATAACGAAAAAAATATGGATTTACTCAGTTTACTCCCTGTTATCTGGAGGCCTGTGTATGAGGCCTGTGTTTCTGTATAGGAAAGGGTTAACAAAAGTTAGACTATTGGGAAGTCTTGTCTGATTTATTTTAAAAACATTCGGGGAGAATGACTCCTCAAGTCTCAGATGTTTGATATATATCAAGTGTAGACGTATATATCTAAGGTCCGCATGATGGGTGGAAATCAATTTGGCAGTCCAGGCAAAAAAATGTTCCAATAAAAATTTCAGTTAGATGAATAAACCAAACTGAACACTTATCGTGCTAAAAGTGACTACATCACTATATCAACCTATATACGCCTGACTCATAATAACTGCAATGGACTTGCTGGAAGATTTCATTGTAGATGTCTACAAGGGTGATCTAAAGACATGATATCCGGATCTGGGTCTATACTGTTTGCATCAGACAAGAGGACACATCATAGGTAAACTGTTTGTAAAGGGCAAGTATACTCGTCTCTAGGGTTGAATGTGTAAAATAAATGCCAAAACATTAGGGGAGCCCAGTCATACAGTAATAAAGTTCTACAATACAGTTTCATATATCGCAGTTTTAATGTCGTTGTTCTTTAATTCAAGCATGTTACTGGGAAAACAAATTAAGTCATTTTCTCTGTTAGATCTGTAGCTTAATTGGCCTAAATTGTGCAATGATTTGTTTGTTAAATGCACATAATTGGTAGAATTTGCATGAGCCACGATTTGCTACGGATGTAATAATCATTTCACAGTAAAGTTCAGATGCTTTAGAGTTAACCTTGGATTTTCATTTCTGATAATATCTACCAGTAAAAGTTCATGTTTCTCTCCCTCGGTTCTATATTGTTATCGATTCTCTGTTATTGTTTTAACCCATTACCCCGTAGCCAGTTTCTTGTTTGGAGACAGATGACCACTTAAAGCAGGTTGAAAGTAAAGCAGAATGCACCTTAAGGTGCATTCTGCTTTACTTTCAGCCTGTTTTAAGATACCATTCTGCTACAATATAGAAACTATTTCTTATATTGCATATTCATATTTGTATAAATTTGAACTTATTTTCTTCAGTTGATGAATAAATTAAAGGCATAAAAAGGTGTATTTATGGGGTAATGAGTTAATTGAATATAAGCAGTGCAGACCCTGATCAGAGTGCTCATTCAGGAGCCCTCTGATCAAGGTCTGCACTAGCTGTTGTGTAATTTAGCAATATGTAATGTAAAGCAGAATGCTTTACAGAAATCTTTAAGGTTTTTTCAGATTTTACTTTCAGACTGTTTTAAGGTACCATCTGCCAGAATAGAAAACATTTCTGATTACTTATTCATGACTTTATAAAGCAGAACTATTTTATTTTTTTCTTCAGTGACATAAAAGGGCATATTTATGGTTCAAACATATTTGAGTGTTAAGATTATTAGAACAATGGCTATAATAGTTTTGTTTCCAGTCATTTTATGTCGGATGTTGAATATTCGGTAATATGAAGTGGTTCAATGAAGAGACACGACTAATATAATCTTGTTTTGAGAGATTGTTCAACATGAACTAGACTGCAGAGCTCCAGATTAGGGGAGTTTATCAAAAACTAAAATCTTAATTTCTGCATTAAACCCTGTGGTGTCACTATTCATTAGAAACGTCTCTTTGAGACGATTCTAATGAGTAGTAACACCAGTGGATTTGATGCTGAAAGGAGTGAGAAAATGTTGAATTTGTTCAATACCCTCCCTCTTCTCTGGAGCCCTGTCGTTCAACACGGATTAGGTTGTATCAGTATTCAAGGATTTAATGTAATATATTACAATAGCCTTGAAGGCACAAGCTACAAGTATTTATCTTGATCAAGATAAAAAACGCTGCATGGGAAATAACAATTTATTACATTCTTCCCCCTCTTTGATTTATGATGATAAAACGCCTAAAACTCATTTTGTGCAATGTTTGTAGTACTGGTTTTTTTCCTCGCTAACATTATATAATAAACTTAATCCATTCCTCCATAGCCAGAAGTGAAATGCACCTATTTCGAACTATGATAAAGGCTGCAGTGACTGCTGAAGGCAAGATGGAAATAAGCTGGATATCAGAATAACATTTAGCTCTTAACCCTTTACCTCATAGCCTGTTTCTAGATTTGGAGGCAAGTGACCACTTAAAGCAGGTTGAAAGTAAAGCAGAACAGCGCATTTTGCTTTACTTTCAGCCTGCTTTAAGCTACACTTTGCCAAGATATACAAACTATTTCGTATGATATATATTCATGACTGTATAATTTAATATTGTTTGTTTTCATTACAGTTGGTTAGCTGTGATTGGCTGTAATTTTTGTTTCATAACTCAATGAAAAAAATAAAAAATCAGACCACGCCTTGTCAGGACTACTTTCTCTTAGTCCAACTGCTCTCCACAAGCGCCGCATGAAGCAGGATGCCAAATGACGTCATTGACGTCCACGTTACTACAAAACATTGTCGCGTTTTGGCGGAAAATATATATGGCGGAGGGACTACAACCTACGTTTTAAAAGCATAGAAAATAAACATTCGCGTCAGATTCTCTATTTAACTACTTTCTTAAATTCAGTTGTGATATTAAATTATAAGGAATAATTCGGAATATTTATTGTATTCATGGAGGTATGAAAAAAACCCTGGTCACACTTTTGTAGCGGTTTCATACAGTGAGACCAGGTTTTTTTTCATACCTCCATGAATACAATAAATATTCGAATTATTCCTTAAATAAATTGGATCTATATTCTACTGTGGAGGAATAAATGAAAGAGGTAAAAAGGTGTATTTATGGGGGAATGGGTTAATACTCATTCCCGTGTCACCCTATTTTGACCTCATACAGGCATTCAAACAAAAAGTCACTGATAGTGACAACCAATAGAGGTAGTTGTATAACCCATTCCCCCATAAACACGCCGTTTTACACCTATACTTTATTCCTCCACTTAAAAAATAGCTCCCATTTAATACAAACATAAATATGTATCATAAGAAATATTTTCTATATCCTAGCAGATAATAGCTTAAAGCAGGCTGAAAGTAAAGCAGAATGTGCCTTCAGGCACATTCTGTTTTACTTTCAAACCTGCTTTAAGTGATCATCTTTCTTCAAAACTAGAAACAGGCCATGGGGTAATGGGTTAAAACAAGCCGCAGCTAAGCAGAAAACTCATTGTATAAGGAACAGGTTATTTTAGGTTGCAAAATCTATACAGTCATGTTTGTAATTCCATTAACAACCACAGTGTGAGAATTTAGCATAATATTATAATCCTTTTCAAACAGTGCAGACCTTGATCAGAGGGCTCCAAGTTCTGCACTGTTTGCCATACTTTAAAAATTTGGAAGCCAAACCCCCTTAAGAGGGAACTTAGACTGGTCCTTTATCAGAAATAGAAGAGTCCATTTGATGCTGTAGCATGCATGTAAGGGTTAAAGTGCACTGATCCAGCTGATAATGCAGATGATATCATATTCCAGAGAGTTGAAACTCCACAAGGGACAGGTAAAAGTATTGAACAAAGTCAACCAGACCACAGTTCAGACCCCGAATAGGGAGTAATCACTTGATTCAATGTGCTGATTAAAATTTATATTTGCAACATGAATCAAATCATCTCCCATTAATGTGGGAGGCCATACCAGGGCTCCAGATAAAGGGAGTATTTCAAAAACTAAAATCTTTATGTCTGTTTTAAACCCTATGGTGTGACTACTCATTAGAATCGTCTCTTCGAGACGATTCTAATGAGTAGTCACACCATAACATTTGTTGCTGGTATGAAGGAGAAAATGTTGGATTTCATTTGTTCAATTTACTCCCTCTTATCTGGAACATTGCATATTTATACTCTGAACATCTCTGTTCAATTTGTTTCTTTAATGTGCATGAAAAGCAAGCTTAGGTACATAACTCATATAATTTTGTACAATTTAATATAACTTCATCTCAGTGGGCCTGTTTCTAGTTTTGAAGAAAACATGGGTTACCACTTAAATCAGGAAGTGTGTATTTCAAATATTATCTTCCTCATAATTATATATATGTCTCCCAAAACCCCTTTATTGTAACTGCTGTAACCATCTTTTAGAAACAATTCTAATAAGTAGTCACAACATAGGGTATTGTGGAGTCAATATAGAGAAAAAGCTGGAAACAATAATGCAGTCTGCTTGACTCCTGGGACCCTGTATCACACAGTTTAGATCCAAATCTTATGTCACGGTTTTACTATTAGGATCCAAACTGTGCTAAAATGCCATTCTAGTGACTGGACACTGAACTCAAAACCCAAATGTATGATTCAGGGCTCCAGAGTATTTCCAAAATATAATAATGTCTGCACTAATATACCCGTGGTGTGACTACTCATTAGAACCGTATTGAAGAGACGATTCTAATGAGTTGTCACTCCATAGGGTTTGATACAGACATATAGTAGAAAATGTTGAAATTATTCACTCACCAATACCTGTGGTTTAAATTGACTACTCATTAGAACCGTCTTGAAGAAACAATTCTAATGAGTAGTCACACCATAGGGTTTTGTGCAGACATAACAGAGAAAATACTAGATAATTTGAATTTGAGTCCTCTTATCTGGGGCCCTGTATAAGCATGCAAAATTTAGTCAATATCTCGTCTTCGATTTTTTGTGAAAATTCAAACCTTATAAAACATGATCAGTGCCAACATAAGCACTTGTTGCAATTTGTATGGAGAAATAAATCATAAAATGAATAACTTCTCGCTGTCAGGGGACCGTGTTGTGCATCAAGACATCGGCTATTGCACAAAGTGCCTGGATTAGGGCATAAACTGGAGCCTGGATTCTGCACGAGTCTTGCCCGAGCTGGCATAATGGAGCTAGCGTCGTCATAAATCATAATGATATGGCCGTCTATCACACCATACTCTTAGCCCGTACAGAAATAGGAACCAGATAATATCAATTCTTAAACACAAACAGTGTAGATCCATTTCAGAGGGCTCCGTCAGGAGCCCTCTGAAATGGATCTACACTGTTTGTCATTAATTTAAATATTTTGTATGCACATACACCCCTTTCGAGTCAAAATAGACTGGTCATTATTTAGATAATGGAAGAGTCCATTAGAGGATTCAGTATTGTAAGGGGGTAGCTATCTCTTACTCACGTCTCTTCCCCATGTTACATGCAGTATGCCCATTCTTCACATCTGACATATGCTCAAAAATTGTAAATGGATCGCATGTTTGAATTTTAAAACATCGACCCAGAAAAACAGCATGACTCACACAATACCATACCATATATGGGGGCTGATCAGGATCCAGTTTATTGGTGAGATTTAGGGTTTGTGTAGGTTGTGTTAGATAAAGGGCTGGTGCTGTTTTGAGAAGCCAGGAAACAATTTGAATAATTGTTTTATTGAGAATCTGTGAGTAATATGAAAGAAGATAAGAAATAATAGAATCAGATAAGTCTACATCATACAAGTTGCTTGTGGAGTCTTCAGGGAGAGCCAGGAACTCGGAAACT
Source organism: Gari tellinella (assembly GCA_922989275.2). Classification (NCBI taxonomy): domain Eukaryota; kingdom Metazoa; phylum Mollusca; class Bivalvia; order Cardiida; family Psammobiidae; genus Gari; species Gari tellinella. Next base: position 22,225,412 of record OV277858.1, read on the forward strand.
GTTTTACTGGGGCGTTACAGTGAAACCTCAGAAAACTGGACTTAACCCATTCCTCCATAAATACACCTTTTTACGTCTATAATTTATTCCTCCACTGAAGAATACAGTTCATAATTTATATAGTTATGAATATGTACCAAAAGTAATATTTCTATATCCTAGTAAATGGTAGCTTATATATAAAGCAGGCTGAGAGAAAAGCAGAATGTGCCTTAACTCTTTCCTCCCTGAAACTTTAAATGGACAATTCCAGTTTTGATTTTTGTCTAGTCCATTTCTGACTTTTAAGAGTTGTTTTTGTCAATTTTGGCATTACTGACAAACAGTGAAGACCCTGATCAGAGGGCTCCTTTCGGAGCCCTCTGATCTGGGCCTTCACTGTTTGCACAGGACAAGTGTACTATTCACATGTACACTGTTTAAAAAGACGCCTATATGCGGGACTAGGGTTCAAAGGGTTAAGGCACATTCTGCTTTTCTTTCAACCTGCTTAAGTAATCATGTATCTTCAAAACTAGAAACAGGCTATTGGGTAATGGGTTAAGGGAGAAAAAAACTACTGGGGTGCACAGAGAGACCTCAAACATATGGAGATCCGAAAAAAGAAGAACATTCCGAATCAAGTAAAATGTTCAGTAAACCTACAAATTCAAAGCACTTACTGTACATTATATCCAACTGTACTTTAATTAACACATTACCCATATATAAGCCTTTAACACCTCTAATGTATCCCTCACTGAAGAAAATAGTCCCAATTTATACAGTTATGAATATTTAACTTTAGAAAAAAATGGATTAGACCTAAAGTGAAACCAGAATTGTCCATTAAATGTTTCAGGGGTGAATTATCATGTTTTATGGTATGCCTGCTGTACTCAGGTTCAACTGTATCTGCATTTGACGCTTGATATTTATTAGCAAGAGCTGTTGCAGAGCTAGATGAGCTTATTAAAAACAAATGCATTGAAAGAAAAAACATGTGCACTGCAATCAGCGCTGATGACTTTCGCTGGCATTAATTGCATCGCAGTGCCAAGAATCTTAGAGTAATATACCTCATAGTTCCACAAGTCAAAACTGTCAGTACATTACCCAGGAATTCAGGGCTCATGTTTTAGCACTCTCTCCTGCTAGAATTCAGGGCTCATGTTTTAGCCCAATCTCAGGTTTAACTCTTTCCTCCCTGAAACTTTAAATGGACAATTCCAGTTTCGATTTTTTTCTAGTCCATTTCTGGCTTTTAAGAGTTGTTTTTGTCAATTTTGGCATTACTGACAAACTCCGAAAGGAGCCCTCTGATCTGGGCCTTCACTGTTTGCACAAGACAAGTGTATTATTCACATGTTCACTGTTTGAAATGACGCCTATATGCGGGACTAAGGTTCAAAGAGTTAATAAGACTCAGACTGGACTGTAAATTGCAAAGAGTTTGGATTTGGACTCACAGACCATGGTATAATCACAATCCAAATTGAATTTTTGCAAGATAGAAACATTAATGTAGAATTATGTATGAGCAAAAATCAATTTTACAATCGTTTTACAGACTGAGAATGGCTTAAAAACTTATTGATGCTAAGTGTACTGGGCTCTTGAAGAAAAGAGAAGGTTATGGAACTCTTTGCTTTACTTTCATCTTGCTTTAACTCTTTCCTCCCTAAAACTTCAAATGGACAATCCCAGTTTCCATTTTATTCTAGACCATTTCTGACTTTTAAGGGTTGTTTTTGTCAAATTTTTGCATTTTGACAAACAGTGAAGACCCAGATCAGAGGGCTCCGTAAGGAGCCCTCTGATCTGGGTATTCACTGTTTGCATAGGACAAGTGCACTTTTCACATGTATACTGTTTGAAAAGGACGCCTATATGCGGGACTAGGGTTCAAAGGGTTAAGCACTTATAGGCCATAAACACGGTTTGCTATTGGTGAATTGCACTATTGGCTGTAGAGAAAAGCCAGTTATTACTGATTGTTTGAATTGACTCCAAAGCAACAGGAATAAATTAATAGCCCGAGTGGCTAGGATGCCTTTGCCGCCCCCTGCTCAATCAAAAATAATAAAGTTAAATTGTTTGACTAGGGCTAAATTAAGATCATATCCGCATGGGCAATATTGATTTAACTCTCTGAACACAAAGTGATAGTTCTCCTCTGCAACAAGTGTCCTCGGCTACTGCACATAATTTCAAGTTTCTAAATAAAATTCTTTTCAAAATAGGATGGGAGTGTCAAACAGTTTGGATCCTGATGAGACGCCGAGTTACTCGGCGTCTCATCAGGATCCAAACTGTTTGCAAAAGTGATCACGATTTCTCTGTTTGCATTGAAAGAGGGAGAATGGATTGCGCTCAAGCTGTTGGGATGATGTAGGATTAGTTATAACAACTCATTGCATGTCTAATCCTCTCATGCACAGCAAGCCCCTAAACAAGTACACCGATACAATAACAAACATACTTTCAACCTATATCAAATATTTTACTCCTGTATATTACATAACTATTTTACTCCTAAAAAATGAGTTATATTGAATTTTAGGGATGTTATTCAGTTCTGGCTCTGCTCGAATTATTTAAAGAGCTCTCTGATCAGGATCTACACTGTTTGCAAAAATATACATGCACTTGTTTCCAATTTCCTATTTAACTCTTTGCACCCTTGGGGTGGACTCATGATTATCTGTGCAAACAGTTTGAATCCTGATGAGACGCCGCATGACGTGGTGTCTCATCAGGATCCAAACTGTTTGACACTCTGACCCTGTGCTTTGAAAAGAAGTTTAGAAAATTCTATTGTAGTTCAACAGCAGATTACAATTGTTGCAGACAAAAACATTACCCAGCATGCATAGTTAAAACAAGGACTTTTGACAAAGGCACAATGATCCAGCCAAATTTGTCCTAATTAACCCTTTCCTTCTGGGTGATCAGTGCAAATCACTTGACATCCATTTGATACAGTATATATTATAGAACTTCAGTGTTAAATGCAGGTGGCTGCATAAAGCAAGATGAATGTAAGTAAAGCACCATCATAATGATCCTGCAAGATCTTTCATTCTTAACTGGATAACTGACTCCCAAAGGATATATAGGATCTGTCATGAGTCGATGTTTAAGACAAGCTGATCTCAAATGAGTCTAGAATTGAAATGTTATTAAGCGAGCCTTGGCGAGGATATTTGTGATTATTGTTCGCTATAGAAAACGGGTAGATATGTGAGAAAAAGAATTAACATGCTTTAACCCCTTACTCAATATAACCTGTTTCTTTGTTTTGGAGACAAGTGACCACTGGTTGAAAGTAAAGCTGAACAATGCCTAGGGTAGACGTATAGAAAGAAATCTCAATGATGAATATTGAACCCATTTACCCCATAGCCTGTTTCTAGATATGAAATAGCAGACCACTTAATCAAAGCAGGTTGGAAGCAAAACAAAAATAATGTGCCTTAAGGGGCATCCTGCTTTGCTTTCAGCTTGCTTTAAGTTACTATGTTCATGACTATATAAAAGGGAACTGGTGATGGAAATAAATAAGAGTCGTAAAAAGGCATATTTATGGGGTAATCGGTTAAGATGGCTTAATCATGCCCTTACAAATTGTTGTTGCGTAAGTTGCACAAAAGGTATATATGAAACCTTGTGTTGCATTTGCTGCAAAGATAAAAATAAAGAAAGGAGGTGGTGTTGTGAAGGGAAGTTTTGTGAGTGTGTGTTTTAGTTTTATCATGCTGATTGATTAATCAGGGTTCATGTGAGGTTATCAGTAAGTTTTCATTGCCCTGCTTTTGGAGGCTCAATTCACATGTCTAGCCTTTCAATTGCCTTACAATTTAGGCATTTAACCCATTACCCGATAGCCTGTTTCTAGTTTTGAAGACAGGTGACAACTTAACTGGTTGAAAGTAAAGCAGAATGCACCTTAACCCTTTCCTCCATAAATATGCCTTTTTATGCCTATGAAATACTCCTCCATTGAAGAAAATAGTTCCCTTTTATACAGTTATGAGAATGTTTCATAAGAAGTTTTTTTTATATCCTAGCAGATAAAAGCTTAAAGCAGGCTGAAAGTTAAGCAGAATGCGCCTTGAGGCGCATTCTGCTTTACTTTCAACCTGTTTTAAGTGTTCATCTGTCTTCAAAATTAGAATCAGGCTTATGATGGGTAATGGGTTAAAGCAGACTGAAAGAAAGCAGAATGCACCTAGGGCACTTTCTGTTTTACTTTCAACCTGCTTTAAGTGGTCATGATCTGTCTTCAAAAGTAGATACAGGCCGTCAGGCTATGGTGTAAAAGTATTAATCTGCTATTTATACTACTTAGGATATAGAGAACATAATTTTATTTTGCATATTTATGACTGCATATTATTAACCCTTTACCTGATAGCCTATTTCTGGTACTTAAGATAGGTGACTACTTAAAGCAGGTTGAAAGTAAAGCAGAATGCGCCTTAGGGCGCATTCTGCTTTACTTTCAGCCTGCTTTAAGCTATCATGTGCTATAATATAGAAAATATTCCCTATAATACATATTCATTACTGATTAAATTGGAACTATATTCTTCAGCGGATGAATAAATCATATACGCTAAAAGGCGCTTCTATTGGGGAAAGGGTTAAAATGGAACTGTTTTCTTCTATGGAGGATTGAATTAGATGCGTATAAAAGTATGTATTTTAAGATAATGGGTTAATGAATGCAGATCATTTTGCTATTGATTCCTGTTGAAGTGATATTTCCATATTTCAAGGATGAAATAGAATCAATAATAATTCTCAGTAGATGTTATAACATGCATGGTAGCACATTGTCTGTAGGAATAATGTATTCATGCATTAACAATTGAAACAAACCTTCTATCATAATTAAGAACACCTTTTCTCCACATTGCCTAATCCTTGCAAAAACTCTGGCCTTCAGTGTGACTACTCATTTGAATCATCACGTTGCAACAATTCTAATGAGTAGTTACACCATAGGGTTTGATGGAGGCATAAGGATTTTATATTTTGAAATGCTTGCTTAATCTGGGGCTCTGTAAGAAATGCTTTTTCATGCTACTACAATATGTCCTGAAGAAGTCTCAGCTACAAGAACAATTAGCTGCCCTGGGGCCCGTTTCATAAAACTTTGTACGACAAATGTTGTCGTAAGTCAAAACTTTAAAATACATTTAATTTCTGATTTCTCTATCTAATCCTGTCTTGTGACATCTCTTTGGAATCGTCTTTTCAAGACGATTCCAAAAAGATGTCACAAGACATGATTAGATGGAGAAATAAATAATAATTCAGATTTTTATAATCTGACTTACGACAACATTTGTTGTAAGAAGTTTTATGAAACGGGCCCCTGCATCTTGACATGGCTGCTAATAACCCCTTACTCCTTTAAGATATGCATTTTACACCTCTACTATATTGTTCCAATTTATAGTCATGGATTAATAATTATGTATTATCAACTATATTTTCTATATTCTAGCAGAGAGTAGCTTAACCCATTACCTAATAGCCATTTTCTCGTATTGAAGATAGGTGACTACTTAAAGCAGGTTGAAAGTAAAGCAGAATGCGCCTTAGGGCGCATTCTGCTTTACTTTCAGCCTGCTTTAAGCTTTCATGTGCTAGAATATGGAAAATATTATCTATAATATATATTTATGACTGATTAAATTGGAACTATTTTCTTCAGCGGAGTAATAAATCATATTCGCTAAAAGGCGCTTCTATTGGGGAAAGGGTTAAAGCGGACTGAAATTAAAGCATAACACACATTAACCCATTACACTATATAGCCTGTTTCTAGTTTTGAAGACAGGTAACTACTTGAAGCATTATCTGTTTTACTTTCAGCCTGCTTTAAGCTAATATCTGCTAGGATATAGAATTGATGATTTCTATTTGTAACAGTATAAATTGAAATTGTTTTCTTCAGTAGAGGAATAAATTAAAGGTGTAAAAAGGTGTTTACATGGGGTAATGTAATTTCAACCTGCTTTGGTCACCTGTCATCAAAACTAGAAACAAGCTATGGTGTAGAGGCTTACCAGTTATTTTGAGTATATATAGCTGAAGCCAGGGGTTTACTATATTCTATTTGTCTCATATTTGTCTCCTTTGCAAAATCACTTGCTAGCTTCAATCTCCGGTTGAGATTGTCCCTCGAGGTTTCCTCTAGGATGATGCTTGTATGCCTGACTGTTGATTAAATTCTGTAATACCCTCTAATTTCCATGAAGAACTTGTCAGGGCTGCCATTTCTCGGGATTTGTCCTAAATCTTCGGATTTTTTTCTAGAACATGGTAGCTTAAAGCAGGCTGAAAGTAAAGCAGAATGCGCCATAAGGCGCATTCTGCTTTACTTCCAGCCTGCTTTAAGTAGTCATGTGTCAACAAAACTAGAAACAGACTATGGGGTAAAGGTACGATTTGTAAATTCGCACTTGAAAAATGCAAATTTGGAAATCTTAGGATTTTTCATGTCAACTTATGGCACCCCTGACTTGTATTTGTATTTATTGGTAAATCTCTTGAAAGAACCGGTGCCACTTGGTCATAAAAAGAGATAAAATAATGAGATTTTCAATTTTAATCTCAGTAAAAGCTTTATGGTTTCCAGACATTTACATCTACCTCGTTTAACCCTCCCCCTGCAGAATAAGTTTGTCTTCTTTAAAAAAACAAACAAAAAAAGTTTCACTTTAACAAGTTAAATTCTTGGAAATAATGCTGTCTATCTTAAGCCTTCCCTATTGGTGCAGAAATAGACGTATTATTAAGTTTCTACCTTTTTCTGGTGCTGAGTTACATTCATGTTTCATGGAGATCCAATTTGGTTTGGAAGGAAGTGAACGGTTAAAAGTGCCTCTTAACCATCACTAGATATATATACCTTTTTACGCCTCTAATTTATACCCTCATGAATATGTTACATTTCATAGATATCACACCTCATAGAAAATGTATGCCATTTACATTCTTTTCTCATTTGCGGAAAGGGCAAAACAACTTCAGCCAACTTCAGGTGGCTACTTTAAGCAATATTAATGTAAAGTAAAAAGCTCTTTAAATAGTTAAACCTCTTGTTTACCTTGATCTTGGTTTAACCAATTGAAGCCTTAACCCTTTCCCCCGTAGAAATGCCTTTTAGCGCATTAACTTTATTTCTACGCTGAAGGAAATAGTTTCAATTTATACAGTAAAAAAAAATATGAATATGTATCATAAGGAATATTTCTTTATTCTAACAGAATGCGCCTTTAGGCGCATTCTGCTTTACTTTCAACCTGCTTTAAGTAGACATCTATTTTCAACACTGGAAACAGGCTATGGGATGAAGGGTTAAGTCACATGTATAATAATTATGCATTACTTACAAATGGTGTGCTAGTGAAGAGTACACTTGTCCTTTGCCAGCAGTGTAGACCCAGATCAGAAACTGGAATTGGCCATTTGATGTTTCAGGGAGATTGAGTTGTCCCTTGTATTAATACCATCAATGAATATTCATTTTGTGTGTAAAACTATTACCCTATATTTTGTTTCTAGTTTTGAAAGCGAGTAATGGCTTAAAACAGGCTGAAAGTAAAGCAAAATTTACCATAAGGGGCATTCTACTTTACTTTCTGTTTCAGCCTGCTTTTACCGACTGTCTGCTAAGATATAAGAAATTTTTCTTATATGGACCATAATGGTGGTTATCCTTGACTATGATTATAGTGGAATTATTTTCTATAGTGGAGGAATGAATGTAAGGCGTAATAATTCATATTGAGTAAACGATTAAATACACTGAGTTAAGTGTGTTACATCATAAAGATTATTGTCGAGATATCCTCCAGCATTTAAAAATATAAAATCCCTCAAGTCTCATAAACCAATAAAAGTTAGTGAGTTGAGGCAAAGCAGACCATGACGAACTGTTAACTCAATAGAATTTTGTATAATGAAAGACCTCAGGTTTTTCCAGCAAGGCTCCAGATAAGAGGGAGTAAACTGAACAAATCCAACATTTTCTCACTCATTTAAGCTCCAAATCCTATCCCTATGGTGTCACTACTCATTAGAATCGTCTCTTCCGGACGATTCTAATGAGTAGTGACACAATAGGGTTTTAAGCAGAAATAAAGATATTATTTTCTGAAATACTCCCCTTATCTGAAGCTCCGTTCCAGTACAAATTGGAATTTAAGCTGAACAGTTCAGTTTATTATGAAATGAGTCTGTGGCATGATCCTGTCTTCATTTGAAAGTAACTTTCCATTTCCAATTGATGTGGAAGTGTTAGTGTGAGTGTGAAACAGTTTAGATCCAGATGAAATGCCACCAGTTACTGACAGCATCTATTAACTGCTCCTATGGGAGATTTCTGCATTATTTTTATCCTACATTAATCCATTCCCCAATAAATAGGCCATTTTAGGCCTCTAAATTTGTCCTCCATAAAAAAAAGTTCCAATTCATGCAGTCATGAATAAATATCAGAAGAAATATTTTCTTTATTCTAGGAGATGGTAACTTAAAGCAGGCTGAAAGTAAAGCAGAATGTGTCTGAAGGTGCATTCTGCTTTACTTTCAACCTGCTTTAAGTGGTCACCTGTCTTCAAAACTAGAAACAAGCTTTTGGGTATTGGGTGAAGTAACAGCCTGAAATAAAGAGTAACCTTTGATCTTCTATTGAGATGTCCCTGTATACAAAACTGGAGGTACTTTATTAGCAGGCAAGAGTTTAATATTCCTTGATTAATATTATAGATATTGATCTACCCTGTTAGCAAATCAATTCAAAACTTGTTGCTCCTATTGAAGAGATGTTGGAGAATTTAAAACCTGTGACAGGACGTCAGTGGAGGCTGCATATGGAAACAGTATTGAATGACAACCTGACATGGGCGAGCAGTTAATGAAAAACACATTCAATGATGGGCCTTTGAAAAAACAGGCTCAAATCAATAAAAGAAACTAGAAGATAGTAAATGGCATTTTTGAGCTGCCTGGGAATGAAAGTTAATTTGCACAAGTGTTTTATTTTGGTTTTCATGTGCCGGGGATTGAGAGTAGACAATTCAAAGGTTGTTTGAAAGACTGTATTATAACTTTAGTTACCCCAATACTCCATAAAAACACCTTTTTATGCTGTAGATTTATTTCTCATCTACAGAAAAAAGTTTCATTTTATGATACAGTAGAACCTCTCTATAACGGCCACTATTTTTTGTTGATTATTGGATGTTTAAGGCAGGTGACTGCTTAAAGCAAGGTGACAGTGAAACAGAAAGCTCCTTTAGGAGCTTTCTGTTTCACTGCCACCTTGGTTTAAGCTATCGCCTGTCTTTTATACTATGAATTATCCTTCCTTTTAGTGGCCGTAATAGAGAGGTTTTACTGTAGTTTTTCTACATTTCAATGTGTTGCATTTGTGTTTAGTTTCATAAACTTTCTACCCCATAAACTATATAATTACTAGTTTTGAAGACAGATGAATAATTAAAGCAGGTTGAAAATTAAGTAAAGCAGAATGCACCTTAAGGTACATTCTGCTTTACTTTAAGCCTACTCTAAGCTGTAATCATCTGCTAGGATACAGAATATATTCCTTATGGTGCATATTCATGACTATATAAATTGGAACTTTTCTATATGGGAGGAATAAGTTCGAGACATAAAAAGACGTGCTTAAAGTTATTGAGTTGTTAGTTAACCCTTTACCCAGTAGCTTGATTTTAGTTTTGAAAATAGGTGATCTCTTAAAGCAGGTTGAAAGTAAAGCATAATGTGCCTCAAGGCACATTCTGCTTTACTTTCAGCCTGCTTTAAACTATTATCTGCTAGAATATAGAGAATATTTCTTATGATTCTTATTTATAACTGTATAAATTGGAACTATTTTCTTCAGTAGAGGAATAAATTAAAGGCGTAAAATTAACCCATTATGGGGTAATGGGTTAAACAGGAAAGAACAACCTTTTCTCTGCTGTTTCCTTGTTATCATGAATAACAAAATAAAGATTTTCGATTGTGAGTTTTAATCAATTTAAACCAAGACATTCAGAGAAGAAATGTTTTTTAAACCAGATTTCTGAAGATAAAAACATGATCTGCTGGCTGAATATGAGATTTTTAAGATGGCCTTGGCAACGAGAACATTGTGAGAGAATATTTAGAAGCCATGTCACAAAGAAAAGAGGTTTCTCTGACATTGCAGTGTAGACCCTGAGGTTCTGGACACTGGTACCCTGTACTCTGGGTCTGCATTGTTTATTCATGTTTGAACCAGCTGGTCCCATTTGACCCATTTCCCATTACCTGTTTCTAGTTTTGGAAACATTTGACCACAAAAAGCTATTCAGATAAACTGCCAAAGTCAGAATTAACCCTTTCCCACATAGCATGTCTCTAGTATTGAATATATGTGCCCACTTAACCCTTTCCCACATAGCATGTTTCTAGTATTGAATATGGGTGTCCACTTAAAGCAGGTTGAAAGTAAAGCAGAATGTGCCTTAACCACTTAAAGCAGGTTGAAAGTAAAGCAGAATGTGCCTTAAGGCACATTCTGCTTTACTTTCAACCTGCTTAAAGCTACCATCTGCAAGAATATAAGAAAAATTTCTTATCATACATATTCATGACTGTATAAATTGGAACTATTTTTACCAGTGGAGGAATAAATTAAATCATTAAACGGCGCTTCCATGTGGGAAAGGGTTAAAGCAGGTTGAAACTAACGCAGAATGCGCCTTAAGCGCATTCTGCTTTACTTTCAGCCCGCTTTAAGCTATCATCTGCTTGAATATAGAAAATATTTCGTATGATACATATTTATGGCTGTATAAATTGGAACTATTTTCTTTAGTGGGAATGAACTTAATGCGCTAAAAGGCGCTTCTATGGGGGGAAAGGGTTAAAGAACACTATATTTTTGACTGATGACATTCATTCAACCCTTGAAGGGGTAATATTGTTTGTTGGTATTTGAAAACTGTCTTTTATGTAGATTTTCACTTTATATATCTCAAAAATATCTCCCCAGACTGACTCGCGGTCTCGAAACTGAACATTTCTGAAAACAAATTGGTCTACTTTTTGGATGCTGATAGACTATCTGCTGCGCTGTTATTGATAGAAAAGCTTTTGATAAATATGAATTCATCTCCCAACTTTTTGATGGCTTTTGATCCTTGAATGCTAAATTTTAGCCCTAATTCCCCATAGAGGCGCTTTTTAGCACATTCAGCCAATTCTTACATTGAAGAAAACAGTTAAAATTTATACACTGATAAACATATACCATAAGAAATATTTTCTATATCCTAGCAGATGGTAGTTTAACCCATTACCCCATAAATACACCTTTTTACCCCTTAGATTTATTCCTCCACTGAAGAATATAGATCCAATTTATACAGTCATGAATATGTACCACAAAAAAATATTTTCCTTATTCTAGCAGATGGTAAGTTAAAGCAGGTTGAAAGTAAAGCAGAATGTGCCTTAAGGCACTTTCTGCTTTACTTTCAACCTGCTTTAAGTTTCAACCTATCCTCAAAACTAGAATCAGGCTATGGGTAATGGGTTAAAGCAGGCTGAAAGTAAAGCAGAATGTGCCTTTAGGCACATTCTGCTTTACTTTCAACCTGCTTTAAGTGGTCACCTGTCTTCAAAACTAGAAATGGGTAATGGAGTAAAGGGTTAAAGAAAAGTATATATGCATCATTCTTGGAGTTGTAGCTGGATTGGTTGCGTCGTTGATTGACAGTCCCACATTGGCTTCCATAATTAGTTGACAGTTTGATAGAAGATAATATCATGCAAATCATAGAGAAAAAACATCATTCCATTAAAAGCCTTCTAATTCTGTAATAGCTGTATTAATATTCTGACCCATCTGCTACCAGGTGGTATGCTGGTAGCAGAATTATTGTACTGCTCTGAGCCTGGTATTGCACAGTGCTAGGAGCCTATCTTGCTTGTATGAAAGTTGTGAATTTCAGTATTTATCCAAATATGGGGAGTATTTCAAAAACTAAAATCTTGTATCAAACCCTATAGTGTCACTACTCATTAGAATCGTCTCAAAGTGACGATTCTAATGAGTAGTAACAACATAGGATTTGGTGCTGAAATGTTGGATTTATTTAGATTACTCCCTCGTATCTGGAGTCTTCGTTTGTCTTGCTAGTGTTGTTCAGTATGTCTGTCATAAAACTAAAAAAGTATTTTTTTATTTTTTTTTTAAAAAAATACAGTTACCAATAGATTATCTTTAATATATTGTAATATGTGGTTCTATAGGGAATTAACCCACAACTCCAAAGATATGCCTTTAGTTTAATTTCCTCCGCTGAAGAAAATAGTCTTTTTATGCAATCACAACCATGTACTATCAGAAATATAATTATATTCGATTCTATAATGAGTAGTAACACAACAGGACTTGTTACTGAAATGAGTGGGAAAATGTTGGATTTGTTCAGTTTACTCCCTCTTATAAATCTGGAGCCCTGGTAAAAGTTACAAAACATTATTGAGACTTCAAGCTGATGATTAACATTTCAAGAACAATTGTTTTCACAGCAAAATCTGTAGATTTTAGATTTTTGTTGAGTTACTATGGAAACATTATTGGTCTAATGTTTCTTTGTTTTGTTCCAGAGGTAGTAAATGTCATAAGGGAAATCTTGTAGACTTAAATTTGGCTGAAATTTGACCCCTATTTTAAGGCCACTAGAGTCCCCATGTTTCTTTCAAAGATCAAGTCCCCCAAGGCTCTTATAGTAGTACAGTGAAATCTTCAGCCACTCAATAGAAAATGAATTTCAATCTAGAAAGCTAGCAACCACATGTATTAAATCCTACACAATCATGGGTCTTCAATTGAGTGGTCGCATAATACGAGATTGGCTGTATCATAACTAGTAGAAAATGCATATCAAATACTCAATTACGCCAATTAACTTGATAAAATTAAGCCCTACAAGTAGGACAAGAGGTTTTTCACTTTCTTGCCCTGTGGCATTGTTGTCGCGTCCTTGAGGAGTTGAAACAGTTATTGAGTGTTCTAGAAACATGGTTGCTGTAGGACAATTTCAATGCAGTCAACCACTTTCGACAAGTTTTGGTTTTTGCATTTGCTGCGTTTCAATAATTATGGATTTGTTATAATTTTATGATGCTTTACCCGTAACCCGTTCCCCATAAAAGCGCCTAGCTTTTAGCACATTAAATTTATTCTTCCAGATGACCATTTAAAGCACTGAAAAGCTGGTTGAAAGTTACTTATAAAGCAGAATGCACCTTTAAAGGCTAGGATATAGAAAATATTTCTTTTGGTACATGTTCATAACTGTATAAATTGGAACTTTTTTTCTTCCGTAGAAAAATAAATAAAATGCGCTAAAAGGCACTTCTATTAGGGAAAGGGTTAAGAGCTTGGTTATACTGTAGCATCATGACAGTTATAATTGATTTGATTGTCAAAAATCATGAATACAATTACCTCCCCTGATGGTAATCAATAGCGCTCTGAGACAGTGATCATGATTGGTGGAGCAAGAAGCCACACAGCCACTAGCTAAACACTTTACATTCTAACATTGTAACTAGGATTACTACTGGAAACAGTTTGGATCCAAATGAGACAATGAATAATTTGGTGTCTGGTCTGGTTAAAATTCAGCAGAATGTACATCAACCCATTTAAGCCTAGGGCCTATTACCATTTGAACCCTAGTCCCGCATATAGGCGTCATTTTCAAACAGTGCACATGTGAATAGTACACTTGTCCTGTGCAAACAGTGATGACCCAGATCAGAGGGCTCCGAAAGGAGCCCTCTGATCAGGGTCTTCACTGTTTGTCATAATGCCAAACATTGACAAAAACAACCCTTAAAAGTCAGAAATGGACTACTCTAAAATGGAAACTGGAATTGTCCATTTGAAGTTTCAGGGAGGAAAGAGTTAAAGTGGGCATTTGCAAACAGTATAGACTCTGATGAGACGCCACATTATGGCATATGCTGTATGGACAAACACTGCAGTGTCTTTAGATCCCCCTTGTATATCTACAATGAAATCTTCCAGCAAGTAGTCACAGCAAAAATTCATTGAAATATTCAGGCATAAATGGATTAAGGCACATTCTGCTTTACGTCAACCTGCTTTATAAGCATTCACCTGTGAGGATGCAGAAAACTTTTCTATGCATGATTAGCCATAATATAAGTATGAAAATGTGTCCCTATGAGGAAAAGTAACTGCACTATAAGGTCACAGCTTCTATGGAGTAAAGGGTAAAGCACTTTCCTTGAACCCTGTATAAATTTAGTGAAATCCCAACAGAATATTGGGGCCTGATCTGGGGTTGAAACCCGTCAGACACACAAGATTCTATTTCAATAAAAGTCACTTTAAAACAGATTTTGATTTTCTAAACAACACAGACGACTAGTGGAATATAACACGATTATCTGGTAGTATAAACATGGTTAATGTATTGATTCATGACGGAAACTCACTAGGGGTCTGCGGGGTTTGCCGAGAATAATGACAGATAATCCTTACTTAGCCTTAAGGGGTTTCCATTGTTGCTGGCTTGATGTGGGTCTTTATATGGTTTAATACTTGGCATTTAATGCTAACAGCGAAACTATGATTGTCATTTGCAAACAGTTTGGATCCTGATGAGACGCGGCGTCTCATCAGGATCCAAACTGTTTGTCACACTTCAATACTTTGAAAAGAAATTGTCAAAAATTCTATTTTTAGAACAATAGCAGACGATAATTGTTGCAGACAATAATTAACTTTGCGTTCAAAGGGTTAATCAATGCGCAAGGGAAAAGTTACCCTTTGGGTGCCAGATAAATGTCGTCTGCTCGTAAAGTGTCGTCTGCTGAAATTTGTAGTTTTAGTTCTGTGTATATATCCAAAATGCAATCCAAGTGGGAAACAGTTTGGATCTTGAGCAGATGCCATGTAACTGCAGGATGTATGATCTGGATCCAGACTGTTGCGATTGTTACTGAAGTTAAGATTGTCCCAATTAAGAGATATAATGGATGTATTTGTTCTAAGCATCCTGTTTCTTTGTACCAGCAGGGATAATGTTCCATCATGTTTAGAAGCATTTAATAGGTACAGTAACATCTCCGTTCCCTCACCAAACCCCTTTCATGTAACACTATAGTTTGTCTTTATATTCTACTACTGTTAAATCTTGGAAAACGAAATTAGGAGTCTGAGGACCAAGCAAAATGCCCAGGTAACACTTTCATCCATAGATGAGTATTCAGTGATGACATTAAATACAGTTGGCAGCTTAAAGCAAAATGAAAATAAAGCAAAAAGCTCCTATAAATCGAGCTTAACTCTTTCCTCCCTGAAACTTTAAATGGACAATTCCAGTTTCCATTTTAGAGTAGTCCATTTCTGACTTTTAAGGGTTGATTTTGTCCATGTTTGGCATTGTGACAAACAGTGAAGACCCTGATCAGAGGGCTCCTTTTGGAGCCCTCTGATCTGGGTCTTCACTGTTTGCATATGACATTTGTACTATTCACACATACATTGTTTGAAAAAGCACGCCTATATGCTGGACTAGGGTTCAAAGAGTTAAGGAGCATTCTGCATTACTGTTGTCCTGCACTCAAATTTTTAGAAAAGAGATAAAGGGCTAATGCAGTAGTCCAAAGAAAGCATGAAATAAGCTTTATCAGGGCTACAGCTAAGAGGGAGTAAACTGCACAAATCCAACATTTTCTCACTTATTTTAGCATCAAATCCTATGATTTTACTACTCATTAGATCGTCTCTTCGAGACAATTCTAGTGAGTAGTGACACCATAGGGTTTTAATCAGAAATAAAGATTTTAGTTTTTGAAATACCCCCCTTATCTGGAGCCCTGTTATTAGCAGAATTGATGACAAAATAACAGAAAGAAAACGCATCAAAAACCAAGGCTCACAGATGAAGCAAAAAGTAAACATCACAGTTTACGGACTGTTAGAACTACGTCAAAGTGTTTGTTGTTCTTGTGCTGTTTTCTAATCATCGGAAGACTTTTGTGCCTCTGTGTATTTTCTGAACTTCAAAGTGGGTGGAAATGGAGGATACTATCCTATGCCATATTCAGTGTTACATTCCTGCTTAACCCTTTCCCCGATAAATGCGTCTTTAAGGGCATTTAATTTATCCCCCCACTGCAGAAAATAGTTCCCATTTTTGCAGTCATGAGTATATTTAATAAGAAATACTTTTTGTATTCTAGCAGATGGTTACTAAGCTTAAAGCAAGATGAAAGTAAAGCAGAATGCCCCTTAAGGTACATTCTGCTTTACTTTCAACCTGCTTTAAAGAGGCTCGCAACCGGATTTAGCATCAAAAATAGTAATTTGTAAATATATGTCAAATGCTTATATAAATGGGTAAGATTTAGTTTAGGATAATAAATTCTGTTAAAAAATGCATTTAAAAAAAGAAAAGAAAAGAAGAAGCTCTGGTGGGATTCGAACCCGTGACCCTCCATGCGGAGACAAACATGAAAAATGAGGAAGCGCCAACTTCACTGGTAGCGATCGATAATACTTTATTCGGCTCGGGTTTATGTCTGAGCCCGTGTAGAGAAGCAACAACAACTACTATACCGTCGGCTGACGCTATAGAAAAACAATGGAAAATATCTAAAAAAACTAAGATTCGGTGACGATTCTTGAGACTTTTTTTGGACTGATCATATTTTTTTAATGTCAGATGCCAAATAATGCCACAAATTTGCTTTTATTTGAGTATTTTATTTTATTTTGACAAGTACACCATCCGGTTGCGAGTCCCTTTAAGTGGTCAAGTGTCCTCAAAACTAGAAATAGGCTATCCCTTTCAGCCATTGCCCAAAGTACGATTTTAATCCAACTCTTGTTTCAGGCTGGTGACTTGTTAAAGCATGATAAAAATAAAGCAGAAAATTCTGATATGAACTTTCTGCTTTACCTTTATCTTGCTTTAGTCTGCCAGTGTAATTAACACCATCAATGAATATTCATTGGTGGTCTCTGCATGCTTATATAAAGCAGTGTAGGTAGTGGTTTTCCATATACATGTACTTTCATTCTGCTTTAAGCTACAATCTGCTAGAAAAAAGGAAATATTTCTTATGGTACATAATTTCATGACTGTATAAAATTGAAATATTTTCTAAAGTGAATTTAAGGTGTAAAAAGGTGTATCTATTAGGTAATAGGTTAAGTACATTGTATTTGTAACTACTCATATTATCTTGAACAGTGTTTATTATTGCAGTTGTAGGGATATTTTTGTTAACAAACTAGGCCAAGGTGAAGGTTGAATAAATGAGAAGAGTTGTCTGTTTGTCTGCTGGTTGGCCTACAGCCATTTCAGGTTATACAGTCAAACAAACAAAATATTAATAAAGTATGGATATCAGGCTGCTCTTAAATGCAGGACAAAAGTAATGCAGAAAGCTCATAAATGAGCTTTCTGCATTAAGCTACCACCTATATTTGAAAAATATTTGCATTTATTTGTCTGTTGCTTTATATAACTAATGGTTTGGCTGCGTTTGACTTAACCTATTATACAATAGATACACATTTTCATGCCTTTGATTGTTCATTCCCTGGAGAAAAAAACCCACCTTTCTTCAGTTGTAAACACCTATCCTAGCAGATAGTAGCTTAAAGCAAATTGAAAGTAAAGCATAACACTCCTAAAGAAACTGCAAATGACTCAAACTTGGAGAAGTTTTACTGAGAAAAAATAATTATGTAGCATGTGAAAGGTTAAAACAATACTGGTATCCTGGATGTTCCATAATAGTATTGGTTGATTGATGATCACGTTATTTAGGTCATTTGCACCTCAGCAAAAAAGAGAATTGTGGAAACATTTTTACAAGTGAAGGAAACTTAATTACCTACTATGTTGGAATATTTGCTAAGTACAGTAAACCCTCAATTATGACCATTAAACAGAAGGCTAATTGATTGTATAAAAGTCAGGCGACAGCTTAAGGCAAGGTGACAGTAAAACAGAAAGGAGCTTTCTGTTTTACTGTCACCTTGCTTTAAGCAGTCAACCGTCTTAAACACCTAATATTTAATTTCATTTAGTAGTTGTAATAGAGAGGTTTTACTGTACAAACAACTTAGCACTTCCTCCTCGTAGAAACAGGACTCTCGTTAACGGGAAGTATTTCCAAAGCTGAAATCCTTATGTCTGCAATAATCTCTATAGTGTGACTACTCATTAGAGTTGTCTCGAATTGTGACCCCCATAACAATAAGCTGATACTAACCATGCAAGGAATGGGATGCTGCATCATTACATGACTTTGAGCAGGCCTTCAGAACAGAGGGAGTAAACTGAACAAATCCAACATTTTCTCACTCGTTTTAACACCAAACCCTATGATGTTACTACTCGTTAGAATCGTCTCGTAGAGACGATTCTAATGAGTAGTGACACCATAGGGTTTAATGGAGAAATAAAGATTTTAGTTTTTGAAATACTCCCCTTATCTGGGGCTCTGATTGAGTGGACGTAAATCCTTCTTAGGAACAACAATAACAAACCCTATGATGTGACTACTGATTATAATTGTTGCAAAGAAACATATAAGAGAAATGTCAACATTTTGAGGTCATTTATCAGGTCATGGTAAACGCATCATATGGCATCATATAGCCGAGAAAAAAGTAGAGTGTCTTAATCCATTACCCAATAAAATATGCCTTTGTTTGGAGTCCATTGACAGAAATAGAGAACCTTGACACTGATCTAATGACTATATTTCTACTGTTTTTCAGTTGCTGAAGATCAAGGTGTATGAATGCTCCCAGTACAAGACCTGTAGCAGCTGTATAGGGGCCGAGGACCCTTACTGTGGATGGTGCTCCCTAGAAAACAAGTAAGTTATCCATTATTGCATATTTCAAGTTATACAATGGCCATTCCAGGATCTTTAACTTTCTGCCAGCTACTATGGACAGATTGGTGAATACTGTTGTAAAATAGTTTGGATCCAGATGAGACACCTAGTAACTCAGCTCTCAGCTTGATTTGAACTGTTTGACTCTTGTTTTTGTTTTTTTTAAAGAAAATAGAAATATTTCAACCATAAGAATAGTTCTACCCTGTTTCCAGTTTTGAAGACAGTTGACTCTGCTTTTTCCTTCTACACTAAAGTGACCTAAACAGTTGTTTGCAATATTTAAGACAGGCATTTGTTTAAAGCAGGCTGATAGTAAGCCAAAAAGCTCCTGCAGGGCTTCCTGCTTTAGTTTCAGCCTGCTGTAAGCATTCACTTGTGAGGATGCAAGAAAGGTTTCGTATGGCTAGATCTTTATCAGGACCAGTGTTAGAAGCATGAAGTTGCATTTCATTATTATGAAGAAAAGGTAAAGGTATTGCTATGGAAATGGTTAATCACCAAGGATATCTGTAAAGGAAATATGGTCAAACAGGGGAGAGAACTATGCAAAACTAACTATACAGGGCTCCAGATAAGAGGTAGTTATTTCAACAAATCCAACATTTTCTCACCCTTTTTAGCACCAAATCCTATGGTGTTACTACTCATTAGAATCATCTCAAAGAGACGATTCTAATGAGTAGTGACACCATAGGGTTTTATTCAGAAATAAAGATTTTAGTTTTTGAAAAACTACTCTTATCTGGTGCTCTGCTATATCTTTGCCTATGGTTGATCATGAATATACTTAATTCTGTCTGTATTGTGAAAAGCTTGCTTGCTTGGCCAGCTTTCCACCATGAAGTGCCCTTAGTAATGTCAGATTTAGTAGTTTTTAAAATTTTCAATATGATAAAGTAGAATACATTGTCGATAACTCTGTATATGTACCAGGTTAGATGACTCTGCATATGTAGCAGTTTCAGATTTAGGGCATACAAGTGTTAAATCAATTCATTTCCCCTGGCAATTTATGTCCTAATTGTTATACAGTTAATTGGTGCCACTAGAATTGTGCTAACAAAAAACAAGATGACTTTAATCCAATGCATTAGAAAGTTGGGGAAATCTGACAGGCTGATTGATTACTACTCATGGATAGGCCGGTGAAAATTAATCATATTATCCAGCAAGTATCTCAAATACTATTATCCTGATGTCTCCACCAAACCCTATGTTGTGACTACGTACAGGGCTCCAGATAAGGGGAGTATTTCAAAAACTAAAAGCTTTATTTCTGCATTAAACCCTATGGTGTCACTACTCATTAGTTGACATGAAGGAGAACATATTGCAATAAAATATGTTTACCCAATTACCCAATGAATAAGCCTTATTACACCACTAATTATTTCTACACCAAAAAAAGTAGTCATCTTTGAAATCCTGACTATGAAACACAGTTCTAAAGACATTTCCAGTATATCTTTCCAGACTGATTGAAGCTTAAAGCAGGTTGAAAGTGCAGCAGAATTTCAATCTGCTTTAACCCTTTCCTCCATAGAAGCGCCTTTTAGCGAATATGATTTATTCCTCTACAAGAGAAAATAGTTCCAAATTAATCAGTCATGAATATATATTATATGGAATATTTTCTATATTCTAACACATGATAGCTTAAAGCAGACTGAAAGTAAAGCAGAATGCGCCTTAAGGCACATTCTGCTTTACTTTCAACCTGCTTTAAGTAGTCGCCCATCTTCAGTTCTAGAAATAGGCTATCCTCACAGGTAAAGGGTTAAGTGGTCACCTGTCTTTAAATCTAGAAATAGGCAATGGGGTAATAGGTTAAACACTGAAAAAAATGGAAATTATTTCAAGAACCACCAGCCTTGACAATTTAAATTTCTAGAGCAAAACTAGCATAAATATGATTGAAGTTCCTTGTTTTACAATGACAAGCTTGCAGCAGCAGCAGCACGGTGCTGACCATGATTGATGGGGGAAGAAGCAACAGTGCATTGTTAATTGGTAAATCAATAAACACATGATGGAGAAACAATGTAGAAATGATTATCATTAATGAGTGCTTGTGTCAATTGGTGATGAACGCCCCTCTCTGATGGCTGTACAGGGAGACATATCAGCTGGAAATAGATGATGCATGCTTCACAAGGCATGCATGCAATGTTTCAATGGCTTGTGTGTGTTTAATATTGCATTTTAACACTTTCCTACACCAGTGCATAGGCATCAACTAGGATCTCCTCCATGGAGCTGAAATAGAATTTGTGTTTAACCCTTTCCCCCATAGAAGCGCCTTTTAGCGCATTCAATTTATTCCTCCGCTGAAGAAAATGGTTCCAATTAATAGTCATGAATTTGTATCATATGACATAAGGAATATTTTCTTAATTCTAGCAGGTGGAAGCTTAAAGCATGTTGAAAGTAAAGCAGAATGTGCCTTAAGGCACATTCTGCTTTACTTTCAACATGCTTTAAGAAGTCACTTATTTTCAAAACTAGAAACAGGTCATGGGGTAATGGGTTAAGGTAGATGGCTGTATGAGAAAAAAGTATGAAAATAAAGCAGAATGCCCTTTGGGAGATTTCTGCTTTACTTTTAAGCTACTTTAAGCTTTCGCATATTGTAAACACGGAAATAGTAATCAACACAAATCTGCTATACTTATTCAGCTTATATATAGCGCTTACTTGTTTAAACATGCAAGTAGCTCCTTAAAAAAGGAGGAGGAAAATAAATTTCTGCTTTACTTTTATTTTGCTTTAAGCTATCACTGGTGTTTAACACCATCAGCCAATCCTCATTTTAGGGCATTAGTATCTGGACAGGAAAGAGGCGTCCTAAGGCACTCAATATGCATAGATGAGGGGTCTAAATATAAAAGGGTTCTAAAGCGTTTATGCCAAGACAAGGGTTAACCAAAATTGCTTAACCAAACAAATCAAAATGATAGACAATGATTAGGCTTTATGTTACCGAGACATTGACTCTTAATAGCTATTCAGTTTTAGGAAGGAGCATAATCTAATATACTTGATTATCTTTTTCAGCAAAATTGTTATTATAGCTACGGTTATTGAACACCAAATTATCTGCCTGTTCTACTGGATGGGTTCTATACAGTGGAGAGGACACTATATTTTACCATTTAAACACAAGTGAAACGCAAATGCATTACAATTAAGTGTAGAAAAAGACAACTTTTGGACAATTCTGACATCTCATTTTAATCTGAGTGGCAAACAGTTTGGAGCCTGATCAGACGCCGGGTTACCCGGCGTCTGATCTGGCTCCAAACTGTTTGCAATTGAAAAAATAGTTTCTAACATAATCCCGTTTATTGGGGAAAGAATAAAGGCTTCTCCATTGTATGAGACAGCATGGAATGATTTATAGTCAAGATGTGCTTAGATAAAGTAATGAAATTTATTCTCATCTTCTTCATTTGCTTATCTGCCGCTGTCTGACATTGAGTCTCACTGACATTTAGTATCTCAATTTCATTTCTCCAAATCTATTCATACGTTATTAAAGAAATTCAAGGAGAAGGAAGGGAAAAGTACAGTTGAACTTGTTGAGCTGCCATTTTAAACTTGTTGCATGCTGGGTAAATTGTTTCCGTCTGCAACAGTAAACTGTTGTTGTATGCAGCTGTTTTAAAAATAGGGGATTTTTGAATTTCAGAGTGTCAAACAGTTTAGATCCTGATGAGAGGCCGCATTTGCAATATTTATTTCTGGTTTCACCGCTAGTGTGCTAAAAGATAAAGAGGATGAACTAGCAGTCTGTAGAAACAGCTACTATTTTGGACCTTGATCAATGCTTTGTTTATGTTCTGCAATAAGTGGCAACTGTCTGAAGAGTTAATGGCATGCTTTCTCAAAGAGTGGCTACTTAGAACAGGATACACTGTACAGTCAAACTTGTGTTAAGCAACTACCCACTGAAAATTATGTATATTTATAGCCTATATGATAGTAGTCTGCTTTATGCAGGACAAAATTAATGCCATAAACTCCTATAGGATCCAAACTATATGACACCCTGACAGTGTTTTGAAAATTAAATTTGTGAAAATTCTAATTTTTAAAGGACTAATGTTAAGACAACATTGACCGTTGTTGCTTACCATAAAATTTCTTTGCTTTTCAAAGTCTATTCTCCAATCACTATAAAGCTTTCTGATGTACTATAGCAGAGCACCAGATAAGGGTAGTTTTTCAAAAACTAAAATCTTTATTTCTGAATTAAACCCTATGGTGTCACTACTCATTAGAATCGTCTCGAAGAGACGATTCTAATGAGTAGTAACACCATAGGATTTGGTGCTAAAAAGAGTGAGAAAATGTTGGATTTGTTGAAATAACTACCTCTTATCTGGAGCCCTGCTATAGTATATTCTATAGAACAGGGATTCCCTGCAGAGTGCACTGCGGTCAAACCATTTCCTGTATGAGATGTAAAAGAGAGAAAAAATGGAATCCAAAATAGCTTTCAACAAAATCAGGCAAACGTTGCAATAATTGTTTTGTAAAAATACAGTGTTGCAGCAATTATCTGCCAATCTTTCATATTTACAGTAACAAATTGATCTGGCGTTTTCAATGAACAGTTGTCAGAAAGTTTAGCATGCCTGAGATCAGTTCAAACTTGTGTTAACAAACATTCATATGACTGATTTGGAAACGTTGAAACAGGAAGTAGCATAATGCAAGACGGAAGTAATGCAGAAAGCTCCTTTAGGAGCTTTCTGCATTACTTCTGTCTTGCATTATGCAGCAACCTGTCTGTATAAACTCTACCATTCAACAACAATTGTCCGCTTAACGCAGTTTGATTGTTATTCGCTAGGCCAAATATAGAAACATGGAGAGAAATTAACAGAGGCGTACACCGGAACAGTGATTCTGTTTACGATCATTCAACAGCACTTCTACAGTTTGAATGGGGAAGATTGCTGAAAATTAAATCACAATTTACAGAAAATTACATTTGTTTGTAATTAAATTGGTAAAAACCTGAGAGAAAAGAACATTAAGTTTTACAATACCAAACCTAAGCAGTTATTGCCCAATCAGCAATCATTCTTGAAACAGATAAATAGACATGCAGTCATCAATCACAGTCCTCCATAGCCCAAAGTGCAAATCACCCCTACATTCAACTGTGTTTAACCCATAAATACGTCTTTTTACACCTTTAACCTATCACCCCATAGCCTGTTTCTAGTATTAAAGATATGTGACTATTTTAAGCAGGTTGAAAGTAAAGCAGAATGTGCCTTAAGGTGCATTCTGCTTAACTTTCAGCCTGTTTTAAGCTCCGATGTGCTAGAATACAGAAAATATTCCCTATACTATAGATTCATGACTGATTAAATTGGAAACTATTTTCGTCAGCGGAGTAATAAATCATATCCGCTAAAAGGCACTTCTATGGGGGAAAGGGTGAATTCTCTATTGAAGGAAATGCTTCTTAGTTATACAGTCATGAATATGTATCGTAAATATTTTCTATATCCTAGCATATGGTAGCTTAAAGCAGGCTGAAAGTAAACCAGAATGCATCTTAAGGCGCATTCTGCTTTACTTTAAATCTAGTTTAAGTGGTCACATCTCTCCTAAACTAGAAACAGTGTATATGGGGTAATGGGTTGACTCATTGAACACAAGCCAAAAGTATTCTAATCCTTTATAGCAGGGTACCTGTTAATACTACACTTGTGATGGGCAAACAGTGTAGACCAGATCAGAGGGCTCTTGAATTGTTATATCAGTTTGCAATTTATTGCAAAAATCAACTCTAACTTGTTGGAAACTGGAATTGTTTGTTAAACCATTACCACATAAATACACCTTTTTACGCCTGTAATCTATTCCTGCACTAAGAAAATAGTTACTATTTATACATGAGAAATATTTTCTACATCCTATAAGAAATAGAGGATAACTGTTTTTTTCAGTGTAAGATCGAAATTTAATCCATTGAGTGAACATCAGACGTTATATTTTCACGAGTGGCGAAGCCACGAGTGAAAATATAACAGTCTGATGTTCACGAAATGGATTAAATTCGATCTTACACTGAAAAAACACAGTTATTCTATTTATTTATGCTTTTAAGCCACTTTTTAAACGAAATTGTTTAAAAATTGAAAGCGAACGTACATTATTTATCCCGTGTTGAGCCCCACGTTTTATGTCGAACACATGTGCGTGACAGTTGGCGGTATAATGACGTCATCCGAATGACTTCGTTGCTCCCGAGTTTGGATTCGTGCTCTTCCGGTGAGTAGTTCGCGACAAATCGGACTGCCGGAATTTAACGATAAGACACGATTGACTACGATTCTTGGGGAGCCCTACGGGGAAAATTCATAATAAAAGCGATTGGTGATAATCCACTGCAGTGGATTACCAAGTGATCATCCACTGCTATATCGTGGTAATCCACCGAAAAGCATAAATAATAGATGGTAACTTAAAACAGGCTGAAAGTAAAGCAGAATGTGCCTTAAGGCACATTCTGCTTTACTTTCAACCTGCTTTAAGTGGTAACCTGTCTTCAAAACTAGATACAATCTATGGGGTAATGAGTTAAACGATTTAGGGGTGAATAAGTTGAGGTATCCACTCACTGCTATTTCAATGAATACAGGAAGTCCAAGGTATCCAATTTGTGGTTTTCCACTATATACACCTAAAAATGATGCATTTTAAACCAATCCGAGATTGTGATTGATATTTTGTACTTTTCAAACCACATGAAATTGTTTATATCTAGATATTAACCCTTTACCTGATAGCCTATTTCTATTATTGAAGATAGGTGACTACTTAAAGCTGGTTGAAAGTAAAGCAGAATGCGCCTTAAGGCGCATTCTGCTTTACTTTCAGCCTGTTTTAAGCTATTATGTGCTAAAACAAAGAAAATATTCCCTGTAATATATATCCATGACTGCATGAATAAATTGGAACTACTTTCTTCAGCGGAGGAATAAATCGTATTTGCTAAAAGGTGCTTACACGAGGGAAAGGGTTAAATTAAACCCTGCTGTGTGCTCTCTTTGAATGTCCATCATTTGAACAATTACATTGGCTAATAAAATAAGGAAACACTTCCCCAAGAAAGAGTGCATTGTGAGTATCCTATAAGAAATCAGTGCAGACCCTTATGAGTATCATAGAAGATAGTAGCTTAAAGCAGGAAGAGCTTTCTGTTTTACATTAATCTTTATGCTCTCACCTGCCTTAAACAAATGGGTGAATAGGCTATATCAGTTATATATAGGTAATTTAGCACTGCATGAGGCTATGGAGGAAAAGGTGTAACAGGAAAGAATTACGTTCTACGCAGAAACAATGACTGCACCCGGCCCAATGCAAAAAATCAACATTTTTATATGCCAGACAGTGCTATCATAAAATACCTAGCATGTTTGTTAGTCAATTACCCCTCTCCAATTACTGTTAGATAACAGATCATGTGACCAAATCTTTGACGGCCTGAAATCCTGTCACGCGATCGACGTTGCTTATTTTGTTCATTAGGCACCTATCACCACACTTGGCGCTGACAACATTCTTACAGTATGTGTTACCTCATTTTCCATCTGACCGACTCCATTGATATCATTAGATTCAGGCCAATAAAAGGCCAAATGTCTCTTTTAGAATAAAACTCATGTCAACTTTACATTTATCAACCAACCAAATAGATTTAACCCATTACTCCAAAAGAACACATTTTTATGCCTTTAATTTATTCCTCCTCTGAAGAAAATAGTTCAAATTTACACATTTTTATGCCTTTGATTTATTCCTCCACTAAAGAAAACAGTTCCAATTTATGAAAGCATGAATATGTATCATAAGAAATATTTTCTACATTCTAGTAGATGGTTGCTTAAAGCAGGTTGAAAGTAAAGCAGAATGTGCCTTAAGGCACATTCTGCTTTACATTCAACCTGCTTTAAGGGGTCACCTGTCTTCCAAACTAGAAGCAGGCTATACAATAGCAGCTATAGGGTACGAGGTTAAGATCACTTTAGAAGAAGACATTAATGATGTTGAAAGTAATTAAAACAGTTAAATTGAATGTTGTCAGTTTACGTTTCTGCAGAAAGACAAAACAGATTAGCAGATAGTGTGGATCAAAGTTAACAAAATGGGAAATAACAAAGTAACACAGGACCTAATTTGTTCCAAACTGTTTTGCAAAATTAATGTCATCATGCAGTGTTCATTTCATGCTTTCAATGGGTTAGGAAAAAGAAAAGAGAGAAACACTAAGACCAGAATGTTCATATGAAGTGTTAACCCTTATCCAACGGTGATATCATCTGCATTCAAATTGTCATCTGCAAAAATTGTTAATTTTAGATTTATACTATTTAAAGTAAAGAAACTTAAAGACGTGTGTCAAAAAGTTTGGATCCAGATCAAACGCGGCGTTACACGCGGCGTCTTATCTGGATCCTGTTTGCAAAAATCAGTAAAGACTAAAGACGCAATCAGCAGGCAAATTAAAGGGTTTAAATTAGTGAATGTTTAAATTCGTCAAGGCAGGAATAACATTGGATGAAGTGAATAGCCCCTTAACCCATTGTTTCATAAATATGCCTTTATTCTTCCAATGAAGAAAGTTGTTCCACTTTTTAGCTCACCTGAGCACAAAGTGCTCAAGGTGAGCTTTTGTGGTCGGTCTTTGTCCGGCGTGCGTCAACAATTTCTTCAAACATCTTCTTCTTCAAAACCGCTTGCCTGATTGCAACCAAACTTCACAGGAATATTCCTTGGGTCAAGCTCTTTCAAAGTTGTTCAAAGAATTTGAAACAATGCAGAACTCTGGTTGCCATGGCAACCAAAGTGAAAAAATAAGGAAATCTTAAAAAATCTTCTTGTCAAAAACCACAAGGGCTAGAGCTTAGATATTTGGCACATGGCATCATCTATAGGTCCTCTATCAAGATTGTTCAAAGTTTGACCCTGGGGTCAAAATTGGCCCCGCCCCGGGGGTCACCGTTTTACATAGAGTTATTTAGTGAAACGTTCAAACATCTTCTTCTTCAAAACCACATGCCTGATTGCAACCAAACTTCACAGGAATGTTCCTTGGGTCAAGCTCTTTCAAAATTGTTCAAAGAATTTGAAACAATGCAGAACTCTGGTTGCCATGGCAACCAAAGTGAAAAAATAAGGAAATCTTAAAAAATCTTCTTGTCAAAAACCACAAGGACCAGAGCTTAGATATTTGGCACATGACATCATCTATAGGTCCTCTATCGAGATTGTTCAAAGTTTGACCCTGGGGTCAAAATTGGCCCCGCCCCGGGGGTCACCGTTTTACATAGAGTTATATAGTGAAATGTTCAAACATCTTCTTCTTCAAAACCACATGCCTGATTGCAACCAAACTTCTCAGGAATGTTCCTTGGGTCAAGCTCTTTCAAAGTTGTTCAAAGAATTTGAAACAATGCAGAACTCTGGTTGCCATGGCAACCAAAGTGAAAAAATAAGGAAATCTTAAAAAATCTTCTTGTCAAAAACCACAAGGACCAGAGCTTAGATATTTGGCATATGACATCATCTATAGGTCCTCTATCAAGATTGTTCAAAGTTTGACCCTGGAGTCAAAATTGGCCCCGCCCCGGGGGCCACTGTTTTACATAGAGTTATATAGTGAAATGTTCAAACATCTTCTTCTTCAAAACCACATGGCTGATTGCAACCAAACTTCACTAAGCATTGTCTACATGTCCTCTATCAAATTTGTTCAAATTTTGCCACTGGGGTCAAAGTTGGGCCCGGCCCGGGTGTCGCCATTTTACATGGAGTTATATAGTGAACTTTTCAAACACATTTTTCTTTGAAATCAATATGGCTAGAGCTTAGATATTTTGCATGATGTAATGTCTAGAGGTCTTTCACATATGTTGATGAATTGGTTCCGGTCTGTTGCATATCTGGGTCACCAGAGCTAAACATAGATTTTTTTCAATGAAAACTTTAAAAATCTTCTTTTCTGAAATCATAGTACACTGAGCTTAGATATTTGGCACATAGCATCGTCTACAGGTCCTGTATCAAGAGCATTCATATTATGTCCCTGGGGTCAAAAGTGACCCCGCCCGTGGGTCAAAGTTTCACAAATCTTCTTTTCTGAAATCACTGACCCATCACCATGTACAGGTGAGCGATTAAGGGCCATTCTGGCCCTCTTGTATACAGTTATGGAAACATTTTCCATATCCTGGCAGATGGTCCCTTAAAGCTGGTTAAAAGTATCATGGGACATTCTGCTTTAATTTTAAGCTGCTTTAAGTGGTCACCTGACTGACTTAGTGCCTCTTATCATGGTCAAAACTGTTTGAGCTTTTTTTTTAGCTATTGGGATGGCCCTGTGTCAGTTGTCCGTCGTCTTCCGTTGTCCGTCGTGCGTTGTCCGTCATCGTTAACAATTGATTCAAATGACATCTACTCCTATACCGCTTGACATATTTCAACCAAACTTTACATGAATGTTCCTTGGGTCAAGCTCTTTCAAATTTGTTCAAAGAATTAAAAACAATGTAGAACTCTGGTTGCCATGGCAACCAAGTGAAAAAATAAGGAAATCTTAAAAAATCTTCTTGTCTGAAACTACAAGGGCCAGAGCTTAGATATTTGGCACATAGCATCAGCTACAGGTCCTCTATCAAGTTTGTTCAAATTATGCCCCTGGGGTCAAAATTGGCCCTGCCTTGGGTGGTGTCACAGTTTTACTTAGAGTTATATAGTGAAATTTTCAAACTTCTTCTGAAGCCAATATGGCCAGAGCTTTGATGTTTGGCATGGTGACACTTCTAGATGTCCTCTACCATTTTCGTTCAAATGGTTGCAGTCTGTTGCATATGTAGGTCACATGAGTTAAAAATAGATTTTTTTCAATGGAAACTTAAAAAAATCTTCTTGTCTAAAACCATAGTACCCTGGTCTTAGATATTTGGCATATAGCATCATCTACAGGTCCTTTATCAAGATTGTTCAAATTTAATAATGCCCCTGGGGTAAAAAAAATGACCCCGTCCTGGACATAAATCATTATCTCCATTTTGTCAGCTATTCTCAGGTGAGCGAAATATGCCCCATGGGGCTCTTGTTTATAAAAGAACCGGATCACATGAAATTTGGTGCAGACAACAATTTCTTAGGTTTCATAGTGTTCAGGGTGATGTCAAAACAGTTGGCTAGAGATCCAAATTAGAAAACTGCTAATTCCCTTGATAATTCAACTCATTTTCACCAGACCACTTCATAGCTGCTTTGAATACTAATAATTGCATAATATAATTTGCTGTATAATTCTTAGTCCGCTGTTGTTTTTAAGCTGGGTACTTTTTTTTTCATCTGCAAAAATTGTCGTCTGCTATACTGTTCTACAAAGAGAGTTTTCTTAATTTCTTTTCACAAGTGTCAGACATTTTGGATCCTGATCACACGCAGCATTATGATGTGTCTCATCAGGATCCAAACTGTTTGCAAAGGTTATCCCAGTTTCACAGCTATATAGTGTGCAAAGAATTAATTTTTCTTCCAATTTGCTCTAAGAAGAGGCAAACTTCTGAAATCAGAAATCTTCTGAACTGAGCAATTGTTTGGTTTTTAAAGTTTTCAGAATTTCGGAAGTTTGATGACGTTAAAAAAAAAGCTATCATAGTTAATTAATATATTTCTTATGGTACACATTCATGACTATAGATTCACTACCTCTTGAACTGTTTTCTTCAGTGGAGGAATAATCTTTAGGCTAAAAAAGGTGTAGTTGTGGAGTAATGGGTAAAGCAATCACCTCATAATAGCTTAAACCCAAGAATGAGCTTTAGGAAAAGGTAAAGTAACTAAAGGTATATGTAGATCTGTATATGAAGGAAAATTATTCTTTATTTGAGAAACAGCTTAGCAGAAAATTGAATTCTGTGAAATTTCCATAGAAACTATGTTCTTCAGGCCATGGGAATAACGAGTATTTGCGTAATTCATAATTTATTAGTGTAGAGTGGTTGTAAATGTAAGTCTTTGCATGCTGGGTAATTTTTTACGACTGCAACAATTGTCGTCTGCTGATCTTCTAGAAATAGAATTTTCTAATTTTCTTTTCAAAAAACTGGGTCATAGTGCCAAATAGCTTGGATCATTATGCGGCGTCTCATCTCGATCCAAACTGTTTACAAATATAATCACTGTGGTGCATTATATCCGCCACTAGCATGCAAAATTTTGTGCCTAATTGAGCTTACTACAAATTACAGCTGGCTCAGTATTCCTATTGCCTCAAGTCTTAGTAAAGGTATCCAAACACATGTTTGCAGCCTTAATTCCTATAGAACAATGGCTCCAGATACTCCCTGAAACTTCAAATTTCTGTGTAAATCTAGTCCATTTTTATGCCCCTTGGACAATTCCCAATCCGCCAATATTACCAAAGCATCCTTGACCTTGACCTTGACCTAATTTGGACTTAAAATATTGTAAATAGACTATTTCTTGGTTAACTAATTTCTACCTCATCTAGCGTCAACACTACTAGTTACAATGCTTAGATACTTAAACAGCTGTTGCATTGGTTCACTATCAATCCACACACATTACCCAACTTTGATTTTGACCTTGACCTAATTTGGACTTAGAATATTGTACATTGGTTATATCTGGGTTAATTATATTTTACCTTTTCATCTAGCATGAACAGTACATACTCTACTGACTACAATGCTTTAAATTTGATACTGAAACAGTTGTTACCTGGGACCATTACCAATTCACTCATACTACCCTACCTAAATTTGACCTTGACCATGACCTTATTTGGACTTTGAAAAGATTCAGAATTTATTGTCAAGGATACCACTGGGGGCATGAGCAATTATTGAGTGCAGTCTTGTTGACTATTCAAGGTTGTTTTTACTAAAATTACAAACAGTGCATACCTTGATCAGAGGGCTCCTTTAGTAGCCCTCTAAAACAGGTCTCAAAGGTTTGCATAGGACAAGTATTCTTTATACAGGTACACTGTCTGTAAATGAAGCCTATACTAATTAATTGGGGTCAATGGGTAGATTATGCTTATGTCAGCACCAAACCATATGTCGGGATTACTCAGTAGAATTGTTTCTCTGATTATGGAGAAAATTAAGTAAATGTTTAGTTAACCCCCCCCCCCATAGAAGCAACTTTTAGCGTATTTAATTTATTACTCCGCTGAAGAAAATAGTTCCAGTTTATACCCGCCTGAACAATTACAATAACAAATATTTTATATAGCCTAGCAGATGGTAGTTTAATACAGGCTGAAAGTAAAGCAGAATGTGCCTTAAGGCACATTCTGCTTTACTTTCAACCTGCTTTAAGTGATCACCTGTAGTCTTTAATGTTATAAACATATTATTGGGTAAAAAGGGTTAAGCTTGTTGCTAGTTTTGAAGACAGATGACAACTTACAGGTTTCAGCTACTAAGCTACTGTCTGCTAAAATATAGAAGATATTATGGTTCATATTCTTGAGTGTATAGGTTACTACTATTTTCTTCAGTGGAGGAATATATTATGGAGTATTGGGTTAGAATATGCCTGTTGTATGACTGTCCGTAGCTAGACAGGTAATGTCTGTGGTTAGCTAAAGGACTGGTACAAATCTTGTTCCCCCTGGGATAAGTGCTGCAATTGCCAGCAATTGATGTATCATAAGAATGATTTTCTACATTCTGGCAGATAAAAGCTTTAAGCAGGCTGAAAGTAAAGAAGAATGTGCACATTCTGCTTTACTTTCAACCTGCTTTAAGTGGTCACCTATCTTCAAAACTAGAAACAGACTATGGGGTAATGTTGTATGACTGTCTGCAGACAGGTAATGTCTGTGGTTAGCTAAGGGACTGGTACAAATCTAGTTCCCCCTGGGATAAGTGCTGCAATTGCCAGCAATTACAAGAGGATAATATCTTATGATGAATTAAGTGTCAAACCGATGGCAGTTAATTATTCATTGTTCTTAAGCTAATGAGTTATTCGATCCCAATTTATCCTTATCATTTGATTGTAGGGGTTACAACAAGTATTTCAATGGCAGACATAGGCATGTTATCAGACACCGCTCTGGAATGTGGGCAGACTTGTGTACAGCCTTTTACACCATAACTTTATGTGCATAATATACAGTACTTAAAACTTCTCTATTACAAACGCTAATCATAAATTTTGTGTCTAAGGCAAGTGGCTGTTGAAGGTTGAGCTCCTTTAAGAAAATTTCATTTTACTTTCACTTTGCTTTAAAGCTGTCACCTGTCTAGCTTTCAAACAATCAATATTTTTAGCTGTCTTTTAGGAGTCGTTGGGAGGGTTGTTGTTCCAATGGGAGGGATCACTGTACCAATATTGACAGAGGCATACTACCTTAACCCATTACCCCATACATATGCCTTTTTGCGCCTCTAATTTATCCCTTCAATGAAGAAAATAGTTCCAGTTTATACAGTTGTGAACTTTTATCATTAGAAATAATTTATATATTCTAGCAGCTGGAAGCTTAAAGCAGACTGTACAGCCGTAAGGCACATTCTGCTTTACTTTCAACCTGCTTTAAGTGGTCACCTGTCTTCAAAACTAGAAACATGCTATGGGGTAATAGGTTAAAACTTGGCTCTGTTTGTTGTTCTCCAGTACACAAGGCTTGGACTATGACCACTGCAGTGAACGTAAACAGTTCCACAATAATTTGAATTAATTGCAATCAGGGGATTTTAACTGGCAATAAATATTGACATTCACTGAAATAATATTGAATCCATGTCTGCCAGCCTGGCTTCAATTGGATATAAGGGCATTGCCAATGACTTCAGTTTTATGGTGGTGTGGAGATCAGGTACAGGGAAACCTCGGAAACACTGACCCCTTCCAAACAGGACCAGAGCTTCAGCTAAGAGGGAGTAAACTGGACAAATTCAACAATTTCTTACTCATTACAGAACCAAATCCTATGGTGTGACTACTCATTAGAATCGTCTCTTTGAGACGATTCTAATGAGTAGTAACACCGTAGGGTTTAATGCTTTTGAAATACTCGGTTCCCTTATCAGATGCACTGCAAAAGTTTTGGTTTTGAGAAGTTATTAGATTTTGGATGATTAGTGGTCATTCATTTAACCCTTTGAACCCTAGTCCCGCATATAGGCGTCATTTTAAACAGTGTACATGTAAATAATACACTTGTCCTGTACAAACAGTGAAGGCCCAGATCAGAGGGCTCCGAAAGGAGCCCTCTGATCAGGGTCTTCACTGTTTGTCAGTAATGCCAAAATTGACAAAAACAACTCTTAAAGCGACTCGCAACCAGATGGTGCATTAAAAATAGTAATTTGTAAATATGTGTCAAACGCTTATATAAATGGTAAGAATTAGTTTAGGATAATAAATTCTGTTTAAAAAAAATACTGGTCTCTGGTGGGATTCGAACCCGGGGCCCGGCATTGGCGGACAGAAGGCAAAATAGGGGAAACCGCTTAGACCAATGGACCACGGAACTATCCGTTTATCTCGGATCGATTTAACGTATTTCAATGTGTAGCGATCGAAAGTGCATAGAACTTCGTAATTCGGCTCGGGTTTATGTCTGAGCCCGTGTAGAGAAGCAACAACAACAACTATACCGTCTACTAGTCGGTATAGAAAAACGATGGAAAATATCTAAAAATCTAAGATTCGGTGACGGTTCTTGAAACTTTTTTTGGACTGATCATATTTTTTTAATGTCAGAAGCCAAATAATGCCACAAATTTGCTTTTATTTGAGTATTTTATTTTATTTTGACAAGTACACCATCCGGTTGTGAGTCCCTTTAAAAGCCAGACATGGACTAGACAAAAATCGAAACTGGAATTGTCCATTTAAAGTTTTAGGGAGGAAAGAGTTAACCAATTACTCCATTGATATGCCTTATTATGCCTTTAATTTATTACTCTGCTAAAGAAAATAGTTCCAATTCATACAGTCATCAATATGCACCATTAGAAATGTATTCTATAGCAAGTAGCGGACTAGCTTAAAATGGACTGGAAGTAAAGCAGAATGTGCCTTTCTTATAGTTGAATTCAAACGCAGGTTCTGCTTGCAGATCCTCTATGTTGACTGTCATTGGGTATTGTTTATTACATTGTTTCCGGTTATTAGAGTGGCCTTATGGTCAAATAGTATACGCATTTTGCTTTACTTTCAACCTGCTTTAAATCATCACCTTACTTCAAAAATAGAAAAGGATAATATGGGGTAAAACTGCACCTGAAGCCTGAAGTAGCAGAAGTTGAGATCCAAACCAAGGTTTAGAGATTATTCAAGTCTGTTGCCTATGACTGTGTTTGTCAATTCAAGACTCTGGGCTGCCATTTCTGAGTTTTTAGCTCACCTGGCACGAAGTGCCAAGGTGAGCTTTTAGGATCGCTGGATGTCCGTCGTCCGTCCGTCCGTCCACAATTGGTTCGTTAACACTCTAGCAGCTACAAATATCATCCAATCTTCATGAAACTTGATCACAATGTTGGTCTAGTAGAAATCTAGGCCAAGTTCGAATGTGGGTCATGTTGGGTCAAAAACTAGGTCACTAGGTCAAATCATTGAAAAACCTTGTTAACACTCTAGAGGCTACAAATCTCATTGGATCTTCATGAAACTTGGTCAGAATGTTTGTCTTTTTGATATCTAGGTCAAGTATGAATATAGGTCATGTCCGGCCAAAAACTAGGTCACTAGGTCAAATCATAGAAAAACCTTGTTAACACTCTTGAGGCTTTAAATTTCATCTGATCTTTATGCAACTTGGTCAGATGGTCTGCCTAATTGATACCTAGGTCAAGTTCGAATATGGGTCATTTAGAGTAAAAAACTAGGTCACTAGGTCAAATCATAGGGAAAACTTGTTAACACTCTAGATGCTACAACTCTCATTGGATTTTAATGAATTTTGCTCAACATGTTTGCCTCATTGATATCTAGCTCAGTTAATTTTGAATGATGTCTGGTTGAAAACTAGGTCACTATGTCAAATCAAAGAAAAACAGTGTTAACCTTTTCGAAGTAACAAATCTCACTAGATCTGCATGAAATATTGTCAGAATTTTTGCCTACATCAAATCTAGGTCAAAATCAAATATGGATTGTGTCTTTCAAAAACTAGGTCAAATTATAGGAAAATCTTGTTTACACTCTAGAGGTTGATTGTGGGTCATGGCCAGTCATAATCTAGGTCACTATAGGTCAAGTTTGCCATGGTGTACCAGGTGAGCGATTTAGGGCCATGGTGGCCCTTGTTTTCTAAAATCTTTGGATATTAATCCTATCAGATGGTGGCTTAAAGTAAAGCAGAATGCGCCTTATGGCGCATTCTGCTTTACTTTCACCCTGCTTTAAGTAATCAGTGTTTGAAAAAACGAGCATTTGGAAATCTAATGATTTTTCAATATCAAGTTATAATGGCAGCCCTGCAGACTCACGTTGCCCTTGATTCTTGTACATCTTTATGGCATGTGACTTTGCAATGCAAATATTCATAGAACCTATGACTCAGCTATCGAAGTATGGTATGTGTTTCTTCAGTTTTTGTTCGAGGCTTTCTGTTACAGCATAAAATGTAAATGTATCTGAATCCATCTGCAAATGCAGGATACTTTACCCTTAAAAAGCACAATTTTTCCAATGGATAATGCCACTATGCCACAATAACCAGTTTGTTCAAATTTGAAGGTTGTTCTCGAAATCATTAAAAATGAAAACAAACAGTACAAACCCTCTGTCTTTAGGAGTGCTCTGATCAGGGTCAACACTGTTTTTCAAAGAATACATGTAATTGGTTTCCAGCACTGCTAGGGTTAAATTGTTGAATATTTTATTTAGTTCCCTGCATTTGCATAATTACTATTCAAAATTACTCCATTTCTCGATATCAATGTCTGTGTAATAAAAAAACATAAAAATATTTATGGATTTGAATAGATAATGCCAGATGTCAGTTTTAGAGTGAGATATGTGTAACAGATAAAAGGTATGAGCTTCAGGTTGACATTGACGACTGTGACAGTACTATCCTGGGGAAAACCGATATACCCTCACAGATTCTGGATTTGTTATGGATTTCATGATTGTTGCACTATTGGGATTAAACCTTTACACTGCTGGATCCAGATAAATATATCCATCTTTTGTCAACATGCAGTTCTGGATTCCGTTATATCAATCCTTTGCAAACAGTGTAGGCCCTGATCAGTGGGTTGTAATGCTTTATAATACTTTATGACAAACCCCTCAAGGGGTCAATGTACTCTAAAGTCGTTTATTTGTAAACAGATGAGTGTATTTCAAATTGATCATTGTATAAAATAATAACCCTCACAATGCTTAATTTTCAAATGATCTAAAAATAAGATATGTTGGTAGCGTGTTGTCTCAGTATATTAAAACAATTGACAAACACAGTAGACCTCGATCAGAGGTGCCCTGGAAGAGCCCTCTAATCTGGGCCTACACTGTGTGCATATGATACATGTATAATATGCAGTAAGGGTAAATATTTAACCTGTCATAAAACACTGTCAAAATTTATTAACATAGTAACATGTTGAAAATTAGGTATTTTCAGCTATATTTGACCAAAAATTAAAATACAGTTAAACCTCTTTATTACGACCACTAAAACGAAGGGTAATTGATTGTATAAAATACAGGGGACAGCTGAAAGGAGCTTTCTGTTTTACTGTCACCTTACTTTAAGCAATCGCCTATTATAAACACCTGATAATTAACACAATTAAGTAGTTGTATTAGAGAGGTTTTTCTGTATATAGACACCCTATTATTGATAAGCTGGTTGATTTATACATGGTATATGCAACTGTCAGCATGATCATGGGGACAGGGGAAGAAATGAAAGGCAGATTTCATATGAGAAATAAATTATTGGCATTTTTAAGGATGTTCGAAAAACAATACTTTTCATTTTGAATTTTGAATATGTTCCAAGGGAGATAATGCTTTTACTGAGCTAGTTTCTGCTGTTGAGCTGTTGTGAGTCTAAAATTATGTCCCTTGGTAAACTGTTAAAAGTTTGTATAATACTTACATTGGTCAAAAGTGGGGTTAATTTTACCCACTAAAATTGTTTTTAGTGTTCATCTTTTCATGCCTGTTAGCATCTACTTTAAAAGGCCACCCGTCATAGGCAAACCACATACTCAGATCAAAGGGCTCTTATAAGATCGAGCCTTCTGATCTGGATCTGTACTGTTTTTCAGGAGCTTTCTGTTTTACTAACATCCTGCTTTAAACAACTTATCATGTCTTAAGATCTGAAACTGTGATGGGTAAGATTAACCCTCTACACCTTAAATACGCCTTTTTACACCTTTGAATTATTCATCCACTGAAGAAAATAGATCCACTTTATACAGACATGAATAAGTACAATAAGTAAACTGTTCTATATTAAAGCAGGCTGAAAGTAAAGCAGAATGTGCCTTCAGGCACATTCTACTTTACTTTCAACCTGCTTTAAGTAGTCACCTGTCTTCGAAACTATAAACAAGCTGGCGAATTGGTTAAGAAAGGGATGTCAATTGGGAGAGATGTTGTTTCTGTGAACAGGGCGAGTAAAGGGGGAGTAAACTGAACAAATCCAACGTTTTCTCACTCATTTTAGCATCAAATTCTATTGTGTTACTACTCATTAGAATCGTCTCTTCGAGCCGATTCTAATGAGTAGTGACACCATAGGGTTTAAATGAGAAATAAAGATTTAAGTTTTAGAAATACTCCCCCGTATCTGGAGCCCTGTGTGAAGTGACTTTTTGGGGGACACAGATTGCTGTCACTCAAGGGTGCATCATGAGAATAGAACTGGTTTTAATCAATCTTCAAGGGCAGGATTCTGCCAACCTTCAACCTGCCACTACAAAGTCCACTGCTAATAGCGCCATCTGTGTCCGTACCATTTATCAGAGATTTATTCTGGTTTTCAAGGACACTTTGCACATCCTCACAAATTGATTTGAAGTTGATTTTAATCTTATTTTGCAGTTCAACCTCAAACAAGTAAAATTGTTTGCAAAAGAAAACTGCCATGGGTGTTTAAACTGGCACCAAACTGAATTATCTTTTATTGCAAGAATAATAATAGATCTATGGAAGGAATAATATTATCTTCTACTGCAAGAATAATAATATGGAAAGAATAATTATTTTCTCTACTGTGGTAGACTTGTTATATATCCATTATGAACAGTGCAGACCCCTATAATTCAGGGCTCCAGATAAGGGAGGTCTTTCAAAAGCAAAAATCTTTATTTCTGCATTAAACCCTATGTTGTCACTACTCATCAGAATCGTCTCTTTGTGACAATTCTAATGAGTAGTTACAACATATAAATAGGCGTTTAATTTATCCCCCCCCCCCTTTCTACAGAAAGCAGTTCCAACTTAAACAGTTATGTTTATGCACATGAGAAATATTTCCTATATCCTAGCAGATGGTAGCTTAAAGCAGGTTGAAAGTAAAGCGTTCACATGTCTTCAAAACTTATAAACAGGCTATGGAGTAATGGGTTAAGCTTAAGACGCAGTCTGCTTTACTATCAACCTGATTAAAGTATAGTCACCTGTTTTCAAAACTGGAAACTGACAATGAGGTAATGGGTTAACCCATTACCCAATAGCCTGTTTCTAGTTTTGAAGACAGGTGACCACTTAAAGCAGGTTGAAAGTAAAGCAGAATGTGCCGTAGGTGCATTCTGCTTTACTTTCAGCCTGCTTTAAGCTATTATCTGCTAGAATTTAATAAATATTTCTTAAGATTTTTATTTGTGACGGTATGAATTGGAACTATTTTCTTCGGTGGAGGAATAAGTCAATTTGGGTAAAAAGGCGTATTTATGGGTTAATGGGTTAAGTATGGAATTCTGAGGAAGTGACTGGCATGCAGAATATCTTTGTGTGTGTGTGTCATCATCATCATGTTTCTATTTGTAATTCAAATCTTAACCCTTAGCCTGCCAGTCACGACTATAGCTCCATATGCAAACAGCTTAGATCCGGATGAGACGCCGAGTAACTCGGCGTCTCATCCGGATCCAAGCTGTTTGACACTCGGACAACATTTTCAGCAATTTTGAGCAACTTTGAAGCACTTTGAAACTTGAAGCAGACAAGAAATATAGCAGACGAGAATTTATTTGGCGGGCTAAGGGTTAAGACAACAGATCTGAAAATGCTAATTTTATTGACTGTTTGATGTGTATCAGGTCTTTGCTGATTTCTGGGCAAGCATTGGCCCTCATGTTGACAGAGTTAATGAACTCTAAACGTAGTCAATGATTTCACAAAGAACTACTGTCAAATCCTCGGAGGAATAGTAGAGATCTTTAACCCTGTCCCCCATAGCTCCAGATAAGGGAGTATTTCAAAAACTGAAATCAGTATTTCGGCATTAATCCCTTTTGTATCACTATTCATTAGAATTGTCTCATCGAGATGATTATGTTGAGTAGATCTAGTAACGTTAACACCATAGGGTTTTGTGCTGAAATGAGTGAGAGCCCTGTCCACGTTTGCCTGTTTGTAGTATTGAGGGCAGATGGTTGCTTAAAGCAGGCCGATAGTAAGGAGCATTCTGCTTTACTTTCATTCTGCTTTAGGCTACCCTCTCTAGAATAGAATATTCAGAATATATGGAAAATATTCCTTAAGATGCATATTAATATAATAGCTGTATAAATTGGGACTACGTGTATTTTCTTCAATGATAGAGTAATGGGTTAATGAACTCTAAATGCAGTCAATGATTTCACAAAGAACTACTGTCGAACCCACAGAGGAATCATAGAGAACTTTAACCCTGTCCCCCATAGCTCCAGATAAGGGGAGTATTTCAAAAAATAAACTTTTAATTTAGAATTGATTCATGGAGATGATTCTGATGAGTAGTGACCAATAAGATTTGGTGCTGAAATGAGTGAGAAAATTATGGATTTGTTCAGTAAAAAGACATATATATAGGGTAATTGGTTAAAGAGCTTTAAAAAAATCATATGAAGACTGGTGACTGCTTTAATCAAGCTTAAAATAAAGATGAAAGCATGTACATGAGCTTACTACTTTATTTGTAGTCTGCAACCCATTACCCCTAAAATACACCTTTAATTTACTCCTCCCCTGAAGGAAATAGTTCCAATTCATACTGTTATGTAAATGTATTGTAAAAAATATTTTCTAAATTCTAGCAGATAATAGCTTAGAGCTGGCTGAAAGTAAAGCAGAATGTGCCATAAAGCACATTCTGCTATACGTTCAACCTGCTTTAAGTGGTCACATATCTCCAATACTAGAAACAGGCTATAGGGTAACCACCTGTCTCAAACTAAAGTACAGGGTTAAAACACTGACCATGCATTTTTCAATCTTCTCTGACACTGATTTGCCTGCACCAACTTTCCGTGCCAAGAGGAGCTAGCACGGATTACATTGATACAGGTCTCATGTTTTTGCGATTCAAATTTCAGTGTAATCAATGAAAAGAACTGTTTTGTATGCATGAAGTAGTGAGTACTAAATGAGATATGGGCTTGGAATGACCTAATCCAGCTTTCTACAGTGAACAAGGACGTGTTGGTTACTGAGTACTGTTACATCTTAACCAACTGAGTACTGTTACATCTTAACCAATTACCTCAAACCTCATAGTTTGTTTTCAGTTTTGAAGACAGCTAGATGACCATTTCAAATTTAAAAATTCAAAATCTATAGTCAAACAATGCCACCAGAAGCATATGTCACAGTGTGTAGGTTTATCATGACTTGTACGGCCTTGCTGTACGAGTGCGCTTTTATGGCGACGTGGTAGAGTGCATGACTGCGAACCTGGCGATCCGGATTTAAACCCGGGTCGAAGCGGGTGCTTCTTTATAAGAACTCCCGGTTACATTTGGCTCCAAACGTGGTTTCTGTGACTGTATATGCTCCTAGTTCGACCCCCAGTTGTTCTCATACCCACAAAGAAATTCAGGACGAATTTCAAGTTGTTGGGAGAGTATGTCACAGTGTGTAGGTTTATCATGACTTGTACGGCCTTGCTGTACAAGCGCTTTAATGGCGACATGGTAGAGTGCATGACTGCGAACCTGGCGACCCGGGTTCAAACCCGGGTCGGAGCGAGTGTTTCTTTATAAAAACACCCGGCTACACATACAGTAAAATCTCTCTATTACGACCAATAGAAGAATGATAATTAGCTGTATAAAAGACAGGTGACAGCTAAAAGCAAGGTGACAGTAAAACAGAAAGTTCCTAAAGGAGCTTTCTGTTATACTGTCGCCTTGCTTTAAGCAGTCACTTGTCTGATACACCTAATAATCAACACAATTTAGTGTTTTTACTGTGCATTTATTGAAAGCAAAATTTTATTTATGTTTTAGACTTTCAGGGCCCCAGATAAGGTGATATATCAAAAACTAAAATCTTTATTTCTGCTTTAAACCTTATGGTGTCACTACTCATTAGAATTGTCTCTTCGAGACGATTCTAATGAGTAGTAACACCATAGGATTTGGTGCTGAAATAAGTGAGAAAATGTTGGTTTTGCTAATCAGTATGATTTGTTGTGTTTCAGATGCAGCTTGAGGAAGGACTGTATGAACAATGAACAGGCTCTACGCTGGCTGCCCTATGAGAAGACATGTACAGAGATCAGTGAAGTCAACCCTCCCAAGATACAGAAAGAGAAAGACAAGACCACCATGGTACGAATGTCTCACAAAATAATCCTTAACTCTTCGACTCCATAGCCTGTTTGTAAGATCGGTAACCACTTAACCCATTACCCTTTAACCTGTTTCTATTATTGAAGATGGGTGACCACTTAAAGTGGTCAACTGTCTGCCATAAAAAAATAAGCCATGGAATAATGGGTTAAAACCACTCGAAACCGGAAACTTATGTTGTCCCCACACATGTCCCGTTTAGAGGGGTTTCAAAGTTTCAAAATTACAAACATGCAGTGCAGACTAGGGGGCCCTCTGATCAGGGTCTACACTGATTTCACAGGACAAGTATACTCTTCACTAGTACACTGTTTGTACATGACACATATACACTTCACAAGGGGTTAATGAGTCCAACTTGCACCTGTCTGTAGCCAGGAAAACCAGCCTTCAAGTGGTCATAGTTCTGAGACTGTAGTGTATAAACCAATGGCATGTAGATGACATTTCCATGGCTCTGTGGCTTGTGTTTTTTCTGGGAATTGATATTGTAATCAAACGAGTATAGCAGGCATTTCTTGATGAAAATTCTTGAGATACAAGCTGAGGAAAGCTATTACATCTGATTGCCTAAGTTTCCAATGGTGATAACCCCCGTGTTGATGGGTCTTGCATGACCGAGTCACCGAAATGGAACAAAATTACAGTTCAACCCTGATGCTTCAAATTAAGTCCAACTAATTTGTATTTCTTCTGTTGAATTTCGACAACATTAATTTTCATATTCACTTTTGTAGAATTGCCTTATTTCACATTAAAACCTGGTTTTATTTGAGTTCAAGTTATCGAAATTTGACTGCATGTTGCCATCCAGCT
Source organism: Gari tellinella (assembly GCA_922989275.2). Classification (NCBI taxonomy): domain Eukaryota; kingdom Metazoa; phylum Mollusca; class Bivalvia; order Cardiida; family Psammobiidae; genus Gari; species Gari tellinella. The sequence goes on from OV277858.1 coordinate 22,269,016, forward strand.
ATATTTGTTCTGACAAACCCTTAACCCTTATCCTGCGGTGAAAATCGTCTGCTTCGAAATTGCGCCTGCAAAATTTGTTAAATCTAGATTTATACATTTTGTAAGTAGAGAAACGTAAAGACGAGTGTCAAACAGTTTAGATCTAGATCAGACGCCGTGTTATGCGGCGTCTGGTCTGGATCCAAACTGTTTGCAAAAATCAGCAAAGTCGTGACCAGCAGGCTATGGGTTAACTGGTTTAACCCTTCTCTGGCTGAATTATCATAATGTAAAACTGTTCACTATGACTATCTACAATCTGATGAACAATTTGGTTAGAAAATAAGGCAAGAAAATTCCATAGAATGACAGAAAAACTCATATCCGACAGGTCGTATAATAAGAAAACACTGCAGACCCTGATCAGACTGCTCCTGTTGTTTGTCTACACTGTTTTCAGAATGTGTAAATAATTATAGGCTAGTACAAGGAGAAAAGCAGCAAAAGTTTTGAGGATCCTTCCACCTACTCCTCTACATAATTATGTGCAACAAATTCTATTTATTAATTGTTTTGAATTGAAGTGACAACTTAACTCATTGAACCCTAGTCATGCATATATGTATCATTTGCAAACAGTGTACCTGTTAGGAGTACATTTGTCCTATGCAAACAGTGTTGACCCTGATTAGAGGGCTCCTTAAGGAGCCCTCTGATCAGGGTCTACACTGTTTGTCATTTTGACATATATTGTAAAAATCAACCCTTAAATGTCAGAAATGGACTATCCACTAAATTGAAAACTAGAATTGTCCATTCGAGGTTTCAGGGAGTAAAGGGTTAAAGCTCATGCACCCTCAGGATTTGCCTATGATTGCTCTATTGTATTTAAGGATGCAAAATTTTACTGTACCTAGGTTATAGATGTAAGACCATTTATGAAACTAGCCCTCAGTGTCTCTGAAGGCCACAAGGCTATTGACCAGTGTAGGAAGTCAACCTTATCTGTATATTCTATTTCCGAAGCCATCTGACGTGACAGCCATGTCAATAACACTTTGGCCATTACACAAGTTACATTTTGTTCCACTACAACTGATTGTATGGGTGGTCAGCAGAGAGAATCACCGAGACAGTTGAAATACAGTAACAACCTCTAATATTGTAACAACCACCAAATAAAAGGCTAAAACAGGGACAGGGGGACCCATTCCCAATTGAAAACAAGTTCATTCAATTTCCCCTCAAATTGAGCATTTTAGCAGGATTTTTTCTGTAAATGAGTCTTTTACTGCTCATTTCTTTCCCAAATCAAGTATTTAAGTACGTTTTAGGGCATATTTCTCCAAATTGAATGGGTACCAAACCCATTCCCAAAGTGGTGAAAAAAACCATCTGCTGAATAATGGAATAAAATAGTAGTATTAAATTTAAAGCAGGTGACAGTAACTGTTTAAAGCAAGATGAAAGTAAATCAGAAAGCTCCTATAGGAGCTTTTTACTTTACTTTGATCTTGTTTTAAGCATCCACCTGGTTAAACCCAATTTAGTGGTCTTATTAGAGGTCTTTGTGTGTACAGTCAATGTTTAGTAACTACATGTAGATGGAAATATTTAAAGACAGATGATGGCTTCAAATGCAGAGTTCAGAAAGGTCAGTGGTTCTACCAAGTTGGCAATTTTTTGCCGCTTACAGTGTATGAAAGACATCTTCCTCTGACTCTGATTAGCTGGACTTCACAATATGACTGAAATATTATTAAAGCCACGTTAAATCACAACAAATCAAATAACAAAATTCAATGCAGAGGCAAGCATTTAACATAGATTATATTTTCATTTTCAGCTGGAACTGAAAGTAACTAATCTACCAGAGTTCTCCAAGAAGTATCAATGTGTGTTCAGCTCTGAGGGCTATAAGATCCCAACAACAGAGGAGACCATGACACAGCATAGTGACATCATCAAGTGTGAGACTCCAGTCTTCAACCAGCTCCCACCAATACCAACAGGCAAAGGTAAGCAGGGTACCAGTCACACTCTTGTGTGTTACAGCCAATCAAAATAGTCCATACAGCAGCCAATCAAAATAGTCCATACAGTGTTGTTCAGCAGCCAATCAAAAATAGGCTTGATTGTGTTGCTGCAATAATAATAATAATTATGAAATTTAATGTCTTTTGTATTAAAAGTTGCAAATTTTAAAAGCCTACTGGTGGTAAGGTAAGGGTAAACCCAATTATCCATGAATACACCTATTTATGCCCCTAATTTATTCCTCCACCAAAGAATATAGTTCCACTTTATACAGTCATGAATAAACACCATAAATATTTTCTATATCCTAGCAGATAGTAGCTTTAACCAGAATGAAAATAAAGCAGAGTGTACCTTAAGGTACATTCTGCTTTACTATCAACATTCATTAAAAGCTCACTTGTCTTCGAAATTAGAAACAGGCCATTGGGTAAGGGGTTCAATACAGAACTACAACATCAGTTGAATATAGGTGATTTGCACAGACGTCTATTGAAAAATAGGGTAAAGCGAAATTGTCAGAAATCTGGACTGTAAGGCAAATTGTCTGCAGAAACTAATATAATATAGACTGATACAGTCGAAACTCAATACATGTACTTTGAACTCACTTAAAACGATCTTACCAGTATTTCGTAAGATAAATTTCAATAAGTCGATCTGGCTTAAGTCAAACATACCCATATTTCAAAGTTAAAATGTGGCTTAGCCACGTTTTAACTTTGAAATATGGGTATGTGCGAACTCACATGAGTTTGAAATATCGAGTTTCGACTGTATATAGATAACATAGACTGATATATAATGTTATTTGTGAAAGTAGACATAGCAATATATTTCAATAAACGATGGGGATATTGAGTATCATAGACAAATGACATTTTGTCATACAGTCTGACCAGTTAACTTAGCTAATATTGTCGGCCACAAACTACTGTTGTCTAGAATTTGAAGTTTTTAAAATTTATTATTCTCCCACACGACATAGTCGGTGGATATAATTGATTTTTGTCTGTTTGTTTGTTTGTCTGTCTGTCTTTCTGCAGACTGTCTGTCTGTCCACAACTTTTAACCTTTGCCTTAAAGTTGAAACTATACTTTTTTCTGTATTAAACCCTGTAGTGTCGCTACTCATTAGAATCATCTCTTCAAAACGATTCTAATGAGTAGTAACTCCATAGGATTTGTTGCGACATGACAGAAAATATTGGATTTGTCTGCTAACTCCCTCTACCCTCTATCTGGAGCCCTGTTGTGTGTCTGAGAGCTATTGTTGGTGCTTTCTGCATTAATATGTTTCAAGTCTAATGCAGCTTTTGGAATGATTGCTCCAAACAGGTTTTAAATGTTGGAATAGAGCTAGTTTTGAGAATGATAACCATCAGACAGGAGCTTCTATCTGTCCAGATAACAGCTCATAGACCAATGAGACGGCAGGCTTTATACAGTCAAACCTGGCTTAACCCATTACCCCATAACCTGTTTCTAGTTTGAAGACAGGTGACAATTTGAAGCAGGTTGAAAGTAAAGCAATATGTGCTATTGTATCCTTCAACTGTCTTTATTTAAGAGAGCACTCTGAGCCTTCAAATAGCGCCCTGATCACATAATACAAGTTTTAACTGTACATAATATTAGCCCATTACCCCATAGTCTGTTTCTAGCTTTGAAACCAGATGATCACGTAAAGCTGGTTGAAAGTAAAGCAGAATGTGCCTTAAGGCACATTCTGTTTTACTTTCAGCCTGCTTTAAGCTACCATCTGCTAGTATATAGAATATCTTTCCTATGGTGCATATTTATTGCTGTATAATTTGGAACTATTTTCTTCGGTGGAGGAATAATTAAGAGGCTAAAATGGCGTATTTATGGGGTAATAGGTTTAGAGAGCCCCATGAGTCTTCAAATAGTGCCCCGACCTGCACAATACAAGTTTGATTGTATATATTAATCTCTGAATGATCGCTATGAATGCATCCTGGTTGTATCAAGTGAGCCTATCTGTGATTCAGACCAGTGTAATTGGCCTACAGATAGCATCATTCTGCCCAGAACTCCGAGACCAGGCTGTGTTTATTTCGTTCTGACCTGTCATAAGTGATTGATACGCACTACAGCAATGGCTTCTTCCAACAAAAGTCTCAAAGATTTGTATGCCATTCCCAAAAACACTATCGAGTTTCTTAATGTTCTTCACAGATCCAGCGAGAAATATTAGTAATCGTAATAAGTCATGGATATTGGATTTGACCTTTTTCCTAGGAAGTTTGCAAATAATTGGATTTAAAATCCTAAATTTGTGTAAGCTCAGAAACTTGAACTCCCTTAAGTCTGTACTTACAAGATTGTCACATTTCAGATTTGGATAATTTGAAATCACTTTCTCGTAATTAGCGCACATCCACTATACTCAATTTGTTTAGCAGTTATAAAGACACTCTGTGCTTAACCCTTTACTCCATAGTCAGTAGTGTGTTTTCAGTATTAAAGACAGATGGTTGTTTAGGGCTGAGAGTAAAGCAGAACGCTCCTTAACAAGATATCCATGCTTAACTTCAGTTAGTGATTGCTTAACCCATTACTCCATAAATACACCTTGATATGCCTTTGATTTATTCCGCCACTGTAGAAAGTAGTTCCATTTACACAGTTATGAGTGTACTGTAAGAAATGTTTTCTACATCCTAGCATAACTATGGTAGCTAAAAGCAGGCTGAAAGTAAACAGAATATGTCTTACGCTCATTCTGCTTTATCTTTAAGCTGCTTTAAACCGTTACCCCATAGCTTGTTTCTTGTTTTGAAGACAGCTGACCACTTAAAGCAGGTTGAAAGTAAAGTAGAATGCGACGGTGCATTCTGCTTTACTTTCAACCTCCTTTAAGCTACAATCTGCTGGAACATAGAAAATATTTCTTTTAATACATATTCATTACTGTATAAAGTGGAACTATTTTCTTCAATAGATGAATGAATTAAAGGCGTAAAAAGGCGTATTTATGGGGTGATGGGTCAAAATTAGAATCAGGCTATGGAGTAAAGGGTTAACACAAGATTGACTGTACATGAAACATTTCTCAGTTTCTTTTATTTCATTTTACCAGACACTTAGATAGAAACTCCCATTATAAACAAAGTAGTTTTGGCATCGGCCCTTGATTCTAGCTGCACGTGTGCAGCCCAAGCTTGAAGATCTTGCAGTTTATACGATTTTCAAAAACATTTGAAGCAGTTAAACCTTATGCTGATGTTTTCATACTTTTCCACCTTTGAAAAATTATGAGTTTATATTAATATTTAGGAATGATTGAAGAGAAATGCCTAAGAAAAGTAAAGTTAAAATCAACAGTGGACCTTGATCAGAGGGCTCCTTACGGAACCCTCTGATCAGGGTATACACTGTTTGCAAAATACACTCAGATGTTGGTTCCAGGCTTATAAAGGGTTGAATCAGCTCGATTGCCAACTGATTTCCTGTTATTCAATGCACAGACAAATATGATACAATTAACAGGCTTGCTTACAAAAGACTTTCCTCGAAAAGTAATTAAGTAGGATATTTATTGAAATCTTGGTTTCCATGACGATCAGCGGTAAACAAAGATGAAAAGGAAATCGGAGTTTCATATTCATATGAGATTGATGAATTAAAATGTCAGATGGAGACACAATGTCAGGGGAACAAAAAATGGCCAAAGAATTCCGGGGAATATAAATGATCTTTTCAAGGCCGTCTTTAGACATTGTAACCAACAGACTCCTTAACCTCTTGACGCTGGTGTCTGCTTCAAACTTGTCATTTGTTGAAATTCTAAAAAATTAACCATTTCTTTGTTCAAAACAGGGCTGCCATTTCTCCGGATTTTTCCTAAGTCTTCAGATTTTTATCCTAGCAGATAGAAGCTTAAAACAGGCTGAAAGTAAAGCAGAATGCTCCTTAAGGCACATTCTGCTTTACTTTCAACCTGTTTTAAGCAGTTCCAAACCTGTTCCAAACAAGAAACAGCCTATGGGATAAAGGTACGATTAGTAAAATTGCGTCTGACAATTAGAAAATTTGAAATCTTAGGATTTTTATGATCAATTTATGGCAGCCCTGTCAAAACCAGTTTCTGATTTTTTGCAAACAATGCACAGATTGTTTTGCTGATTTTTCTGAAACATTTTAACCCTGTCCCAAATAGAAGCGCCTTTTTGCACATTTACTTTATTCATCCACCGAAGAAAATAGTTCCAATTTTTACAGTAATAAACATGTATCATAAGAACTATTTTCTATATTCTAGCAGATGGTAGCTTAAAGCAGGCTGAAAGTAAAGCAGAATGCGCCTTAAGGCGCATTCTGCTTTTCTTTCAATCTGCTTTAAGCGGTCACATATCTTCAAATCTAGAAACAGGCTATAAGGTAAAGGGTTAAAAGCACCCCTATATTTATCCCATTAACCCGCAGCCTTTTTATAGGTTTGAAGAAAGGTGACCATTTAAAGAGGATGAAAGTAAAGCAGAATGTTCCTTAAGGCATTCTGCTTTACTTTTAGCCTGCTTTAAGCTACCATCTGCTTAGATTTAGAAAATATTTCTAATAATGCATACTCATGACTATATAAAGTGGAATTACTTTCTTTAATCCAGGAATAAAATTTTAATTAAAGGCATAAACAATTGAATCAATGGAGTAATGAACAAAAACATAATAATTCCTCTTTCCATCCAGATCAAAGCTGCATTGGTTTGGCTATACAGTGTAATTTTCTGTTATTAGATAAGGGACTGTCTAGGGAACTATTTTATTGTCAGTCAATTTTGTTTACAGACACTGTCATTCTTACTTTAACCCTTAACATGCTGGACTTCAAATGTATTCACAGGGCTCCAGATAAGGGGAGTATTTCAAAAACTAAAATCTTTATTACTGCTTTAACCCTTTGAACCCTAGTCCCGCATATAGGCGTCCTTTTAAAATAGTGTACATGTGAATAGTACACTTGTCCTATGCAAACAGTGAGGACCAAGATCAGAGGGCTCCAAAAGGAGCCCTCTGATCAGGGTCTTCACTGTTTGTCAAAATGCCAAACATTGAAAAAAACAACCCTTAAAAGTCTGAAATAGACTGGACTAAAATGGAAACTGGAATTGTCCATTTAAAGTTTCAGGGAGGAAAGAGTTAAACCCTATGGTGTCACTACTTATTAGAAGCGTCTCAAAGAGACGCTTATAATGAGTAGTAACACTATAGGATTTGATGCTAAAGTAAGTGAGTAAATGCTGGATTTGTGCAGTTTACCCCCACTTATTTGGAGCTGTATTCATAACTTGTTTACATTGGCTGTCGAGGGTTTGTCCCAGAAATATAACTAAGGGTGACTAATAGATAATGGGGCTCCTTGGTCTGGGTCTAGACTGGAAAGGATGACTATATCCGGTTCCTGCACAACAAGGGTTAACCTTTCCCTGGCATAGCTTGTTGTTAGTGTAAAAGCCACTCCCACATATATACACCCTTTAACGCCTTAATTTTATTCCTCCACTGAAGAAAATAGGTCCAAGATATACAGTCATGAATATGTATCATAAGAAATATTTTCTACATTCTAGCAGGTGATAGCTTAAAGCAGGCTGAAAGTAAAGCAGAATGAGAAACAGACTATGGGGTAAAGGGTTAAGACAAGTGGTTGCCTAGAGCAGGCTGAAAGGAAAGCAGAAAGTTCTTTCAAAAGCTTTCTGCTTTCCTCATGCCTCAATAACCAAGTACCCAATAGCTTGTTTCTAGTTTTGAAGACAGGTAGCCACTTAAAGCAGAACCATCTGCTAGGATATAGAAAATATTTCTTATGAATCACACTCATGACTGTATAAAGTGGAACTATTTTCTTCAGTGGAGGAATAAATTGGCATAAAAAGGAATATAATATATAGATCTAATATATTATGGGGTAAAGCAGGCAGAAAGGAAAGCAGAAATCTCTTGAAGAAAATTTCTGCTTTACTTTTCTGGCTGATATAGGCAATCACATGTGTGCACTAAAAGTTTAAGTTCATACACAATCTAGAGACATTGGGCTCTGATCAGGTTGCCACCAATGTTTAATAACTCAAACATTTTCATTTCACCAACATTTTCACCGCTTATCATTTCTACATTTAATTGCATTGCATTTACAATTTCATTTAGATAGTAAAGAGTAGATGATAAACATTGTGTTTTCATTGAGATAGTAAAGAGTAGATGATAAACATTGTGTTTTCATTGAGATAGTAAAGAGTAGATGATAAACATTGCGTTAACATTTAGTTTCATTTAGATAGTAAAGAAATAGGTCTTCTGCACTGTACCTAGATGATAAACATTGCATTAACATTTAGTTTCATTTAGATAGTAAAGAGTAGATGATAAACATTGCGTTTTCATTTAGTTTCATTTAGATAGTAAAGAGTAGATGATAAACATTGTGTTTTCATTGAGATAGTAAAGAGTAGATGATAAACATTGCGTTAACATTTAGTTTCATTTAGATAGTAAAGAAATAGGTCTTCTGCACTGTACCTAGATGATAAACATTGCATTAACATTTAGTTTCATTTAGATAGTAAAGAGTAGATGATAAACATTGCATTAACATTTAGTTTCATTTAGATAGTAAAGAGTAGATGATAAACATTGCGTTTTCATTTAGTTTCATTTAGATAGTAAAGAGTAGATGATAAACATTGCGTTTTCATTTAGTTTCATTTAGATAGTAAAGAGTAGATGATAAACATTGCGTTTTCATTGAGATAGTAAAGATTAGAAGACAAGTAAAGAACACTGTCTTCTCCACTGTACCTAGATGATAAACAAGTGGAGACAGAGTCAATAAAAAGTCTGGGAATTTATTGATGAAGCGCTCTGTTGTCAGTGACGTATTAGGGTATTTATATCTCTTCAGATACAGTCAAAACAGTATATGTATGTAATCTACAGAACAGGTGGTAGCTTGATCCAGGACAAAAGTAATGCAGAAAGCTCCTATAGGAACTTCCTGCCTTACTTTCGTCATGCTGCCACCTGTCTTTAGGGATTACCAGTCTCCTTTATTTAAAAGTCGCTTAATACAGGTTTGACTGAATACGTAGAGAAACAAATATTGTAGACCTCTGCCATTGGTTTTGGTACAGATCAAGGCCCACATTTCGAACTCACGACCCCTGAAACCGCAGTCGAACATGTTACCGCTTGACCACTATCCCCCGATACACAATATAGGTGCTACAGTAATACTGGCAAGCTACTTGCTATCATGTCTAGATCAACACTGCTCATATTTCACCTCATGTCTTTAACCCATTACCCCATAGCCTGTGTCTAGTTTTGAAAAACAGGTGACCACTTAAAGCAGGTTGAAAGTAAAGCAGAATGTGCCTTAAGGCACATTCTGCTTTACTTTCAGCCTGCTTTAAACTATCATCTGCTAGGCTATATAGAAATATTTGTTATTGTAATTGTTTATGAGGATATAAACTGGAACTATTTTCTTCAGCGGTGGAATAAATTAAATACGCTAAAAGTCACATCTATTGGGGAAAGGGTTAAGTAGGCATTATAGCAAGCAGTGGAAACCCTGGTGAAATTTCACCTTACCCATTGTCTCCTTAGGGTCTGCACTGTTTGCGATTTTATATGAAAGTTCTACTGTATGGACAAACAGTGTAGTGTCTTCAGATCGTCCTTGTATATCTATATCTTCCAGCAAGCACATAGGGAGAGTTCATTTCAATATCCAGGCATAAATGGGTTATTAATAACTTGTCTTGTATTTACAGATCACATTGTTATGAACCTGACTGTGCAGATTGGAGGGCTGCATTTTGTATCCACCAAGTTCACCTTCTATGACTGCAGCACCCATAGTGGGTAAGTGTAACAACTGAAATCTCTCACAATATTCAAGCTTGTAGTGAAGGTCTCGGGCAGTATCATAATTAGAATGAGCCATTGTACAACAAAAGGGGCTTGCGAACATTTTTTTCTAGCCTTGATTTTATTTCTCAAACTGGCTAGAAATTTAGCAAAACTCATTGTTGATTCTATAGTATTGGCTAGATTTTCAGCAAACACTACTTGTGAAAATCTACAGTCAGATTTCCTTGTGTATTATGACAATCCTGGCCATGCCTCAGAGCTCTAGATAGGGGGAGTGTTTCAAACACTAAAATCTTTATTTTCTGCATTAAACCCTATGGTGTCACTACTCATTAGAATCGTCTCTTCGAGACGATTCTAATGAGTAGTGACACCATAGGATTTGGTGCTGAAATAAGTGAGAAAATGTTGGATTTGTTCAATTTTCTGGAGTCCTGACCATGCTTTCTGAGAGTGACCTTGTTGAATGAGTATCTTAGATGTGACCTTCACCCTGTCATCTCTATATTTTGCTTGTGTTGTAAACCTGTGCTCTAATGTGCTTGTTGACACCCCCTGTCTTCCCTTTTGTTGTAAATGGTTGACTCTATGGTGGCATGACTAACCCTTACACTCCCTACTTTTCAAATGGGCTCTTCCATTTTCTCATGAATGACCAGTTCATATTGACTTGAGAGGTTCAGCTTGTTCTAGGCATGACCAATGAGTGATCCTTTCTGATTCTTAGAAATGTCATTACTTAAAGTCCATTATGCTTTTCTAAAAATTGAATGGACATTATGTTTCAGTTCCTGCTTCTAAAAATGCAAAGTGAAAATCAAGGCTTAGCATTAAAATTCAGGTATATTACCTGGTACACATAGGTATTTTTGGGAAAAGGGTCAACCCTTTACCTGCAGGCTGCAGCTATTAGTTATATTGATGCATTTTGAAAACAGTGTAGACCCAGATCAGACAGCTCCAAAAGGAGCTGTCTGATCAGGGTATGCACTGTTTACTTACAGGATCTGTTTAACATGAGTTTGCTCTATTTCCTTGGAAATATATTCCTAGTCTAATGGGCCAGTGCAATAGTTGAGATGATAGATATTCATAGTAGGCGGAGTTTAATATAGTTATGAATATTCAGCAGGAGGAGGGTTAACACTAATCTAGCCAATCAGGGCTCCAAAAATGAGGAATATTTCAAAAAACTTAAATCTTAATTTCTGCATTAAACCCTATGGTGTCACTACTCATTTGAATGTTCTCTTCACCATAGGATTTGGTGTTGAAATGAGTGAGACAATGTTTGATTTATTCAGTTCTTATCTGTAGCCCTATGGGGCCCAAGGTGCTTTTGATAATATTACTTGTATTATATTCCTTGCTCCCAGTGACAAGCAAGAAGGGTGAGAAACTTAGTTTTGATCTGTTAGCTTAGTTTTAGATTTACAGTATACCCTCTCGACAGTGACATACAAAAGCAGGCTGAAAGTAAAGCAGAATGCGCCTTAGGACGCATTCTGCTTTACTTACAGCCTGCAATAAGTAGTTACTTGTTTTAAAAACTAGAAACAGGCTATGGGTAATAGGTTAAAGCCACTTAGCCCTAAACTCCATACATTCCTTTAGTTCAATCCTTCACTGAAGAAAATAGTTTCAATTTATACAGTCATGAGTATGCACCATTAGAAATATTTTCCATATCCTAGCAGATGGTAGCTTAAAGCAGGCTGAAAGTAAAAAAGAATGTGCCTCAATGTGCATTCTGCTTTACTTTCAACCCGCCTTAAGTGGCCACCTGTCTTCAAAACTTGAAACAAGCTACCATCTGTAAAGATACTCGAAATAACTTCTATGTTTTAAATTTAGGATAAGCTAGGTTGGAACTACTTTCCTAATCGCAGTTAGAGAGGTAAAAGGTGTATTTATGGAGTAATGGGTTAGGGTCGCTGAAGAGAGGTTATACTTTACTCAGATCTTATATTGGACTTCAATTTCATTGCCATATTGTCATCTTCTAAAAGATTGTTGTCTTCATTTTTAGGACATGTTGGTTAGATTTTGGGTTAAGTTCTGCAATTAATGGGGGCATGTGATGTTTTACAAACATTTTATAGTAATATTGTGCAGGTAACAGTGGGTTGGGTTTTTTTTTCAAGAAGAATTTTTTTTTATTTTATGTCTTAACTTTTGTTCTGCATGAGAAGGGTAAAGATTCTCACCCTTCATCTTTAACCCATTACTCAGTTGAAGAGTAAATTAAAAGCATTTAAAGATGTATTGATGGAGCAAAGGGTTAAGTTTATGTTTAGATGAAAATATAATGACTCCACTTTCTGTCCTGATGAGAGCTGGAAATTGCTTGTATTTCTACTATGGTGTAATCACACGGTTAACCCTTCTCCTGCTATTTGTGTTTATTGAAACATTTTGATAACAGTGTAGACCCAAATCAGACAGCTCCTTCACCCATTAACCCTTAGCCCGCCAAATAAATTGTCGTCTGCTATATTTCTCGTCTGTTTCAAGTTTCAAAGTGCTTCAAAGATGCTCAAAATTCCTGAAAATGTTGTCCGAGTGTCAAACAGTTTGGATCCGGATGAGACGCCGAGTTACTCGGCGTCTCATCCGGATCCAAGCTGTTTGCATATGGAGCTATAGTTGTGAGTGGCAGGCTAAGAGTTAAGGTTAAGTTAAATCTCCCACTTAAGAAAATAGTTCAGCATTACAGTCATAACTATGCACCTTAAGAAATATATCCTATATCTTAGCAGATTGTAGCTTAATTAAAACAGGCTGAAAGTAAAGCAGAATGCGCCTTAAGGCGCATTCTGCTTTACTTTCAACCTGCTTTAAGTGATCACCTGTCTTTAAAACTAAAAAATGTCTATGAAGCTGCTTGATAAAATTACTGTTTTCTCTTGGGATCTGTCTGACATGAGGGAACACTACATCCTAGGTACATTTTAGTGTTTTATTTATATATACAAGTAAAACTTCAATATAATAGTTCAAATGATATAATATTTATTATGTTCATATTGGGTGTAGTAACATATATAAATTGTATAGATATTCAGTGGGAGAAGGATTAAAATTCTCTCTGCCTTTCTAAATATTTCCCCATCTCGACCCAATTCTTACCTGTATTCATACCATTGCATATATTTGTTGTTTTCTTGCAGTATAAGTGATTCGTAAGTTTCTTTTCCTTTTTGCTTTTTGTATTAAATTGAAGGGTTCCAGATAAGAAGGAGTAAATCAAGCATTTCAAACATTTTCTCCATTATTACTGCACCAAACCATATGGTGTGACTACTCATTAGAATCGTCTCTTCGAGACGATTCTAATGAATAGTCACACTATAGGTTTTGGTGCAAATAGAAGGATTTTATTTGTTTATATACTCTCATTATCTGGATCCCTTATTACTAAGCCTATATCATTGCCTTCATGGCTCATTCAGCACCGTTGCCCTAAACAAAGCATAACTGTGCATACCATTAGCATGACTTCCTTTACCAGTATGTGATACAGCAACTATAGCTTCACGTTGGGAGAGCTCCAAGTATTAAATTCTTTTATTTCTCAACCAAACCCAATGCTGTGACTGGTCACAAGAACTTTCTTGAAGCACCAATTCTAATGAGTGGTCACAACATAGAATTCGGTAGAGATATCAGAGGACAAATTATTTTGGTAATAATAAATTAACTCCCTTTGTATCTCACAGTAGACCTGATCAAATACTCAAATTTAACCCTTGCACTACCGACTTTCCAAACGGTCTCTTGCCCAAAGAATGACCAGTTTACATGGACTTACAAGGGATTTTCCCCATAAGTATTCAAATTTATGGGAAACAGTGTAGACCCTGTACACTGTTTGCAAAGTATTTATAATTTATATACTTCAGGGCTCCAGATAAGAGGGAGTTATTTGAACAAATGTAACATTTTCTCACTCATTTCAGCACCAATCCTATGGTGTGACTACTCATTAGAATCGTCTCGAAGAGACGATTCTAATGAGTAGTCACACCATAGGGTTTAAATCAGTAATAAAGATTTTAGTTTTTGAAAAACTCCCCTTATCTGGAGCTCTGATACTTGTTGACCACATAGTAAGAGTAAGTACAGCATCTATACTATACAAAACTGAATGCAATAATGACCAATCTACAGTATATAATGAGGTTGTATTATTGTGAGCAAATTTGGAATGGAAAGTAACAAGTTGTCATGTTTGTCTTTAGTGGAGAAGAAGTTATTATTTCCTGTTTAACTAATAATACTTGTAAAGACAGTTCAATAAAATATAGAAGATAACATGTTCTTGAAAATTCTGACAATTTATTTTTATCTGAGAAAAATGAATGTTTAAGCTCAAAGGCGTTTATTGGGAATTTATCAATTCTTTGATCTCCAATCATTATTCAAAAGTTAATGCTTGAACAGTGTTTGTGTCATCTGACAGCTTAATACAGTACAAAAGTAATGTAGAACATTTCATTAGGAGCTTTCTGCATTACTTTTATCCTGCATCAACCCTTCTTGATTTCCATACTCTGTGCATAGAAACAGGTTTGCTGAACACAGTTTTGACAGTAGGCTAAATGAGATGATCTAGAGAGACATATGCATGAATCTAGATGACATCCTATCCACGTCCCTCATAGAGTGACCTTTACCTATTCCTCCAGAGCTCCAGATAAGGAAGTATTTCAAAAAGTAAAATCTTTTAAAATTTTTAACCCTATGGTGTCACTACTCATTAGAATCGTCTCGAAGAGACGATTCTAATGAGTAGTAACACCTTAGGATTTGGTGCTGAAATGAGTCAGAAAATGTTGGATTTGTTCAGTTTACCCCCTCTTACCTGGAGCCCTGTCCTCATGGAACCACTTTTTCATGCCTTTACCTATTCCTCATAGAAATGCCCTTTCTTGTGTTCTACCCTTCGCTTTTAAGGCCCATAGGAAACTTTTCCTACATCTTGATATGTGACTGCTTAAAGCTGGCTTTGAAAGTATAGCAGGATATTTCCCCATTGGGAGATTTCTGCTTTTCTTTCAGCCTGTTATAAGCAACCACCTGCATTTAAGATGGAACACATGATATAAAGAAAAGCGTTTACAGGTATCATAATTATGTGCACAACCTCTTAACAAACAACACACCAAGCGTATCACATATTAACCCATTATCCCATAGCCTGATTCTAGTTTTGAAAATAGGTGACCACTTAAAGCAGGTTGATAGTAAGGCACATTCTGCTTTACTTTCAACCTGCTTTGAGCTTCCATCTGCTAGAAAATAGAAAAAAGTTCTTATAATACATATCGATAACTGTATAAATTCCAAATATTTTCCTCAGTTGAGAAATAAATTAATGGCGTAAAAAGATGTATTTATGGGGTAATGGGTTAAGTGAGATGGTCTGTCATTAGTACCCTGCCTTAAAGTCTGAAGTGTCTTGTGTTTTAATCACCCATTTTCCATGAACTTTGTGCTGTGCTTTAACAACAGTTTCATGTTTTCAACATTTTTAAAAAATATTTGATCAACTTGATGCTGAAGATTGTAAGTAAATCTTTGACCTAGGATTATAAGGGTCAAGATCGAAAAAGCTTCACATGTCTTTAGCTCGAAAAACAAGCCTTCTATTGAATAGGCATGACAGTACTACGACTTAACCCATTACTCCATAGGGCTAAGGTGGTTTCTAGTTTTGAAGACAGGTTACCACTTAAAGCAGGTTGAAAGTAAAGTAGAGCTCCTTGGGATGCTGCTTTTCTTTCAGGCTGCTTTAAGCTACCAACTGCTAGGATTTAGAACTATTTTCTTCAGTGGAGGAATAAATTTAAGGTTTAAAAGACTTATCTATGGAGTATTGGTTTAATAACTGAGAGCCAGCTTTGTATGGAGTAGCTGTGATAATGGTACATGTACTTAATATTTGTTAAAAAATTGTTTTCACTTTGATAAGTGCATTATATTATTACAATATAGAACTGGTTTTAGTGTTTTGCCTGCCCTGCTTTTGCAAATGCTATATTTAAGTGAGTTTTGCCACATGATTATAATGCCATTGATTTGGCATCTTTAGGGTATATTTCCAATAAGCATGTAAGACTATGCTTGTGGCTGCCTCACCATTAAAAAAACATACGAGGACCTACTTGTGTCTTACATTTGAATAAAAACATGAGGCCCTGCTTGTGCCTGCCTTACATTTGCAGAACTGCATGTGAGGCTCTGCTTGATGTTTTCTTATATTTCAAAACTGCATCTAGGCCCTGCTTTTGACTGCCTTACATTTGCAAAAAAACACGTGAGGCCCTACTTATGACTGCATTAAATCTATAGAACACATTTTAAGCCCTGTTGTGATGCCTTACGATTGCAAAAAGCATGTAGATCCTGCCTTAATTCCTTTGTCATAACCCCTCCTAAAATTGGCTGAAATGATGATAATTTTATCCAACAATTTGGATGAAGGTAGAATTCTAACATTTCATATGGATCCACAAATGTTTGAGACTCCCATGATCTCAAATGACAAATCACTTGTGAGAATTGCAGCAAGAAATAACTTTTGCTGATGTAATCTGACTAATGCGCTTAGGTTTAGAGCATGCTTATGTCCAATCCATTCTTTGTCATAGACCTGACTGTTAAAGCAGAGCAACAGATAAGAGTAGTTTTTCAAAACTTAAAATCTTTATTTCTGAATTAAACCCTATGGTGTCACTACTCATTAGAATCGTCTCTTCGAGACGATTCTAATGAGTAGTAACACCATAGGATTTGGTGCTAAAATGAGTGATAAAATGTTTGATTTGTTGAAATAACTACCTCTTATCTGGAGCCCTGTTAAAGGCAATTTAGAAACAATTAAGTTTGGTTCCGGTACCGGATGTAATGCAGAGAAGGCAGCATTAATGCAATGCAGTTTATATCAGGGCAGATTTTCTTCTGATGTTATGGTGTTTAATGATGTTCATAATCTATCTATGGATATATATTTGCATTTGTTCCATAGTTTGTATTGTGAGGTGCATGTATTGGGATGCATAGATCAACAACATTGTGTTAAGCAACTATTGTACTGTAGTTAGTAGTCTGTAGGTTATGTTTCAGGTAGACCTCTACCTCATAGCCTGTTTTTAGTTTGGACAAACAGGTGACCACTTAAAGCAGGTTGAAAGTAAAGCAGAATGCTTCTTAACCCTTTACCCCATACTTCTATTTCTAGTTTTAAAAGCAGCTGACCACTGAAAACAGGTTGAAAGTAAAGAAGAATGCACCTTTTTAAGGCACATTCTGCTTTACGTTCAGCCTGCTTTAAGCTGCAATAGCTCAGTGGTGGATTCTTATATTCTTCAGTGGTGGAATCAATTTAATGTGTAGAAAGGAGTATAGTGTAGAGGGTTGAGGGCCATTTTAATCCTTTCCCCCATAGAAGCGCCTTTTAGCAAATATGATTTATTCCTCCGCTGAAGAAAATAGTTCCAATTTAATCAGTCATGAATATATATTATAGGGAATTTTTTCTATAATCTAGTACATGATAGCTTAAAGCAGGCTGAAAGTAAAGCAGAATGAGCCTTAAGGCGCATTCTGCTTTACTTTTAACCTGCTTTAAGTAGTCAACTATCTTCAATTTTAGAAATAGGCTATCAGGTAAAGGGTTATCCTTGATGTAAATGTACTTTTCACGGCTCTAAATTCTGGATAAATATCTACAGAAACTGTGAGCTGAACATTGAACCATTACTTCTATAAACATGCTCACATGAGGACAAATGCAGTGTGTCAAACAGTGTATACCCTGATTAGACAACATTTCTTTTGGAATCTGTTATTCCCGAATGATTCAAATTGTTTACAGATGTGTGCAATACTTGTTTTTACCTGCATGTAAAAGATAAATGTTAGTTTGAAGAGTATCACATTAAGTAATAGAAAAAAATGAAATATTTCTGAGTGCATACATAACTATTCAAAATGACATTAAAGGAAGCAATAACCCTTTACCCCGTAGCCGGCTTCTAGTTTTGAAGACATGTTGAAAGTAAAGCAAAATGTGCCTTTAGGCACATTTTGCTTTTCTTTCAGCCTGCTTTAAGCTTTACTGTTGGATAGATATAGGAAATATTTCCTATGGTTCATATTCATAAATGTATAAAATGGAACTATTTTCTTTACTTGAGGAATAAATTAAAGGCGTAAAGATGGTTATCTATGGAGTAAAGGGTTAAAATTGAACCTGTGTTAAGCAGCCATTCAAAGGGGATGCATGAAACAGGTGCCAGCTTAACTCTTTGCATGCTGGGTAATTTTTTCATCTGCAACTGTTCTAAAAATAGAATTTTCTAAATTTCTTTCAAAACAGGGTCATAGTGTCAAACAGTTTTGATCCTGATGAGATGCTGCATAATGCGGCGTCTCATCTGGATCAAAACTGTTTGCAGAGATAATCATGATTCCACCGCTAGCGTGCAAAGAGTTAATGCAGGAACTTTAGGGGCTCTCTGCATTACACGTACCTCTGTCAGGCAGCAACCAGTGGGCAGAGAGTTTCAATGTTTGGTCATTAACCCTTTAACCCATAGCCTGTTTCTAGTATTTAAGACATGTGACCTATTAAAGCAGGCTAAAAGTAAAGCAGAATGCGCCCTAGGGCGCATTCTGCTTTACTTTCAGCCTGCTTTAAGTTACTATCTGCTAGGATATAGAAAAAAATTCTTATGGTACATATTCATGACAGTATAAAATGGAACTATTTTCTTTGGCGGATGAATAAAATGAATGCGCTAAAAGTCGCTTCTATAAGGGAAAGGGTTAAAACAGCAGTTAAATTCAGGTTTGGCTGTTACATACTCTTGTATTTATTTTCATGATATAATCGAGCTATACAATTATAAAGCCATTTATTGGGTCATCTTGTTATATTGGGTCGACTTGAATGTGTATGATGTAACATTGCTGGTTTTTGCATACACATCTGTGTTAAAGTGTTTAACGCTTAAAATAACGAAAACTTTAATGCAAGCTTTTAAAATATCTAGATCTGGTGCTACATGCAATAGGACATGTTCAGGAAGTAAACTGTTTGGCACACAGGTAATGTTTCTGTAAATGTAAAGCAGAAAGAAACAGTTACAGACTTTCAGCATAGGACAATTTCAGTTGAAGAAAATTACTCTGTGGACAAAGGGTTGATGAAAAAAATATCTAAAGTACAGCTGGATTTCTTAATGTTGAAATAATGTATTTCACAGAGTACTATACAACTTGCTTACAGCAGTCACTGTATAATAGAAACATAAGTCTTGTAAGGCGGGTTATTGCTGAATGCAGCACAAACGTAATGTAGAAAGCTCCTGCATGACAGAAAGAAAGCAAAAAGCTCAATCATGCAATAAGCAGTCATCTGTCTTAACCCTTAGCCCGCCAAATAAATTGTCGTCTGCTATATTTCTCGTCTGCTTCAAGTTTCAAAGTGCTTCAAAGTTGCTCAAAATTGCTGAAAATGTTGTCCGAGTGTCAAACAGCTTGGATCCGGATGAGACGCCGAGTTACTCGGCGTCTCATCCGGATCCAAGCTGTTTGCATATGGAGCTATAGTCGTGAGTGGCAGGCTAAGGGTTAAAGTGCTTAAATTAAGAAAGAGTTGTGCTGCATCAAAGAGCCGCCGCTGAACAAACATTTGACTGTAGTATAGGTTGACTGAAAGCTGTTACTTCAGTATTATATAAGTATTTCTCATTCCTGGAAAAAACTGAGAGTGATAAATAATGATGACTTGTAGTGGCAGTGCAGGTTTTTTTTAGCAATAAAAGAAATTAACACTCATTAAACACGTTGATAGCTGTTACAATCAGAAGCTTGTTCACAATGTCAGGAGCCTCTGAGGTTGGCCCTGGAATCCGAGGACTGCATGGTCTATCCTTGGCATCTTGTCTCATACAGTTATGTAATAGAAGACAAGAGGCAATTAAACCTTTACTCCATAGCCCTTTTCTTCTATTGAAGTTAGCTAGATGACCACTTATAGCAGGTTGAAAGTAGAGCAGAATGCGCCTTAACCCATTACCCCATAAGTACACCTTTTTACGCCTTTAGTTTACTCCTCCACTGAAGAAAATAGTTCCAATTTATACAGTCATAAATATTTACGATAATAGATATTTGTTATATTTAAGAAGATGTTAGCTTAAAGCAGGCTGAAAGTAAAGCAGAATGTGCCTCAAGGCACATTCTGCTTTACTTTCAACCTGCTTTAAGTGGTCACCTAATTTCAAAACTAAAACCAGGCTATGGGGTAATGGGTTAAGAATTGAACACAGTGAATTTGTAAGCGACTGCTAGTTCAGTAGAGGGTAGGAATGGTAGTTAAAAGGCCCTGGGTTTGAGCCCTGGTCAGGCTTTATATTTCTCTCCCCCTGTGACAAGTGTAAAGCAGACATTTACCATTTGAGCTTTTTCTGCATTACTTTGATTCTGTTTCAAGCTGCTCCCTGTTTTCAGTACCACCACCATTTCATGCTCATTTGTGGTGCTTTTGTTTAGGTGGAAGTAAAGTATCTTGGCTTGGAAAGGGTTATGGGTGCAATTACAGTGAAGAATCTGTTATTTTTTCCCGTTTAAACGCAAACGTACGCAAATGCAAAGCGCTAAAACGTAGAAAAGAACAACTTTTGGACAATTCTGATAATTCATGTTTATCTTGGTGGCAAATAGTTTGGAGCCTGATCAGACGCCGGGTTACCCGGCGTCTGATATGGCTCCAAACTGTTTGCACTGCAAATAATAGTTTTAGCGTAAACGCGTTTATTGGGAAA
The DNA here is from genome assembly GCA_922989275.2 of Gari tellinella. Lineage (NCBI taxonomy): Eukaryota > Metazoa > Mollusca > Bivalvia > Cardiida > Psammobiidae > Gari > Gari tellinella. The sequence continues at coordinate 22,289,766 of OV277858.1, forward strand.
GAATAACAGATTCTCCACTGTAGGCAGAAATTTAACATAATGACTGATGATGTTTTTCTGTCCCCTGCGATACCAGGGCATGCATATTTCTTGGGGGGAAAAAAAGCAAAAAAATGCTAATGTTTTTATGAGGACATTATCATGTTAACATCATCATACATTTGCATGACTCAGATGGCACGGTAAATGGGAATAACAATAAGAAGAGGCAACAGAAAAATGCTGTTGGGGTTGAAGCAGCAATGGGGTATGAGTTTTCCATGTGTAACATTCCCAGAATTCTTTTCACTTGTTCTCTGGATACTTCCGAGTTGTGAACAGTGTAGACTCAGAACATAGAGCTCCTTCCTATTGGAGCTATTTGCAATATTTTTGCTCTGCATTAGCCAATTAACCTATAGCTTGTTTCTAGTATTGAAGATGGTTGACCACTAAAGCAGGTTGAAAGTCAAGCAGAATGCACCTCAAGGCGTATTCTGCTCGACCTTCAGCCTGCTTTACGCTACCATCTGCTAGAACATAGAAACTATTTCTTTTGATACATATTCATGACTGTGTAAATTGGAACTATTTTCTTCAGTTGAGAAATAAATTTAATGCCCTAAAAGGTGCTTCTATTTAGGGAAAGGGCTAAACATTGTTACAAACAAGACTTAGACAATGTCACTAGCAGAACTGTGTCTATTAGCCTTGAGCACTGTACAGGGGCAATTCAACATAATTGTTGAAAACAATTAGCCTCTAAATGACACCCTGAGTACCTAAGTGTCTTATCAGAATCAAAACTGTTTGACACACTGATCTAAGTTCCAAACAATTTTGTTTTAAAAATTTGAAAGAAAAATCTATTTTGACAATAAATACAGATATTACAGAGATTGTATTTGGCAGACTAAAGCTTCTGACTGAGTTAAAGGTTAACTGCTATGACAAGACCATAGATATTATTAACAAGTTATTTCCATTATATTTCACTATCTTCTATTGATTCCTCTATTGTCATGACCATTTTGTAAGAAGCCAAGGTCTAGAACGCATCAAACATCAGCTATACGGTGTTAGTATTTCTTTAGTATACTTTTGATGCATTATGGCACTTTCAGCTTTACTTTCAGCATGCTTTAATCCATTACCCCATAAATACGCCTTTTTACGCTTTTAATTAATTCCTCTACTGAAGAAATTAGTCCCACTTTAAACAGTCGGGAATATGTTATATCAAAAAAAAATTCTATATTCTAGCAGATTATAGCTTAAAGTAGGCTGAAAGTAAAGCAGACTGCACCTGAAGGCGCATTCTGCTTTACTTTCAACCCACTTTAAGTGGTCACCTATCTTCAATACTAGATAAAGGCTATGGGGTAATGGGTTAAGCTACAATCTGCTGGAATATAGAGAATTTTTCTTATGATAAATAATCACATTTGTATAAAGTTGAAGTATTTTCTTCAGTGGAGGAATAAATATAAGCGTAAAAATTGGTATCTATGGAGTAATGTGTTAAGTAATTACCTTGTAATGAGTATGAGTTATCTCCCTTGCTCATGCTCTTTACCCATTACCCCATAAATAGGCCTTTTTAGTTTAAACATATTTTTATTCCCTCAAATATACATGGAATTGGGGTTGGGTCACAAGTTATAACAACATTAGATCCGACCCTCCCCCTACAATGTAAATATACAGTACAGGAACAATGGCATATAGATGAAATATGACGAAATTACTTAACTATTTACACCTAATTTAATCCTCCACTGAAGAAAATAGTTTCACTTTACAAAGTTATGAATATATATCATAAGAAATATATTCTTTATTCTAACAGATGGTAGCTTAAAGCAGGCTGAAAGTAAAGCAGAATGGGCCTGCTTTAAATAGTCACCTTTTTAGCTCACCTGGCACTAAGTGCCAATGTGAGCTTTTAGGATCGCTGGATGTCCGTCGTCTGTCTGCCCGTCCGTTCACAATTGGTTGTGAACACTCTAGCGGCTACACATTTCATCAGATCTTCATGAAACTTGATGACAATGTTTGTCTGGATGAAATCTAGGTCAAGTTCGAATGTGGGTCATGTTGGGTCAAAAACTAGGTCACTAGGTCAAATTATAGAAAAACCTTGTGAACACTCTTAAGGCTACAAATCTCATTGGATCTTCATGGTCAAAATGTTTGCCTATTTGATATCTAGGTCAAGTTCAAATATGGGTCATGTCCGGTCAAAAACTAGGTCACTAGGTTAAATCAGAAAAACCTAGTGAACACTCTAAAGGCTACAAATCTCATTGGATTTTTATGCAACTTGGTCAGAATGTTTGCCTAATTGATATCTAGGTCAAGTTGGAATATGAGTCATGTCAGGTCAAAAACTAGGTCAAATCATAGGAAACCCTTGTTAACATTCTAGAAAGTATAAATCTTATCCGATCTTCATGACACTTGGTCAAAATGTTTTTCTCATTGATATCTAGGTCAAGTGTGAATGTGGGTCATGTCCGGTCAAAAACTGGGTCACTACGTCAAATCCAAGAAAAACAGTGTTTACAAATCTTATTAGATCTGAATGAAATATTGCCAGCATGTTTGCCTACATAGAATCTAGGTCAAAACCAAACATGGATTTTTTCTGGTCAAAATCTAGGTCACTAGGTCAAATCATAGAAAATTCTTGTTTACTCTAGAGGTTTATTTTGAGTCATGTCCAGTCGTAATCTATATCACTATAGGTCAAGTTTTACATGGTGAACCAGGTGAGCGATTTAGGGTGATAGTGGCCCTTGTTTCAAAACTAGAAACAGGCTATGGGGTAATGGGTTAATTTTGTATTATATCAATGTGGTATTTGTGTTGAAGGATCAGGACTATGATGGGGTTAATTGCTAACCTCAATGTGCCGATATTGTCAGTGACTCAGGGGTTAGCTCCCTTGATGTCAGACCTCCATTGTCCAAGTGGCCAGTGACTCAGGATGGGGACTGGTGCCAATGTTTACACTGCCCTCTACATGTGACAGCATCAATTAGTACTAACCGCTCAGAGCTTGAAGTAGAGAGGAGCTTAGAGGCTTTGAAACCCCATATTGTTAGTTACTCATCTGAGTCATAATTATAGTCCTTTATTCTGCATATCATATTGTTCCACAGATAAACAGATAATAGCCTTTTGTACTGCTGGTCATCACCACTGCTCACAGTACAGTCAGTTATATAATATATGTGTTAACCCTTTCCCTCTTAGAAGCACCTTTTTACGCCTTTGATATATTCCTCCACTGAAGAAAATAATTCCAATTTATACAGTCATGAACATGTATTATAAGAAATACTTTCTATATTCTAGTAGATGATGGCTTAAAGCAGGCTGAAAGTAAAGCAGAATGTGACCTAAGGCACATTCTGCTTTACTTTCAATCTGCTTTAAGTGCTCACATTTCTCACATAACTAACCCTGTTTTCTATAGCGAACAACGATGACGAATATCCTTATCTCCAACATGTGTAAGATCATTTTGATGACGTCACTATAACCTCATTATTTATAACGGCGTTTTGACGTCACCGGGGTTCCAATATCCTCAAAACTTATAAACAGGCTATGGGGTAATGGGTTAAACAGTAACTCATTCAAAAAAAGGTGAATCTTTCTTAATCAATTATAGCACCAAATCCTGTTTCTTGTTTTGAAGACAGGTTATCACTTAAAGAAGATGGAATGTAAAGCAGAATGCTCCTTCTGCTTTACTTTCAACTTGTTTTTAGCTTCTATCTGGAAAAATACTTAAAATGTCCATGATACATTTCCAGAATTTCCTGGCTAAGGAATACCTTTCTTAGCATAGGAATAAGTAGAGGCCCTAGATGAGCTTTCATCTTTACCTTTGTCTTGCTTTGAATACAGCTTACACTGTAACTTATTTCCTAAATTACAGTAAAACCTTGATATTCCAAACTTGCTTAATAAAGTCAAACTTACCCACATTTCAAAATTAAAACTTGGCTGAGGGACATTTTGACTTTACCCATTACCCCATAAATACGTCTTTTTACGCCTATAATTTATTCCTCCACTGAAGAAAATAGTTCCAAATTATACAATTATGAATATTTATCAGAAGAAATATTTCATATTTTCTAGCAGATATTAGCTTAAAGCAGGTTGAAAGTAAGCAGAATGTGCCTTAAGGCACATTCTGCTTTACTTTCAACCTGCTTTAAGTGGTCACATATCTTCAATACTAGAAACAGGCTATGGGGTAATGGGTTAAAATACAGGTATGTCTGGTGATCTTCACCTACCTTGAATTATTGAAAATCATCTGAAGAAATACTGTTGAGTTAAGCATAACCTTTATCAAGTTATTGCCAGGGGTGCCATAAGTTGATCATAAAAATCCTAAGATTTCAAATTTTCACTTTTTCAGACGCAATTTTTCTAATCATACCTTTACCCCATAGTCTGTTCCTTGTTTTGAATACACATGGCTGCTTAAAACAGGTTGAAAGTAAAGCAGAATGCGCCTTAAGGCGCATTCTGCTTTACTTTCAGCCTGTTTTAAGCTACGATGTGCTAGGAAAAAAAATTGAATACTTAGGAAAAATCCGGAGAAATGGCAGCCCTGTATTGCACTCAATTGTACATGTATTTGGAGAACTATTTGCATACCACAGAGGTGTAGGAATGAGTCAATGAGGGCTGTAGAATCGTGAATCTTCATTTTGCCTGCCAATATGGCTGACCCCATAGCATGTCAGTAGGACGTTAAAGACCAGTATGGCTGAAACCTTAACAATGATATATAGTTATTGCAGAGCCAGCCCTGTTGCTAATATAGCAAGATGATGCCAAACTCTTCCATCTTGGCATCTTGTAAAAAATGTTGAAAATCAAATTAGCATAAAGTTTTAAATTGGCTTCAGTCTTGCCATTCCTGGTCATTCAGTACTCCTACAGTTCCACTGAGTAAAAGTCTAGGAGTACTGAATGACCAGGCATGGTAGGAGAAAATGTTTCACAGGGCTGCCATTTCTCCAGATTTTTCCTAAGTCTTCGGATTTCTATCCTTGCAGATTGTAGCTTAAAACAGGTTGAAAGTAAAGCAGAATGCGCCTTAAGGCGCATTCTGCTTTACTTTCAACCTGTTTTAAGCAGTCAAGTGTCTTCAAAACAAGAAACAGAATATGGGGTAAAGGTACGATTAGTAAAATTGCGTCTGAAAATTTGAAATCTTAGGATTTTTATGATCAACTTATGGCAGCCCTGGTTTCCCTGTTAGAGACATGACATACATTTTAAAAACTAGTTTTATGTTTTGATGCTTTTACCCTCTCCCTCTGCAAAAGCACCATAGGATGCCGGTAAGCGGACATGAGCTTGTGTCTGCCTGGGCACAGCCGTCAATCTAGGATGCCATCACCTTTCCTTTGCATAAGTACCACCAAACAGTATTCATTGATGTTCGATACAGTGTTCAGCTAAAAGTAAGATGAAAGTTAAGTAGAAAGCACCTTTAGAAGCTAGCTTTCTGCTTTAATATCATCTTGTTTTAAGCAGTATCTTGCTATAAAACATAATTGGATATTGATGATTTACAGTAATGACCAATCTGGCTTTGAAGGAAAGTGGTAAAGGAATATGTACTTCCTTCTTTAGCGGAAAGTGTTAAACTGAGTAAAATAAAAAAGCATCAGTTTTGATGAAGACTTCCTTTAGCAAGATTTCTGCTTTACTTTCAGTCTGCTTTAAGTATTTGCCTGTCTCATCATTTTGATGACAAAAGTTTCCAGAGTTGATGATTATGTAAATATTCTAGGGTGTAACTGAGATGGGTATCAGAGTGCAATAAATGTGTATTTTGAGAGGAAATCAATTGGTGATCTCTCGAGATCTGGCTGTTATAAATGACTGGGGAATTGGTTTGTTTACATGGCTGTCATTTGACACCTAACTTGACTGAATCATAGGAGTCTGTGTGAGCTACAGTCACAACTGGTACAGTCACAACTGGTACAGTCTTCTTTACACTACAGGCCCTATATCCTTAGCAAGCCTGACTGATTTTGTACACATAACACAGACACTACCGGACTAGTTTGGAGCTCATTTTCTGAATAAACACTACACTCTGACATCTCAAAACTACTCTGACGTGTCAAAACGAAACTGAAAGTGACAATCTATTTTTAGAAGCGCTATATTTAAATCGCGTTCACGCAGTACCCAAATGACTTTAAAAAAAAAAAAAAAAAAAAAGAGGATCTTGAGCTTTGTGAGCTTTGTGTTGACATGTTAGTGTTACTGAATTCCAGCATGAGTGCTATTATAACGGGTTTTGACAAAAAGGTCGCGTACATTTTAAACCGAAAGTAGAAAGATGGACCGTTTCGGCCCCTCTGGCATTCGCATTTTTCCAATCTTGCAAATTGTTGTCTGGATCCATTTTCGATGCTGCCTGAAAGTGTCACATTTTGCAGTAGACCATTGATATTCTAGAAATAGGGAGTGCCGAACCTGGCCTTTCAGAAAAGTCTTCCAACGCGATGTGCGAATCATAACTATTCATTCTACGGAAGCCAAAATGTGCTATAAACGTCAAAACGTTTTAATACGTTATGGGCGTGGAAAGGATATGAACTATTTTGTGTGGTAGTGTCAACTCTCAATCCATAAATATATAGCTCCAGATAATGGGGAGTATTCACAAATCTAAAATTATAAATCATATCTGCACCAAATCGTATGGTGTGACTTCTCATTAAAATTGTATTTTTGAGATGATTCTGAGAAGTCTCACCTTAGGGTTTGTTGCACAGACATAAATCCTTTACCCTATTTCTAAGTTTTGGAAAACTGGTGACCACTTAAAAGCAGGATGAAATTAAGGCAGAATGTTTTACTTTCAGCCTTTAAGCTACCATTTGCTAAATATAGAAACTATTTATTAAGATGCATATCCATGTCTGTATAAATTGGAACTATTTTCTTGAGAGGGGAAATAAATAAAAGGCGTGAGAAGACAAATAAATGGAGTAGTATAGGGTTCCACAGTATATAGGTATTTTATTGTGTGTTGATCAATGGACAGCTAGATAAAACAAGTTGTATTCTACATCAAGGTCATAATCTCAAGGTCGCATTGAATTGAAATGAAATTACAATTGTTTAGATGGTGGTCAGGCAGGCACATGATAGCAGGCAAGCTGTCAGTCTAGCTGGTGTTTGGACCTTTGAAGTGTTTATGTGGAGCGAAACATGACAGGGTTGTTACACTGTGATTACAAGATTGTTGGGCGGCTGCTGGTCCTGGTCTATCAGCACCAGTCAGTTGGGAGATTCACATAAACACAAGATTCATCAAATGATTAACCATTACCTCCATAGGTAGTCAATCAACTGAAAAACTTTATTATTTTAACTTTATTTATCTGTCCTTCAACTGTTCTTTGAGAAAATAATTATCATCAATGTTGCAAACATGTTTGACCCAGATATGGACACGGAGATATTTGTTGCGTGATCTGGATGGAAACTGTTTACAACAGTAAACACAAACTTGCCCAGCAGCGGGCTAAAGGTCTCTTGCCCCATCCCTCAGGTGCAAGGGGCTGTCAAATTGACAGCAACTGATGCTAACAGGTAACCTTCAATTGACCTTTCCAGTTTTCACTTTAACCCTTTACTCAATATCCTCCTTACAACAACCCTTGCCTAGGTTCCCTAAACAAGACATTTATGTCTAACACTTTTACTGCTGTAATATCATCTGCTTAAAGTTGTTGTCTGCTGTTTTTCTCAAAGTTAGTAACTTACATATTGAATATTTTGAAAGAAAAATTTTGATTATGAGGGAACAAACAGCTTGAATCTGAATCAAATGCCGCGTTACGCGGATTCTGATCTGGATTCAAGCTGTTTGCAATGTAAACCAATTTCTCTCCCTATAACGACTCACTCCAAACAGCGCACACATTTTTGGTCTCCAGAGGGAACACTATACACCTTTAAAGCTCTGGACGCGGACATGCTTGTCAGTTTTGCCTCAAACACCCTCTTACTTGTCTATATCTGTAATCTGAAAAGGAATATATGGAAATCAAGTGTATTAACAATGTCTTGTAGATAATTAACAGAAAATTAAATTAGTAGTTCATTCTTGCAAATGGTCTTTCTTCAGTATGGAAAGTAGGTCAACGTTGTTTGTATATGTACGATTTGTATGACGTAATGCAAATACCGCGGAAATAGCCAAGCGGTGGATATACCGGAACCAAGTGTACCTTGATCTGCTTGGCCTATGGTACAGAAGGGTAGATGATGCCACAGCTAGTAGCAGAAACGACCAGTGTTTTCAGATATGTATCTTTTATTTCATCAGCCTTTTCCATCACATACTGTTTGCATATTGTAGGGGGGAGTGTGCATGCTATCTTTCCAATTTAATCCATTTAAGCCTAGTGGCCTATAAAGTAGACATTAGCAAACAGTGCATACGAAATATTCTGCTGTATGGACAAACACTGCAATGTCTTTAGATCACACTTGTCTATCTGTTATGGAAATTTTCCAGCAAGTACATAGGGAGAGTTCATTGCAATCACACTTGTCTATTTGTTATGGAAATTTTCCAGTAAGTACATAGGGAGAGTTCATTGCAATCACACTTGTCTATCTGTTATGGAAATTTACCAGTAAGTACATAGGGAGAGTTCATTGCAATCACACTTGTGTATCTGTTATGGAAATTTTCCAGTAAGTACATAGGGAGAGTTCATTGCAATATCCAGGCACAAATGATTTAATTCCATAAATAGAGGTACGCCTAAAAGTGTATCCCGCATACAATAGGTTAAGTACATGTATTTACCAGGGACAGTTTACCCCATAAGTCCTTTTTGCCATAGTTTCAATGATTACAATGGTTAGTCTTATATCCCGTGGGTTAATTTACCAGACATAACAAGAGTTTTAAATTCACCATTTTTGCCGAAGTGTATATTAGGGTGTGACATTTCTTACTGTAATTATCTCATGTTTGCAATCCACATTCATTGTATGTTTGGGTGATCTATTTTCAGAGGCATTCACAGACACGTGCCTATGGTCCTCTACCTGACTCTACAGATGATGATGATGCTGATGAAAGAATTGTAAACTATCACCACTTCTGATGGGATACCTGGTCCCCATGTATACACCAGTGATGATCAGCTTACCATCAGTCATATGTTACACAGGATTCTAGATAATAAGGAGTAAACTGAACAAATCCAACATTTTTGCCCTCGTATCCTATGGTGTGACTACTCATTAGAATCGTCTCGAAAAGAGGATTCTAATGAGTAGTGACACCATAGGGTTTTATCCAGAAATAAAGATTTTAGCTTTCGAAATACTCCCCTTATCTTGAGCTTTGGTTATGACTGTGACTAATAAATGTTACTGAACCAGCGTTAGAAACCTGGCCATTAAAGACTCGTTCAAAACAGTGTGGTGAATTGCTTCATTGAAACAAATTGCCAAAGACTATAATTCAGATTTAGTGTATCAAGTGTGTTGCATACTTGTATGTCTAACACAATCTTCATTGAGTAACATCATAAAGTTTTTGTTTTCAAATGTGTGTTGTTGACTAACCACTTTTGCTTTCGTATAACCTCGTCTGAAACCTTAACGTTGGCCATAACTTAGGAACTGCATGTGATACAGACTTTATATTGTGTATATGTACTCATTTCAACAAGCTCTTGATCTCAGTACAACTTTGGTCATTTCTGAAATAGGTCAAGGTCATGTACAGGTCATTTAGAGGTAAAGTAGGATGAATTTATTATTGGCCATAACTTTTGAAGTGCATGTAAGAGAAACTTTATACTTTGCATGTGTACTCGACTTAAGAAGCTCTTGAGCTCGGTATAACTTGAGCAATGTCCGACAAAGTTCAAGGTAATTTAGAGGTCAAATAGGGTCAATTTAACATTGGCCATAACTCTGAAACAACTTGTGATAGAGACTTCATACTTTGTGTGTGTACTAAATGCAAGATGCTCTTGAGCATAACATTCAGGCCATCACTTTTGAACTGCATGTGATAGAAACTTTATATTTGGGTCATGTCCGACAAAGGACAATGTCATTTAAAGGCCCCACAGTAGAAGGACATACAAATAGGTGAGACAGACAAAAGCAATAAGAATATCTCACTGATCCTTCTTAACCTATTAGGACAACAAGACAAAACGAGCATTGGCACCTGCACGGGTGCTCTTGTTATGTTCAAGTTTTGTGTCATCATCTTTTAATTAAAGATTAGGCCACCATTTACCTTTCATAAACTTAACACAGATATATCCTGTCTACGACTTTTAGCTTTAAGAATTCTTGATGTAAATTTGCTAATTTGCTGCTTTTCCTTTTTATGGGTTGTTTTCTGGCAGTAAAGAAGGTATCTCTATTTCAAAAAACATTTTTGTCTGTTTTTAGCTCACCTGAGCCGAAGGCTCAAGGTGAGCTGTTGTGATCGCCCGCCGTCCGTCGTCCGTCTGTCCGTCCGTTCAAATTTACTTCAAGCGACATCTCCTCTGAAACCGTGAGTCTGAGGAGAAAACTAAAATGCTCACCGTGTTCCTTGGATGCTTCTCTACAGAAATTGTTAAAATGAAACTTTCAAGTGGACTACTTATTGTAATTTATTTAAAAAAGTGAAAAACTTTAAACAATCTTCTTGTAAAAAACTGCTAGGCCCACAGCTTTGATATTTGTTTTTTAGTATCTCCTGGTGATTCTCTCTCAAAATTGTTAATATCAAAACTAAAACTGACCATAGGGATTCACCATATGATTTTTTCATTGCCGCTTTATGCAGGATTCATTGCCGCTTTATTCAGGTTATACTGTTTTACTGGAGGTTTAAGCAGGGTTTCAAGCACCCTTATACTAAATCACCTATATTTGCAAACAGTTTGGATCCAGGTCAGATGCTACATTATGCTGCATCTAATCTGGCTCCAAACTATTTGCCATTTACTTACATAGTTTTTTTAATTTAGAAAATGTAAGGTATGATTTGCTTTGCAAAATTCACGTACAATATGTATAGCAGACATCAATTCAGCATTATAAGAGTTCAGTTTCCAGCTAGTGGCAGAATTGCATAACTGACCTCAGGTCAGCTGTTGTACACCAACAGAACTGTCTGCTGGACATGTTGTCTGCTAAAGTTTAGAAATGGTTCAGTCTGCTCCATACTTAGAGAAACAGGATCTGGAGGTGATCCACTGACAGTTATGTAATTGTTATGTTAACCCAATCACCCTATAAAAATATGCATTTTTAGGTCTTTAATTTATTCCTCCACTAAAGAAAATAATTCCGCTTGATACAGTCATGAAAATGTAAGATAAGAAATAAGTTTCTATATTATATTAGATGGTAGCTTAAAGCAGTTTGAAAGTAAAGCGGGTGTGCCTTAACCCTTCCCCACATAGAAGCGCCTTTTAGCACATTTAATTTATTCATCCAATGAAGAAAATAGTTCCCATCTTACAGTCATGAAAATGAACCCTAAGAAATATTTTCTTAATTCTAGAAGATAAAAGCTTAAAACAGGCTGAATTTAAAGCAGAATTTACCATGTGTCATTTGCAAACAGCGCACATTCTGCTTTACTTTCAACCTGCTTTAAGTTGTCATATACCTTCAATACTAGAAACAGACCATGGGGTAAAGGGTTAAGGCGCATTCTGCTTTACTTTCAACCTGCTTTAGGTGGCCACTTATTTTCAAAACTAGAAACAGGCTTTGGGGTAATGGGTAAAATGAAATTGCATACAAATGTATTTGGAAAGAGCCTAATGAGAGGAAGTGCCATTGGCAAAGGCCATAACTCTGACATCATTGTTTTTAGCTCACCTGAGCCAAAAGCTCAAGGTGAGCTATTGGGATGGCCCTGTGTCCGTCGTCGTGCGTTGTCCGTCGTGCGTTGTCGTTAACAATTGATTCAAATGACATCTCCTATACCGCTTGACAGATTTCAACCAAACTTTACAGGAATGTTCTTGGGTCAAGCTGTTTCAAATTTGTTCAAAGAATTAAAACAATGTAGAACTCTGGTTGCCATACCAAAGTGAAAAAATAAGGGAATCTTAAAAAATCTTCTTGTCTGAAACTACAAGAGCCAGAGCTTAGATATATGGCACATAGCATCATCTACAGGTCTTCTTTCAAGTTTGTTCAAATTATGCCTCTGGGGTCAAAATTGGCCCCACCCCTGGGGTCACAGTTTTACATAGAGTTATATAGTGAAATTTTCAAACGTCTTCTTCTCTGAAACTAATTTGGCCAGTGCTTTGATATTTGGCATGGTGACACTTCTAGATGTACTTTACCTATTTTGTTCAAATGGTTCTGGTCGGTTGCATACCTAGGTCACTGGAGCTAGAAATAGATTTTTCAATGAAAACTTAAAAAATCTTCTTGTCTGAAACTACAAGGGCCATACCTTAGATATATGGCACATAGGGTCCTTTATCAAGTTTGTTCAAATTATGCCCCTGGGGTCAAAATTGGCCGCACCCCGGGGGTAAAAGTTTTTCATTGAGTTATATGGTGAAATTTTCAAACATCTTCTCCTCTGAAACCAATATGGGCAGAGCTTTGATATTCGGCATGGTGACACTGATAGATGTCCTTTACCTATTTTGTTCAAATGGTTCCAGTCTGTTGCGTATGTAGGTCACAGGAGCTAAAAATAGATTTTTTCAATGGAAACTTGTAAAAATATTTGGCATAAAGCATCATCTACAGGTCCTCTATCAAGATAGTTCAATTTTAATAATGCTCCTCGGGTAAAAAAATGACCCTGTCCTGTACATAAATCATGATCTCAATTTTTCAGCTATTCTCAGGTGAGCGAAATATGCCCCATGGGGCTCTTGTATATTATGCATTACTGCATACAATGGGTTAATATCTGCATCTGTTCTTGGTTGCCCAAATATGGGAAAGTTTATATGACTATGCAACAAATGTTGCCTTTTAATAAGTTTACTGCATTTCTAATAAAACACCCAGTTACAAACACATCACTTGGGTTTCCTTATATTTTGTTTTCCCATACAAGTTCAGCTCTACCCGAGCTGTGTTTCATCTAGGAAGACAAATACATGTACCACATAAATACCTTTGAGTCACTTATACCTACAAGATATGGAAACTCTAAAAGCCAAGTGAAATCGTCTAGATTGATGCACTTGTGAAATGTCTTAATCCTTATTGTATATCATGTACATGTCAAGCAGTGTAGACTCCTAAGGAATCCCTCTGATCAGGGTTTGCACTGTTTATTATGCTTTATAATATTTGATGAACAAACGGCTGAAGAGTCCATGTAAACTGGTCATTATTTAACCCATTACCCCATAAATATGCCTTTTTATGCCTCTAGTTTATTTTTCCATTAATTTTAGGACATTCTTCCAATTTACACAATTACGAATATGTACAATAAGAAATATTTTCTATATTCTTGCAGATTTTTGCTTAAAGCAGGCTGAAAGTATACTTTCAACCTGCTTTAAGTAGTAACTTGTTTTCAAAACTAGAAGCAGGATATGGGGTAATGGGTTAAACAATTGAAGAGCCGATTTGGAAACTCAATATATTAATAAGGGTTAATATTAAATTGGGATGTACATGTACACAGTCGACATATTAGAAGAAAATGCAAGATCACTTTGTGCATTCTTTAAACACTGAATAAATACCCTTTGCTCAAAACATTTTATGCCAAAAGCCTGTTTTCTATTATTGAAGATAAATGGCCACTTAAAGCAGTTTGAAAGTAAAGTTGAATGTGTCTTAAGATACATTCTGCTTTACTTTCAGCCTGCTTTAAGCTACCATATGCTAGATTATGCTACCATCTACGCGGAAATAGAAACAGAATTCCCATGCTGCATATATAAATTACATGTAGAACTATTTTCTTCAGTGGAAGAATAAATTAGATGCATAAAATTTGTATGTATGGAGTAAAGGTATATTAGGTAAATGATCAGAGATGGTAAGTGGTTTGAATCCTGACCAAGCAATGAGTTATTGGGTTGCCTGATATGGATCTACACTGTTTGACAAGGTGTAGAGATTTCACTTCCCAGGCACTCATTGGGTTAGTGTAGTGTAACAGGTGAAATTTATCATCACCAGTGGCTGTAAATATGTATGGAATAGATAAACTTATCATCACCATCACAGTCAGGCAATGGATGCTGCAGTACAGGGTACCAGCAATGAACACTCACCTAGATCACAGAGAACCAGAGTGCAACCTATTCCTTTAAAGCTTTTGTCAGGGTTTGAGACAGGATGATGTTTAAAACCCGTTGCTCCATAAATATGCCTAGGCAGTCAATTTATAGTTTGTCTACAGTTCTTTGTCATGGCCGGGTAGAAGCATGAAAAGGCATTACATTTCTCCTTTTAGACTTTTTACAACTCCACATAGAAATGCCTGTTCATGCATCTACTCTGTACTGATGACGATGAGTGGAAGTGGCAATCAAATACATTATGACAATTTGAAATTCTGTGGTTTACCAATATGGCCTAACATGTTCCATGAAACCTGAAGATGCTTTCTGTTTCATTGAAATATATTTCCAAAGAGCCAGCTTTCAGCATTATTTTTGTCCTGCAATAAGCAATAAATCTATGTTCAGAGATTGCAAGGTGTCTTGATTGAGTTGGCACTGCACAGGGGGTTTGCTGCGACTTCCAGTGCTTTAACCCTTTTCCCGTGTATAGAAATGCCCATTTGACACATTTACCTATTTCTTAAATGTATCCATCTAGCATGTTAAAAAGACTCTAAATTCGTTCTTTTCCCTGGTCTTGACAGGGGGGTAATAGCTGGAGCTTTCTGCTTTACTTTCAGCCAGCTTTAAGCAATCAACTGTCTTAAACTATGTGGGAAAAGTTTGTGAAAAACAGTTATCTTGTCCCATGGTTACAATACATTTGAGTTGAGTCCGAGATTGTTCTCAAGCTTTTGATTAGTCATACTTGAGCTTTTGCTAAAATCTGACCAATCCAAAGCTTGAGAATGATATCAGACTCAACTCAATGGCATTATAACCTTGAACCCTTAAGTATCAAACAGTTTGGATCTAGATGAGATGCTTAGTGTTAACTTTACGTAAATTGTGTATAACAGCTAACAGCAATTCACTCATAATGTTGTGAAAATGAACCTTTTTTTGTGAAACAAGTTTTCCTTTAAGAATATAGTTCATTATAAACAAGTTATCATCTATAAAAACATATTCTGCAATATGTATATGAAATTTATATTCAATAATTCATATTATGTTGATTGCTTGGTACTACAGAAGTGCAATCTTGGTATTGAACAGTTTGGATAAGATGCCAAGAAATTTAGTGTTTAATCCCAATCCAATATGTTTGCAAAAGACGCCAATTAACCCATAACTCCATGGCCTGTTTCTAGTTGTAGACAGGTGACTACTTAAAGCAGGTTGAAAGTAAATTAGGATGTGCTTTAAGGCCAGCTTTAAGCTACTATCTGTTAGAATATATGAATTATTTCTTACAGTACATATTCATCATTGTATAAATTGCAACATTTTTCTTTGTATTAATTTAATGGAGTAATGGGTTAATTTTTGCAAGCTAAGGGTTTTAAGATGTTTGTAATGGCATTTTGATGCATACCAGCTGTTTAAGTACTGTAGCATTGGTGCAATGCAGTCAAGTGGCCTACCATAAGATACCTTAGGTAATGTGTTTTGTGGGATGCATTTAACCCTGAACCTTGACTCCGTAGAAACACTTTTTAGGATCTTTACTTACTCCTTATAGAGTTTCTCTTTCATACTTTTACTCAAGAGGTATATATTCATACCTCACTGATATAAGTGACAGCTTAACCCTTTACCTGATAGCCTGTTTCTAGTTGTGGAAATATTTGACTACTTAAAGCAGGTTGAAAGTAAAGCAGAATGCGCCTTAAGGCGCATTCTGCTTTACTTTCAGTCTGCTTTAAGCTTCCACTTGCTAGAATAAAGAGAATATTTCTTATGATACATATTCATAACCGTATAAATTGGAACTATTCTCTTCAGTGTAGGAATAAATATAATGTGCTAAAAGGCGCTTCTATTGGGGACAGGGTTAAGACAAACAACAGGACAAAAATGACAATCTTAGTTATAGTTTGCTGAGTTATAGTGACACAAGTTTTATGATTTTGTTGTTCCTATGAACACATATGTCCAAGTGGACACATGGTTTTGTTGTTCCTATGATGGACACATGGTTTACATGTCCCAATTGACACATACATGTATTTTATTTCAGTTTTCTGTGTAATATGTGACACATAGTTACATGGCTTAGTGTTCTTATGGACACATGGGTT
This sequence comes from Gari tellinella, assembly GCA_922989275.2. Classification (NCBI taxonomy): domain Eukaryota; kingdom Metazoa; phylum Mollusca; class Bivalvia; order Cardiida; family Psammobiidae; genus Gari; species Gari tellinella. The sequence continues at coordinate 22,306,195 of OV277858.1, forward strand.
TGTGTTTCTATTGACACATGACATGTCCCTGTGGACACATATCTATTTTCAGTATAGTGTAATATGTGTCACATAGTTTCATGATTATTGTGTTCCTGTGGACATATGGTTTTCCGTTCCTATTGACACATGATTTTCATGTCTCTGTTGACACATACTAGTTTCAGTTTTCTGTGTAATATTGGACACATAGTTTCATGACATTTGTGTTCTGCTGGACACATGGTTTTGTGTTCCTATTATAACTGTCACAGTCATGATTTTCATGACTCTATGGACACATAGATTAAGTTTTCTGTGTAATATTTGACATAGTGTAGTAATGTTTGTGTTTTCCTCGTATATTTCAGATGTTCTGGCTGCACGCTGAGTGAGTTTGACTGTACCTGGTGTATCGAGAACAACGCCTGTACACATGACCCAGAAGCCAAATGTGCAGACAATATGCTCGTGTATGGCAAAAATGTAAGTAGGAAACACAGTAAAGTTACAAGGACATATTTGTCTTGCTATGACAAAGGAGCAAAAGTGAGACATAAATGCTGATTGGTATTATTGTTCCATTCTCCATTATTGCTAGACATCCAATTCAGTAGAATTCTTGTTCATGTTTTTAAAACCCTTTACTCCATTGATACAAATTTGAAGATAGTAGCTTTAATTCAAACAGTCATGAATACATGTATGTATCATAAGAAATAGTTCCTATATTCTGGCAGATGGTAGCTTAAAACAGGCTGAAAGTAAAGCAAAATGTGCCTAAAGGCACATTCTGCTTTACTTTCAGCCCGCTTTAAGTGGTCACCTGTATCCAATACTAGAAACAAGCTATGGGGTAAAGGGATAATCAAAAGTAGTCAAATATTTCATCTCAGTAACTTTGCCAACCTACTATAAATACTTTTACTAGAATGACCTTCAAATGTTGAATAATATCATCCGATTAACAATAATATCTGAAATCCTGATACCCTTTCTTTTGTTTCTATAGCAGAAATTTTCATTAATTTTGACAAACAATTTTGTGCCTCATCACATGCAGAGTTTGGATCCCAAATGTTTGCACATCAAGTTACCATTAGAGCTGTGAAGAGTTAACTTTTATCATGCTAGCGGCGGATATCTGCCACAGTGATTACCTTTGCAAACAGTTTGAATCCAGATGAGACGCCACATAACGCGACGTCTCATCAGGATCCAAACTGTTTGACACTCTGACCCTGTTTGGTAAAGAAATTTAGAAAATTTAATTTTTCGAACAATAGCAGACGACAATTATTGTTGCAGACAAAAAAAATACCCTCCATGCTAAGAGTTAATGGAAAGATATTGTTTTATAGATGGCCCTTCTTAATGCTCATAGCATATAAGTCGTATTTTGGAAACAGTTTTTATCTAGATCTATTGACAGTAAGAATTTAGCAATAGGGATGTTAAACTCAGTTTCAGATGTATCCATAGCACAAAAGGGAGCATTTTTTAAGAAATGAACATTTTTAAACGAAACATTTTTAAAAGCCAGCTAATTTGGCATGTGAAGGATTAAGAGTTAACTCTGAGTGCTGAGTAATATTTTTGCTGGCAACAATAATTGGGGTCTGCTATGGATTTAAAAAAGATTTTTTCTAAAAAAAAATGAAAAAAACCGTCTAAAATCGGGGTCAGAATGTCAAATAGGTTAGTTCCATTTGAGACATGAAGTTAATCTACATCTCATCTGGAATCAGACTATTGCAAACATACTTAAAATTTCACCACAAGTGTACAAAGTATTAATGTATCGCTATTGTTTTATAAATTAATTATCACCTCATCTCTTGCTCCTCATGTTTTAGCCCTAGACTTGCTGGTCTAAAATGGCTGCTCCACTCAACTTGACAGATAACAATTCCGCAGTCATTGCCTGTCATCTATAACCAAACTGTTTTTATTTCATTTTTCACAATGCCTGACATTACTAAAGACAAGAAATATTTGAATGTCTGAAATTATTCTTAATACAGACAGATTTTTTTTTAAACAAATTAAAAGTCAAATTGGAAAAAGGATATGTGAAATATGATAGGTCTTGTGGGACATTAGTAATGGAAAAGCTTGCTCCCTGGTTTTGTTTAGAATTCATTTTTAGTAATTTATCAAACAATATTTTATCCTTTGAGTGTGTTGGTTTGGAATTAAAGGTGTCTGGTTTCAACCTTCAGGGTAAAACTGCCAATTAGTAGATTTCACTGAAACTATGGGGAAAAAACAAAGGGTTACAATGAAACATCTCTTAATTGACAATCAAAATCACTTTGTCTGGTTTCTCTTTAAAAGCATGTTACAGCTTAATGTGTGATGAAAGTAATACAGAAAGCTCCTTAAGGAGCTTTCTGCATTACTTTCATCCTGCATTAAGCAGAAACCTGTCTTTTATGGTTTATTGTCTCCTTTACTACATGGTAGCTCATGAGAGACGGCACGGTATGTAATGTGTTAGGTAATGAATAAATTTACAAATTAATGAGAATCCGCCTAGTAGCCATAATGCTAAATGGAGAATTTAATACATGCCATCATTTGGTCAATAATGCATCGAGCTTAACTTTCACCATGAATGTCATTCTGGGTATTGATTTTGAAACCCGTATCATGCTGAAATATAGTTTGAGTCAAAATTGTAATGTATTTTTATAACCCTTGATCTGCTACAATGTTTTCTGCTGTATATTTGGCCATCACCAGATGTTTCTAATTTATTTATTTAAGTTTAAGAAACTCAAATGTTGAACAGTTAGGATCCAGATTAACGCCAAAGAAAGTTGCATCTGATCTGGATCCGGACTGTTTACATTTTCTGGTAAAAAAATGACCCAAGTATTGTTACAATTAAAGCTTGGTTAAAGTAAAAAAGAAATCTTTTGCTTTAAGCTAGTAAGCTACCCCCTGAATATGATATTGTATATGAATATTCCTTGTTTGATCGAAATAATTGTCTATTTTAAATTTAACACTTTAGTAACTGGTAATCCAGTGACCATAACCCTTTACTCCATATCTATTGCATTCTTATGCCTACAATTTATTTCTCCACTGAAGAAAATATCAATTAATAGAGCCATGGATATTGTATGAAAAGAAATATTGTCTATATACTAGCAAATGGTAGCTATAAGCAGACTGAAAGTAAAGCAGAATGTGCCTTAACCCTTTACCTCATAGCCTGTTTCTAGTTTTGAAGACAGGTGACCACTTAAAGCAGGTTGAAAGTAAAGCAGAATGTGCCTTAAGGCACATTCTGCTTTACTTTCAGCCTGCTTTAAGCTCAAATCTGCTAGGCTATATAAAATATTTGTAATGGTAATTGTTCATGAGGGTATAAACTGGAACTATTTTTCTTCAGCGGATGAATAAATTAAATACGCTAAAAGTCGCTTCTATTGGGGAAAGGGTTAAGGCACATTCTGTTTTAGCTTCAACTTGCTTTAAGTGCTCACCTGTCATCCAAACTAGGAACAGGCTATGGAGTAAATGGTTAATGTTTATACATTGACTAACAATTGTTACTGGATTTTATCATTTGACATGACATTTACATGGTTTACTACCATTTAGACTACCATAGTTGATATGTGGTTTTGATTTCCATCCCTATTTTCAGGTTCAGGGAGGTGGACCCCATGGCCCTGACAAATGCCCCAGGATTGAGTCTATGAGAGAAGACTCACCAGATGCCAAGATTCTCGTGCCCTCTGGTAAAAGGGAGAAAATCACAGTGAAAGCCATCAACCTGTATGACTTCCAGACTAAACATGTAGAGTGCTACTTTGTTAGTCTGTCTGGTAAGAGTTATCCTTCTTTGTTACAACTTTAACTCTTTGCATGCTGGGTATTTTTTTATCGTCCGCAACCATTGTCATCTGCTACTGTTCTAATATAAGATTTTTCAAAATTTCTTTTAAATTTAGGGTCAGAGTGTCTAACAGTATGGATCCTAATGAGACGCCGTCTTACGTTGCGTCTCATCTGGATCCAAACTATTTGCAAAGGTAATCACTGTGGCAGATATAACTGCAACTAGCATGCAAAGAGTGAAACACTTTCCCTAAACAGCTTATGCATGTTCAGTATTGAAGACATGTGGTTGCTTTACCTTTGAAGCCTGATTCTAGTTTTGAAAATCGGTGACCACTTAAATAAGGGTGACAGTAAAGCAGAATGCGCCTTAAGGTGCATTCTGCTTTACTTACACCCTGATTTAAGCTACCATTTACTAGGATATAGAAAATATTTCTCATGGTACATATCAATGACTGTTTAAAATTGATCTATTTTATTCTATGGTGGAATAAATTAAAGGCGTAATTATGGGGTAATGGGTTAACCCTTGCGGTATAGGACCAAGTCTGTACATCCGTTGCAAATTCTGTGGATCAACAGGAGCCCTATGATCAGGGTCTGCACTGTTTGACATATCTTAATTGTTTTAGGGGAAAGTCACTCAATAGTCCAAAGCAAACTGGTTGTTTATTTGAAAATGAGAGGTTCCAGTTGTATATTCAGTTTTGTAAGTAGCAAACTGGTTGTTTAATTGAAAATGAGAGGTTCCAGTTGTATATTCAGTTTTGTAAGTATTCGGTGTAAAAAGGGATGTCTATAGAGTCATGGGATAAACATATTTGCCTATTTCAGTTTCAACTTGTTGAGGAAAGAGTAAAGCTATCCATATAGCCAAGTGTCAATTTGTCTCTGCCATTTGGCATATAATCAACATATTTGTCTCTTTCAGTTTCAGTACCGGCCACAGTGACACAGGAACCTGACGGAAAAACTCACATCATTGAGTGTGATTCTGTTGATGTAAGTTCAGAATAAACTATTTATTTGGAAAAACTCACATCATTGAGTGTGATTCTGTTGATGTAAGTTCAGCATAAACTATTTATTTGGAAAGACACACATCATCGAGTGTGATTTTGTTGATGTAAGTTAAACATAAACTATTTATTCGGAAAGAATAACGTCTGCTCCATTTTATTAACTGTATGAATGCAGAAATATTGTCTTCTGCTTCAAAATTGTCTTCTGCTGAATTTGAAACAGTATAGACCGGGTTCAAACATCTCCTGAAGGAATGGTCTGATCAGGGTATACACTGTTTTCTTATGGATCTGTCTTACATTAATCTGCAATCTTTTCTGAGTAAGTATTCTATTCAATTGAGGAAACAATTAAAGGTGTAAAAAGTCATATATTTGGAGTTATGGGATAATTACTCTTTCTTTTGACAGTTTACGTATTCCTTGAAGACTAACATGAGCAAAGTTCCTTTCCATATCTACTGGGATAAAAGAAACACTCTGGACAACCCAGCCAAGATACAAGGTACAGTAGAAACCTGCTACAGTAAACCCCTCTAAACCAGGCCACTTAACCCTTTCAACCCTAGTCCCGCATATAGGCGTCCTTTTCAAACAGTATACATGTAAAAAGTGCACTTGTCCTATGCAAACAGTGAAGACCCAGATCAGAGGGCTCCGCAAGGAGCCCTCTGATCAGGGTCTTCACTGTTTGTCATAATGCCAAACATTGACAAAAACAACCCTTAAAAGTCAGAAATGGACTAGACTAAAATGGAAACTGGAATTGTCCCTTTAAAGTTTTAGGGAGGAAAGAGTTAATGCAGGATAAAAATAACTCAGAAAGCACCAAACGGGACTTTCCTTTTAACCCATTCCCCCATAGCCTAAATCTAGTATTGAAAATAGTTGACCACTTAAAGCAGATTGAAAGTAAAGCAGAATGTGCCTTAAGGCACATTCTGCTTTACTTTTAACCAGCTTTAAGTTTCCATCTTGTAGAATATAGAAAGTATTTCTTACTCTGCATATTGATGACTGTTTAAATTGGAACTATTTTCTGTAGTGGAAGAATAACTGAAAGATGTAAAAAGGCGTATTTATGGGGTAATGGGTTAAACACTTATCCTGCATTAAGCAACCACCAGTCAGCTAACTGGTTTAACAACTAAAAGTGTCTGATTTAGAGTTGATTCACCCAGAACACTTTCCTCCAAAGAAGCTCCTAGAGACGCCTATACCCATTTCTCTACAGAAGTACTTCTTGAAGCCTTTGCCAATTCCTCATTATCAATGCTAGACCATTTCCAATTCCTCAACATAGATACTGGTAGGTAATTCTATGATGGAAAGAGTTAATAAAATAAGGTTCTAGAAATATTTCTGTTGAAAAGAATTAAAATACATGTGACCCTTGTTATTTTAAACTCACTTAACCCTTTCCTCTACAGCAGCACCATAGAACTCTTTTGTCCCCTTTCTCCATAATTATAAGCACTATAAAGGCTTATGCATTGATGCAGTTAAATACTGGTGGCAGCTTAAAGTCTAAAGGAGCTTTCTGCTTTACATTCTTTAAGCAGTATCTTGCCCAGCAAAGTAGGATATAGGCAATTTACATTGGCTATGGAGGAAAGGGTTAAATCTAACCTGTATTTCAAAGTTAAAACATGGACTAGTCTACTTTGAAATACATGTATGTTGGACTTGATCAAGTTGTCCAAATTTACCTGAAAAAAAACAACAAAAAAACATTTTGCAAGTTTGAGATATTGAGGTTTAACTCTTTCCTCCCTTAAACTTCAAATGGACAATCCCAGTTTCCATTTTAGTCTAGTCCATTTCTGACTTTTAAGGGTTGTTTTGTCACTGTTTGGCATCATGACAAACAGTGAAGACCCTGATCAGAGGGCTCCTTTCGGAGCCCTCTGATCAGGGTCTTCACTGTTTGCACAGGACAAGTGTACTATTCACATGTACACTGTTTGAAAAGGACGCCTATATGCGGGACTAGGGCTCAAAGGGTTAACTGTATGTGGTTCTTTAACCCATTACCTTATAGACACACATTTTGCACATTTGAGTTATTCCTCCCCTGAAAATAGTTCAATTTACACAGCCATCAATATGTATCCTAAAAATTATTTTTTATACTCTAGCACATTATAGCTTAAAGCAAGCTGAAAGTAAAGCATAATGCGCCTTAGCGTGCATTCTGCTTTACCTGCTTTCAGCCTGTTTTAACCCTTTGAACCCTAGTCCCGCATATAGGCGTCTTTTCAAACAGTTTACATGTGAGTACTGCACTTGTCCTATGCAAACAGTGAATACCCAGATCAGAGGGCTCCTTATGGAGCCCTCTGATCTGGGTATTCACTGTTTGTCACAATACAAAACATTGACAAAAACAACCCTTTAAAGTCAGAAATGGACTGGACTAAAATGGAAACTGGGATTGTCCATTTGAAGTTTCAGGGAGGAAAGAGTTAAGTGGCCACCTGTCTTCAATACCAGTATCAGGCAATGGAGTAAAGGGTTTAACCCTTTGAACCCTAGTCCCCAATATAGGCGTCCTTTTCAAACATTGTACATGTGAATAGTACACTTGTCCTGTGCAAACAGTGAAGACCCAGATCAGAGGGCTCCAAATGGAGCCCTCAGATCAGGGTCTTCACTGTTTGTCATAATGCCAAACATTGACAAAAACAACCCTTAAAAGTCAAAAATGGACTAGACTAAAATGGAAACTGGAATTTTCCATTTAAAGTTTCAGGGAGGAAAGAGTTAACTCTTTGAACCCTATTCACGCATATATGCCTCATTTGTAAACAGCGTACATGTGAGGAATACACTTGTCCTATGCAAACAGTTAGACCCTGATCAGAGGGCTCCTTAATATATTGTAAAAGTCAACCCTTAAAAATAAAAAATGGACTAGACTAAGTGGAAAATTAGCATTGTTCATTTTAGGTTTCAGGGAGTAAAGGGTTTAAAGAATGCTGTTTGCATAGGATGTATTTTCATAATTTCATAATTTTTCCCTTGATGTCACTTGTTTGCAAACTTTTGCATTACTTGTAATGGCTGAAATTAGAAATTGTACAAATCATACAAAATCCACACAATGTATTCATTTCAATTAGACAAACCTGTTGGTAAGTAACCCCTCGTGTTCTTCTTCTCCTTTCTCCTATTGGGGGTTTTCTGCGCTCACCTAGGACAGTCAAACATGTATTAACCCTTTCCCCCATAGAAACGACTTTTAGCGTATTTAATTTATTCCTCCACTGAAGAAAATTTACAATTACAATAACAAATATTTTATATAGCCTAGCAGATGATAGTTTAAAGCAGGCTGAAAGTAAGGCAGAATGTGCCTTAAGGCACATTCTGCTTTGCTTTCAACCTGCTTTAAGTGATCACCTGTATCTAATGTTATAAACTGGTTATTGGGTAGAGGGTTATAATATTGAAGACAGATGGTTGCTGGAAGTAGGCCAAATGCTGCTTCTTTACTTTTAGCCTGCTTTAAACTACAATCTGTTAAGATATAAAAACCTTTTCTTAACTCTTTGAACCCTGGTCCCGCATATTGGTGTCCTTTGCAAACAGTAAACATGTGAATAGTACACTTGTCCTATGCAAACAGTGAAAGCCCAGATCAGAGGGCTCCTGATCAGGGTCTTCACTGTTTGTCATAATGCCAAACATTGACAAAAACAACCCTTTAAAAGTCAGAAATGGACTAGAATTAAATGGAAACTGGAATTGTCCATTTAAAATTTCAGGGAGGAAAGAGTTAAGGTGCATATTCATGACTATATGCATTGAAAGCATTTGCTTTAATGGAAGAATAAATTAAAGGTGTAAAAAGTGTATTATGGGTTAAGGGGCCATTCATTATAGAAGTGAAGATTATCCTGTCAAAGATTATATTGTGTTAAGATGCCACTCTAACAAGATACTCATTAACTAAAATAAACAGCACTTATGTAAGATTCTCTATTTCAAAACCTAGTCATAGGTGGATTGTAGACCCAGTTTGGTTAAGTGTGATAGTTTTCACATGTGGTAAATTTCCTTCATACTTGCTCACATTTGCTTTGGGAATTGAAAATTCCTGCTTGGACTTTGCTCACTATTAGAATATAAGGAATACAAGTACTTTCAATATTTTAATTTAACCCTTTGAACCCTAGTCCCGCATATAGGCGTCCTTTCCAAACAGTGTACATGTGAATAGTACACTTGTCCTATGCAAACAGTGAAGACCCAGATCAGAGGTCTCCGAAAGGAGCCCTCTGATCAGGGTCTTCACTGTTTGTCATAATGCCAAACATTGACAAAACAAACCTTAAAAGTCAGAAATGGACTAGACAAAAATGGAAACTGGAGTTGTCCATTTAAAGTTTCAGGGAGGAAAGAGTTAAACTACCCTTATGGTAAACTATCCCTATGGTATTAGGAAACAACTGAATTACTTTGCCGTAATTGACATGTATTAAAGAGGCTCGCAACCGGATTTAGCATTAAAAATAGTAATTTGTAAATATATGTCAATTGCTTATATAAATGGGTAACATTTAGTTTAGGATAATAAATTCTGTTAAAAAATGCATTTCAAAAAAAAAAGAAGAAGAAGCTCTGGTGGGATTCGAACCCGTGACCCTCCATGCGGAGACAAACATGAAAAATGAGGACACGCCTTTACCACCTCGGCTACCAGCGCTCTCTATATATATGGTAGCGAATTAACGTACTTCACTGGTAGCGATCGATAATACTTTATTCGGCTCGGGTTTATGTCTGAGCCCTGTAGAGAAGCAACAACAACAACTATACCGTCAGCTGACGCTATAGAAAAACGATGGAAAATATCTAAAAAAACTAAGATTCGGTGACGATTCTGGAGACTTTTTTTGGACTGATCATATTTTTTTAATGTCAGAAATTTGCTTTTATTTTATTTTATTTTGACAAGTTCACCATCCGGTTGCAAGTCCCTTTAAAAGTAAGCTGCTTATTTTTTATCAGTTTATAAATAGATGGTAGGAGGGGTCCTGGTGGCTTTGTTCCTTTGCTGGCTTGCTGTGTGTAATTTGGGTCTAGTTTATTCATTTTCTAACCCTATCGGTGCAGAATGAACTTTCCTATTTTCTAATTTAATCTAGTCTATTTCTGACTGTATGGTTGATTTTGTCAATGCATTGCTATATGACAAACAGTGTAGACCCTGATCAGAGGGCCCCTTTAGGAGCCCTCTGATCTGGGTCTTCACTGTTTGCATAGGACAAGACTCAGTGTACTCTTTGAAAGGCTTTTTCTGCAGAAATAATGTATGTATACTAGATTGCCCATTCCTTAACATAATATAATCAGTGTCAAACAGTTTGGAGTCTGATGAGTGGCAGAGTTCCTGCAATGGTGAAGGTCTGTGTGAAGGGTCTCTGGTGGGTTTTGGTAGAAGTCAAGTCACTGGTTTGAACTCTAAATAAATATGGTCAACTCAAAGTTTCATTTTCCTTTAAATGATGTCACAAGACAGGATTAGAAAGAGAAATGAATAATGATTGAGACTTTTATAACATGTGTCTTACGAATAATAATTGAGACTTTTATTACATGTGTCTTACGAAGTTTTATGAAACGACCATATTTATGGGGATTTTTTCAACAGTTACTACTAAATCTTCACGTCTCCATCAAGCCAATTGCTCATAATGAGTTTGTTTGGAGGAAAGGAAAAGCCTTGTTGGTAGCTGTAAAGGGTTTTGAATTGCTTCTCTTGTTGGTTAGATGATATCAACTGGTCTACTTCACAGTCACAATAGTAGATGGTAGAAAATCATCATTTCAAAGTACAGTTGAACTTCGATATCTCTAACTAATCGTGATATCTCGAACTCGGTTAGGTCCAACATACTCGTATTTCAAAGTTAAAATGTGGCTTGGCCACGTTTTAACTTTGAAATATGGGTATGTTGGACTTAACCGAGCATGAAATTATGCAGTTCTTGTGTCGACAAATCGGATAGTTGGAATTAAGCGAGTTCAAGATATTGAAGTTCAACGTTTAACCGTTTACTCTATAACCTGTTTTAGCTTTGAAGACAGGTGACCACTTATAGCAGGTTGAAAACTTTCAGCCTAGTGAACTTTGGTTTCTAAGATAATTAGATTTAAATGAGGGTTTTCTTAGTTGTATGGATAAGAGGCAAGTAGACTGAACAAATCCAACATGTTCTTACTCCTTTCAGCACCATATCCTATTGTATCACTACTCATTAGCATTGTGTCGAAGAGACTATTCTTATGAGTAGTGATACCATAGAGTTTAATGCAGAAATAAAGATTTTTATTCTAAAACACTCCCTATACCTGGAACTCTGGTATGGTAACTAAAGCTGCAAAGAGGCTTAGAAAGGTTAACCCATTACCCCAATAAATATGCCTTTTTATGCCTTTAGTTTATTCCTCCACTGACCAAAATAGTTCCAATTTTATACCAAAAAGGAATTCATACCTTAAGAAATATTTCATATATCCTAGCAGATTGGAGCTTAAAGCAGGCAGTAAAGAAAACAGATTGTGCCTTAAGGTGCATTCTGCTTTACTTTCAACCTGCTTTAAGCAGTCATCTATCTTCTAAACAGGAAACAAGCTATTGGGGTAATGGGTAAACATGTATCCTCCTAAAACTTACTGAGTTGAGCTTTGAGAAACATTTATAAAACTGTTATGTCATCTACATCCTATCTTAACCCTTAGCCCGCCAAATAAATTGTCGTCTGCTATATTTCTCGTCTGCTTCAAGTTTCAAAGTGCTTCAAAGTTGCTCAAAATTGCTGAAAATGTTTTCCGAGTGTCAAACTGCTTGGATCCGGATGAGACGCCGAGTTACTCGGCGTCTCATCCAGATCCAAGCTGTTTGCATATGGAGCTACAGTCGTGTGTGGCAGGCTAAGGGTTAAATCTAATTTGTGAAGATTTACATTTAAAAACAATTTGTTGTTGCAAGTTGAAATTTGATAAATATGTTCCTTTTCCCCCACCTAATGATGATTAAACCATGGATATCAACTCTTGAAATAGTGGATAACTTTTCGTCTGCAACAATTGTCGTCTGCTACTGTTCTATAAATAGAATTTTCTTACTTTACTTTAAAAACAGGATGATCCTGATGAGACAACACACTCTGTCAGGATCCAAACTGTCTGCAAAAAGTATCAGGGCTTTGTGGCTAGCCTGTTTCTAGTATTGAAGATAGGTGACCACTTAAAGCAGGTTGAAAGTAAAGCAGAATGTGCCCCAAGGGGCATTCTGCTTTACTTTCAGCCTGCTTTAAACCAGCATCTGCTAAAATATAGAAAATATTTTTTATCTTACATATTTATAATTTTATAATTTGCAACTATTTGTTTCAGTGGAGGGATACATTAAAGGTGTAAAAAGGCGTATTCATGGGGTAATGGGTTAAGATTAGCTTGATGTTAAATCTTTAAATTGCTGTGACATTCAAAAATTGCTTTCTACTCTTGAATTACAAAATTTAGCATGAAAATTATTTTCTATGAAAATTGATACTAGGAAATTGATACTAGGATAAAACTGTTTTCAATTTGTTTTAACCCTTAGCCTGCCACGCACGACTTAGCTCCATATGCAAACAGCTTGGATCAGGATGAGACGCCGAGTAACTCGGCGTCTCATCCGGATCCAAGCTGTTTGACACTCGGACAACATTTTCAGCAATTTTGAGCAACTTTGAAGCACTTTGAAACTTGAAGCAGATGAGAAATATAGCAGACGACAATTTATTTGGCGGGCTAAGGGTTAATGATGTGAAGAATATAATGTCAATATCATTGGGATCCATTATCCAAACTTTAATCCATTACTCCATAGATATGAATTTTCACACCTTTGATTTACAAATGTATAACTCCACTGAAGAAAATAGTTTCAATTTATACAATGTATTCAATACTCTAGCAGATGGTAGCTTATTGTAAAAAGATGTAGCGGGCTGAAAGTGTACGTAGCAGAATGCGCATTAAGGTGCATTCTGCATTACTTTCAACCTGTTTTAAGTGGTCACCTTTCTTCGATACTAGAAACAGTTTATGGCATAAAGGGTTAAAGCCAGACAATTTGCGCTTAGCCAAATAAAGAATATAGGAATGGATTGTCTGACTTCTGTCACCCCTAGAGAAATTTATTAGCTGAATAAATTTCAATTGCCCAAATTGTAGTGAGCCTTTATTCTGAAATTAAAACTTACAGTGTCTGAAATATACACTCTGAGTGCATGATAAACAGTGTGGATCCTGATCAGATGCTGTGTTACTCTGCATCTGATCAGGATCCAAACTTATTGCAAAGGTCAAGACAAACCTAAATTGTCATGGTACTCCATGTATCGTCATCTGGATCCAAACTGTTTGCAAAGGTATTCAATGTTCTCAGTAAGCATGCAAAAAGCTTTAAACACAAAACCTAATTAATGCTGTCAGCTGATTGTATCCTCTTTAACCCATTACCCCATATATATGCCTTTTACACCTTTAATTTATTACTCTACTGCAGAAAACAGGCTGAAAATAAAGCAGAATGTGCCTCGGCGCATGCTGCTTTACTTTCAACCTGCTTTAAGTGGTCACCTATCTTTAAAACTAGAAACAGGCTATGGGGTAATGGGTTAAACAGAACTTCAGATAAGGGTAACTAGACTGAATGTTCCCAGCATTGTTTATATCTCCATAAAACCCTATGATGTGACTACTCTTTGGAATTGTCTATTCAAGAGGATTCCAATGAGTTGTTATGTCATAGGTTTTGGTTGAGAAATAAAGATGTGACTCAGCAGGGCTTAATTTAAGTGGGAGTAAACTGAACAAATCCAACATATTCTCACTCATTTCAGCACCAATGCCTATGGTGTTACTACTCGTATGAATCGTCTTGAAGAGACGATTCTTATGAGTACTCACATCATGGGGTTTTATGCAGAAATAAAGATGTTAGTTTTTGAAGTGCTCCCCCTTATCTTAAGGTCTTTGTGAGTGTTTTAAGTTCTTATCTTATGTGGAACTCTACGCTTAATCTCATTAACTAGTAATCAAAGTAGGAATGAAAGTGATATCAAGGGAAATCTAACAAACTCATTATGAGAGTTTTCATCAGATCAAAAACAATCATTAACCCCATAAATAAGCATTTTTACGCAGTTAGTTTATACCTTCTTATACATATATTAATATGGAACATATGAAATATCTCCTATATCCTAGCAGATGATTGCTTAAAGCAGGCTGAAAGTAAAGCATAATGCACCTTAAGGCGCATTCTGCTTTACTTTCAACCTGCTTTAAGAGGTCACATGTCTTCAAAACTAGAAACAAGCTATTGGGTAATGGGTTAACAACTTACAGAGAAACATGTATATAGCTGTCATTCAATGTTTTGCTTTACTTTCAGCCTGCTTTGTGCAACCATCTGGTTTAAACATAATGAATTCTTCACCTGATTGAATAAATATGCCTTTTTAGGCCTCTAATGTATTCCTCCACTGAAGTTTCATTTTATACAATCATGAATATGCAGCAAAATAAATATTTCCTATATCCTAGCAGATGATAGCTGAAAGTAGACTGAAAGTAAAGCAGAATGCTCCTTAAGAAACATTTTGCTTTACTTTCATCCTGCTCTATGTGGTCACCTATCTTGAATACTAGAAACAGGCAAAGGGTTAAGCGACCTGCCTTTAAAAGTAAAACAGAACTATATGAGGGAAAAGAATAACAAAGCAACTTTGTGTAGAGGCAAAGAAAAAAAGCTCGCTTTACTAAACAGATGACTTTTATCTACAGGTTTAGCCACACTTTATTGACTCAATGTTTTATCTCTGTGTTTTCCAGTGACCATGTACAAGTGTGATGTTATGGCGAAGACTTGTGGTGAATGTATTGTCCAACCAGACTATTACAAGTGTGGCTGGTGTGAGGACACCTGTAGTATACAAGACCAGTGTAGACCCAGTCCAAAACAATGGCTGCCAAACAATGGAACATGTGCCAACGTCACAATCACCAGGGTAAGTTACAGCAACATTTCATTGACCAGTATACAGACAGTCTTGCAGGGCAGGCCCGAGGTTATAAAGCTTTTGACTTGAGTTTAAACTTGTTCCCAAGCATTTGATTGGTCAGACTTGAGCCTAGGCTCAAATCTGACCAATCAAAGGCTTGGGAACACACTCAGACTCAGCTCAAACGCTTTATAACCTTGGACCAAGGGCTCAAGATACGGAGAGCTATTTCCAAAGTTAATACTCTTACCATATAACTCCAAAACCTGTCAAGAATTATCAAAAAGCACTTGGTTGAGATTAATGCTTTGCCCATTAGCTTGTTTCAAGTTTTAAAGTTGCTAAAAGCAGACTGAAAGTAAAGCAGAAAAGCGTTTGGAACTGGTAAAGCTTTTGGGTCAATGACACAAAAAATGGAGAAGAGGCAGTAACTATCTGGAGTATAAATGTTTGTGGTTTTAAATGGTATCAGTACACATGGCCATAATAGCACAACAGCATGTTGATCAAGAGGAAAATTCCAAGAAATTAGGCCTATATCCTTGAATAAATGACCGCACCATTGATCACACTTGATGATTGATTGTTTTAGAAAAACCACTGATCAATCCTAATTTTACAATGAATCCCACCCCCCACTAATATGTATGCTATATCTTATTGTTAACGCTAATATGTTCTTGCTCAGATCTCACCAGTAACAGGACCTAACGAGGGTGGCACATTGTTGACTATTGATGGCGTTAACCTTGGCAAGAAGTTTTCAGACATCTCTGGTGGCATCACAGTGGCAGGGGTAGCATGTAACCCAATAGAGGAACTCTACAGACCTCCAAATAGGTACAGTAATAGTGTTGAAAGTCTGACCCTGTTTTGAAATGAAATGAAAAATCTATTCTTAGAACAGTAGCAGATGACAATTAATGCTAAAGACGAATAATATTACCCAGCATGCAAAGAGTTAAGTTTACATGTCAAAGCTTTATCTCTGCAGTCACATCTTGGAATTATACACCACTTTCTAGGATGCATCAGGGCTGCCATAAGTTGACATGAAAAATCCTAAGATTTCAAAATTTGCATTTTTCAAGTGCGAACTTACGAATCGTATCTTTACCCCTATGCCTATTTCTAGTTTTGTTGACACGTGACTACTTAAAACAGGCTGGAAGTAAAGCAGAATGCGCCTTATGGCGCATTCTGCTTTACTTTCAGCCTGCTTTAAGCTACCATGCTCTAGAAAAAAAATCCTTAGATTTAGGAAAAATCGGGAGGAATGGCAGCCCTGATGCATCACTATCCAATGAAGATGAACACATTGGTCGCGTGTTGGTTCCAGTTCCTAAGTCAGTACCTTTGTTTCCCATTCCCTCTTGTTGTGATGAGATATCTGATTCAAAGGAATTCTTATTCTGTAACTTACAGTAAAAATCCCCTCTATTATGACTACTACATTGTATGAGTTATTAGATGATTAACCCTTTACCTGATAGCCTATTTCTAGAACTGAAGATAGGTGACTACTTAAAACAGGTTGAAAGTAAAGCAGAATGCGCCTTAAGGCGCATTCTGCTTTACTTTCAGCCTGCTTTAAGCCATCATGTGTTAGAATATAGAAAATATTCCATATAATATATATTCATGACTGGTTAAATTGTAACTATTTTCTTCAGCGGAGGAATAAATCATATTCGCTAAAAGGCGCTTCTATTTGGGAAAGGGTAATAGCAAGGTAAAAGTAAAACAAAAATCTCCTATAGGAACTTTCTGTGTTACTTTCACCTTGCTTTAAGCTGTCATCTGTCTTTCATATAACCAACTAACCTTCCCTTCGATTGTTGTAGTAGAGTGAGTTTTACTGTATTTACTTACTTTATCATTATACAGAATTGTGTGCAAGACAGAACCCTATAGCAGCCAGAAAACAGGAACTGTCCATCTCACCATACGTAATTTGTACAGTACAGATGCCACGCAGAGGTTCACATATGTCGTAAGTACATAACAAGCCATTGTGCAATTGACTAAGCCACGTTTTAACTTTGAAATATGAGTATGTTCGATCTAGTGTGAGTTCTAGTTTTCGATTTTAGACTACTTAAAAACCATAGCATGCGTTCTATACCAAGGATAACACAAAAATATGCTTGCTCTTATTTCAATCCTAGTCGGAAGTCCTCAGAAAAGAATACTAAAATTCTGTCTATGTTAATGTATACCCCTTCACCGAGTTACCACGAGTACATTAGTTATTTGCAAACAGTTTGGATCCTGATCAGACGCCGCGTAACACGACGTCTGATCAGGATCCCAACTGTTTGACACTCATTTCATTATTTCTTAACTCTTTCCTCCCTGAAACTTTAAATGGACAATTCCAGTTTCCATTTAAGTCTAGTCCATTTCTGACTTTTGAGGGTTGTTTTTGTCAATGTTTAGCATTTTGACAAACAGTGAAGACCCTGATCAGAGGGCTCCTAGGAGCCCTCTGATCTGGGTCCTCACTGTTTGCATAGGACAAGTGTACTATTCACATGTACACTGTTTGAAAAGGACGCCTATATGCGGGACTAGGGTTCAAAGGGTTAAGTCTAAAATTTCAAATTTAACAAATAAAAGCAGACATTTGTTTAACCCCTTACCCCATAGAAGAGCTATTTAGTGCATTAACCCTTTCCCCCATAGAAGCGCCTTTTAGCGCATTCAGTTTATTCTTGCCCTGAAGAAAATAGTTCCAATTTATACAGTCATAAATATGTATTATACGAAATATTTTCTATATTCTAGCAGATGATAGCTTAAAGCAGGCTGAAAGTAAAGCAGAATGCGCTTAAAGCGCATTCTGCTTTACTTTCAACCTGCTTTAAGTGGACACCTATATTCAATACTAGAGATATGCTATGTGGGAAAGGGTTAAATCTATTAAAATAGTTTCAATTTATATAGTCATGGACATGTACCAAAAGAAAAACTTTCTTTATCCTAGTAGATGGTAGCTTAAAGCAGGTTGAAAGTAAAGCAGAATGTGCCTTAAGACGCATTCTGCTTTACTTTCATCCTGCTTTAAGTGGTCTTCTGTCTTCGAAACTAGGAACAGTCTATGGGATAAAGGGTTAAAGTGTTGATATTGTGGTTGTTCCACAGGATCCCAAGCTGCTGGATATTTCCCCAGACAAGGGGCCAGTATCAGGGGGGACAATCGTGACCATCACAGGCAGCGATCTCGACGCTGGAACAGAGGTTATTGTCAACTTTGGAGCTTACAGTTGTAAAGTTATACAGTAAGTTTATGTCTTTATTCAAATCTGAAATCATTGTTTATAAAATAAAATAAAGATATGTTCTGTTCTGTTCTGTTTGTACCAAACTCATTGGTGGGACTTCTCTCAAGAATTGTCTGAGCGAGATGATTCTGTCATTTTAACCCTTTTCCCCCCCATAGAAGTGCCTTTTAGCACATTTAAACTGGTCTTCCACTGAAGAACATCGTTCCATTTTATACAGTCAAGAATATTCACAATAATAAATATTTTTTACATCTTAGCAGATGGTGGCTTAACCCATTACCCCATAAATACACCTTTGTACGCCTCTGATTTATTCCTCCATTTAAGGAAATAGTTTAAATTTATACAATAATAAATACACATCATTAATTTAGAAGGTAGTAGATTAAAGCAGGCTGAAAATAAAGCAGAATGTGCCTTAAGGCACATTCTGCTTTACTTTCAACCTGCTTTAACCATTTCCCCTATACAAGTGACTTTTAGCGTATTTATTATATTCCTCCACTGTAGCTTAAATTAGACTGAAAGTAAAGCAAAATGCGCCTTAAGGCGCATTCTGCTTTACTTTCAACCTGCTTTAAGTGGCCACCTGTCTTCAAAAGTAGAAACAGGCTATAGGGTAAAGAATTAAGTGTTCACATGCCTTCAAAACTAGAAACAGACTATGGTGTTTAACTTGGCAAATCTTCTGTAGGAGGACAAGGACGAGATTAACCTGTAAAACCTCTGGAGCCACGGAGAAAACAGAGTCCGAGCTATGGGCGAGGTTTGACGAGCAGAATGTGTCAAGCACGTCTTCCTTCACCTACGTGGAGAACCCAGAAATCGAGACAGTACTTCCTATCCGGGCCATCGTGTCTGGAGGAATCACGATCACTGTGACGGGGAAATATTTTGACACGATACAGACAGCGTCCATGGTAACCCGTCAGTTAGCAGCTGGTCAGAGGAGGAGGCGGAGTGTGAAGGAGTTTGTTAGTGTAAGTTGACAAATAGTACAGGTTGATAAAACTGATGGGAAATAGCATTAGATTTAACCCATTACCCTGTAAATACACCTTCTTACACTTTTAATTCAATCTTACCTAGCAGAAAATAGTTCCTCTGTATACAGTTATGAATATGGATCATCATAATAAATATTTTTGTCTATAGCCTACTCTTCGGAATAAACAATTGTTTCAAATAGGGGCAGTGTCAAAAAGCCATGGTGCTGAGCTATTAGACATCTCATCTGGATCCTAGCTGTTTGCTATTGTAATCACAGTTACAACATATTGTGTCAAACCCTAATTTTCAAATCTGCAGAGTTTGCAGAAATTCAAACCCCATAGAAATAAACAGATACATGTATCATACTAAACAGTAAATTATCAATTGTCAACCCTTATTGTGCTAATTGCTACTTTACTAACATTTGCAAACAGTTTAGATACAGATCATACGCCGCATAATGCGGCGTCTGATCTGTATCCAAACTGTTTGTCACTCATATTCAACATTTCTTCAGATCAAAAACCGTTAAAACTAATTTTGATCTTTTTACACAGACGATAGATTTGAAGCAGATGACAATTCAGCATGATAAGTGTTCATACTGACAGCTGTTTACAACATGTATTGCCTCTTACAGGACTGTGAGAAGCCTAAGACTGAGGTCAATACAGACAAAGTCTTCTACTGTTTCGCTGCCAATGTCACCAACTCCACAGTACGCCCTGACGTCAATGGGGTCAAATTTGGCTACGGCTTCATGCTGAACAACCTGTTTATAGACAGGAGCGGTGGAGCTACCGGCGAGAAGTTTACCATCTACCCTGATCCCGTGTTTGAAGACTTTGCAGGCAATAGGGAGAAGTCCTACCAGAGTAAAACAGACAACTACCTCACTATAAATGTAAGAATTACTTTATACCTCCAGAATAAATTCTGCTGACTACCAATGTAAATGCTTCGAGAGTAAGGCAGAATGCCCTTCAACACAAGCTGGGGGTGTAAATATACCAACAATCATAAAAAAAATCCTAAATTTTCAAGATTTACTCAAAAAGTTATTCAGATATTTCAAACTTCCATATACCACTTCAAAATTGTATGATGGGATTATTCATTAGGAGGGTCTCAAAGATTTGGTTGAGAAATAAATAGTAAATTTGTTGAAATTACAGTTGACTGGCTCTGATCTGGAGCACCGAGTTTCCTTCACTGGGTTACATAGCGCAAAATTTTAAATTTGATTTAGAAACAAATTATTGCACTTTCTTGAACGGATAGTTATTTCAGATTTAAACTTTCTTAACAGGGTCGTAACTTGAACCTTGGTTTCAACTCGAGTGACGTGATTGTGCGTATAGGAGTGGCGTTCTGTAATGTGACCTCAATAGACAAGCATGGTAACCAGCTGAACTGTAAACCACCCAAGACACAGCCGTCCTCCGCCCAGAGCAGCAGATACCCAGAAGTTGTGGTAAGACTTCTATATCTACATCATACCTTGGCGCAGTTACTATTGACTATTAGGCAACAGGTTTGGATTGGTCAGAAAAGGAAATTACAGAAAACATGAAAATAAGAAATCAGATTTAGGATAGACAGAAATAGAAAAGATATGACATAATCCATTACTCCATACATATGCCTTTTATGCCTTCAATTTCTTCCTCAGCTGAAGAGAACAGTTCACATTTATACAGTCATGAATATGTATCATAAGAAATATTTTCTATATTCTTACAGATGGTAGCTTAAAGCAGGCTGAAAGAAAAGCAGAACCTGCTTTAAGTAGTCACATATCTTCAGTACTAGAAACAGTCTATGGCGGTAATGGGCTAACATTTACACAACTTTGTTTCAAACTTGCATAAAATATTCTTATTGACTGTTTTATAGGTCCAAGTGGGAAGAAACCTGACCCGTCTTGTTGGCTACCTGAAGTATGAGAAGGCCGAGTTTTTGCCCCTGCCTGTTATTATTGGACTTGGAGTGGGTGGAGGTGTTCTTGTGCTAATAGTCATCTTTTTAGCTGTCTTATGGTGTATCAAGAAGAAAGAGAACACAACCATGAAGAAGAAATGGCAAATACAGATGGACAATCTAGAGGTCAAGGTCGCCAAGGAGTGTAAAGAAGGTATAACATATTAATTATTATATTGTAGTAAGGCATGTTCTGCTTTAATTTCAACCTGCTTTAAGCAGTAATCTGTCTTCGAAACTAGAAAATAAGGCATGTTCTGCTTTGATTTCAACCTGCTGTAAGCAGTCGCCTGTCTTCGAAACTAGAAAATAAGGTATGTTCAGCTTCAATTTGAACAGGCTTTAAGCAGTCACCTATCTTTGAAGCTAGAAAATGAAGCTTGTTCTGCTTTAATTTCAACCTGCTTTAAGCAGTCACCTGTCTTCGAAACTAGAAAACGGGTATGGGATATCTGCAGAACAATTGTATGGTAGAAAACTCCTTAGATCACGGTCTGCACTGTTTGTCATTATTTTGCAACATTTCTGTTAAAATCAACCCTATAGTATAGCCAAAAGTTTGATTAGACTTATTAGGAATGTGGAATTTGCTTCCCTTACAGCTTTTGCTGAGCTGCAGACAGACATGACAGAGCTGACAAGCGATCACTTCGGTCAAGTTGCTATACCATTCTGGGATTATCGCACATATTGTATGAGGGTACTGTTTCCACAAGATGAGGACTCCCATGCTGTTATAAGGGAAATTGAGGTAGGGCTTGTATCATCATTATGCCTGGCTTTACCAGTATTGGTCATTACAGTGGAGAAGACGTTTTTCTTTCCTGTTTAAATGCAAACGAAACAGCGCATTGCAATAAAATGTAAAAATCACAACTTTTTGACAATTTTGAATGTTTATTTTAATCTGAATGGCAAACACCGGATTCACTGGCGTCTGATCTGGCTCCAAACCGTTTGCAATGGAAATAATGGATTTAGCATAGATGCGTTTATTGTATCAACTCTCAGATGTCAAACTTTCCCTAGATAGATACAGGAGGCATATAGTGATGGTCCTGTCTGTCGTCCATCTGTGTGTTTGAGGTTAACTTTTTCAACACTAAGTTACTTTTGTGGGTTATAAGATTCCTTTGTGGATCTTTTAGTTACCAAAAAGTGAACCAGTCTACTTGGAATTCTGGGGGCCTCCGTGGCCTAGTGGTATAGTCACTGTGACTTACATCACTAAGCTCCTCACCGCTGTGAGTTCGAATCCCAATAGGGTCGTTCAGATTTTTCATGTGAGGAAGCCTTCCAGCTGGCTTTCGGAAGGTCGGTGGTTCTACCCAGTTGCCGATTTGTGCCTGAAACAGTGCATAAAGGACTTCTGGGGTCTTCCTCCACCTATAATTAGCTGGACGTCGCGATATGACTGAAATACTGTTGAAAGCGACGTAAAATCAAAACAAATCAAATCAAATCAAATCAAACTACTTGGAATTCTATGTAACTTAATAAATACTGGTTTTAAATAGCAAACAGTGTAGACCAAAACCAGGAGCTCTCTGATAAGGGTCTACACTGTTTGCAAATGTAATGAGTATATTTTAAACAGGTATTGAAAGAGTTAATAATTAGACTGATTCTATGATATGATTTGACAGGTTGATCCTTCACGACGAGACGACATAGAACACGGCCTGAAGTTATTTTCTCAACTGATTGGCAATAAGACGTTCCTCTTGACATTTGTACGGACACTTGAGGCGAACAAAAAATTCAGCATGAGAGAGAGAGTGCAGGTGGCGTCACTCATATCTGTCGCCCTTCAAACCAGAATGGAATATGCTACAGAGTAAGTCATCCATTCTTTCATGTACACCTTTTTATGCCGCCCGCGACAATAGACAAACAGCACAGATGAGAGGGCTCCTGTTTAACCCCTTACCCCATAAATACGCCTTTAATTTATCCCTCTACTGAAGAAAATAGTTCCAACTTATACTGTTACAAATAAGAATCATAAGAAATATTTTCTATATTCTAGCAGATAATAGCTTAAAGCACATTCTGCTTTACTTTCAACCTGCTTTAAATAGTCCCCTATCTTCAATACTAGAAAGTGTCTATGGGGTAATGGGTTAAATGGAACTATCTGATCAGGATCTGTGCTGTTTGCCGCAGTAATATATATTCATTATGTCAATTGTCATCGAGAAATTTTCCTCGCAAAGAATAATGGACTTGCTTGAATGAATCTTTGAGAGAGTAGACTTGTGAATCTAGGCATGATTCAGTTAATTGGAGCCCCCTCTTAACAGGCATTCTAACATGGAAACAAAAAACAGGATAACTGAGGTTATACTGAAGTAGATGGTAGCTTAAAGTAGGCTGAAAGTAAAGGTCAACCTGCCTTAAGGCGCATTCTGCTTTACTCATTGTCTACTGTTAGTGGTCACCTGTATTTAGAAAACTAGAAACATGCAATTACCTCATAGCCTGTTTCTAGTTTTGAAGGCATATCACCACTTAAAGCAGGTTGAAAATAAAGCAGAATGTGCCTTAAGGCACATTCTGCATTACTTTCAGCCTGCTTTAAGTTACCATCTGCTAGGATATAGAAAGTAGTTCTTGTGGTACCTATTCATGACTGCATAAAGATGTACTATTTTCTTCAGTGGGGGATTAAATCATAGATGTAAAAGGAGTATTAAGCCTTATTTATTGGCAAAGGGTTAAGGGAGATGATTCCAGGCTGATATGCACACATTCTCCTGTATTTGTAGAGTACTGAAGACATTGTTAGCCGAGCTTATAGAGAAAGCAGTGGAGGGCAAGAATCATCCCAAATTACTGCTGAGAAGAACAGAGTCCGTCGCAGAGAAAATGCTCACAAACTGGTTCACTTTCTTACTGTATAAATTTTTAAGAGTGAGTATGTTTTAAATAAAAACATCTGTGTGATGCGTACCTATTGTGCTTAAATTTCACACTGACTGAGGTAAAGAGAGAAATTACATGGGTACCTTAATAATATACTCCAAGTATTGAGACGGGACAGGTCTGAGCAAACATGAGCAAACATGTAGACCCTGATCATACTGCTCCCTCAGGAGCTGTCTGATCATGTTCTACGCTATTCGTTATTCAGTTTGCTCCTTTTGGACATATTTTTATGTGACAATAAAATCTTACGAAAATTGCAGCAGTTATATTAGGATTTTTACAGTACAATACGTTACAGTATTTTTTATCCAAAATTAGCTTGACATCTTACATAAGTTAATATCAGACTTTAATTTTCAGTATATCCCAATATAGGTGAAGACATGGCTAAAAATAATGTTGGAAACCCCAGCATGTCCTTTACCAATTATAGTCACAACATAGCAGAAATAAAGTACATGTATGTCCTCTCTACAAAAAGAACGAATGGGAGACAAAGATTATGTATGTTGTTTGGAGGGATTTGTTATAGGAAGGGAAAATAATATCCCTAGTGCGCTGAGCACAACTTGGCTTATATTTACAAACAGCATATCAGGGTGTCTGATCAGGATTCAAGCTACAGTCGAACTTCGATATCTCGAACTCGCTTAACTCGAAATATCCGATAGTTTGACACATGAACTGCATTATTTCATGCTTGGTTAGGTCGAACATACTCATATTTCAAAGTTAAAACGTGGCTTAGCCACGTTTTAACTTTGAAATACGGGTATGTTCGATTTAACCGAGTTCGAGATATCAAAGTTCGACTGTATTTGGCATTCGTCATGTTTTTTTTTGTCAAAATATCTAATATGTTACTTTGACAATTTTAAGCAGGCAATATTGCAACAGTGGAACGGTCAGGCATAATTATCTTGTTGGTGGGGAACAGCGACAAACATTGTTGTAAGGAGGGAATTGTTGTTTGGAGGGTTGTTGTAGAGATGGAGCACTGTACTCTTATCTTGAGCCGTGAAACCCTTTGGTTTTCTCTTGCAGGAGTGTGCTGGTGAACCTTTATTTATGCTGTACCAAGCCATTAAACAACAAACGTGTAAGGGCCCAGTAGACTTCATCACCTCTGAGGCCCGCTACTCACTGAGTGAAGACAAACTTATACGACAGCAGATAGACTATAATTCATTGGTGAGTGCAACAACTTCATGTCTACTCTTTTTTATCCTGCTCTGTTTTCATTTATGGTGAATTAAAACCAGTCTATTAAGACCACTAAATTGTGTTAATTAGCAGGTGATTGCTTAAAGCAAGGTGAACCTAAAACAGAAAGCTACTTCAAGAGCTCTATGTTTTATGTCTACCTTGCTTTATGCTGTCACCTGGTGTGTATGCAGTCAATTAGCCTTCTTTTAAGTGGTAATAATAGAGAGGTTTTATTGTACATGTTTAACCCAATGCCCCATAGCCTGTTTCTAGTTTTGAAAACAGGTCACCACTTAAAGCAGGTTAAAAGTATAGCAGAATGCCCCTTAAGGTGCACTCTGCTTTACTTTTAGCCTGCTTTAAGCTTTAATCTGATAGGATATAGCAACTATTTCTTTTTATGTCTACTCATAACTGTATAAAGTGTAACTATTTTTTCAGTGGAGTAATAGTTTGATAGAAAAAAATGAATAAAGTGTAGTGATCAGTGAATTCAGGGCTCAAGATAAGAGAGTGTAGACTGAAAAAATCCAGCACTTTCTCCTTCATTTTAGCACCAAATTCTATGGTGTCACTACTAATGAGTAGTAACTCCATAGGGTTTAATACAGAAATAGATATTTAAGGTTTTGAAATTCTCCCCTTATCTGGAGCTCTGTATTGATTCTTAGTTGATGCAGTTTTATGTATAACATTGGTATTGTGATTTCAGACTGTACATGTACATGATATGGACCAGTTCCAACAGTCGCATGCAGTCAAGGTGTTAGACTGTGACACTATCTCACAGGTGAAGGAGAAGATTCTTGATGCCATTTACAAGAATGCCCCGTTCAGCAGTAGACCTGCTCGCAACAGCGTAGATCTAGGTATATAAATACTGACATAATTTACATTACAATATCATAGCAGATTTGTAGTCTAGAAGTAGCAAGCTAGACTGATAAGGAATAATGTGAAACTTCTTTTCAACAACACCCAATGGGAGACAAATAGTATATGTTGTTCAGAGGGGGTTGTTATAGAAAGGGAAAAAAAGACTTCGCTTACATTTACAAACAGCTTGAGTCCAAATCAGATGCAGCGTAACGGGGCTTCTAATCAGGATTCAAGCTGTTTGTCCCTCCTCATTATATTTCTTCTACCAAAATGTCCACTATTATGTTACTATGAAAATGAAAAATAATTCCTATTTTCTTTTCAGTATTGTTTTCAGAGAAGCCAGACATGGGCTCTGGTCTCAGTGTGCAGAGATTGATATTGTCCGATATAGATGACACTACTAAACAAGAGGGGGATTTTAAACGCTATAACTGCCTTGCCCATTACAAGGTAAGAATGCTTTATGCCTCAGCAAGACTTAGTCCTGCGCATATTGCTGTCTGTCTGTCTGTGTGTCCTATAGGAGCCCCCTAATCAGGGTTTACACTGTTTGCAAATGTAATGAGTACATATAAAACAGGTCCATGGTATTGAAAGATATGCCACCTGTCTTTAACATCTGAAACCTTTTCTGGTATTGAAGATAGGTGACAACTTAAAGCAAGTTGAAAGTAAAGAAGAATGTGCCTGATGTAGCTTTCTTCTTCATTATCAACCTGTTTTAAGTCACCATCTGCTAGGATATAGAAAATATTTCTGATGGAACAGATTCATTACTGTATACATGTATATTTTCTTCATTGGAGGAATAAATTAAAGCCATAAAAAGGTTTATTTAATGGTGTAATAGGTTAAGCTTCCATGTTTAATGCCTTATTGTATCATTTTCTAGGTGCCTGACGGAGCGTACATGGGCCTCGTTGCTAAGCAGTCCTCTTCCTTTATGGACTTGACGATGAACGGGGACAAGTTCTATGGCTCCAAGTTTGAATACAAACGCCTCATTGGTAAAGATGATAGCTGTATGTATCTGCTCTGCTTCTACTTATATAATGGTTAACCCATTACTCCATAGCCTGTTTCTAGTTTTGAAAACAAGTTACCACTTCAAACAGGTTGAAAATAAAGCCTTAAGGCGCATTCTGCTTTATTTTCAGCCTGCTTCAAGCTACAATCTGCTAGATTGAAGAAAATATTACGTATGGAGCCTCACAACTGTATAGTTGAACTATCTTCTTTTGTGGATGAATAAATTGAATGCATAAAAAGGTGTATTTATGGAGTAATCGGTTAAAGGCTCTTGGGGCGGGGATAAAGCTAGAAATTATATTTTTAAAACCACATGTAATTGTGTTTCTAAACATTTGTTCATCTTGAGATAAGTGGGAGTGAAGTCAAACATTTTCCTCCTTAATATTTTCATGAAACCCTATGTTGTGACCACTAAATAGAATTGTCTTTGTAAGATGATTCTAATGAGTGTCAGTCACAATAAAGGATTTTAGTGCCAAGTTGCTTGGTAGAAATACAGAGCTCGAGGTAAGCGGCGTATTTCTCAAAAATTAAAATCTTTATTTCTGTATTAAACCCTATGGTGTCACTACTCATTAGAATCATTCTAATGAGTCACAACACCATAGGATTTGGTTGAAAATGTTGGATTCATTCAGTTTCCTCCCTCTTATCTGGAGCCCTGAAAATAGATGAATTGTAATAACAGAATTACATAATGAGAGCCGTCATTGACATTGGCTGTGATACAGAATATGAACTGGTTCTGCTCTAGACTGTTACTGACACTTTACATCATGTCACATTCATTTTAACTGTTTGGATAAGACTAGTGATAGATACTGATACTGTCATACCAGTCATACATGTCTGCATGTTCTCGGTCTCATGGGCTTAACTAAACTGATTATTTCAGTCCGTTATTTCTAATACTTCATTATTCATCATGGCTGTTTCAGATAATGATATTTTTAATGGGATCGCTGGATGTCCGTCCGTCCACAATTGGTTCGTTAACACTCTAGCAGCTACAAATTTCATCCAATCTTCATGAAACTTGATCACAATGTTTGTCTAGTAGAAATCCAGGCCAAGTTCGAATGTAGGTCATTTCCGGTCAAAAACTAGGTCACTAGGTCAAATCATCGAAAAACCTTGTTAACACTCTTGAGGCTACAAATCTCTTTGGATCTTAATGAAACTTGGTCACAATATTCGCCTCAATGATATCTAGGTCAAGCTCGAATGTGGGTTATGTCCAGTCAATAACTAGGTCACAAGGTCAAATCATCGAAACACCTTTTTAACACTCTAGAGGCTACAAATCTCATTGGATCTTAATGAAACTTATTCACGATGTTCACCTCAATGATATCTAGGTCAAGTTCGAATATGGGTCATGTCCCGTCAAAAACTAGGTCACTAGGTCAAATCATAGAAAAACCTTGTTAACACTCGAGTCTACAAATCTCATTGGATCTTAATGAAACTTGGTCACAATGTTCGCCTCAATGATATCTAGGTCAAGTTCGAATGTGGGTTATGTCAGGTCAAAACTAGGTCGCTAGGTCAACTCTTCGGAAAACCTTGTTAACACTCTAAAGGCTACAAATCTCATTGGATCTTAATGAAACTTGGTCAAAATGTTTGCCTCATTGATATATTGGTCAAGTTCGAATGTGGGTCATGTCCGGTCAAAAACTAGGTCACTAGGTCAAATCTTTGAAAAACAGTGATCAGCTAAAAATCTCATTAGATCTGAATGAAATATTGTCAGAATATTTGCCTACATCAAATCTAGGTCAAAATCAAATGTGGATTGTGTCTTGTCAAAAACTGGGTCACTAGGTCAAATCATAGAAAAATCTTGTTAACACTCTAAAGGTTTATTGTGGGTCATGTCCAGTCATAATCTAGGTCACTATAGGTTAAGTTTACATGGTGTACCAGGTGAGCAATTAGGGCCATAGTGGTTCTTGTTAAGATAAAGATATTTGTAATGGCTGTTTAAGATAAGCTTTATAATGGCTGTGGGATAACACTATTTGTAATACAAAAATGTAGTAGTTTGAGATAAGGAGCTTTGGCTTTGGGAAAGGCTTTGTAAGAAAAAGAGATTTGTAATGGTGTAGTGGTAACAATTTGTAATGGCGGAGGTTTATGATGGCTGTTTGAGATGAGGAGTTTTGTCATGACTGTATTAATAAATGTAATACAAATAACCATCCTGTGAATTTAATATATTAACTTGCTTAAACAATGACCATCTGCATAGCATGAATCTGTCCTGGACTTAATGTAGCTGTTGGGCAAAGGCATGTTCTGCTATTTATGTGTTTGTTTGAGAAAAGCTTTCAGACTTGCTATCTGCACAGCATGGACCAGGATTAACTATGAGTGAATGAATACTATATGACCTGGTCAAGTTTGCCTGTAGAAAATTTAGTTCTGAGACCTGAATTTGACATGGAAAAGTGTTGAAATTTTGTACTTTTAGATATTTCATAATAAAACTTCATATCCTAACATTATCAATTGGGAATCTTAAATGCAATTTAGAATCTAAAATACAAAATGCAATTTGGAATCTTAAATGCATTTTGTAGAGATTTTAATCTTAAAACACAATGCTTTAATTCCTCCCGACAAGCAGTCACAGAAATCTTTGTTTTAAAAGTAGATTTTAAAAAATATTTTCATTTATGATAGATATGATATCAATAATTCTACATTCCACATAAACACCATTTGAGGTGTTTACTCGCTTCTCAGCATAAGTGCCAAATGAGACAGAGCTCCAGATAAGGGGAGTATTGCAAAAACTAAAATCTTTATCTCTGTATTAAACCCTATGGTTTTACTACTCATTGGAATCGTCTCGAAGAGACGATTTTAATGAGCAGTAACACCATAGGATTTGGTGCTAAAATGAGTGAGAAAATGTTTGATTGTTCAGTTTACTCCCCCTTATCTGGAGCCCCAAAGCCTTTATTCCTTCGTCCACTTAAGCCTTTATTCATTTCTCCAGATAAGCACCATAATTATGAGGTCTTTTGATTTTTAGATTGAATGGGTTTAGATGAACTGGAATGTCCCCTATTGAAGGCCTGATATCAAATGCCTTGTTTTCCTGTTTGCCAATGATTTTGATCACAATGTAGTGTGACTAGAAATATTATGGTTTTGTTTGTTTACAGATACATCTACAAGAAGTCCATCCTTAAACAGAACAGCATCACCACAGAGTGTCAACATAGATATAGAAAACAACTCCAGTAATGGTGTCAAGTATTATCACCTGGTATGTATAGGACATAGGGGAAAAGCTGTCTTGAATTTCTACACATCATCCCATAGACTGTTTCTAGCTTTTGAAGACATGTGACCACTTAATGGAGGTTGAAATTGAAGCAGAATGTGACTTAAGGGGCAGTCTGCTTCACTTACAGTCTATATTAACCCATTACCCCATAGCCTGTTTCTAGTTTTGAAGATAAATAACCACTTAAAGCAGGTTGAAAGTAAAGCAGAATGTGCCGTAAGGCACATTCTGCTTAATTTCAGCCTGCTTTAAGCTAAAATCTGCTAGGCTATATAAAATATTTGTATGGTAAGGGTAGAAACTTGAACTATTTTCTTCAGCGGAGGAATACATTAAATATGCTAAAAGTCGCTAATATGGGGGAAAGGGTTAAGCTACCATCTGATAGGATATAGAAGATATTTCTTAAGGAACATATTCATAACTCTATAAAATGGAACTATTTTCTTCAGTTGGGGAATAGTTTAAAGGCAAAAAAAAGACATTTATAGGGTAATGGGTTAAAATGTTGAAGAGTTATTCTTCTGAATCTGAATAGAGTATGTTGTAGAATCCTATAAAGGCTTTTACAGGGCTGCCATTTCTCCGGATTTTTCCCAGTTCATAGTAGCTTAAAGCAGGCTGAAAGTAAAGCAGAATGCTCCCTAAGGCGCATTCTGCTTTACTTACAGCCTGCTTTAAGTAGTCGCATGTCAACAAAACAAGAAAAAGGCTATGGGGTAAAGGTACGATTTGGAAATCTTAGGATTTTTTATGTAAACTTATGGCAGCCCTGCTTTTACACGACAGATTTTTATCTTACTGTTAGATTAATTGGAGCCAGATCAGGTACTTAGTTACTCAGATTCTAAACTGGCTCCAGTCCAGTTTGTAGTAGACATGTTCTTGGAGTACTAATGCATTTTGTGAGAAAGAATAGTTTCCCATCCGTATCCACTGCAGTCATTATGTAAGAGACCATATTGGGTAAGTTGCTTTCATGTTGTATTATTTCCTTGTTTACAGGTAAGACAACATGACCAGGAGAACGCCAAGGAAGGGGACCGAGGGAGTAAGATGGTGTCAGAGATCTACCTGACCAGACTGCTCGCCACAAAGGTAAGTCTTACTTCTGTCCTCTTACCTTAACCCTTTACCCCATAGCCTGTTTCTATTGTTGAAGATAGGTGAACACTTAAAGCAGGTTGAAAGCAAAGCAGACTGCACCGAAAGCACACCAGATTGCAATATTTCTGAGCATAAAACCTTGTCTTAACCCATTACCCCATAACCCGTTCTAGTATTGAAAATAGGTTACCACTTAAAGCAGGTTGAAAGTAAAGCAGAATGTGCCTGAAGGCACATTCTGCTTTACTTTCAGCCTGCTTTAAGCTACCATCTGCTAGACTATAGAAAATATTTCTTATGGTACATATTCATAACTGTATAAATTGGAATTATTTTCTTCAATGGAGGAATAAAATAGAGACGTAAAAAGACGTATTTATGGGGTAATGGGTTTAATGTCACCAGTTTGTATCAAGGCAAGCTTATCACCTTGTGTGCGTTATACAAACAAATTGGAAGTTTCAAAATAAAGAATCTTAAACATTTATTATACTTCAGTTAATGATTTTGCCTTTTTATTAAAACAAACAAGTTATAAAACAACAACTAAAATACTGACTTTGAGAGTAAGTACCATGGTTCACAATACAGATGTTTTGGTTAAACTGCTCACCACTATTGTCTATTGATATATATTTCATTGTCTATTTAAGAAATCAGCTATGTTCTACCATTGTTAAATTGTATTTTACAACGGTTAGGAGTTGTGGTGTGCAGGAATTGACCAAAAAGGCCGAAGATCTGAGAGGTCATTTCCTGTGCACCACAAAGACCAACCTTTGAAAAATATCGTATAACAACGGAGGAACGTAGATTATTTTGATTCTAACATGACCAGATTTAAAGAAATTCATTGGAAAGGAAATCAAATGTTCCATACTTTTTTCCTCAGCTGATGCAGTTTTTCAACCAAATAACTTTTCCCGCGGCTTTTACAAGAATCTAACACCCAACAGCAAATTAAGATATAGCAGAGAATTCGCACACATAATACATATTTACCGACCCACCATCTGGCATAGAACAAACATTACATGAAACAAGACAGAAAAATGGGGAAAATACAGTAACATGACTGGTTAAAGTATTTGGTCTTTACGGGCTCTAGGAATAACGTAGGAAATTTCAAAAACATAAGGTATGAATGCATGACATCACTCACATCATTTAACAGCAGGAGGAGCGGGGTAGGAAAGAGTGTTGTAAAACGTCTCGGGTATATTACGGCGAGCTTGCTCTATTTTTATAGTGAGCAAAACACATGTCATGTTAGAATTACATTTATTTTGCTGTCTATTATCATGTAATTTTTTGTCTTTTAACATTTATGTCAATTGACACATATTTTGTTGTGTATTTCCAGGGTACGTTGCAGCAGTTTGTGGATGATTTGTTTGAGAGAATCTTCAGCACAATCAACCGTAGCACCTCTCTTCCTCTTGCAATAAAGTATATGTTTGATTTCCTAGACGACCAAGCCTTGTTACACAACATTCAGGATGCTGATGTTGTACATACGTGGAAATCCAATAGGTAAGACTGCTTCTGTCTGAGGTTTTACCTTTAACCCATTACCCCATAAATACGCCTTTTAACGCCTTTAATTTATTTCTCCACTGAAGAAAATAGTTCTAATTTATACAGTTATGAATATATATCATAAGAAATAATTTCTATTTTCTAGAAGATTGTAACTTAAAGCAGTTTGAAAGTAAAGCAGAATGTGCCTTAAGGCACATTCTGCTTTACTTTTAACATGCTTTAAGTGGCCACCTAACTTCAATACTAGAAACAGGCTATGGGGTAATGGGTTAAAGTTAAAAGCCTGTGCATAATGTCCGTTAATAAAAAAAACTTGGAAATATTTATAAATAGGTGTCTTTCGGATTCAGGACAAAAGCAATGAAATGGGTTCAGTCTGTTTATGACCCTGCACTAAGTACATGTAGTTTGAGCTTATTGTACACAACTTTAACTTAATAACTAAAAGTGATAGAGATTTCATATTGGGCATGTGTATCCAACTCAAAAATTTAGAGCCTACTAAAACTTGTCATGTCTGACAATGGTCAAGGTCATTAAGATGTCAAACAGGGTGAATTTAACCTTGACCATATGTGATAGAGACATCATATTTGGCTTGTGTACTCAACTCAAGAAGTGCTTGAGCTCTTTACAAGTTTTGGTCATGGTCACATTAGGGGGCATATTGTTTCAAATTGTTAATAGATATCAGCTTCATTTGATAGTTTTTGGCAGCAATTGCTTCATTTTACATCAATATGTTTTCAAAGTACTTTTGTTTTATCTATCTCTTATCTATGATCTTTTAATTTGACATATGTAACACTCTACCAGGGCTGCCATAAGCTGACATAAAAAATCCTAAGATTTCAAAATTTGCATTTTTCAAGTGTGCATTTACGAATCGTACCTTTACCCCATAGCCTGTTTCGAGTTTTGTTGACACGTGACTACTTAAAGCAGACTGGAAGTAAAGAAGAATGCGCCTTATGGCGCATTCTGCTTTACTTTCAGCTTGCTTTAAGCTACCATGTTCTAGAAAAAAATCCGAAGATTAAGGAAAAATCCGGAGAAATGGCAGCCCTGCTCTACTAATACTGCCTTTCCCACACAACTCACCTCCCAATTATAATCATTCTTGATTGTTCGGGAGTATACTGTTGATGTTGATGTTGATTTGTCTTCACTTTTATCTTTTTCAGTCTTCCTCTTCGCTTTTGGGTAAATGTGATTAAGAACCCCAACTTTGTGTTCGATATTTACAAGTCCAATATTGTGGACTCATGTCTGTCAGTTGTTGCTCAAAACTTCATGGACTCGTGCTCTATGAGTGAACACAAGCTGGGCAAGGACTCGCCTTCCAGTAAACTGCTGTATGCCAAAGATATACCTACCTACAAGAACTGGGTAGACAGGTAAGAACAGGCAGTGTTTATGCTTTTGGGACCTGCATGTTTCATAAAACTTTGTACGACAAATATTGTTGTAAGTCAGATTATAAAAGTCTCATTTATTATTTATTTCTCCATCAAATCCTGTCTTGTGACATCTTTTTGAATTCGTCTTGAAAAGACGATTCTAAAGAGATGTCACAAGACAGGATTAGATAGAGAAATCAGAAATTAAAATGTATTTTAAAGTTTTGACTTATGACTGTTTCTGTCGTACAAAGTTTTATGAAATAGGCCCCTGGTATATGTAAATTGAACAAATCCAACATTTTCTCACTCATTTTAGCACCAAGTCCTATGGTGTAACTACTCATTAGAATTGTCTGGAGCTCTGCGTTTCTGTATGTCTGGCCTATGTCCCAGTGGTCAAGTTTCTGTGCCCCCCGGGCTTTTTTTCAGTATTGAAGATAGATGATTGCTTTAAGAGGACTAAAAGTAAAGCAGAATGCTTCATAAGATTCTGCTTTACTTTCAGTCTGCATTTAGATACTTTCCTCTGTTTGAAATGGAAGAATTCTTTTCAGTGGAGGAATATATTAATGCCGTTTTTATGGCATAATGTGTTAATCCAGTCATGGACAAAACACTGAAGCTAGAGTTGAACTTTACATGTCTTTGCCCTTCCGTCAGTCGATCAGAATGAGTTCATGTTTTCTCAAAAAGATGCTCTTATAAATTGGATAAGAGACTGTATATATGCTGATTATTGAACTCTTCCAATCTAAGAGGGGGGGGGGGGGGGGGGGGGGGAGTAAATATTGCAAATCTGCTTTAACCCAAGCCTGTTTCTAATTTTTAGTCAGGTGATCACTTAAAGCAGGTTGAAAATAAACCAGATTGTGCCTTAAGATGCATTCTGCTCTACTTTCAGCCTACTTTATGCTACCATCTGCAATGATCTGAAAAATATTTCTGATGCTCTATATTCATGACTGTTTAAAGTTCTATAAAGTTTTGTCAATAAACTAAAGGCATAAAAAGGTGTATTTATGGAGTAGTGGATTAAACACAGTATGATATAATAAAAATTAGATGATGTACACTTGCTAACCATATGTTCATGTATAACTTTTAGATACTACACCGACATCAAGATGATGCCAGCCATTAGTGACCAGGATATGACTGCAATGATGGCCGATGAGTCACGGGTGAGTTGCCTCCCTTTAGTTATAATAATAGTGAAAAATTATGCTTCCATATATAAATAATGCTTTCATGTATAAATAAAACGCAAATGAAATTGAAAATAATGTTTGTGACTCTCTTCATTTTGTGATGATTCTAATGAGTCGTCACAACATAGTTTGGTGGAGGCCTGATAGTTAGTGGTTTATACACTAGTATCCTGGGGCCTGACACACTGATTTATTGTACTCTATTAATACTGATAGTTAGTGGTTTATACACTAGTATCCGGGGTCTGACACACTGATTTATTGTACTCTATTAATACTGATAGTTAGTGGTTTATACACTAGTATCCGGGGGCCTGACACACTGATTTATTGTACTCTATTAATACTGATAGTTAGTGGTTTATACACTAGTATCCGGGGTCTGACACACTGATTTATTGTACTCTATTAATACTGATAGTTAGTGGTTTATACACTAGTATCCAGGGGGGCCTGACACACTGATTTATTGTACTCTATTAATACTGATAGTTAGTGGTTTATACACTAGTATCCGGGGGCCTGACACACTGATTTATTGTACTCTATTAATACTGATAGTTAGTGGTTTATACACTAGTATCCGGGGGCCTGACACACTGATTTATTGTACTCTATTAATACTGATAGTTAGTGGTTTATACACTAGTATCCTGGGGCCTGACACACTGATTTATTGTACTCTATTAATACTGATAGTTAGTGGTTTATACACTAGTATCCGGGGGCCTGACACACTAATTTATTGTACTCTATTAATACTGATAGTTAGTGGTTTATACACTAGTATCCGGGGGCCTGACACACTGATTTATTGTACTCTATTAATACTGATAGTTAGTGGTTTATACACTAGTATCCGGGGGCCTGACACACTGATTTATTGTACTCTATTAATACTGATAGTTAGTGGTTTATACACTAGTATCCGGGGGCCTGACACACTGATTTATTGTACTCTATTAATACTGATAGTTAGTGGTTTATACACTAGTATCCAGGGGGGCCTGACACACTGATTTATTGTACTCTATTAATACTGATAGTTAGTGGTTTATACACTAGTATCCTGGGGCCTGACACACTGATTTATTGTACTCTATTAATACTGATAGTTAGTGGTTTATACACTAGTATCCGGGGGCCTGACACACTGATTTATTGTACTCTATTAATACTGATAGTTAGTGGTTTATACACTAGTATCCGGGGGCCTGACACACTGATTTATTGTACTCTATTAATACTGATAGTTAGTGGTTTATACACTAGTATCCGGGGGCCTGACACACTGATTTATTGTACTCTATTAATACTGATAGTTAGTGGTTTATACACTAGTATCCGGGGGCCTGACACACTGATTTATTGTACTCTATTAATACTGATAGTTAGTGGTTTATACACTAGTATCCGGGGGCCTGACACACTGATTTATTGTACTCTATTAATACTGATAGTTAGTGGTTTATACACTAGTATCCAGGGGGGCCTGACACACTGATTTATTGTACTCTATTAATACTGATAGTTAGTGGTTTATACACTAGTATCCGGGGTCTGACACACTGATTTATTGTACTCTATTAATACTGATAGTTAGTGGTTTATACACTAGTATCCTGGGGCCTGACACACTGATTTATTGTACTCTATTAATACTGATAGTTAGTGGTTTATACACTAGTATCCGGGGGCCTGACACACTGATTTAGTGTACTCTATTAATACTGATAGTTAGTGGTTTATACACTAGTATCCGGGGGCCTGACACACTGATTTATTGTACTCTATTAACCTTTTCCCCCATAGAAGCGCCTTTTAGCCCATTCAGTTTATTCTTGCCCTGAAGAAAATAGTTCCAATTTATACATTCATAAATATATATGATACAAAATATTTTCTATATTCTAGCAGATGATAGCTTAAAGCAGGCTGAAAGTAAAGCAGAATGCGCTTAAAGCGCATTCTGCTTTACTTTCAATCTGCTTCAAGTGGGCACCTATATTCAATACTAGAGATATGCTATGTAGGAAAGGGTTAATACTGTCCAGAGAGAGAACTGATCCATACAAACAACACTGCTCTATTAGGGCTCCAGATAAGGGGTAGAAAAGTGCACATTATTTTTTTAGTCCAACATTTTCTCACTCATTTTAGCACCAAATCCTATGGTGTTTCTACTCATCCATACCAAAAGTCACTGCTCTAATGCAAAAGATAAACCTGTATTTTGTTTTTTTCACAGGCCCACCAAGATGAGTTCAACATTAGTGCAGCTCTGTATGAACTGTACAAATATGTCGGCACGTACCAAGAGGATCTCCGAGAAGCACTCGAGGAGGATGAGTTTGCCAAAAAGAATAAATTGAACTTTAAACTCGAGCAGGTTCGACAAGTAATGGAAGGGGATAAATATCACTGATACCATGACTGTGTAGCATTCATGTAAACAGTCACAAACTAGGCATTGCCGTCACACAAAGATCTGGGGTAAAGCAGCCGGGACCTTTAACATTACAGCTAGCTTTACTTGTTATATATCAAATAGGGGGCAGGACTCGAGATAAGAGGGATTAAGCCAAACTAATCAAAAACAATTTCAGCACTAAATCCTATGTTGTAACTACTTGTTAGAATCGTCTCGAAGAGATAAATCTAGTGAGTAGTCGCACCATAGAGTTGAATGCAGAAATAAAGAAATACTCCCCTTATTTGGAGCTTGCCATAAAAAACAGTTATACAGGTTGATTTTGACTGACAAGTATGGAAGAAAAGGTTAAAGGATGACCATGCTCTCTGTAATTGGGTCCCCCCAGCAGTGATTATACAAGGCTCCAGATAAGAGGTAGTTATTTCAACAAATCAAACATTTTCTCACTCATTTCAGCATCAAATCCTATGGTGTTACTACTCATTAGAATCGTCTCTTTGAGACGATTCTAATGAGTAGTGACACCATAGGGTTTAATTTAGAAATAAAGATTTTATTTTTTGAAAAACTACCCTTATCTGGTGCTCTGATTATAGTGATATAAGTAATGGCTTACAGTGTTACAATGTGACCCATTGTTGTTGGGAATCAACGGAAAATTGCAGAAAACTTCCCAGATCAAATGCTTGCCATGGTGTGAAAGGTTTGTTGATATGATGACTGGAAACTGCCAAGATTGAAATGTCACACAGTGTGGACGGGACAGCGCCAAACGCATGAAATTCAATGAACTTTTTAACACCGAGGGCTCCAGATAAGTAAACTGAGCAGTTCCAACATTTTCCTCAATACTTCTTAACCCATTACTCCATAAATACGCTTTTTTACACCTTTAATTTATTCCACCACTCAAGAAAATACTTCCAAATTATTTTCTTTTAATCTTGATTACCTTTGCATACATTTTTGATCCGGATGAGATGTCACATAATGCAGTGTCTCATCAGGATCCAAACTGTATGACAATGACACTGTTTAGAAATCTAGCAATATTTTCTATACATGTATCTTGTTTGTCAAGCCAGTGGAAGTTTTTTGTTGTGTTCATCTTGTGACAGATTAACATTAGCTTCAGTAAATTTAACTCCTTGAACTCCAGGGTCCAAGGTTATAAAGCGTTTGAGCTGAGTCTGAGTGTGTTCTCAAGCATTTGATTGGTCAGATTTGAGCCTATAGGCTCAAATCTGACCAATTAAATGCTTGAAGGACTTTAGACTCAACTGAAAAGCTTTATAACCTTTGACCCAGTGACAAGTATAATTGTCCTGTACAAATAGTGTACCTGTTGAGAATATGCTTGTCCCAGGCAAACAGTGGAGATCCTGATCAAAGGGCTCATATAGGAACTGTGTGACAAGGGTCTGCACTGTTTATAATCATACTGCAAAACACCCTTAACCCATTACCCCATAACCTGTTTCTGGTTTTGAAGATAGATGACTACGTAAAGCAGGTTGAAAGAAAAGCTTTACTTTCAGCCTGCTTTAAGCTTCCATCTGCTAGAATACAGAAACTAGTTCACAACACATTCATGACTGTATAAATTGAAAGTATTTTCTTCAGCAGAGGAATAATTTAAAGATGTAAAAAAGGTGTATTTATGGACTAGACTTATTGGGAAAATGGATTTGTTGATTTGATGTTGCAGCAGTCAATGTGTTATGTCACCACCTTCTAACAGTGTAGACACAGATTAGCTACTGTGTTGTTAAAGCAGTGTTTGATCACTATGGCTGCAGAATATTTTATTCAGAAGAAAAACTAAATAAAAAATATTTGTAATTATTCCTATAAAGTATGTTTTTAAATATTTAAATTTGATTTTCATTGAAAACAACAGCAATAACAAAATTATATAATGGTAATTTGGTCTGTATTAATTAGTGATTATTAACAAATATTATCAAGGGCTTTTTACCTTTACCCCATAGCCTGCTTCTACTTTTAAAGACAGGTGACCACTTAAAGCAGGTGGTAAGTTAAGCAGAATGTACCTTAGGCGCATTCTGCTGTACTTTCAACCTTCTGTATAGCTTTGATATAGAAAATATGTCTTATTGTACAAATTCATGGCTGCCTAAATTGCTTTGCTTACTTAGGTAATGTAATGGCTGCCTAAATTGGAACTCTCTATTTTCTATTTGAAGAATAAATTAAAGGCGTTGTTTTGGGGTAAAGGGTTATTCAGTTCTCTAGATAAGAGTGAGTTAAATGAACAGTTTCAATCTATTTCTTCTTTATGCCTCAACCTAACTATGTTTATGACTACCCTTTAATATGATACTAATGAGTAGTCAGGGCTCCAGAGAAGTGGGAGTAAACAATCATTTTCAAACATTTTCTCCTTTGGGTCTGTATCAAACCCTATGGTGTGACCACTCATTATAATCGTCTCTTCGGAACGATTCT
This sequence comes from Gari tellinella, assembly GCA_922989275.2. Taxonomy (NCBI): domain Eukaryota; kingdom Metazoa; phylum Mollusca; class Bivalvia; order Cardiida; family Psammobiidae; genus Gari; species Gari tellinella. The sequence continues at coordinate 22,346,893 of OV277858.1, forward strand.
AATGAGTATCATATCATAGGGTTTGAAGCACACATAAAGATTTTAGTTTGGTCAAAGCATGGGGTTTAGTGTAGACATAAAGATTTTAGTTTAGTCATGCCATAGGGTTTAGTGCAGACATGAGGGTTTTAGCTATGTAGCTACTCCTCTTACCTGGGGGCCGTTTTACTAAACAACTTACGCAAATGTTTTGCGTAAGTCAAAATTTTAATTTATATTTTTTATTATCACTTGCTACAAACAGCAAATAGCCAGATCAGAGGACGCGCAGCAAATAGCCAGATCAGAGGACGCGCTTTAAGCGCGTCCTCTGATCTGGCTATTTGCTGTTTGCAAACGTTTATGATAAAAAAATAAGAGTTAAACGATTTTGACTTACGCAAAATTTTTGTGTAAGTTGTTTAGTAAAGCCCAGGTAGTGACATCATAGAATTTAAAGGAGACATAAAAATATTTGTATTTGACACTGATTTCATGTGACCCTATCTTTGCTGTTTGTGCCATATCCATGTATGTCATATTATCAAAGTCCATTATGCTGTAGAAATTCTCATCAATAGCACCCTGGTTAACCCTTTCATTAGTAACTTTTGACAGTGCTTAAAACAAGGAGGTTGCTTAAAACAGGCTGAAAGTGAATTAACTCTTTCCTCCCTGAAACTTTAAATGGACAATTCCAGTTTTCATTTTAGTCAAGTCCATTTCTGACTTTTAAGGGTTGGTTTTTGTCAATGTTTGACATTATGACAAACAGTGAACACCCTGATCAGAGGGCTCCTTTCGGAGCCCTCTGATCTGGGTCTTCACTGTTTGCACAGAACAAGTGTACTATTCACATGTTCACTGTTTGAAAAGGACGCCTATTTGCGGGACTAGGGTTCAAAGGGTTAAACAACTCCTAAATACACTTTACCCAGTAGCTGCCTCCAGTGTTTAAGATAGGTGTTTACTTAAGTAGGCTTAAAACATAGAAAGCTGCTTCGAGAGGAGTTTTCTGCTTTCCTTTTAGCCTGCTTTCTATGATGAATGGTCTAAAGACATTTGGGCGGAAAACTGAAGGAACTTTCTGCTGTACCTTCAATTTGTTTAAGCAGTCGCTAAATGTGGGGCCTGATCAAGATGTAAACTGTTTGTTTCTGTAAATATAAAGAACCCCATATCAAACTTCAGTCTTCTAGCAGACATCAATTTTTATGGCAGAATACAATTGCTCATTGTTAAAAAGAATGTTTTCATCCCTCGACTCCATAGCTTGTTTTTAGTATTGAAGATAGGTATACCTCTTAAAGCAGGCTGAAAATAAAGCAGAATCTGCCTTTTGGCACATTCTGCTTTACTTTCAACCTGCTTTAAGCTTATATCTTCTGGATTATAGAAACTGTTTCTTATGATACATATATAATCATGTCTGTTTAATTTTGAACTTTTTTCTTCAGTGGAGGAATAAATTAAATGTGTAAAAAAGTATATCTATAGAGTAAAGGGTTAAAAAACACTGCAGATGACAATTTTTATGCCAACATAAATTCAGCATAATAAGGATTAAGTTCCTATCATACATGTAGCATTCTGCTGAAATGGTTGCCATGGTTACAAATAGTCCACTGTACACATGCTAAGCCTGTCAGTATTAGGAATGATGTAGATTCTTTTTTATCTTTTATACAATATAGTAAAGAGGTTGATACTTCTGTGAATGTAAATTTTTAGATTTTTATCCCCTAAAAGTTAATAAAAATGAAATTGTGCTTTTGAGTTGTATTTTTCAGAAAATGAATGTTGTGAAATACTTTTTATGATTTTATTTAAATTTGTGCCAGTTATTTGAATGAATTATCCCTGTTTTCACATGCTAGTTGCAACTGTACTAAAATTTGAGTTGACAATTAGAATCCAGATCAGACAGCGCAAAATGCGGCATCTGATCAGGATCAAGACTTTTTTATGCTCATATGTAGATTTTTAAGCTAAAATGGCTTTGTATCACAAATTTAAAAATAATTGCAGACGACTTCTTTGAAGCAGGTGATTGGCTAACAAAAGAGTTGAATAATACTGTTTTTACAAAGTGACACATTAGTTATCAAAATATACAAATTATATACAATAGTAATATATATTATAATACTGTTCATTAAAATCATATTTAATGATTTAAATTTCACGAAAAGGTTATGCAGTATGGCCACTGAACAATACCTTGTTTCTGATGTTAGAGACAGATGGTTGGTTAATGCTGTCTGCTTTACTTTCATCCTGCTTTAACCCTTTACCTCATAGCCTGTTTCTAGTTTTGAAAATAGGCGACTACTTAAAGCAGGTTGAGAGTAAAGCAGAATTCGCCCTAAGGCGCATTCTGCTTTACTTTCAGCCTACTTTAAGCTACCACCTGCTAGAAATAAGAAAATATTCCTTCTGATACATATTCATGACTGTATAGATTGGAATTATTTTCTTCCGCGGAGGATTAAACAGAATGTGCCAAAAGGCGCTTCTATAAGATAAGGGGTTAAGCAGCCATCTGTCTTTATAGCCTCAGCAAGACAGTTCAGTGCTAAGGATAGTTGGGCTGACTGCATGAAATGTTATAATGTGAACATTTTCCTAGGTTTGTGAAATACATGATTCAAGGCCTAATGAATTCTGAAACAAGTTAATGTACACATACACAATGTAGCATAACTGTGTTAAGTATTGCATCAATTTCAGTTTATATTACAGTAAAACCTCTGTAATAAGACCAGTAAATTTTGTTAATTATCAGGTACTTAAAGGAGGTGACTGCTTAAAGCAAGGTAAACGTAAAACAGAAATCTATTTTATGTTCACCTTGCTTTAACCCATTACCCAATAGCCTGATTCTAGTTTTGAAAAAAGTGACAACTTAAAGCAGGTTGAAAGTAAAGCAGAATGCACCTTAAGCTTTAAGCTATCGTGTGCTAGAATATAGAAAATAGTTCTTACCATTCATATTCTTAACTGTATAAATTGGTACTACTTTCCTCAATGGAGAAAAAATTAAAGGCGTATTTATGGGGTAATGGGTTAAGCTGTCACCTGTCTTGTATGCAGTAAATTAGCATTGTTTTAATGGCCCTAATAGAGAGGTTATACTGTAGAAGGATACCAAAGCTGGCACATTTTGTCCATTGCAGTATGTATGTTCATGGTGAAGATATTATTCTTTCCCTATACACAGGTTTGTGCACAAACAATTGTTTCCATTGCAAACAGTCTGGAGCCAGATCAGATTCCGATTAACCCGGTGTCAGATCAGGCGCCAAACTGTTTGCCACTCAGATGAAAACAATTGACAATACAGTAAAACCTCGCTATTACGACCACTAAAATGAAGGCTAATTGATTGTATAATAGAGAGGTGGCAGCTTAAAGCAAGGTGACAGTGAAACAGAAAGCTCCTAAGGAGCTTTCTGTTTCACTGTCACCTTGCTTTAAGCGGTCACCTATCGTAAACACACTAATAATTAACAAAATTTAGTGGTCGTAATAGAGAGGTTTTACTGTATTTTCAAGAAGATGTCATTTTCTGTATTGTATTCTATTGCATTAAGTTTTGTTAATGTCTTGAAAGGTAAAGAAAACTGTCTTCTCCACTGTATGTGTGTGTCTGTCTGTCTGTCTGTTTTTTCTGCCAGATATTTTTATTCTTGACAGTTTTTCGTCATGAAGAGGCAATAAGCATCATTGTAAAAAGCTGCCATAGATTCATGTGGACATTATCATGTATGTGCAGATGTTAGAATACCAGTCATATTAAGCTGTGTACATATGTAGTGTAGGGACCATAGATTGTGATACCACTGTAGTATAAAGTTCCGCTTTAACGGCCACTCAAAGGACTCGATGATGTTAAAGCAGGATGAAAGTAAAGTAAAACCCTCATTGATGGGGTAAAATACATTTAGTAGCTCAAACTCCCCTTAAAGCAAGATGAAAGTAAAGCAGAAAGCTCCAGTAGGAGCTTTCTGCTTTACTTTCATCTTGCTTTAACCCATAAGCCCTAAGTTATATGTATATGTGTTACTTATAAATAGTATACTAGTGAAGAGTACACTTGTCCTATGCAAAGAGTGTATAACCTGATCAGACTCCTACAGGAACCCTCTGACCAGAGTCTGCACTGTTTGTCATTTTGCAATATATTGGTACAGTCCTAAATATATAAAAATTAATTAGACTTAATTGAAAACATAAATTGTCAATATGAAATTTCAGCCAGGGATTGAGCTAATCCGAAGTCTGCTTTGACATCAGCACAAATCTTTTGTTGAGTTATCGTCATAGCGAGGGTTTAATGTACCATTAAGAACGACATAGGCTTAAATGTCCATTTGCTTCAAACTATAAGAACCATCTGGTTTTTAGCTGTCACCTACTTTTAGATATCTCCACAGTTCAATAGATTATACCTCTTAACAGAAATATGCCCATATACAGTGGAACCTCTTAAAACTGAAAGTCTCGGAAAATCTTTGATCCCAAGTCATACATACACATGTATTCATATGGTTTGCAGTGTACCTGTGAAAAGTACACTTATCCTATGCAAACAGTGTAAACCCAGATCAGAGGGCTCCTTAAGGATCCACACTGTTTGTCATTTTGAAATATATTGTTAATCAACCTAAATAGTTAAAAATGGACAAGTCTTATATTGAAATTGGAATTGTCAATTAAAAGTTTCAGAGGCAACTGGTTAAATAAGGAGACCACCTTGCTCTGTCTGGCAGGGTTGTGGTTTTCAGAGGTTTTGCTGTACATGTTTATAGAATGGTCTTATACCAAAGATAATGTGCTCTCTCCAGGGCTGCCGTTTGTCCAGATTTTCCTTGGATCTTTATCCTAGTAGACGGTAGCTTAGAGCAGGGTGAAAGTAAAGCAGAATGCACCTAAAGGCGCATTCTGCTTTACTTTCAACCTGCTTTAAGTTATCCCACTTGAAAAAATAGAAAATTTGGAAATCTTGTGATTTTTCAGCATCAACTTATGGCAGCCCTGTCTCTATGTTTTTGTAGAACTGACTGTAGAGCCTGTTAGAATACTATATAGAAAAAGGCTGCCCATGTTGTCATAGTCATAACTCTATAATATTGACCACAGCGCAACAACACAACCCTTGCTTCAGTTATACATTGATACACTTTAAGATATACCTTTTATGTCCTAAATTTATTCCTTTACTGGAGGAAAAGGTTTGTTTTCGAGACGATTCTAATATATGGTTTGATGCTGATATAAAGCAGGAAACGTTGAAATTGTTTACTCCCTCTTATCTCCAGTCCTGAATTCCCTTGGATTACAAGTTTTTTCTTCACATCTGAAAGAATAGACCGTATTTGGGTTGTTGTTGTTGTTGTTGTACTGTGTGTTATAATATTCAGTGCTGAGATGACACATGTGTTTGGCAGTATTAGTAATTCCTGTACAGTTTTATGTTTCATGTAAATACGTACCAGAGTGTCTTTCATTCTTGAAGTTTTTATGCCCCTGGCATTTCTATGTGCAGAGGCATATAGTGATTGACCTGTCCGTTTGCCCGTCCATGTATCCATCATGTGTACAAGGTTAACCCATTACCCTATAAATACACCTTTTTATGCCTTTTACTTATCCCTCCACTGATGAAAATAGTTGCAATTTATACGATCAAGATTATGTATCATAAGAGTTATTTTCTATATTCTAGCAGATTGTAGCTTAAAGCAGGCTGAAAGTAAAACAGAATGCGCCTTATGGCGCATTCTGCTTTACCTTCAACCTGTTTTAAGTGGTAACTTATTTTCAAAACTAGAACCAGGCTATGGAGTAATGGGTTAACCAGATTTTACTGTTTCTTCTAGCATCAACACTGCTTACTCAAATACTTGGATATGTTTACAGTTGAAGCTTTGGACCATTCTCAGTCCACCAATATCACCCAACCACAATTTGACCTAGTTCTTGATGTAATTTGGACTGGATATATATTTAGAATATATATTCAAAGGTACCACCGGGGGCATAAGCATATTGGAGGCTGTCTTGTTATAACATTTTTTAATGACTTCATTTCTTGTTTGTCCTATTTGCATTTCATATTTTATGCTTGCCTCATGGGTGAAAGTTAGGATAGGTAGATAGAATGAATATGCTTGGCATAAACTTAAGAAGACATAAACTATGTAGACCCGGATGTGATGATGTAAGATGCAGCATCATGAGGTATTGGAAATAATCACCTGCACTGTAGCTGGGGGTATAATGTAGATAGTTATAATGCAGGGCTCTAGATAAGAGTGGGGTAAACTGAACAAATTCAACACTTTCTAACTCATTTCTGCACTAAACCCTATGTTATTACTACTCATTAGAATCGTCTCAAAGAGACGATTCTAATGAGTAGTGACCCCATAGGGTTTAATGCAAAAAGACCTCCTCATGTTTTATAAGGCCCCTGATAAGGAGAGTATTTCAAAGTCTAAAATCTTCATTTCTGCACCAAACTCTATGGTGTGACCACTCATTATAACCGCCTCAAAGCGACCTTTCTAATGAGTAGTCACATTATGGGGTTTAATGCAAAGATACAGGAGAAAATGTCGGAAACCTAGAGTTTACTCCCCTTATCCTTGAGCCCAGGGCCCATGCTTAATACGCGTTTGAGTTGAGTCTTGATTCATTCTCAATCATTTGATTGAGAATGAACTCAAACTCAATTCAAAAGCTTTATAAGTGCTGGGCCTGGTTTTAAATGTGTACAGTTGAAACTCTGCTTGTGTACATTGCTTTGTATTTGCTCAAACTCTTGTGTATTCAGTAATGGACTGTAACATATGTTATTAGAATCTTGACTGTGTTAAGTCAATACATTGATCAGTGGCCTTTTTTAAGCTCAAGGACTTTTCTTTTTTCTGTCATATTTTTTACTAGTACAGTATAGACTACAGCCACTTCAACTAAGAAGGTTTTTTAGCTGTCTGCTTAACCCATTATCCATTCTAATGAGTAGTCACAACATAGGGTTTGGTGTAGATATAAAGTTGAAGAGTTTGGAAAACTTGTACAGGCTAGGTAATGGTCAGCTTTAGTTCTGCTTGTGAGTTGGACATTCAACCCTTTACCTCATAGCCTGTTTCTACATTTGAAGGCAGGTGACCACTTAAAGCAGGTTGAAATAAAGCAGAATGCGCCCTAAGGCGCATTCTGCTTTACTTTCCACCTGCTTTAAGTCAATATTTGCTAGTATATAAGTAATATTTGTGATTGTTCATGCCTGTATAATCTTGAACTATTTTCTTTGGCGGATGGATAAATTAAAATGCACTAAAAGGCGCATCTATCAGGTAAAGGGTTAATTTAAAATATACATTTCAAGTAAAAATTTTCTTTTGGTTCAAGCTGTAATACAGTTGCTACTAATTGTATGACAAAATATCATTCTGGAGTTATTGCCCTTTAGTAAGCACACTGTTGGATTCTCTGTCTTGGACAGCTTTGTCTTGTCTTAACCCATTACTCCATAGATAGCATTTTAATACCTTAAATTTATTCTCCCGCATCTGAAAAAAATAGTTCCAATTTATAAAGCCACGAATATGTATCATAACTTCATCAAAAATACTTTCTATATCCTAGCAGGTAGTAACTTAAAGCAGGCTGAAAGTAAAGCAGAATGCACAATGGGGCACATTCTGCCATACTTTAAACTCGCTTTAAGTAGTCAATTGTCTTCAAAATTAAAAGCAGACTATGGAGTAAAAGTTTAAGCAACTGTTTTGTCAATATGTTTCATGTAGTACAGTATGAAAGTAGCATGGCTTAAGACCTTGTAAATGAAACATGCTATAAAAAAAATCTCTGCTTGTTGAGTTTTGATTGCATTTTGGTTTACAACAAATTTTAAGGTAAATGTAAATATGTAGTTATGGTGGAAAAAGCTGCTGGTAATTTTCACGTCCTTTGAACAATTTACTAGATTGTCTTGCCTCCGAAATGATATGAATTCAAATTTGTGTTAAATAAAAAATTGAAGGTAGTGATTCATTAACTGTACACAGGATGTGTACTGAACAAATCCTAAAAATTGGGACACCTTGTAAAACTGCTTTAATTGCCTGTATATTTGAACTAATTACTTTTTATCACTCAATGATTTGTTCAACAGCTGCAAACTGAATGGCAAACAGTGTAGACCCCGATTAGACTGCTCCTAAAGGAGCAGTCTGATCAGGGTCTACACATTTTACTCAGGCCTGTCTGTCGCAATACTTAGGATAATTAGGTTAATCAAATCAATACTTGTTTTATAGAGATATATTAACTATAGATGTATTGAAGCATGCGTATTGTGATTACAGTTGTATCTCTTTTTCTATGTAATATGTCTTATATCTTATGGCATGCATCTGGATTGACTAAATGAATTGTCATTACACTCGCAGTATCTTGCTTTATATATTTCATATTTGTTTATATGTCATTATTTACCGGTTTATTCAACCATATGTATTTAAGACTGGGAAAGGATCTGGTTTTGAATGGTGGCTTATTATATAACTGTTGAAAGGTTTAGGAACTGCTGCAATTGTAAGGTATGTTAGTGTATAGGGGAGGAGTGTATTGTATAGATCAGAAAGGATAGTAATTATCTCATATCATAGGATGCATGAATGTCTGAAGAGGGAGAAACTTTATTGCTTATTAGAAGATAACTTGTACTTGTATATTCATCTATTGATTTGTATGCACATATGCATTTTGTTATGCAATCATTTATTATTTAGAATGAAGATATTGGCAATTTATACAAAACAATAAAAAAAATTATCTGAATGAATGTTGTTGTTGTTTTTCATTTCATTTCAATGTAGCTGGGTAGATATGATAGTGTATCATCTACTGTATCAGCACTGACTTAACCCATTACCCCATAAATAAGCCTTTTTACGCCTTTAATTAATTCCTCTAGTAAAGAAAATAGCTCCAATTTATACTGTCACAAACAAAAATCATTAGAAATTATTTCTACATTATAAGCAGATAATAGCTTAAAGCAGACTGAAAGTAAAGCAGAATGCGCCTTAAGGCGCATTCTACTTTACTTTCAACCTGCTTTAAATGGTCATATATCTTAGAAACTGCAAATAGGCTATGGGGTAATGGGTTAACTCTTCCAACACCATGGACCTTTCTATATTATATCCTTACATTTGCAAACAGTGTAGACCAAGATCAGAGGCCTCTTATATGGGTCTACACTGTTTGCTTATATTAAAACAGTATTTATTGAACTTCCCAGAACCAAGTAGACTGGCCAATGTTTGGTTACTAAAATGATCCACAAGGGGGCATAATAATCCACAATAGTTACTTAGTTGAAAGTGTTTCAGTTGCTTAAAGCAGCCAAATAGGGGCCCTTGTGCCATTGACCCTTTAAGATACAAACACTTATATTGACCCTACTGTGTAGTGGCCAATTTTCCCCACTACTTTTCAGTTCAAACACTGCTTAGTTTAATTCTTCAGGCCACTAAAGAAAATAGTTCTACTTTAAGGGTGTATCAATGTCATAAGCCATTTTTTCAAAGTATTTAACTTTTTTTCTAACATTGTTTTTTTGAAAGAGCTGTTTATGATGAATGAAAAAATGAAAAAAAAAATATATGGTGGTGTCCTTGTTTTTGAGCTACAGCGATTTGAAAAAGGTATGTCAAATTTGGACTTTTTTTTCAAATTTTACCCATTCAAGGTACAAGCTTCAGTAAAATTTATTTCGAAACAAAACAAACAATGATAGTTTGGGTTTCCATTATTTATTTCATGTCTATGGTGGTATTTTCACATATAGAAACCAAATTTAGACAAAGCAGGCACCAGGTTTGAACAATATCGATCCTTGAATATCAAAAATATGCTTTGTATAGGGCATGATTTTATTAGATTTTTTATTTTATGAAAAAAAGTAAAAAAGTTTGAAAATGAAATAGTTCTAGTATTTAACTTTTTCTTATATTCTACCAGATGAAAGCCCATGCTTAGGCAGTTCAAAATATGAAAAGAAATTGAAAGGTCAGTGTTGAAAATTTTGAGTTATTAAAGTAAAAAGAGTTATCTCCCCTTACAAAATTTACAAAAAAGTACCATATCGATGCTATTTAGAGCTTTATAAATTTCATATTTCGTGCCTTTTTTTTCTTAAATTAGTTTTTGTATGAAGAAATACTACCATAGATAGGAAATAAATAACACAAAACCAAATTATCATATTTGTTTTCATTTAAAATGGATTTTATTGAAGCGGGCTGTTTGAAATGGACAAAATAAGAGGAAGTGGGTGGGGTAAATTTTACATGGCCGTAGAGCCAACTGTTGTTCACCAAAATGTACACTTTTTCTATTTTTTTATTCATCTTAAATAGCTCTTCAATACAAAACCATCATAGAGTGTTTTCATATACTTTGAAAGTTTCCCAAAGTCATGACATTGATACACCCTTAAACAGTCATTCATATGTAACAAAAGAATAGTTTCCTATAACTTTAGCAGATAGCTTATAGGAGGCAGAAAGTTAAGACAGAATGCTCCTTAGGGAGCCTGCTTTAAGCAGCCATGCCTTAACTACTGAAAACAAGCTATAAAGGAAAGGGTTTCAACCCTAAAATTCTCATGTGGGTATTTATAATCCTTTGGGACTCTTCTAGTACAGGTATTTTGAACCAGTCTACTGGTACATTTTTGGTGTGACAACAAAAAACAATGAAACTATCAAACAGTGTAGACCTTGATCAGAGGGCCCCTATAGGAGCCCTCTGATCCAGGTCTACACTGTTTACATATGTAATCAGCAATCTCTAGAGAGGGCTGTAGGGTTTAAGTGCAATGTTTTTAGCTCACATGATATCATATAAGCTATTGCCATCATACTTTTCTGTTGTCTTGTCATTCATTAACTTTTATATTTTGAATTTAAACTCGAATTCAAAGAATTTTGATCCTTTAAAAACTATGGTCACCAGAGGGCATGTTCATTTTCCGTGTTGGGAAGTACTGAATTAAAAGTTGAGAACCTTTTAGAAGTTGTATTGTTTGTGGTAACTTTATGAGATGTGGTCAGTGTCATGTCCTTGACAAATTTATATTCAACATTAATATAGGTCATGCAGGGTCATAAAGTAGATACATGTATAATCACTGAAAAAGCTTTTGGCCAGTTCAGGGGCCATATTCTTGAAACTTACTTAGAATGATCATCTAACAAAAGCTAGGCAATGCATAAATATTGGTTACATAAGGTTGAAAAGTAGGTCAAATCGCTGAAAAAGCTTTTAGCTGGTCCAGGGACCATACTTTCAGTGTGTGAACAGTCTTATTGAAACTTACCTAGTATTATCATCTTAACAAAAGCTAGACCATATTTGGAAATGGGTTACATCAAGTCAAAGATAGGTCAAACTATAGAAAAGTTCATAAACCGTTTAGGATCCATATATTTAGCTGCCAAATCATAAAACTTGCTCAAAATGACCACCCTGAGGAATTCTAGGCATACTAGTTCATGTAATATGGATTACATGAAGTTAAAAAGTTGGTCAGTAGGTAAAATTGAACGAAAAGCTTTAGAGTACTCTAGGCCCAAGAGGCGTTGTTTGACCCTTAGGGTCAACACTTTCTGCCTCAATTTCAAACAACGCCTCTTGTTTATTATGTTAAAGATTACATGATCTTATGTGTCTGAGAACACCATTTTGTTCACTATTTTTTGCCAGAGTTTTCTAGTCCTTGTCATTGGTTAATAAAATACAGTGGTCCCTCTCTACAACAACACACACTTGTTTGGGGGAAAAGCGACAAGGAGTGTTGGAAGGAGGGAATCGGTGTTCGGATGGTCGTTGTTGGAAGGAAGTACCTACCGTAGTATACAGTAAAACCTCGCTATTACGACCACTAAAACGAATGCTAATTGAGTGTCTAATCGACAGGTGACAGCTTAAAGCAAGGTGACAGTGAAACAGAAAGCTCCTATAGGAGCTTTCTGTTTCACTGTCACCTTGCTTTAAGCGGTCACCTATCGTAAACACCCTAATAATTAAAATTATTTAGTGGTCGTAATAGCGAGGTTTTACTGTATAGGCAAAAATGTACATTTCTTCTCTTCCTATTTTCATCCTTGAATTTTAATGATCTTTGCATGCATGTTCCATAACTCTTTCATGATCAATTTTATCGTGAGGTTTTTACCCTTTCACAGATGCGCCAAAATTGTCGTCTGCTTCAATATTGTCTGCAAAATCGATGAAATGTAGATTTAAGACAGTATAAATGACATAATTTCAAAACAAGTGGCAAACAGTTTTGATCCTGATCAGATGCCGCGTTACGCGGCGTCTAATCAGGATCAAAACTGTTTGCAAATGCGCTGTATGACGTCATTAAGAGTGAATGGGATACGACGTGAAATTGTCATTGCAATGGTTATTTTGTTTCACCAATTTCAGTTCGCGTTACTAGGCGTCTGATTAGGATCAAAACAGTTTTCAAAACAGATTTCTATAAAGAACCAGATTTGACCGAATTAATTATAGATCATAAGACAAACAGAAGATAAAAATTTCTTAATAGCTTTATCTTAGCGTTTTAGGGAATCGATGGAATGTCCCTTTTTTCATCAAATAAATAGATTTGTACTATCATGACATTTCTTCAAACATCATGCTTTCTTGAAATATTATGGTATAATGAACGTTTATACAAAGTTTGTCGCACAAGTGAATAAACGTAAGTGAACAGTGTGCATTTAAGCCGGAAAATTAAAAAACCAAGACTTCTGTCTTGTTAATAAGGTTAACAACATATTTTATTGTGTGGTACTTGCCTTTGATCTTAATGAACTAAACGAGGTAAGATTCATTACTTTAACCAAAAGTAACTGCCAAATATTTATAAAAAAAACCCACAAAAAGCTTCAAAATTACGCCTTTTCCCTGGGAGATCTAGGGTTTTGGTGAAATCCCTGATTTTTCAGGGATTCGCGTATTCCCTGGTTACACTTAATCCCAGTATAATATACATATAAATGAAAGCCGCAGCCAAATATTGGGCATACTTATTATGCCCCCACACCACCGGTGGCTTGGGGGGGGGGGGGGGGGGGCTATATAGGAATCACGTTATCCGTCCGTCGCATTTTTTCCCGGGACATTTGCCTTTTTCTTGAAAACTGTTTATGATGCCATCTTCAAACTTGGTATACATTATCAGACTCTTCTTGAAGTTACATAACTCTTGCCAACAAATGACAGAATTATGCCCCTTTTTAACTTGAAATTTTGTTCTATTTTCTTTGAACATGCCATTTCATGATATTGTCTTCAAACGTGGTAAACATTATTAGTGTTCTATTGTGAGACTTTTCTTTAAAGTCTGACAACTCTTGCATAAAATTTGACAAAATTATGCCCCTTTTTAACTTGAAATTTTGTACCTTAATATGACATAGACATAGACATAGTTTATTTGGTAACTTATACACATTGTATCTCGTTACATCAGCATATATAATCAAATTGTTTAAACAGGTCAAATCATATCACGTGATCAAACTATTTTCTTATGTATAAATCCAAACAAAAAAGATCATATGATTGAGATCAATCACAGAAAGAAAAAGGAGAAAATTATTCCTCGGATAAAATATGAGGAGAATGAACACCTGTTTTCAAGTGAACCACGTTATTGTAATTTTGTAAATAGTGGACGTCTAGAACAGAGCGAAGCAAAGCAGAAAACTCCTAACGGAATTCACGGCCCAGCCCACCCCTGCTCAGGTATCCGTCTGTTTTAAACACCGAAAGCTCACAACCGGGGAAAAGGTTAAAGCGATGGCACATTTTGCATTATATATAATGTACATGTATATGTATATAACTTATAGTAACAAAGTAACAACATAGTTACGCACAGCGGACTATACGATTCACTCTCAAAAGCACACGTACAAAATCAGGTAGGCCAATTGCAACCAGTTTTTGTCCAAATTAGACGTCGAGTAACTCTGCGTCTGTATGTATTATTCTTTCTACATGTCATTGTGCTATTTGTGACAGGTCAGTTGGAATGGCGGTATTTATCACCTTAAGTGATAGCAGTTCTAGTTTAATTAAAAACGTATTTTGTTCAATAGGTTTCAGTCTGTTGCATATCTAGGTCTCAGGAGCTAAAAATAGATTTTTCTTTAAAAACTTAAAAAATCCTTTCGTCAAAAACAACAAGAGACAGAGCTTAGATATTTGGCACATAGCATCATCTTCAGTCCTCTATCAAGATTGTTCAAATTTAATAATGCCCCTCGGGTAAAAAATGAACTTGTCCTGGACATAAAACATTATCTCCATTTGTCAGCTATTCCCAGGTGAGCGAAATATGCCCCCATGGGGCTCTTGTTTTAAATCCATACAGTATATATATATATGGAAACGGTTCCGAGGAATTCTACATACCAGCTGGATCCAAACTGTTTTGAATACAGTGTACACGTACTGTAGTTATCATAAATTCGCCTGCATCGTGTTATTTGTGAATGGCTATGGAAATGTAATTACTCGTAGTTTTATTATATGATTGAACAAAAGAGTTTCCGATATTAAGAACCGATCCTTATATTAAGAATACCATGCATTCACTGCTATAATAGTCTATTAGTATTAAAAATTACCACTGACAGATAATTTCTTGAGCTGAAAAGACACAGTCGTGTTTCTGTTTCTAATTAATTTCCATATTTAAGATTTTTTTCTGATCGTGTTTGTTTCGTTTTATTCTAAAGATCAAGCGACTTTATCTTTTCAATTTGACTTTTGACTTAACTGACAAGGGCTTTTGTTATACCCCATGGATATCAGAGTGTCTGTGATTGGTTAGAAAAAAGTGTCGTCCGCTTCCACGTGCACCAATAGCATCGTCCACATGCGGGAGCTGCCGCTTTCACTCTATCGCTGCCAAATTAATCGTGATAGTTTTACCCCGTCACCGTTTCATTGTCGTCTGCTTCAATTTTGTTGTTTGCAAGATCGTTTCAAAGTAAGATTCAATGTAATATGAATTAAAACATATCGATACGAGTGTCAAACAGTTTGTATCCTGATTAGACGCCGTGTTCCAAATTGTTTGCAAACGCGCTTTTTGACGTCAATAAGAGTGAAAGGGTAAAACGTGTTTCTCTTGTAAATAAAATAACAGGTGAAGTCACTCGAAAGCGTGTCTACTTAAATTAAAGTGAAAGATGACAAAACTACCACGAAAACTATTAAGAATGTAGATAAATGTTTTTGAGACTAGTCTCAGACGAAAGTAATGAAAGGTTGATATGAAAGCATAACAAATCATTAATTAAATAAAAGACTACATAGTATAATACATGACTCCATAGTTGATTTAATTTATTCCTTCACTGTAGATTTTGTTTTCAATTTTATACAATAATGAATTTGCACCGTAAGAAAAATATTTGAAATACGTTACAGATAGAAGCTTAACCCTTTGAACCCTAGTCCCGCATATAGGCGTCCTTTTCAAACAGTAAACATGTGAAAAGAGCACTTGTCCTATGCAAACAGTGAAGACCCAGATCAGAGGGCTCCGAAAGGAGCCCTCTGATCAGGGTCTTCACTGTTTGTCATAATTCCAAAAATTGACAAAAACAACCCTTAAAGGTCAGAAATGGACTAGACTAAAATCGAAACTGGATTTGTCCATTTAAAGTTTCAGGGAGGAAAGAGTTAAAGCAAACGCATTTAGCCTTCTTTCAACCTTCGTTAAGTGGTCACCTATCTTAAAACCCACAGGGATTCGACACGATTGCTTTTTGAGGGAAAAATCGTCCCGTTTCCCAAAATTAGATTATTTCTGTGAGTAAAACAGTTACTGTTGAGAGTGCATACTTACAGTTGGTTTTATATTATGGTTTATGGAAGGATATTATATTAGCTAGACAGAAATGCATCAAAAGTGTCGTTTCATCAATACTTATTCATGTTATGCCCGGTTTTGTCGAGATAGGGTGAAAAGATACTGACAAAAGTTGTACTCCTTGTCTCTATATATACCTTCTGGCGATTTTCGTTTCAAAAAGCAATAGTGTCGAGGCCCTGTGTTAAAACCTATAGAGAAAAAGGTTGAAGTTATTCTGTTTTCGGAATAGGATCTAATGAACAAGTTATGGTCATTGTTGTAAAGCGATAACAGCGCTCCCTCTCTACATCGACACCAACAAAAATATGTGCGTTGTTCGGAGGGAGTCGTTGTAGCCAGTGAAATTGGCTTAGATTGCTAACAGCTTGAATCCAGATCAGACGCCGCGTTACGCGGCGTCTGCTCTGAATTCAAGCTGTTTGTCACTCGTCGTCAAGATTTTTTCTGTCAAAACGACTATTGTGTAACTTTGAGAATAACAGCAGACGACAGTTTTAAGCAGACGATCATTGCAGCAGTAAACGCGTTAGACATAACTTTCCTTTTTAGGGAACTGCGACAAGGGTCGTTGAAGGGAGGGAGTCGTTGTTGGGAGGGCCGTTGTTTAATCACCCTCAAATGTCGTATTTCTCTTGGACTTGGCTCAAAAGAATTTTCTTTGGGTGAACTCCTTGCAACAATGGCCATAAAAGTAGTTTTTATTTTCTGTAAAATGCACCCATCTTCTATTGAACTTAGTTTTCATGCTTTTGAAACAGAAGAAAAGGTGAATTCGTGTGACAAACAGTTTGGATCCAGATCAGATCCGGATCCAAACTGTTTGAATATGTTGGCGGCTAAATAACAACCAAGGTTCCTGGCGTGTTTCAATGTTGTCACAAAATCAACTTCAGGAAACAGCTCTGAATTTGATACCAAATGAAACTATAATATGTCAGTCTACATAACCCGAATTCTCGACATACAGTGATCCCTCCCTACAACGGCCCTCCAAACAATGACTCCCTCAAAATACCATTACCCTTGTCGCAGTTCCCTAAACAGAACAATTCTGTCTCACGTTTAAAATTACTATTGCGATCTCCCCTGCTTAAAATTGTCGTCTACTGTTTCTCTCAAGGTTACAAATAAGTGGACATTTTGATAGAATAAATATCATGACGAGTGACAAACGACTTCAAGCCAGATCAAACGTCGCTTTACGCGGCGTCTGGTCTGTATTCAAGCTTTTGCAAATGTAAGCCAACTCTTAGTTTTCCCTCCCTATAACGACTCTCTCCGAACAACACACGCAATATATGTCTCCCATTGGGTGTCGTTGTAGAGAGGGACCATAGTTTATATACAGAATAGTTTTTAAGTTGTCATAGATAATACAAAACTCAGAACTGACCATTTTAAATACCGTACTATTTCTGCGGAGGGTTTCATTTGGTGAATAAAATCATATGTTTATTCCAAAAGATATAAAATTTAGATGAAAATTAGTAAATCAAACATACATACGAGCGTGTATCATATTGAAATGGTATACAGTGTTCCCTCTCTACAACAGAACCCCATGTAAAGAGTATGTATGTTGTTCGGATGGAGTTGTTATAGGGAGGGAAATTGAATTACATTTGCAAGCCGTTATGGAGAGGAAGCCCTGTATTTCATAAAACGAATACATCACTGTTTTAGAAACGATACAGCATTATTCATTGCTAGTTGTCTTAAATTACCCAATCCAAGACTGTGCAATACATCGTATTACTTTTGAAGTTAAGTAGTTAAGTATCTATATACGTATTGAAAATATGTTTTGCTTTATGATACGGAAGTGTCTTACTCTGCGCAACTGTGATCACTGAAATATCACAGACTCTACAAACTAGAGCGACATTTGATGTATTCACAGAAAATATATCAAATTGTCCATGGAAGTATTAAGAATGTAAGAGTTTAACTACCGTCTAGCCCAGACACGATGAGCGTTAATAATCGAGAGTGTGTAACCTTGTTGTTCTATTGGTATACATGTACTTAGCTATAATAAAACATCTTCATATAATTTCATATGAAATTTACTGGGTTGCTCTATAACAATAACATATGCAGACATGGCAGTTTTGGATCCAGATCAGTACTTGTTTTAGTGTAAACGCAGTTATTGGGAAAGAATGACGTCTTCTCCACTGTTACTGACCCCGCCCTTCTAACAAACATAAAACACGTGCTTGGTCAGTGGCAGCATTCTTCGCTGGCGTTTGGTGAATGAAAAAGCAGGAGCTGTGATACAGTGTATGACAGATGTGTTCGGATTGATGTTTGCAGTTTTAGCTACATTTTATTTCCTGGTACACGTGAGGGACTTGTACAATAAACTGACATCTATATACTGAAATGGTAAATTCTTTTACGGTGGTAAGACGTTATTATTTCCAAATTAATGTGACCCGTAATATCCATCGCGAAACGTTTAGAGCAAGTTTTGACGACATCGACCTTGGAGTATGATCAGACTTTCCACTCATATTTAAATGAATCATAATTGTTCAAGAACCTGTCTTTTTCTATTTCTGCTTTGTGTTTGCATCAAATGTATTTCGTCATATCATCATAATATGGGACTGCATCCGAATTTGCAAACAGTTGAGATCCTGTTCATACAGCTCGTCTGATCAGGATCCACACTGTTTGATAATCATATTGTCATGTCGTCAGTCATTATAAATTACATCTAGCTAAAACAAAGGAGTAGACACTATATTTTTAACCCGTATCGGGCTAAGCGCGATCTGGCTTACATTTGCAAACAGTTTGGATTCAGATCAGACGATTGATCTTGACCAAAACAGTGTGTATCATACTCAGTTTTTCTTTAGCTTGAAATTTACAAACAGTTTGGACCAAGATCAGACGCCGCATAACGCGGTGTCTGATCTGTATCCAAACTATTTGTCACCCATTCTCAATTTTCCGTCAGTTTGAAAACGCATTAAACTAATTTTTGAATTTTTTTGCAAACGATATATTTGAAGCAGGCGACAGGTCAGCATGATAAGGGTTATGCACTGGGAAGAGTAACGTCTGATCGACTGTAATATTTAAATACAATGGTAACTGCATCATTAAAAATGCTACTACATGTATTTGTTTTCAATGATTCGTAATGAGCGAAGAAGCATTCGTACGTTCATGGTACAAAAAAATTCATACATATTTATGAGAACGGAATACATCCTTTTAAAGAGAATAACGAATAGAATGTAGATTGGCGAAACAATATTGTTTTAGCGTTTATGGGATGATCGGCTTTACTTTCAGCCTGCTTTAACCCATTACTCCTTAGCCTGTTTCTAGTTTTGAAGACAGGTGACCGCTTAAAGCATGTTATGTTGAGAGACAGAGAGAGACAGAGAGAGACAGATGGACAAAGAGAGAGAGAGAGAGAGAGAGAGAGAGAGTCCAATCAACACAGGGGTCGAAAAACAATCTAAATACATGTATATTCAAATTTCTTATTTTCATTCTAAACAACAAATACACGTACAGAAGACAGTTATTGGCCTCTATATTAAACCGTAAAACTGTATTTTACCTTTTTTTCGAAACAAAATCAAAGTTTAGAGCAAAAATTGTTTTCAGCCAATCATAGAAAGTGTAATACTTCACCCAGCTGAAGATATTTATTGAGCTTATTGAAGAATTTGTAATTCATAATTTGTAAGTTCACTGTTACAAGTGAAAGTCTACTATACAACGTGTAAGAAAAACAGGCCCTAAATTTAAACTTTTCAAGGGCAAATTAACCATCATAGTTTTACCTCTTCTCCGCCACATTTTCGTCTACTTTAATATTGTTGTCTGCAGTATCGTTCCAACGTTAGATGTATGGCAGTATGATTGACAAAATTTAGTTAGGCTACTAGTGTCAAACAGTACGCGGTGTCTTATCTGGATCCAAGCTGTTTGCAAATTCTTTTTTTTTTTGTAAAGACTTTTACCTCCTCGCCTGCATTCGCCTTGAATTACATGTAATTTGGTACTATTACGGCCATCATAACATGTATTATTATTATTATTATTATTATTATTATTAGCACTAGTAGTATGTTTAATATAGTTACTCGTTTATTCATAAGTTAATTGTATATCTATATTCATAACTGATCCATCATATATTTATAGATGCGTGTTTTCTTGACCATTGTATAAATTGTTAACTGTATGTATGGGATTGGTCTCATGTTTTTGTATGTACAGTGTTCCCTCCCTACAACGACCCCAATCAACATATCCCTCCTTACAACGACCCTTGTCGCAGTTCCCTAAACATGACAATTATGGCCAACCTATTCACGGTTGCAAAGTCGTCTGCTTAAAATTGTCGTCTGCTGTTTTTCTCAAAGTTACATAATGGACATTTTGACAGAAAAACTTAATGACGAGTGACAAACAGCTTGAATCCTGATCAGACGCCGCGTTACGCTATTTGCAAAATTCTCTCTCTATAACGAATCCCTCCGAACAACACACATAATTGTTGTCTCCCGTTGGGTTTCATTGTAGAGAGGGAGCATTGTAAATGCAAACTGAGAAAGAAATAAACTGAATTTGACCTTTTCACTGCCAAAGTCGGCAATGCAAACTATTTAGATCTTTGTCAGGGCCTTGTGGTGAAAGAGATACGTTTTATTTGTTAAATCATTTTCAAACCCCAAACTATCTACAAACGGTTGTTTTATTTGTTCTTACTACCGGTAATGTGAATTCACATTTAATCTATTCATTGCCATGACGTTGTCTGCTTTAAACCTTTGTCTTCTTTGAATTTCTCAAATTTAAAGTTAAGGTGAATTGACTAGAGCAGTATCAAAATGAGTGTCAAACAGTTTGGACCCTGGTCAGTCGCCGCATGCCAAATAACCTTTTTTTACTCGGGGTAAGGTAGTAAATGGGTAAAGGTTCACGATTGGTCACAATTGGCCTGATGCCAGAAACTCATGAAAATGTGTGTATAAAGTAAGTCGTTATTCATTTGAACCTCACAATATTTTATTCAAACCTTCATACGCTATGTCATGACAGCCATGACGACCAGTTACCCAACCGCCCCCTCCAAAACAACAACAACTAACAAAAAAAACAATTAACCCCAAAACCTTAGGAATTATTATAGGAAAGCGAACAGGTAGTATAAACCACGGCACATACATGTACACAAACATAATATGTAATTGTATGTTTAACCGTAGACTACGCACTTTCCTAGTTTATATTCAAATACAATAAAACACAATACAATACAATTCAGTTCAAACCCCGACTCCGACGCCGGACTCCGGCGCCGGGATTCGAACCTTCTATCTCTCGCCTCCGATATAGAGTGAGATGATATCAGTGACTTCGGGTGGTCTTATTTGGTAGAATTGCTGCATGCATTACAAACATATATCGTAATTCGGCTCATCAGTTTCCAGCAGAGACTGTTGAGGCTTTAGACTTAATAAAGTGACCAATAAAACTAATGTATAGAAACATTTCGAACAATCATTTGAGGATTTAGTTATTTCCATATATAAATTGATTCCTTTCTTCTACGCTCGACATAGTAAAAATCCATCTTTAGGTTCACAATTGCATTCAAATTAAATTCTTATACTCAATGATAACCTTGTAATGTGTTTATGTAAATATAAATATATCATAGAAGAAATTCATTTTGTAAAAAAGTCAAGATCCGTTTGTCACCACAATTGACTGTTTTGAACATGGTCCTTGTTTAACAATACATGAGTTTTACACTATTACTGCACATGTACATGTAAAAACTTTTAGATTTACAAATTGATCTACTCCCGAAGGATTGCACTGTTTGTTATTTAGCAATTACATAATCACACATAACACGCTTTAAAATTACATTATTTAATTTAGATCTAGTTGTCAGTGTCTTTGGCCGTATGCTTAGCCTTTTCTTTTATTTCTTTCAGAATTCAGGAACAGAAATGGGATCAGACTTCGTGTCCACAAATTCCACATTCAACGACTCCCAGATCGCGGACAGCATAGACAAAGATGAACTGTCTCGTTTCACCAAGAATGTCAATAGTGCCGTCATTATCATATCTACTATTTGTATAGTCCTGTCTAGTTTGGCTATCCGCACGTTGTACGGGTGTTCACGGTTACCGTTCCAACTAAAGAGATTGTCCTACAACTTTCTTATGGCAGACGTGTGTCTGAATGCATCCATAATTTCAATGTCATTTGCAGTTCTGGCTGAACTAGCACCATTCGATGCCATATTCCACGCACGAATTGTGTTAGGCGCTTCGTTGACGATTATGTCACTTTCTACGATGGTAGGACTTACTCTCGAACGACTGATAGCGCTAACAAAGACCATGGCGTATCCAAAGTTGATGTGCAAAAGAAACATTGCATTGATAGCAGTGTATACATGGTCAATACATCCATTTCTCCCACTAATTTATTTTATCTCATTTAAGAATGAGTGTAATTGGCTTTACAAGGATTGTGATCTTTGGCACTTAACGATCGCGTTCCGACTTTCAATTGCTACGTTTTATGTTATATACCATTGTTTCATTGTTTTAGCATATTTGAGAATTTTAAAGTCAGTCCGAAATGCTGTTTCAGAAATCAATGCACAAACTGTTAATGTTCATGATCACGAAGAAAGAACGTCGAAAAATGGCAAAGGATCACGTCGCCGGACGTCAACTCATATAATACTATATATTGTGTTAAGTTACGAAATCGCGAATCTGCCAATATTACTCAATACGTTAATTTTTGTATTTATTCCTTCGCTTCAAACTATGAATTTTCCAAATCTGTTTCAAGTAGTTAGCTACATTTGCAATTGTTCTAGCACATGCAGTTGTCTGTATATATACGTGTGGAAAATAAAGGAATGTAAATTCGTATTCCTTAAAACTTTCTGCTCGTGGAACAAACGATGTCGGGAGCTTGCTGAGGAATTGAGACTGGACGTTTACGATATAGTGATTGCTAAAAAGGCTGAAAAGCAGATGGCAAAATGACATTTTTAGAAAACTAGAGCTTTTAACTCTTTCATCCGTAGCCTGGTTTCAGTTTTTAATATAGGTGACCACTTAAATCAAGCTGAAAGTAAAGCAGAATGTGCATTCAGGCGCACTTTGCTTTACATTCAGCCTGCTTTAAGCCACCATTTTCTAGAATAATAGAAAATAGGAAATACTGTATAGATCGGAATTATATTTTCAGTGGGGGAATAAATAAAATTCGTAAAAATGCGTTTTTACGGAATAAAGGGTTAATGTTTCAGTAAGACACACTTGGTTCCTCCTAGTTGCACGCACTGTTTATGTGAACAAAACTTACAAAGTTCAACTGGCCGTCTGACATATGCATATGTGGTATATGGTACTGAAACATATTGTAGCATATTACGTTTGTAGTCTGCAAACTGTAGACGTTTTTAAATGGACAAAGAATGTACAGTATATATGAGAGCGGACCGAAGGAGGTTTTAAACAGTGTGCCCGTCACGGGGGCATAGCAATTCACGCTAAAAGACAATTAAGATAATATTGTGCAAAGGTCATTCAAAATTAATTATATCTGTTTATTGTTGATTCTGTTGTGTCGTCACTTTCTGTTCCATGATCTTATTTTAATATGGACACTTTTTGACAGTGTGCAGGAATGACGCTCAGTTATTTTGATGGTGTAGGGCTGTGTGACGGAAATCGAGTCTAAAGTCACAACTAAGTTCACGATACTGTGAGACAGAACGACCAACTAAACCAACTGCCAATTAACCCTTTACGTCATAGATACGACCTTTTAGGTATTTACATTATTTCCTTCACTAAATCATATGTTCCATTTTATACAGTAATAAATGTGCACCATAAGAAGTATTTGCTATATCCAAGAGGATAGAACTGTTTTACTTGCAATCTGTTTAAGTGGTCACCTATCTTCAAGAGGAAGAAACAGGTTAAGTAGTAAAGGGTTAATAACCCTGTCAGATGTGGAAAAAAAATCCGGAGATATGTGTGAGACTATAACATAAGAGGTTAAATTAATTTGTTTAACCTTATGCCTCATAGCCGGTTTCTATTTTTGAAGACAGGTGACCACTTAAAGCAGGTTGAAAGTAAAGCAGAATGCGCCTAAAGACGCATTCTGCATTACTTCAGTCTATTTTGAGCTACTAATCTCATCAGGGGTGAAGAGTAAAGCTACTAATGTGATACTGTGATCCTTTACATTAAATACTTTGAAAGTATCGAATGTATTTAGGAATACAATGTCAAATTAACAGCATAGGAGTGCTCCATGTGTGTTTATCTTTGATCTTTAAAGACTTGTATCTAGCTGAAACAAATATATAATAATATTAATGTCCCAATCGCACAATCAAAGAAGGCATTGCGAATAGTCAACCCTTTGTTCCATAGAAGCGCCTTTTAGCATATTTAATTTATTCATCCACTGAAGAAAACAGTTCCAATTTATACCGTCTATATTCTAGCAGATTGTAGCTTAAGGCGATTTTTTTCCTCCACCGACGAAAATAGTTCCAATTTATACAGTCTATATTCTAGCAGATTGTATCTTAAAGCAGAATGAAAGGAAAGCATAATGCGTTTAAAAGGCGCATTCTGTTTTACTTTCAATCTGCTTTAAGTGGCCACCTATCTTCAATGCTAGAAATAGGCTGTTGGGTAAAGGGTTAAGTACAATTCATAATTCACAGAGGACTAAATAATGTAAAAAATATAATGAGCATCCTATATATATAAGTAATTATTGTAACTCATTTCGTCCTTTGAACTTTTGAACTGACAATTCCAGTTTCCGATCTATACCATTTTATAGCATTTAGGGGTGTCTTTAACAACATATTATAGAATGGCTAATAGTGTAGAGCGTGGTTATAGGAGGAGCCCTTTGGTCAGGGTATACGCTGTTTGCGTAGGACAAGACTAGTGTAGTCTTCATACGTACACTGTTTGTTAATGACGAGTATACTCGTCGCTAGGATTGAATAAATTGTTCGACCAATTGAAAAGAGGCTTACATTTTGGGGAAAAATCTACTAGTGTTTTAGCTCATTTGACTTAGATATGCAACGGACGGAACTATTTCAACTATATTGTTAAACATATTTTATTGCCATACATTTGTACAACCATATAGTACAAATGAATAATCAAGTTTAACAACATACAAATATAAGCGCAAAAGGGTTAGGCCACAAGTTCTGCTAACATAAGTTACGGCCTTCCCCTTAACTATATTGTTAAGAACCTCTCGAAGTTTCGCCATGTCAACTATCAAAGATCTTCGTTTGCTTACCTGTGGCGACATACAGCCTAATACTGGACCGGATTCTACCTCAGAAACCACCTCTACGTCTGGCGACGAAGACCCCTTATACATGGATCTAATAAACAGTGGTTTTA
The DNA here is from genome assembly GCA_922989275.2 of Gari tellinella. NCBI lineage: Eukaryota > Metazoa > Mollusca > Bivalvia > Cardiida > Psammobiidae > Gari > Gari tellinella. The sequence goes on from OV277858.1 coordinate 22,372,330, forward strand.
CCGTAATGCATCTCAACATTCAAAGCTTGAAACATAAGCTAGACATCTTAGATATTGAAACACAGCCGTATGACGTACTAATGTTCACAGAAGCTTTCAAATAATATAAAAAATGACGATCTCTACATTAAGAATTTCGGAGTACCTTTTCGTTGCGATAGAAGTGACAGAGTAGGTGGAGGTGTCGTAATATATGTGCGTGATGGTATTACTTTCCGCGAAAGATCGGATCTTTTCTTAAATGGACTTGAAACTCTTTGGGTTGAAGTAATCATTAATCATAAAAAAACTGTTAATAGGAGGAATATACAGGCCTCAAGATTCTAACAATCACTACTGGCAACTGATGGAACAAAGCATTGACTTAGCTTTTAGCCAGACATGCGATAACGTCTTAATATCTGGAGACTTTAATATGAACCTACTTAACTCACAATCAAACAAAATCAGTAGACTACTAGATTCTTATAACTCCAAGCAACTTATTACAACCCCTACACATTTTACAGAACATTCTTCCTTTCTCATTGATCTTATCTGTGTTAAACATTCTCAGCACATTTGTGCCAGTTTTGTTGCAGATGCTTTTATACCGGTTTTAATTAGATTTCACTGTCCTGTTGTGGCTGTATTTAAATTCAAGAAAGTGCTACCACGTGCATTCAAAAGACGGATATGGCTTTACGACAGGGCAGATTACGTAACATTTAGAGAAAAACTCCATTCTGTTGATTGGGACACACCTCTCTCTTCTGAAGATTCCGATTAAGCTGCTAGATCAATTACAGAAGCCATATTATCAACAGCGACAGAGACGATAACAAACAAATTAGTTACCATAAGACCTGGCGATATACCATGGATGAACAACTGTATTAGAAAATTCATAAGAAAGCGTACTAAAATTAATAAACAAGCCAAAACGAAAAACACATCACTGCTTTGGGATTTTTTTTTAGAACAGTTCGAAATAATGTAACAAAACTTATACGGTAATCTAAACATGACTATCACACTAATTTAATAGAAAAATAAATATAGCTCAAACAAATTCAAAAGAATGGTTTAAACTTTATAAAAAACTGTCAGATAAGAAAGTCTCAGAATCCATTCCAACATTAATATCCAACAATGTACATGCAAAATGTAACAAGACAAACGAGCCCGTAGAAAAGAAAACTGCAACCGAGACACAACACAATCTATATATCTGTGTGTCACCTGTAAAAGAGACTGCCATTCCCGCATTGGACTGTTCAGCCACCAGCGGAGATGTTCCACCAAGGACAGAGAAGTAGAATCAAATTCATAGTCAACACTGACTGAAGGAGGCCAACATTAGTACATGCAACAACAGATAATGAAAAGGCTGAACTACTGAACAATTACTTCTGTTCACAGTCATAGATCAATGACGAAAACCCAACCTTACGCTCACATACCAGATTTATCAATTTTAACTAATACAGTAAAACTCTGATATAGTGAATTTCAGGGGACCACCAGATTTACTTCACTATAAGCATACTTCACTATATTGATATAGTGAAATAATTCGCTATAATTTTTCAACTCAAATATGGATTCATATACTTGTATATGTACAGTGCATAGATCTACATATACATGTATGTGTAGCTGAATCTGTATTTAAGTGAAATACATGTTATACAACAGTAAATAATAACTATTCATTCATGTAAAGTAACTTTATATGTTTAGGCTAATTCAGTGTACAGTCGAACATGCCTTAGTGACCGTCTGTTTTAATAGACTATCTGTCTTATTTGACCTTACTTGAGGCTCTCAACAGTTTTTACTAGATATTGAACCTGAATCAGAGACTACCTGTCTTATGTGACAGAACAGAACAGAACATATCTTTTATTCACCCAGGTATTTACATACAACAAGGGGACCATGAAATGTGACTCCCTTCGGCAATTATCACCCTGTATTTAAAGATTTTAAGATAGTGTTTTAACACTTTTTAGCACATGGTCAAACATTTATGGTTCAACAATTAGTTATTTGAGGTGTGACATTAACACATTTGAGTGTTTAAGTGTCATTGTAGGAAATAAATTGAAATGGATTATATAATAGATCTCTATGATCTTGTTAAATGTATGTAAATTGTAAATACATTGTAAAATTTAAGCCTAATCAATTATTAGATTATACAATTCTAATTAAATAAAAATGTACTTTAAACATCTTACTGTAACTATTGTATCTATAAAATTAATGAGCTACTTTTATTACTTTACTAAAATATCTTCTGATTAGGTAATGTATCAAAGTATGCAAAACACATACATGCTCAACTAATTATGCCTCCAGGTTCGACTGCACTATAACGCAGGCATTTTATGCAATTTTAATCATTTCGGGACCTGAGATTTGATTCACTATAAACGAAACTGCACTATAACCAAATTCACTATAAACATCAAATTGTTTATAGGCTATAGAGGCTTTTCGCCGGGGAATCGATTTCGCTTCACTATAACAAGAAATTCACTGTATCAGAGTTCACTATAACTGGGTTTCACTGTATTGAATTCACTCCACAGGACGTGATGGATGCAATATCCTCAATGGATGCGTCCAAGGCTAGTGGCCCCGACCAAGTATCACCGCGTCTTTTACGTGAAGGAGCTCCTGAGATAGCTGCCCCTTATCTGCATTTTTCAACACCTTAATTAGAATTTCTTTTCCCCCGATGTTTGGAAGCAAGCCAATGTTACTCCTATATTTAAAAAGGGGGATCCGTCTCAGCCCTCAAATTACAGGCCCATCTCCTATGCAGCGAATCATATTAGCCAAAACCATCATCCTGATCACTACTTAGCTGTATAGGGAAGGTAATGGAAAGATGCGTGCATAAATATTTATACAACTTTTTAATCTCCAACAGCCTTTCACTCCGCATCAGTCTGGCTTCGTGAAAGGTGACTCGACAGTTAACCAGTTGGCATACTTGTACAATGACATATGTAAAGCACTTGATGAAGGAAAAGAAGTTCGGGCAGTGTTTTGTGATATGTCCAAGGCCTTTGACAGAGTATGGCATAAGGGTCTTCTCTACAAACTATCTACCTTTGGTATTAGGGGATCCTTGCTGAAATGGTTTTCTGCCTATCTATCATCCAGACAACAACGTGTTGTATGTGCGAATTCTAGCTCGCAATGGTCTCCTGTTTCAGCAGGCGTCCCCCAAGGTTCTATCTTAGGTCCTTTGCTCTTTTTAGTTTATATTAACGATATTGTTAACGAAATTCAATCAATCATTAAGCTCTTTGCTAACGACACAAGTTTGTATATTGTAGTAGAAAATCCAATTACATCATCTGTCAAACTCAACGAAGATCTTAAAACTATTAGCTCATGGTCGAAATCGTGGCTAGTTTCCTTTAATCCGAATAAGACCGAGTCTTTGCTATTTTCTAGAAAGCGGGCTAAACCTATTCACCCAACTCTCTGTTGACACTTCATCGATCTCACAAGTTAACATACACACATATGGGTCTCACACTCTCAGACGACGCTGACTGGAAAACGCATGGATCTATTATTTTAGACAAAGCCTGGAAAAGAATTGTGATTATGCGATCTCTAAAATTTGTTCTAATTCTTGCTTAGAAAAAAGGTATATATAATTTATCCGCCCTGTGTTGGAATATGCAGACATAGTCTGGGACAACTGTACCATCGAAATGAAGAATGACTTGGAGTCAGTGCAGGATGAGGCAGCAAGAATAGTGGCAGGTGCAACGAAACTTTGTAACGTTGAATCTCTTCTTTACGACCTTAGATGGGAATCACTAGTCAGCAGACGCAAAAAACACAAACTTATCCTAATGTATAAGATGAAAAACAATATTGCTCCATCGTATCTATCAGCTTTATTACCAACCTCACAAAAGAATCGTTACACTCTAAGAAATAACGACAACATCCCTTTAATACACGCCAGAACTTCTTTATATTCATCTTCCTTTCTTCCATCAGGTGTCAGAGATTGTAACTCGCTGCCATAAGAAATACGGAATTCTCCTTCAGTCGAAGCATTTAAAGCCTCTCTCAACAGAAACAAACAGAGAGCGCCAAAACACTATTCAAGCGGTACTCGCCGTGGACAAGTTCTTCACGCTCGTCTCCGGCTTTGATGTAGTTCCCTAAATTATGATCTACATAGAATATCTCCTATAGAATCACTTATGTGTACATGTGGTTCAATAGAAACGGCAAGCCATTTTCTACTGCAATGTAATATTTACAGTCAAATCCGACCAACACTGTTGTCCCAGCTTCCTTGTCCTGCAACTATAAACAATCCCTTATACGGGTGTGCGCAATTAACGACAGAGGTCAATATAGAATTATTTGAAAATATGCAAAAAATCATAATAGAGTCGAAGCGCTTTTAATCATCTATCTGATGGTGGACATCCTCGCTCCCGACGCTGACCTTCGCTGACCCCCCCCCCCCCCTTTGCGTTGTGTGCTACACCCCCTTTATACCTTAATTTTAAACGCCTTTTCAATAGGCTACTCCAAACGCAATCATTTTGTACAATTAGACGTATTTATTTAAATAATCTTCATACAAAACGTCATTTCTTCTTATATACCAACTATATCAACTAAAACTAACCATAATTCATGTATTATAATTATTACTTACCATGGAGAAGAATTCACATAAGTTTTTAGTAACTTGTTTTCTAATCCATATTTAAATGTTGCTTGACATTATGTTCTGTAAATATGACACAATGTGTGTAAAAACTTTGAAATAAATACTGTTTAAACTAAATATCAAAGATCTGGCAATATTAGTTTAAGAGAAGATGTTTGAAGATTTCACATATAACTCTATGAACAAGAGGGCCTCGAAGGACCTGATATCGCTAACCTGTTGTAATGGAACGTAAACAATACTGATAACTGAAATTAAACCTTTTATAACATTCCTAAGTACATCAAGGGCAGATAATACTTACCATAATGATCAATTTTCAACAATAATTGCACTCCTTCAAGAACTAATGACCATATATGTACAATCAAAATCCACTCTAAACGGTAGTTGCGAGAGTGTAAACACTGTTAGATATGGCATTTTCAACAAGTAAAGGTAAGATTACTCTTGACACATTAGTCCCATTTCAACCATATTCGAACTCATCTGAGACCTTATGGTCATACACAATATGATTAAGTTTGAGGAAGATTGAATAAAAAGTGTGGCCTCTAGAGTGTAAACACTGTTAGATATGGAATTTTCAACACGTCCAGGGCAGATAACTCATGACCTAATGGTCCGACTTCAACAATAATAAAACTTATCCGAGAACTTATTATCATTTACAATCTGAGCAAGTTTGAAAAAAGATTGGATAAAGTTGTGGCCTCTAGCTTGTAAACACTGTTGGATATGGCATTTTCAACACGTCAATGGCAGACAATTCATGATCTAATATTTCGATTTTAACCTTAATTGAACTAATCTTAATTCTTATGGTCAAATACAATCGAAGCAAGTTTAAGGAAGATTGGAAACAAGTGTGGCCACTAGAGTGTAAACACTGTTAGATATGGCATTTTCAACATGTCAAGGGCAGATTACTCATGACCTAATGGTCCGTCTTTAAAAAACTTCAATCATAAGAACTTATGGTCATATACAATCTGAACAAGTTTGAGAAAGGTTGGCTAAAACTTATGGCCTCTAAAGTGTAACACTAAAATTGTTGAAGACGCACGACGGACATTCAAGTATTACATACGGACGTTCTAACAAATGGTACCTTGTGTGAATTTTTCCTTTGATCTTTTAAAAAATAAATTGTGGGACTGGTCCCAGAAGCAAAACATATTGTTGGCTCTTACTTTGGAATAGAATGCTCTGGATGCTAACCCTAACCATATGTCCCACAGCTGGCCAGGTTGATGTCACAAGAAGTTAATGTCACAAATGATGGCCAGGTTAATGATTTACGTTGTGGGACTCTTGCTAAAAAGTCACACAGGGCACCATTAGTGAGTACGCTCACCATAAGCTTTGATTAGGTGAGCTAAACATTATAACCCCCTGAGCGGGACCATTTTTGCCAAAAGAAGCATAATTTGAACAATGTTGATAGAGGACCTGTGTAGCGACATGATTTGTTAAAAATATCTAATTTGTAATTTTTTTTACAAATCATGTTTTCACAGTCGACAAGATTGTAAAGAAACATGATTTAATCCTTTACCCTTCCAATGGTTATCCCTGGAGTTTGATGATACAGTGTTCCCTCCCTACAACGGCCCTCCCAACACCGACTTCCTCCTGACAACGACCCTTGATGCAGTTCCCTAAACAGGAAAATTATGTCCAACCTATTCACAGTTGCAATGTCGTCTGCTTAAAATTGCCGTCTGCTGTTTTTCTCAAAGTTACATAATGGACATTTTGACAGAAAACAACTTAGTGACGAGTGACAAACAGCTTGAATCCAGATCAGAAGCATCGTGACGCGGCGTCTGATCTGGATCCAAGCTGTTTGCAAATTTCCCTCCCTATAACGACTCCCTCCGAACAACGCACACAATTGTTGTCTCCCGTTAAGTGTTGTTGTAGAGAGGGAGCGCTGTACTTTACTTATTCTTTATCCCTTTCATGATCAAATTTATCGTGAGAATTTTACCCCCCTTCACTAACATATTGTCATCTGCTTCAATATTGTTGTCTGCAATATCGTTTCAAAGTTAAATTTAAGGCAGTATAACTGACATAATTACGCGGCGTCAAGGTTAAAACTGTTTGCAAACGCGCTTTATGACGTCATTGAGAATGAAAGGGATATTATTAGTTACACGATATTTCGGCAGGGTGTACGGGCTTACCGTTTGCCCTAGATTGCCAGCCAATGAAAGGGCTCCATTTCAGCGAGAAATGAACAAATATATCGCATATTCGTTCAATTTTGTACTTGGGTATGGCAGAGAAATAAACAAGTCATGAACCGGTCAAGGACAGCGCGTGCTAAGGAGGAGCGTAACGCATGATTACGTCATACAGCAACCGCTCAGCTGCGAATTACAGTATAACCTATGTACTGCGGCCTTTCAATGAAGTGGCCCGAATAAATCAAATATTTCTGTAGACAGGAGACTATAGTATTAGTTAGTGCATAATGAAATTAATATGAAACGCATTAACCATGTCCTGCATTAACTCATTGAACCCTAGGTGACTAGTACACTCGTCATTTAAAATGTACCCGTTACACTTGTCCACAGCAAACATTGTAGAACCACATCGTAAATCTTACAAAATGGCATAGACTCGAATTGTTCATTGTATAAGTATTGGGTTGAAAGGTTTAAGCAGCCGACATGTGGGTACTGTCTTCTTTTGTGTAATCGTTTTACAAATATTTGACTGTAAAACGTCTCGAAAGAAATGTGTTTATTTTTAATATTGTAATAAAATACGGTTGCTTTTTATCGATGCATAAGGCAAGCAATACAGAGGCTCCTATAAGCGTTTAATTCTTGCGTTAAACAGCCACCCGACTTCAACCCCTTCGGTGACATGTGCATTTTTGTCATTAATAGTAGATCTATAATGCACTAAACAACACAGTCCAGATGAATGTCATTTAAAAACCAAGAGTGCTCTTGATAAAGGATGTTTTAACCCTATAATTTGTGGGTTTTTTTTCTAAACTGAATTTAAAACAATTATGGCTTGGCTCCATTAGTGCATGAATAGAAAGGACTCGAATCTTGGTTGATCAGGTGCTGCTCAATGCTTGGTAATTTTTAGCAAATCAATTGATTAAGCATTTTCATGTCACGCCAGTCCACAGCAGCTCGTTCACGCCAGTTTTCAAAACTTTACTGTCGGAACACAAATAAAAATCGTCCTCAATTGAATCTATTTTTAAATTCCATTTGGGTAACACGCTAGCTCATGCTTGGTTTTGTTTCTAAATGGAAATGCCTAGAGCGAGCTCTACACGCGTACAGGGTTCCCGGTCGACTTTCTAGTTTTTCGTGTGACGTCATATGTAAAAGTGAACTCGCCGGCTTCCGAAAATACAAAGCACCGCCCACCGCCCTTTCATTGGCTGACAAACTAGGTCGAGCGGTAATTTGGGTTGAGCGATAACTTAGTATAGGTAAAGTAGGTTGAACGGTAACTACCATACAGTAGCCTACGTGCCATATTTGAGGCAAACGGTAAATCAGTTATAGTTCATTTGTTTGAAAATTATACAACATAACCTGTTCGCTCCCTACGGTCGCTCCAGGTTATATTGCATAATTTTCAAAAAATGAACTATAACTAATACTTATATGACGGTTTTGGATTCCGTATTTTCTTCGCGCAAATTGCTTAATAAACAGAAAAAGAGAGATTATTTACGTGAATCGATCGAGAGGGAAATTCTAATTAGTCACGTGTCTCGTACACATTGGTCACGTGTGCAGTTTCAGCCTACCAGGGTCCAAGAATTTATGATGACTGGAAATAAGGCAATTATGTTTGATCAGTTTCAGCTCACGGTAAGCTATTAGGATCGCCTTTCGTCTTGCGTCCGTCCATCATTCAACAATCAATTACCGCTCTATAGTGTCTACACATGTGCACGGATTTTGATTAAACTTGAACAAACTGTTTATGCCCAAACGTTCGGATGAGCTTGATTATGGTTGAAAAAGACCAATGGACCTAGAGGGACAGTGGAGAAGACGTTATTTTTTTTCCAATAAACGCGTTTACGCTAAAACTATATTTTCCAATGCAAACTGTTTGGAGCAAGACGTCTGAAAAAGGCTCCAAACTGTGCCACTCAGCTAAAAATGAATGGTCACAATTGTCAAAAAGTTATTTTCTACATTTTATTGCAATGCGTTTTCGTTTCGTTTGTGTTTAAACGGGAAAGAATAACGTCTTCCCCACTGTATATGTACTTGATGTGTTACCACTCCAAAACCTACATTATTGAATAAGCTATATAAAAGATAATTCAGTGTTGACATCGAACCATTGTATCAAGAGTTATCTACCCTAGATGTTCTCGGATTTACTAGAAAATGCCTTATTTCAGCCATGTTTTTATGCTCTAGTGACTACACATTTGAAAGAAATTCAGTGAAACTTGGTACATGTAACACTATGTATGGTTGTAAGTTCTTGAAACTGTTAGATAGTGGGTAAAACTGGGCCAAGAGGTAATTTTTTTAAATGCCTTTAAGTTGAAAATGTCCTGTATAACAGTGTTTACACTCTAGCAACAGCAATTTAGAATTAATTTTGATTTTACTCTCTACTGCACACACTTGTTATGAGTTCTTAGATAAGATAGAATTCAGGTGACATCAGACCGTCACCTGCCCTTGATACCCTATACTCTATACAAGAAAAGGTCATACTCCAATATTATTAGTTACACGGTATTTCGGCAGGGTGTACGGGCTTGTATACATGCATAATCTGACAAAGTCCTAAAGTTGACACTTGAAATTGACATGAGTACATTTCAAACTCATGCGCTGTTCGATGGTTTAGTACAATGGTTATAAAGTTAAACTTATCAGGATACTCGCATAAGTAGAATTTATCTGCATTCCTACAGTTTAATGCAATAATTTCTAAACCGCATTATGTCGAACATATTCCGTATTTCAAGTTTAAAGGGTGGCAAAGCCACCATTTAATTTTGAATTACGGATAATGTTCGACTGAAATGAAATCAAGATAGACCCTATCGAAGATCGACTGTATCTAACATGGTTACGTCATCAATGTCATGAATTTGGGAAATTTTCAAAGTATATGAAAACACTCTATGATGGTTTTGTATTGAAGAGCTATTTAAGATGAATGAAAAAATAGAAAAAAGTGTACATTTTGGTGAACAACAGTGGGCTCTACGGCCATGTAAAATTTACCCCACCCACCTTTTCTTATTTTGTCCTTTTCAAACAGCCCGCTTCAACAAAATCCATTTCAAATGAAAACGAATATGATAATTTGGTTTTGTGTTATTTATTGCGTGTCTATGGTAGAATTTCTTCATACAAAAACTAATTTAAGAGAAAATAGACACCAAATATGAAATTTATAAAGCTCTAAATATCATCGATATGGTACTTTTTTGTATTTTTTGTAAAGGGAGATAACTCTTTTTACCTTAATAACTCAAAATTTTCAACACTGACCTTTCAATTTCTTTTCATAATTTGAACTGCCTTAGCATGGGCATTCATCTGGTAGAATATAAGAAAAAGTTTAAGGCTAATACTCTTTTATTTTCAAACTTTTTTACTTTTTTTCATAAAATAAAAAATCTAATAAAATCATGCCCTATAAAAAGCATATTTGTGATATTCAAGGATCCGTATTGTTCAAACCAGGTGCCTGCTTTGTCTAAATTTGGTTTCTATATGTGAAAATACAACCATAGACATCAAATAAATAATGAAACCCCAAATTACCATGTTTGTTTTGTTTTGAAATAGATTTTAATGAAGCTTGTACTCTGAATGGGTAAAATTTGAGAAAAAAAGTCCAAATTTGACATACCCTTTCCAAATCGCTGTAGCTCGAAAAAAAAGGACACCACCATATATATATTGTTTCATTTTTTCATTCATCATAAACAGCTCTTCCAAAAAAACAATGATAGAAAAAAAGTTTAATACTTTTGATACGCCCTTAAAATGTTCATTACCAGGGTATTTTGAACGGATAGTTCTCGGAGGACATTAATGCTTTATGAAACACTGTAACGATTAATTAGAACAAATGAACGGATATAATCAGGAACGAACAAATAAACACGTAGATCAGTGTCTAGGCATATCGAGTTTTGCCTATTTTGGTTGATTTCGATAAACATATTGATCTAAATAAATCTGAATCCAATGTCAATTTCATTATAGACCAGTAACAAGTGCTGTTAGCGCCAAAATAACAAGTCCAAAAAAGGATTAAGTACGAAAAGCTATGGGGGCGTCTCTCCGTATATGTTCGGATTAGACGGAGTTTGCCGAGTATTCATGACTGAGATTTTCTAGGCTTTTGATTGGTCGGCATTCCAGCGCCATTATCATGTTGAAAAACTACAGTAAACTTTGAAGAACTTTTCTAGCAAAAACGTATAATTTCGTGCTGATTTATCAGTCTTTAAGGAAGCATATTCAAATTTCTTCAATCTTGATATTACTACGTCACTGGTTCACTGGAAATAAAAGAGATATCACGAATTGAGAATGATTTATGCTTCAAAAGTCCCTGGGCAGCACATTTATTGAAGAAATTTGATGAATCGACTTCGACATTCATTGACGAATTGAATTTAAACTTACCATCATGAGCTACGTAGACGACGATCCGGGCGGTGGCGACAGAGAGAGAACTTTGACAGTAAAGGGGCGAGAGTATTTACTTGACGTCAGGGAAAGGGAGAGACACCGCGTTGTAAGAAGACTAGAGATGAAAACAAAAGAGCTCAAAGAAATAATGACTGGAGAATACGAAGAGTCGCACGTTAGATCGCAGTATTCAAGATGGTTAAGTGATTTTGAACTGTTACTAGAGACACATGAAGACTTTCAAGCATTGTTAGAAAGCAATGCTAAGGAACAAGATCAAGTGGTGTATGACAATCAGTGCGCTAAATTTCATAGAATTAAACATGAGGCTGAGACTTGGTTCCTGTCCACTCCTTCACACCAAGATGGTGATACAAAGTCCCACGTTAGTAGAAGAACAAACGTTTCTAACATTTCTAGTCACGTGTCTATTGAAAGGGTGAAAGAAGACCAAAGAAAGGTTGAGCTTTTAGCTAGGCAAGATGCGCTAAAGCAGAAGAAACAATTGGAAGAAGAAAAGCTCCAGCTAAAGCGTAAGGAAGAACAGCTAGAAATAGAGACAGAAATCAAAGTTAGCGACGCAAAATCAAAAGTTTTAGAAGATTTAGAGAGGAGTATTGCACAGGACAACAACATCTTTCTTAAGGAGGTGCAACCCTCACGTAAACCTATGAACAGAACCGTTGACCAAATTAGTGATATAGTGATAGACAATGCGCCAAAATCCATTAAAGGCGAGAGTATTAACAGAACAGACACTAGTGCAATAGACAAATCAAATAATGATAATGTTAACATGATGTCGGTATCAAGAGAGCTGAACAAAGCCAAAGCCGAAATAACGCGATTTCACGGTTCAGCCGCTTCAAGAGACAGTTTAATGCAAGGGTGTGTCAGAACACCGACTCCTTCGACGAAAAGCTTAATTACCTTTTACAATTTACGTCAGGGGAGGCGCATAAGATAGTGACCGGCTACTCAAACTTGCCGGCCAAGATAGGCTACCAGGCAGCATTCGAAGAATTCGAAGAAAGGTACGGCGACTCCGACCTGATAGCCCAAACATACGTAAAAAAGGCGCTAAACTGGCCGTGTATCAAGCCAGACGACCCAAAAGCACTGGATGAATTCGCGATATTTCTTCGTGAGTGCCAGTATGCGGTGGAGAATGTCGATGCGGCCAGGGTTTTGAAGTATTCCGAAATTCTCCGCTCTATTGTGCAGAAATTGCCTTTCTACCTGCATGATAAGTGGCGAAATATAGTTTATGACAACAAAAGCAAGGGAAAGGTCACAAAGTTTGAAACTCTTGTCATGTTCATTCGGAAAGAAGCAAAGAAAGCTACAGATCCCATATACGGCAAAGAAATGCTCGTAAACAAACAAGCAAAACCCGCGTCCGCGGTCGGTAAAGGCTACATGAAACCGCGTAAGACTCTCGCGACTGTGATCAAGGACAGCACTAGAGATCACAGTACGGCATCTGCAAAATCCTGTTCGTTTTGCGCCAGTCAACACGCTTTAAGTGATTGTTCGAACATTACTCTGAATGCGCTGACCGACAGATACAGATTTCTTAGAACGAAGGGTCTGTGTTTCGGTTGTCTCAGGGCAGGGCATATGAAAAACGACTGTAGAAACAAACTTACATGTGCGAAATGCAAACGGCTCCACCCTACCATCTTGCACGTAGAACCACGTAAATGGGACACGCGTGAACCCAGAACGATAAGGAAGAGTGACAATAACGCGAACGCGGCGACATCCAGGGCCAATGTGAATACCGCGTGTACGGGGGCTGGCGCAGCGTTGCCTATTGTTCCGGTTAGAGTTAAGGCAAAAATCGAGCGATAAGTATGTAGAAACGTATGCGCTCCTAGACTCCGGGAGCACAGCTACATTCTGCTCGGACAGAGTGCTCGACGTACTAGGCGTTGAAGGAAGACAAACGAAAATCGATCTAGTGACACTCGGACAAACCCGCACAGAGGAGTCTCGGGAAATTCGAGGACTGGAAATCAGCTCACTGAATGGAGAGAATACCATCCAGCTACCGACGGTGTTTACACAGCCGTCGCTGCCAATTTCAAAGGACGATGTACCGAGCGAGGCAGATATTGCTAGTTGGCCTCATCTGAGGCACCTCGCGATCGATAGGATTGACAGTGAGGTCGACTTTCTCATAGGTGTTAATGTTCCCAAGGCTATGGAACCATGGGATATTATACCAAGCGAAAATATTATACCAAGCGCAAAGACAATATTTGGATGGGTCGTGAACGGTCCCATGGAAACCGGCGATGACAGTCACATTGCAGTTAACTACATCAGAACGACATCACTGGAAGATCAGGTCAGAGACCATTTCAATACAGATTTCTCTGAGCGAACAATAGACGACAAGCCCGAGAACTCCAGAGAAGACAAACGCTTCATGGAATCTGTGTCTCAATCAATTGTCAAATCTGAAGGACATTACACTATGGACTTGCCATTCAAATCTGAAGATGTTTACATGCCAAACAATGAAAACAAGGCAAAACAGCGTTTGAACATGCTTAGCAAGCGCTTCGGTAAAGACCCGAAATACTATGATGCCTACAAAGATTTTATGACCAAGATTATTGAAAAGGGTTATGGCGGAAGATGGAAAGGTTTGGTACCTGCCACATCACGGTGTGTTCCACCCAAAGAAGAACAAAATCAGAGTCGTATTCGATTGTGCAGCGCGCAATGGGGGCACCTCGCTGAACGAACAACTACTGCAAGGGCCAAATCGTACAAGCTCACTGATTGGCACTTTGACAAGATTCCGACAAGAGCCAGTGGCGGTTATGGGGGACAAAGAAACCATGTTCTACCAAGTAAAGATGTCGAATAAGCACAATAATTTCCAGAGAGTTCTATGGTGGGGCAACAGTGACACAAGCACGGAGCCAGTCGAGTACAAAATGAATGTGCATCTTTTTGGGGCTACGTCGTCCCCAAGCTGTGCAAGCTTCGCGCTACGGCAAACCACAACAGACTTGAATGGCCATTTCGACAACGAAGTAGTCAACACGGTCATGCGAAATTTCTATGTAGACGACTGCCTAAAGTCAGTGGAGGCAGAACAAACCGCAGTGACCTTGATCAAGGATCTGCAAGCTGTCCTGAAAGGTGGTGGTTTCCACATCACAAAATGGGTCAGCAATAGTAGAAAGGTGATGATGTCTGTGCCTGTCACAGAAAGAGCGGCGGAAGTTAAAGACTTGAATCTGGACTTGGACAAGTTGCCAGTCGAAAGAACTCTCGGGGTGGGCTGGGGCGTTGAGACAGACGTTTTCAGCTTCACAGTTGATGTCAAAGACCAGAAACACACGCGTAGGGGAATTCTATCGACCACTATAAGTAGTATCTATGACCCGTTAGGTTTTCTGGCACCAATGATCTTAAGCGCAAAGTCAATGCTACAAGACCTGTCACAGCTACAGCTCGGATGGGATGACCCTGTTCCGGAAAACTACGACAAGAGGTGGTGTCGGTGGCTACAGTGTATCAGAGATCTGCGCAACTTTGAAGTAGCTAGATGTTTCAAGCCGGCAGGGTTTGGAGCTATAGCGTCTTCAGAGTTGCACCACTTCTTGGACGCCATTGAGAAAGGCTATAGTACCGTTTCATACTTGCGGTTGACAAATTCAGAAGGAAAGGTTCATTGCTCTTTCGTCATTGGTAAATCACGCGTTGCACCTTTGAAAAAGGTTACGGTTCCAAGACTAGAGTTAACCGGAGCCACGATTGCCGTACGAACTGACAAAATGCTGAAGCAAGAATTGGATATGAGAATTGACAGGACGAACTTTTGGACCGACAGCATGTCGGTCCTGAGGTACATTAGAAATAAAACGTCAAGATTCCAAACTTTCGTAGCTAACCGCTTAAATGTGATCCATGAGGCTTCAGAACCTGAACAGTGGCGCTACGTGGGTACAAAGCTGAACCCGGCAGATGTTGCTTCAAGAGGCATGCCTGTCGACCAAACTCAGTGGACAGAGGGCTGGATAGAAGCACCAACGTTTCTGCTTCTGTCCAAGGACGAATGGCCGAAAACACCTGAGGATGTCCATTAGGCAGTATTGGGTAGTAAACGCGCCGTCGGCAATAAGGAAATTATTCAGAAAGTGCGTAACATGTCGAAAGTGTAGGTCAATAGTAGGAGAGCAAAAGATGGCTGCTTTACCAGAAGATCGGGTGACATCTGATGAGCCCACAAGAGTGGGCGTAGATTACTTTGGACCGTTTGAGGTCAAATTGAAACGCAGTCGTGTTAAACGTTACGGTGCCATATTCACATGCCTAACTAGCCGTGCTGTACACATCGAGGTTGCGTATTCACTAGACACAGACTCTTACATAAACGCTTTGCGTCGCTTTATATCCCGTCGGGGTCAAGTTCAGACAATGCGGTCTGATAATGGAACTAACTTTGTCGGTGCTGAACGCGAGCTTCGCGAGGCAATAAGTGAATGGAACGCGCAACAAATAAATGATAAATGACGCTATGCTGAAAAGAAACATTGACTGGAAATTCAATCCTCCGGCAGGTTCACGCCATGGTGGTGTGTGGGAGCGCTTGATCAGATCCGTGAGGGGCGCAATGAACAGCACTCTCAAGGAGCAGATCTTGGACGACGAAGGCCTGCAAACTCTCTTGTGTGAAATCGAGGCAATCCTCAACGATAGGCCGATATCAAAAGTCTCTGACAGTTTTAACGATTTGGAAGCTCTTACACCCAATCATCTGCTGCTACTAAAGCGAAAACCGAACTTACCTGCAGGAGTCTTCTGTAAAACAGACAACTACTGCAGAAGACGCTGGAGGCAAGTACAGTACATGTACATGGCAAACTTGTTTTGGCAGCGCTGGGTTCGCGAATACCTACCTTTGCTGCAAGAACGACAGAAATGGCACGAGCAACGAACAAACTTAAAGGTGGGCGACGTTGGCAGTACAGCACCCAGAAACTCGTGGCCAATGGGGGTAATAGAAGAAACTTTGCCTGACCGTTCAGGCCTCGTGCGGCAGGTGAAAGTTAGAACGGCAACAAATACGCTCACGCGACCAATAGACAAGTTATGCGTGATCCTGGAGGCAGAGTAGAGTAGTACTTGTCATGCAACACAAATGTAGTGCTCTAGTGTGCTCAAACTAGGTTGGCGCTTGTATAAACTTCAATTTCAAGAAAAATTCAGTATTTAACACTTGATGTGTTTCTGCACATCCTTAGAACCTTTATTGTTTGTACATATTGCATTATCAGTTAGCCATGAGCTATTTTGGCTAATTTGCTGTGCCTACCTAGTCATGAGTAGTGAAGAAGAGTAAATCGCGCTTCAAAAGAGAATGCCGATTCCTCAGCTTGGCGAAGTCGCCGCACCATGGACTGACCATACTTTGCAGCAACAGCTAACCGTGATCTGGTCATACAGTCATACTTGTGTACATTTTGTAAATAATAATGATTTTCATATTCAGTATAAGCAACATTTCTTATGTCTACATTTAGCTTTTATACATGTGCTCATACATGTACAGTTTTACTTTAGTTTTCCTTAAGTATAATCAATACTTTGTATTAGTATCCATTGATGCGCCAATAAATTGGAGAAATTCATTGCTGTTGTAGTAGAGTGTAATGTTTTAAAATAAATGTTACATTCTATGTTAATCACTTGAATGTTTAGGAATTAACTATTTGTTGATTTCAAACATAGTTTAAGTAAAGAAATCCTGAGAATTTGTCTTTGCATGAGCACAGGTATATTCTGAATGGAGATTATGCGTAGGAACATGAAAAAATATATGTGTGAGTTTGAACTTGTGAGTTCAACATCAATTACATTGAATACACACAGGAGAGATACCTTGTAACAGTACATTATGTGTAAGGTTATTTAAGTGGTTCTTGAGAGTTGTTCGATGAACACTTACAGATACATACAGCTGAAAGGCGTAAAGTGTACATAGTAAATCTAGTCATTTGTTCATAGTTCGTTTTGTGATTTGAAATTTAGGTATTGGACAATTTATTATGTTGAATAATTTTGCTAGATTGGTAATTGTGATATAACTTGCATTATATCATAATTAGAGGGCTGGTGTGTTAGCGCCAAAATAACAAGTCCAAAAAAGGATAAAGTACGAAAAGCTATGGGGGCGTCTCTCCGTATATGTTCGGATTAGACGGAGTTTGCAGAGTATTCATGACTGAGATTTTCTAGGCTTTTGATTGGTCGGAATTCCAGCGCCAATATCATGTTGAAACACTACAGTAAACTTTGAAGAACTTTTCTAGCAAAAACGTACAATTTCGTGCTGATTTATCAGTCTTTAAGGAAGCATATTCAAATTTCTTCAATCTTGATATTACTACGTCACTGGTTCACTGGAAATAAAAGAGATATCACGAATTGAGAATGATTTATGCTTCAAAAGTCCCTGGGCAGCACAAGTGCCGTTGTACTTTGCATTGTTCATTTCACGTCCCGTCGTTTGTTTATCATGGTGACGACGTGGGTGGGGTAATCAGGGAAAGCAAAGCAAGAAACTAGCATATTATCGATATCTGAATTACATTTACACATAATGATCGATTCAAGACAGTTTTGAATTAAAATTTCTTTTGATTGCTTGGAAAACAACTGCTTAATAAACCGAAAAAGAGAGACTGTTTACGCGAATCGAGCGAGGGAACAACATCTAACTTGTCACGTGACCCGTACTACCCGGCTAAATCAATGTGTACGATCTCGTACACAGTGGTCACATGTGCAGTTTCAGCCTATCAGAGTCCAAGAATTTATGATGACTGGAAATAATGTTTATTATACCTATCTCGATTTATCTACTATATAGCTTAATGTGATGTCAGAAGGTGAAAATCCGTAATGTTACATGGCTAACATCACATTTCGGCCCGCGTAACATCACCAAATGGCCCGATTATTCGGCCCGGTTCAGAAAAAGGAAAAATCAAAACGCTTCTAGTGAAGTAACGGCAATGAACTGGAAAAGTGAGTCGATTCAAATTTGAAAAGTTATACAATCGAAATCAAATGGACCATAGTTTACGCTTCATCTCATGAGAAAAGATTTCAAAACAATCGACTGCAAAGTGTCACCAGTTTTCGCGTTGCTAATCAAGGTCTTTCATTATTTTGGAACAGTTTCTTTTCTCACTCCTTAGATTCAAGCTCTGCATCCTGTTCAATGTTTATGTTGAAATTTGATACTAAATCTGACATTCTGCTTTGTATATTAGCCTACCTAAAGTATATGTCAACTTGTTGCTACAGTACCGCATTGCTTTAGCAGAAGACAGAATTGGAAACGATTGTAGAATGGTCTATAACAGCGTAGGACTATATGAGAATACAAATAACGAATAGATATGTGTTTGTAAACTTTTTGTTAGCAATATTTTTTCAGAATAATGGTTTGTTGCTTGCAATTTTATTTTCTTTTAAAAACGCGTCAATATACAAACTTTATATACAACTTAAATCGACATCACGTGATCTGGCTCCGTGGTCTAACGGCTAACATGGTCGACTCTGCCCACGGCGGTGCGAGTTCGAACCCCGATCGGTCCAAACTTTTTTTTTAAGATAAAATGTTCTTTTTTGTGGATACCAAATGGTTAGCAAACATATTTATTGTGTTTTTTGCGTCTAAAAATTAACTTCTCCGTTATTTGTTTTGAGTAATGAAAATAAAATAGTTCCAATACATGTATTCGCGATCGTTGTTCTGTAATGAAAACAGTGCTATTTAGATCTATATTTGTGTTCGGTATAATAAAATAAATATCACATCTCACAGAGGGTTAGAGAACAGATTGGTCACCCTTGACAAGTAAATGTCAACCTCGGCTGACGCCTCGGGTGACCAATCCGTTCTCTCACCCTCTGTGAGATGTGATATTCATATATTACACTTTAGTGTCTATAAATTTGAATCGGTTTAGATAAAAAAAAATAAATGGCCAAACTCAAACTGTATATGGCCACAATTTCTGAGATAAGTTTATTAATTCGTGAAATGGAATCAATGGGTCAACAGTTACCTGTCATTGGTGTATTGAACACCCCACATTTTACAGCGTTTACACTATATATCAGCTACAGTTTTTAAATGGACTTTGCTGTTACTCTCTCACATTGTATAATACTGTAAAATCCTCCGTTAGATGTTATTTTGTTGAAATAGAATTATTAGGTCAATCGTTATTTGCTCTTGGTAAACTCAGATATACTAGAAAAAAGCAAGCTTTTAACAATATTTATACTCTAGTGTCTACAAATGATGTGGATTTTAATCAAACTTTCACATACTTTATACGGCTTTTAAGATGAAAATCAAAGGTAAAATATCAGGTTTAATATTCTCAGGAGAGCGAATCCTGAACCACCATGGCTCTTTCGTTACTAGAGTTAGGTCCCTTGATATGTAGACAAATTGTCCTCCCAGGTGTATGCATGTATTTTGATGAATATTTGCACAAGCGCGCGCGCGCACACACACACATACGCACATTAAACATGACATGATGTTTGGTCTCCGGGATTGCAATTAATACCAGCGGCGTGGCCCTTGGTGTCCGTGAATGCTGCTTTACATTACTGAACTTATCTGATTTTCTCAGAAGCAATCTATATTTTGTATACATCTGTACGTAAGAGGTGTTTATCAAAGCCACATTCCTGATAGTTTCGAGGGCATGGAGTCAAACGTCAAATTGAGGCCATGGATCATATGATGGGTGCATTATAAATTATATGTAGAGGGACATATTTACAATACTATGGGGTATTAATTAGTCCCTAGGCGACGGCTCTACTTTTTCTTTCTTTTTTCTAAATCTGAGTTCCATACAGTATATATATCAGGAAAAGAGGAATTCTACATTTCAGCTGGATCCAAACTGTTTTGAATACAATGTACACGTACTGTAGTTATCATAAATTCGCCTGCATCGTGTTATTTGTGAATGGCTATGGAAATGTAATTACTCGTAGTTTTATTATATGATTGAACAAAAGAGTTTCCGATATTAAGAACCGATCCTTAAGATTACCATGCATTCACTGCTATAATAGTCTATTAGTATTAAAAATTACCACTGACAGATAATTTCTTGAGCTGAAAAGACACATTCGTGTTTCTGTTCTTTATTAATTTCCATATTTAAGTTTTATTTCTGTTCGCTTTGATTTCGTTTTAATCTAAAGGTCAAGCGACTTTGTCTTTTCAATTTCCTTTTGACTTGACTGACAATGGATATTGTTATACCTCATGGATATCAGAGTGTCTGTGATTGGTTAGAAATGTGTAACCCGCTGCCACGTGCACCAACGGCGACGTCCACATGAAGGAGCTGTCGCCTTAACTCTTTCGCTGCCAAATTAATCGTGATATGTTTTACCCCGTCATTAAGAGTGAAAAGGTAAAACGTGTTTCTCTTGTTAATAAAATAACAGGTGAAGTCACTCGAAAGCGTGTCCACTTAAATTAAAGTCAAAGATGACAAAATTACCACGAAAACCATTAAGAATGTAGATAAATGTTTTTGCGACTACTCTCAGACGAAAGTAATGAAAAGGCTGATATGAAAGCATAACACATTAAATAAAACATTACATCATATAATCCATGACTCCACAGATGAGCTGTTTTACGCATTTAACTTATTCCTTCACTGTAGAAAATTGTTCAATTTTATACAGTAATGACTATCAACTGTAAGAAAAATAGTTTAAATATCGTTACAGATGGTAGCTTAAAGCAAGCGCATTTGTGGAGACGGCCTTGTATTTCATAAAACGAATACATCACTGTTTTAGAAACGATACAGCATTATTCATTGCTAGTGTTATTAAACTACCCTTTGTGGAGAATAATCCAAGACTGCAATACATCGTATTACTTTAAAAGTTAAGTATCTATATACGTATTGAAAATATGTTTTGCTTTATGATGACTCTACAAAATAGATCTATTCACAGAAATTTATAACCTAACTCTGAGATCTCAAATTGTCCATGGAAATATTACGAATACAGTCCAGCTCAGGCAATTCGCGCTTAGCATGATAAGCAGTTAATAATCGAGAGTGTGTAACCCTGTTGTAAATGAACATTCTTGTTTACATATCCCTTTTCTTTTGGTATACTTAGTTATAAGAAAATATCTTCATATAAAACTTTTTGAGTTGCTCTATATCAATAACATATGCAAACTTGGCAGTTTTGGATCCAGATCAGTACTTGTTCTAGTGTAAACGCAGTTATTGGGAAAGAATGACGTCCTCTCAACTGTTACTGACCCCGCCCTCCTATCAAACATAGAACACGTGCTTGGTCAGTGACAGCATTCTTCATTGGCGTTTGGTGAATGAAAAAGCAGGAGCTGCGATACAGTTTATGGCAGATGTGTTCGGATTGATGTTTGCAGTCTTTACCTACATTTTATTTCCTGGTACACGTGTGGGACTTGTACAATAAGCTGACATCTATATACTGAAATGGTAAATTCTTTTACGGTGATAAGACGTTATTAGTTCCCAATGAATGTGACCCGTTAATACCCATCGCCAAACGTTTAGAGCAAGTTTAGACGCCATCGACCTCGGTGTGTGATCAGACTTTCCACTCATATTAAAAATGAATCATTATTTGTTCAAGAACCTGTCTTTTTCTGTATCTTGTTTGTGTTTGCATTAAATATATATCGTCATATCATCACCATATGGACTGCATCCGAATTTGCAAATAGTTTGGATCCTGTTCACACAGCTCGTCTGATCAGGATCCAAAATGTTTGATAATCATTTTGTCATGTCAGTCATTTTTAATAACCTCTAGCTTTTAAAAAGTAGTACAAACTACATGTTTAACCATTATTGTGCTAAGCGCGACCTGGTTCTCATTTGCAAACAGTTTGGGTCCAGATCAGACGCCGCGTAACGACTGTTTGTCACTTATACTCATTTTTTTCTTCAGTTTGAAAACGCATAAAACTAATTTTTTTTCGCAGACGATATATTTGAAGCAGGCGACAGTTCAGCATGATAAGGGTTCAAGCAGGTGATATTAATTGGCAGTAAACGGGTTATATATCGGGACGAGTAACGTCTTATCCACTGTAAGACTTTAATACAATGGTAACTGCGTCATTAAAAATGCAACTATTTGTTTTCAATGATTCGTAATAAGCGAAGCATTCGTTCGTTCATGGTGATTTGTTTTATACATTTTAATGAGCACGGACTGTATTCGAAAATAACAAATACATTCGAACTTCGATATCTCTAACTCGCTAAATTCGAACTATTCAATTGATCGACACATGAATTGCATTATTTCATGCTCGGTTAAGTCGAATATACCCGTATTTCAAAGTTAAAACGTGGCTTCGCCACGAAATACGGGTATGTTCGACCTAACCGAGTTCGAGATATCGAAGTTCGACTGTAGAATGCGAATTGGCGAAACAATAGTGTTTTTAGCGTTTATGAGAAATCGGCTTTACCTTCGGCCTGCTTTAACCCATTGCTCCTTAGCCAGGTTCTAGATTTGAAGACAGAAGCCCGTTTAAAGCATGTTGAAAGTAAAGCAGTTCTTAAGGGTGTATCAATGTCATGAATTCGGCAAATTTTCAAAGTATATGAAAGCACTCTATGGTGGTTTTGTATTGAAGAGCTATTTAAGATGAATGAAAAAATAGAAAAGTGTACGTTTTGGTGAACAACAGTTGGCTCTACGGCCATGTAAAATTTACCCCACCCACTTCCTCTTATTTTGTCCTTTTCAAACAGCCCGCTTCAATAAAATCCATTTTAAATGAAAACAAATATGACACTTTGGTTTTGTGTTATTTATTTCCTATCTATGGTAATATTTCCTCGTACAAAAACTAATTTAAGAAAAAAAGGCACCAAATGTGAAATTTATAAAGCTCTAAATATCATCGATATGGTACTTTTTTTTGTACATTTCGTAAGGGGAGATAACTCTTTTTACTTTAATAAATCAAAAGTTTCAACACTGACCTTTCAATTTCTTTTCATATTTTGAACTGCCTTAGCATGGGCTTTCATCTGGTAGAATATAAGAAAAAGTTTAATACTAGAACTATTTCATTTTCAAACTTTATTACTTTTTTTTTCATAAAATAAAAAATCTAATAAAATCATGCCCTATATAAAGCATTTTTTTGATATTAGAGGATCACTATTGTTCAAACCTGGTGCCTGCTTTGTCTAAATTTGGTTTATATATGTGAAAATACCACCATAGACATGAAATAAATAAAGAAAACCCAAATTACCATTTTTGTTTTGTTTTGAAATAGATTTTACTGAAGCTTGTACTCTGAATGGGTAAAATTTGGGAAAAACATCCAAATTTGACATACCTTTTTCAAGTCGCTGTAGCTAAAAAAAAGGACACCACCATATATATTTTTTTTCATTTTTTCATTCATCATAAATAGCTCTTCCAAAAAAACAATGTTAGAAAAAAAGTTTGATACTTTGAAAAATTGGCTTATGACATTGATACACCCTTAAAACGCGTTCTGTTTTACTTTCACCCTGCTTAAACTACAATCTACTAGGGTATAAAATAACTTCGTATGTTGTATATCCTTGCTTGTATAATTTAAAACTATTTGAATCAGAAGCGAAATATGCTTATTTATCGGGTAAATGGTTAAGCAAGCATCTACCTTCAATACAGAAAACAAGCTTTAAGGAAAATGACCGTCGGGAGCCTAATAACATAACCCCAAAATTATCAATGGATTGTATTTTTCTTGTCGCATTTACGGAATCTAAACGTTAACAGCTTCATGTCTGAGACTACTGATGTCCAATTTTATTATAAATATGCCTGAAACACAAATTTATTGAAGTACGCTCTGGTGGTTTTTTTCTAGACATGATTTTGGTTTTCATTTAAACAGACATGATTTGGGTTTTCATATAAACAGACATGAATTTGGTTTTCATTTAAACATACATGATTTGGATTTTCATAATAACAGACATGATTTTGGTTTTCATTTAAACAGACTTAACTTTCGTTTTCATTTAAACAGACATGATATGGGTCTTCACTGATTGGGATAGGTTTTACGCACCGCGACACATAAAATGGCTTTCACATAAACAGACATGATTTGGATTTTATATAAACACATTGTCGTATAAGAGAGAGAGAGAGAGAGTCCAATTAATACAGTGGTCGAAAAGGGAGAGAAAACCCCAACACAACCTAAATATATTCATATTTCTTATTTTCATTCTAAGCAACAAATACGCGTACAAAAGAAAGTTATTGGTCTCTATATTAAACCGTAAAAAATGCACTTATTTACAAAATAAAAAAAATATCAAAGTTTAGAACAATAATTGTTTTAAGCCAATCATAAAATGTGTAAAACCTCACCCCGATGAAAAAAATTATTGAGCATATTAAAGAATTTGTAATTCGCAATTTGTAAGATCACTGTTACAAGTAAAAGTCCATCATACAACTTGTAAGAAAAATACACTTGTTTTTTTCTATTAATGGTTAAGTAGATATGCTAAAGGAAGTTATTGGTATCGATATTATTATTATTATACCGTAAAAATGCACCAATTAACAAAAAGTATAGAACAATAAATGTTTTCAGCGAATCATAAATAGTGTAAAACCTCACCCAGTTGAAAATAAGTATTGAGCATATTAAAGAATTTGTAATTTGTAATTTATAAGTTCACTGTTACAAGTAAACGTCTATTATACAACTTGTAAGAAAAAAAAGTCTTGCTTTTTTATTAATGGTTACAAAACAGGCCTTCTATTAAACCATTTCATGGCCAAATTAATCATCATAGTTTTACCTCTTCTCCGCCACATTGTCGTTTACTTTAATATTGTTGTCTGCAATATCGTTCCAAAGTTAGATTTATGGCAGTATGACCGACGAAATTTCGGTACGAGTGTCAAACAGTTTGGGTCCTGATCAGACACTGCGTTACACAGTGTCTGATCTGGATCCTAGCTGTTTGCAAATTATTTCTTTTTTGCAAAGACTTTAGCCAACTACGGCGGTGATGGACCCTAACCTTTTCACCGCCAAAGTCGACAATGCAAACAATTTACATCCATACCAGGGCCTTGTGGTGAAAGAGATACGTTTTACCCCTTCACCGTTTCATTGTCGTCTGCTTCCATTTGTTGTCTGCAATGCCTTTTCAAAGTTAGAAAATAAGACAGTATGACTGATGAAATTTCAAAACGAGTGTCAAACAGTTTGGATCCTGATCAGACACCGCTTTACGCGGCGTCTGATCTTGATCCAATCTGTTCGCAAACGCGCGTATAATCGTCATTGAGAGCGAACGTGTTAAATCATTTTCAAATCCCAAACTATCTACAAATGATTGTTTTATTTGTTCTTACTAATGTGAATTCACATTTAATCTATTCATTGCCATGACGTTGTCTGCTTTAAACGTTTGTCTTCTTTGAATTTCTCAAATTTAAAGTTAAGGTAAATTGACTTAAGCAATATCTAAATGAGTGTCAAACAGTTTGGACCCTGGTCAGTCGCCGCATGCCAAATAACCTTTTTTTACTCGGGGTAAGGTAGTAAATGGGTAAATGACCAGGTTCACGATTGGTCAAAATTAGCCTTATGCCAAAAAACTCATGAAAATGTGCGTATAAAGTAAGACGTTATTCATTTGAACCTTACAATATTTTATTCAAACCTTCATACGTTGTTGCCATGACAGCCATGACAACCCGTTACCTAACAGAACCCCATACAATATACATGTTCACAAACAGAATACATGTAATTGTATGTCCAACCATAGACTACGCACTTTCCTAGTTTATATTCAAATAACATTAAAATTAATTTTAAGACAATGGGAAATAGTTGAAATGGTAACAAAAATAGAAATTCATTTCATTTCCACTTCTAGTTGATACATCAAATATTAACTTTTTTTAATTTTGATTATAGTATTACCCAAATTTATTAAAATGTTTCATGTTAATTTTATCATGACAACTGGTAAATCAGTATAGGCCAGGGGCCCGTTTTACTAAACTACTTACGCAAAATTTTTGCGTAAGTCAAAATCGTTTTACTCTTATTTTTCGATCATAAACGTTTGCAAACAGCAAATAGCCAGATCAGAGGACGCGCTTAAAGCGCGTCCTCTGATCTGGCTATTTGCTATTTGTAGCAAGTGATAATAAAAAATATAAATTAAAATTTAAAATTTTGACTTACGCAAAACTTTTGCGTAAGTAGTTTAGTAAAACGGGCCCCAGAATCGCGGTATATATAACATTAAATATATAACATTGATTTATTGATTTATTTTAGTTTGGCAATAGTGGCATAACATGGCAATACAAATGCATACACATATAATGCAATCTTTGACAAATAATGCATACACATGAAAATGCACACTATATGCTCACCAATACCAAGGATTGCACAAAAAGGGGAAATGTATTTTCCAATTGTTTCCACTGTGGTCCCCGATACTAGTGGCAGATCCATGAAAGCCATGCATTGATTTACTAATAATAATAAATATCAGAAAAAACGGTGTATATACGGTAGGCATTCCGGTGGTGTTAGTATCTTTGTCAGAAGTTCTTTATATGAACAGGGTATAGTGAAACGGGTTGCCAGTGACCTTTTTCACTTATGTCTCACCTGAAGGTTCCACAATAAATAACGCAAGTGACGGTACAAATGAAATTGAGTTACAAGTTGTTGCAAAATGTTCCGATTCTGATATATTTATTATGGGTGACCTCAACGCACGTTGTGGAGAATTGCACGATTTTTCAGTAAACGATGAGTTTGACTTTATATTTGATCAAGATACAATTGACGAAAGAGATTCATTCTGCGAGTCGAGATGTTCAAAAGATATTAAGACTAATTCTTTTGGGCTTTCGCTACTAGAGTTATGTAAAACATATGGCGTGCATATTGTCAATGGTCTGAATAAAGACGACAAACGTGGCGAATTCCCGCTGCTAATAATGGAAACAGCATTGTAGACTACTGTATAGCCTCTACAGAACTATTTCCATTAATAAGTTATTTTGAAGTTGGTGACAGGTCGGAATCGGTGCATTTTCCAATATACTGTACTTTGTCATTTCCATCATACTTACAAAATCATCTAGAAAATGATTAAACTGTTGCAGATTGTTCTTTTAAAAAGTTTCGATGGAATGATGAGAGACAAACACAGTTTTTGAACTCATTCCGCAATATGTTTACTACTATGTCAACCCGTATATATGCAGCAATTGAGTCAAATATTGACGATTGTGTACAGTTAATTGTAGGTGTCTATCATAATGCTGCGAAAAGTATGGAAGTTCGTGCTCGTCATCCCGACAGGCTGGTTCAACCAGCCTGGTGGGATGAACAGTGCGAACAACTGAAAAAAGACAAACAGAGAAAATTGCGTTTGTACAGACTGGATAGCAATAATATTAATTTGAATACATACATTGAATGTAGAAATATATTTAAAGCAACATGCAGGCAAAAACAAGTTAACTTGCAACATCAGAATAAAAAACTTTAATTGATTCCAGAAACAATACAAATTTGTTTTGGAGAACTGTTAAAAAGTTCAGATCTAAGAAAAAAGAGGCACATGTCATTAATAATAATCAGTGGTTTCAGCATTTAAATTCATTACTTTACAGCGAGACAGTAGATTCTCTAGAGGACTTTTCATTTGATACATCAGCAGATACATATCCTATTTTTAATGATGCTTTTAGTATTGAAGAATTATCGATAAGTATTAACAGTCTAAAATCAGGTAAAGCAAGTGGCCCAGATGGAATTTTGTCAGAAATTATTAAGAACACAGTAAACGAAATGCAACCGGTATTACTACATTTATGTAATAAGATACTTCAGACCGGTATTTATCCAACCATGTGGTCAGCAAGCATAACTTGTCCCTCACATAAGTCGGGTTCGCTGTCAAATCCCAATAATTTTAGAGGAATTTCGTTGATTAATGTCCTACATACAATTTTAGTAGGAATGATGAAAGAACGTCTGGTTAAATGGGTTGAACAGAATTCAAAACTCGATGTAGCGCAGGCTGGTTTCAGAAAGGGGTATGGCACTGTCGATAAAATGTTTACACTTATGTCAAATGTACAGAAATATCTTTCTAAGAAGGAAGGGCGGTTTTACTGTGTTTTTGTTGATTTTTCGAAGGCATTTCACTCGATAGATCATGTAAAACTGTTTAACTCTTTGTTGTAGAAAGGAGTAGGTGGTAACTTTCTTAAGTTGCTTGTTTCAATGTACAAGAATATGTCCACACATATAAGGGTAAACAATAACTCTTACACTGACTGTATTTGTTGTAATATTGGAACTAGACAAGGGTGTAAGTTAAGTACAATAATGTTTTCTCTCTTTATTAATGACATAATTGATGATTTAAAAGAGTCTGGAACACGAGGAGAACAAATATCTGAAGATGGACGAGAGATTCTGGCAATTTTATATGCCGACGATTTAGCCAACGTTAGTGACACTGTAAGAGGCCAATCTCAATTGAATACTATATAATCATTTTGTGACACAACTGGGATGAATATCAACTTGTCAAAAACAAAAATATAGTCTTTAGAAACGGTGGCATCCTTCGAGGATATGAAAAATAGTTTTACAAAGGGAACTCATTAGACACTGTTTCTAACTACAAATACATGGGCTTATATATTACTTCAAGATTGTGTTGGTCATATGCTAAATCATGCTTAGCTACTCAAGCCAGAAAAGCCATCGTAGCAATGTCAAATTACAAGGAAATGTTGGGTATTTTGAAAAGGAGGAATTGTTTAAACTTTTTGATACCATGGTAAAGCCAGTATTTTATATAGTTCAGAGATTTGGGGAGTTGAGTATTCAAAAAACATCGAAACTGTTCATGATCAATTTTGTAAACGCTTTCTGAAACTTCCACTACAATCATATAGTAACTTTGCTCGAGGAGAATGTGGTAGATACCCACTTTATGTTGATTATTATTGTAGGGCAGTAAAGTATTGGTTTAAGATTTTAAATATGAATATCCTTTCCAAAGCTACAAAATGCTCAAGAGATTAGATGAAGTCGGACGTAGTACATGGGTTACTAAATTGAAAGACTTATTATTTAAATATGGATTTGGTAATGTTTGGATAAATGAAGACGTTGGGGATGTGAGAAATTTTATGTTTGTTTTTAAGCAAAGACTTCTTGATTGTTCAAAACAGGAATGGCGAGAACAGATATCAGACTCCAATAAAGCTCGACATTATTGCACTTTTATGCCGGAATTGAAAACTGCAAAATATTTAATGTTTGATATATCATTTCGTTTTAGAATAGCTCTTACTAAATTCAGATGCTCAAATTTAAATTCAAATTCAAATTCTTTATTTCGCTCAGTACATGTTTTCACATGAATACATGAGGTTAATTGAAGGTGTAATACAAACTAAACAGGTAATAATAGAAAACTTTAACAATTAAGCTCTGCACATACGTTATTTGTGGAAACTGGCAGACACTTAAATATCCCTTATGATCTAAGAATTTGTAAATTATGCAACATGGGAAAAATTGAAGACGAGTTTCACTTTGTAATGGAATGTACGTTATACAATGATATAAGATTAACATATATACCAAGTATTAGAAATACTAGGGGAAGGGCCGTAACTAATGTTTTTGGAACTTGTGGCCCAACCCCATTTCCATGTTGAAATTTTGGAAATAAAATATGTTTAAACTGTAAATTAGAAATATGCATGTTCCTACACATTACCAGTTCTATAACATATTAAATGGTGAAAAAACAACATGTACAGGTTTGGCAAAATTCATATACTATGCTAACCTTTTACGAGACGAAACTATTAGGCAATGAATTACCAACATGTACATTTTACTGGTAATATATACATCCGTCATACATATATGTCAATTATGTAAACTTATACGTGTGTATTTACGCACTGCATTTGTATTGGTTCTTTGTTTATATGCAGGTTTGTGTATTATGGGCCGGAGGCCTACATTGATAAATAAACATATGTCATTGTCATTGTCATATCATTACATATACAAAATTATAATTTAATGATATGAAAATATTTAGCAGATTTTCAATATCACAAAGTTTCTGAGAATTTCACATATTGTATTTGTTAAAAAATGAATTTTACTTGAAAGACATATGTAGACTTCTTATCACAAACTATTCATGATCCTACTGACACAAGAACAATTATATGCATTACACTCAATAAATTAAATGTCCATAAACGGATGCTATTGTACATATATGCCGTGTTGAAATAATTTAAAAGGTTCTACAAGAAACAGAACCAGTATTTAAAAAAGAATTGAATAAATAAAATATCAATCAATCTGTCACGTACAAGATATGACATTTTGATAAAAAATAGAGATGGTTTCATAAGAATTTAATATATTAATCTGAAAATATATATTAAGAAACATACACAAAGTCATGTAAATACGAAAGAAGACTCAAGCAGGAAACGCAACACAAACAATACACCCATCTCTAAAGCAGAACACACACACAGCCATACCATAACACACAAGTTTGAGTATATAAGATTATACAGTTATATGATTTTTCTCAATGGTCCTGTCTGAATGAATGTAATTTACTGAACACAACCATCAAGAAGAATCATACTTAAAATACTGAAAAAAAAACTGTACCTCAAAAACATTATATCATAGTTAAAACATGTTTCTTGGTGGACTGTTTGAACCTCATATTGTCAGTGATGTCTCTTGAATAATGTGGGAGACTATTCCAAGACTTAATATCGTAACAAGCAAATTATTTTTCACCAAAATCACGTACATTGGACTTGGCAAACCGCCCAGTATAAAAAAAATGTCAAATTAGAATAATCTCCACTTAGACTAGCAATTTAACCTAACATTGTGTTACAGTTATGAACAATATTTAAAAGTTTAAAATTATCACTTAAGTAATCAGGGACAGAACCGTATCTTATTTTATTAACATGACATAGCATAATCTGTTCAACCCTTTTGGTCACAGGCAACCAATTCAGATAAGTAAACTGTTCTTTGCCAATGTGCGATCTACTATCTCAACCAAGAACAAACCTAATAACCTTTTTTGTGATGTTTGAAGCCTATGTTTAAAGTATTTGGCTAGCCCAGGGTACCAGAAAGAACAGGCATAGTCAAAATGACATTGAATTAGAGACATAACAAGCAGTTTTCTGGCGTGCATTGTAAGGAATTTGTTTTTCCTGTAAAGAAATTTTAATTTGGAATTTTTACTTTAAAGTGACTGATTTAGCAATATTTTCACAAGAAAGTGTCTGATCTAAAATTGGACCCAAATATTTAACAGATCTAGAATATGAAATACTTACTCCATTACATTGAATATTTAATTCAGAATTGTGTTTAACTTTGGGTTTTGAACCAAATAAAATATACTCTGTCTGGCCTAAGTGCAAATATAGTGTGTTATCTTCACCCCAAGCACCCGCCAATTCTAGAGATCGAGTAAGGCCCCTTTCAATATCAGACTTACCTTCTTGTTTCGGCATCAAGTTCCAAAGAGTACACACACTATTAAATGCATAGTACAGAGAATACTTTCACCAGTTAATCCAGTCTTCATAGCAGAAATAACGCTTAAAGAACATTTGAAAGCTTCAACTTTGATAAACATTGGATACTTGTCAACTCCTGTGTTGGATGCTTAGTAATCAGAGTAACTTCCCTTTGGGTATATTACGTAATGCACAAGTGTAACTGGTTGGATTAATTTAAATCATTACAAAAGTCTACAGTGACATTCAAGGTTGTTTTGATCAGAGTTCAACATATTAAAGTCAAATAAATTGTCATTTAAAATTCTAATAATTTATATGTGAATAAATTATTAACTGTGTTTGACATTCTATCTACTTATACTCCAAATACTGAGAGTACCCCTACCGAGATAGCTTAGAAGGAGAATAAGGGCAGAGAGCGAGATCAACAAATCAACACTTAGAGAAAACTACTCGGGCACTAGCCCGTTACAATATTGTCCATGACAACAGCTGAAAGATCATTTACATCAATTAAAAACAATAATGGACCAAGAATCGAACCTTGTGGGACACCATATTCAATATAGGCTTCTGTGGATAGTATCAACACACTGTTTTCTACAAGATAAATAAGATCTAAACCAAAAAAGAACATTAGAATGGAGACCTAAAGCTTCGAGTTCCATCAATAAGATTTTATGATCAACAGTGTCAAATGCTTTTTGTAAATCTAAAATAACCATACAAACCCTATTTCCTTCGGCCATGTTGAATCGGATGAAATATGATCAATGTATTAGACAAGTGTAAGTTGAGTAAGCCTTCCTGGAACCAGAAAACAGCTGCCTGTAACTTGAAAGTATTCAAATACTTACGTATATTCATATTTATCAACGCATTATTAACATTAATGCTTTATAACAATATTATTCCTATATCACTTTGGTAGCCAATGAAAACTATTTTGAAATTTAGCTGCAGTGATATACTTCGATATGGGGGCCTCCGTGGCCTAGTGGTTAAAGTCACTGTGACTTACATCGCTAAGCTCCTCACCGCTGTGGGTTCGAATCCCGTTCTGGTCATTCGGATTTTTCAAGTGGGGTAGCCTTCCAGCTGGCTTGCGGAAGGTCGGTGGTTCTACCCAGTTGCCGATTTGTGCCTGAAACAGTGTATAAAGGGCTTCTGGGGGTCTTCCTCCACCTTTAATTAGCTGAACGTCGCGATATGACTGAAATATTGTTAAAAGCGACGTAAAATCATATAAAATAAATGAATAAATAAATACTTCGATATAGAGAAAAGTGAGATGATATCAGGTGATCACTTCGGGTGATCTTATTTGATATAATTGGTGCATGAATTACAAACATATCTTGTCTGTCGGCTCATCAGTTTCCAACAGAGATTGTTGAGGCTTTAGACGTACTAAAATTACTAATAAATCTGCTGTGTAAAAACATTTCGAACAATCATTTGTGGATTTAATTATTTCTATATATAAATTGATTCGTTTTCTTCTACGCTCTACATAGTAAAAAAATCAATTTTTAAGTTCACAATTACATTCAAATTAAATTCTTATACTTAATCATAACCTTGTAATGTTTTATGTAAATAAAAACATATATAAGAAATAGCGTGATTCATTTTGTAAAAAAGTCAAGATCCGTTTTGTCACCATAATGGACTGTTTTGTACATGGTCCTTGTTTTACAATACATGATTTTTACACTGTTACTATTACAAGAGGAACAAAACACGAGAACTAACTAGAAGATTCTACAGCTACAATATCTGGAGCCTTTGAACATAGAAAGAGTACAGATCTACAACCAAATTACCAAACAACCCCAGGAAAACTGACATACACTGAACTTAAATCAGAGTCAAGCAGAAACAGACTCAAGCTTCAAAGAAGATTACAAACCCCGGCAAATAATTTGAATTACAGCTCCACCATAAGTCCAGCTACAAACTGACATCATCCATTGATTCAACCTAACTGCACAGACTAAGTTATTAGAATTTAGGATAACAGGCTCAGCAGCAACAATATATGGGGAAGTCCATTTGAGAAAAAAGGAGTTAAGACAAAAACAACTAATCAAAAAGAGTATGAAAACAGCCTCACAATGCTCAATAACAAACCAGATAGCAACAAGCAGAAACATATTAATATCCATACACTGAAGAAGATACAGACCCTGTTCAACCAATATCCTAAAAATCTGGCACTGAACTACTGACAACGATCTGTGTCCACCCAGACCAGATCACCAAATCCTGAGGGAACCAAGTCAGCCAGACAAGAACCTCAAACAGGCAGGCTACACAGTTAGTGTCTTTCTCCAACAAGCCACATACCTGTCTTGTATGAATGCCTCCACACATTTACAGAACAGAAGGGACACTTATTGTAATTATCAGAGACATAGATTAAATATAATCTAATATACGTTCCTGTAATTATGTAGTAAAATGTGACACAAAATCAGCAGATTACTCTCTATGCACTTTCTGATAATTACAAACTTGTCTCTATTGCACTTTCTGATAATTATAAACTTGTCTCTATTGTACTTGTTCAACAAATACCAAGAATCAATATGACATCATCTTGATTTCCATTTTAAAACTATGCTTTTTATGTTTTTTAAGACCATAATAATGATCTCACTTCTAAAAAGTGTTTAAAAGAAGTATATAAACAATATCCTGGATAGATTAACGTCACACTTTACTAATATTTAGAGGCTTATTTTCTTTTTTTAATGAAAACTAGTGTTAAAAGGCTCTTTAAACTTAAAATATACTATCTTTCCTTTCATAACCTTATCACCATGGAACTATAATAATATTATCTGAAGTCATCATGACGTCAGTGTCATTACTCTTTGTTTTAGTACTATCATTATAAAAGGTCACATGACAAAAGTACCTAAAACCCTGTACTTCAGGGACAAGAGTTTTGTAATAAATTGTGTTTCCATTTTGTACCACCCTGGTGAAGGCCTTTGTAAGGCCGAAACGTTGGTGAATAAAAAACAGTCAATACAATACTGCGTGATAGTTTCTGTTCTACTCATTGGGTGTTATATTATTATTGTTACTATACATGTATAATCATACATGTACATGTTCAAACTGAGCCTTTCAAATTTACTCCGAAGGATTGCACTGTTTGTCATTTAGCTATTACGTTGTATTAACACATAAATACAGTGTAGTAAAAAAAAAACCACAAGTCATTGCCATATATCGAGAGTTCAACTTATTTGCAGAGAAGAAATGATGTTTCAGGATTGAACGAGTTAAATAAATGATTATAACAACTCTATGTAATCTGTTAAAGAGTCACACATAAATATTTAGCGGGGGTAAACGCTCGGGTCCAGCGCTCGCCCGCACTATCAGCGGTGAAGACCGATCGACTCTCGCAGTAGTCCCCGTCCTTTAGCGCAATGTTTAATTTAGATCTATTTGTCAGTGTCTTTGGTCGTATGCTTAACCTTTTTATTTTATTTCTTTTAGAATTCAGGAACAGAAATAGGATCAGACTTCGTGTCCACGAATTCCACATTCAACGGCTCCCAGATCGTGGAAAGCCTAGACAACGATGGACTGTCTCGTTTCACCAAGATTGTCAATAGTGCCGTCATTATCATATCTACTATTTGTATAGTCCTGTCTAGTTCGGCTATCCGCACGTTGTACGGGTGTTCGCGGTTACCGTTCCAGCTGAAGAGACTGTCATACAACTTCCTTATGGCAGACGTGTGTCTGAATGCATCCGTAATGTTGATGTCATTTACGATTCTGACAGAACTAGTACCAGTCGAGGCCATATTCTACGCACGAATTGTGTTAGGCGCTTCGATGACGATTATGTCACTTTCTACGATGGTAGGACTTACTCTCGAAAGACTGATAGCGCTAACAAAGACCATGGCGTATCCAAAGTTGATGTGCAAAAGAAACATTGCATTGTTAGCAGTGTATACATGGTCAATACATCCACTGCTCATACCTGCAATTTTCTTTATCTCATTTAAGAATGAGTGTAATTGGCTTTTCAAGGATTGTGATCTCTGGCACGCACTGCTCGGGTTCCGACTTTCAATTGGTGCGTTTTATGTTATATACCATTGTTTCATTGTTTTTGCATATTTGAGAATTTTAAAGTCAGTCCGAAATGCTGTTTCAATAATCAATGCACAAACTGTTAATGTTCATGCACACGAAGAAAGAACGTCGAAAAATGGCAAAGGATCACGTCGCCGGACTTCAACTCATATAATACTATATATTGTGTTAAGTTACGAAATCGCGAATTTGCCACTATTATTCCATACGTTAATTTTTGTATTTATTCCTTCGCTTCAAACTAAGAATTTTCAAATACTGTTACATGCAGTTAGCTACATTTGCAATTGTTCTAGCACATGCAGTTGTCTGTATATATACGTGTGGAAAATAAATGAGTGTAAATTCGTATTCCTTAAAACATTCTGCTCATGGAACAAACGATGTCGGGACCTGGCAGAGGAATTGAGACTGGACGTTTACGATATAGTGATTGCTAAAAGGACTGAAAAGCAGATGGCCACATGACATTTTTAAAAAAAACTAGAGATTTTAACTCTTTCATCCGTGGCTTGATTTTATTCTTAAAGATAGGTGACCACTTCAAGCAATATTGTAGAGTTATACTTTTGTAACCTGCAAACTGTAGACGTTGTTAAATAGACAGTATGTACTGTATATATGAGAGCGGACCGAATGAGATATAGTGTGCCCGTCACGGG
Source organism: Gari tellinella (assembly GCA_922989275.2). Lineage (NCBI taxonomy): Eukaryota > Metazoa > Mollusca > Bivalvia > Cardiida > Psammobiidae > Gari > Gari tellinella. The sequence goes on from OV277858.1 coordinate 22,409,232, forward strand.
GGCATAGCATTTCACGCTCAAAGACAATTATGATAATATTGTGCAAAGGTCATTCAATATTGATTATATCTGTTTAATGTTGATTCTGTTGTGTCGTCACTTTCTGTAGCAGGATATTATTTTAATATGGACACTCTTTGACAGTATGCAGGAATGAGGCTCAGTTATTTTGATATTTATGGCTGCGTGACGGAAATCGAGTCTAAAGTCACAACTAAGTTCACGATACTGTGAGACAGAAGTGACAACTAAACCACGTGCCCCCCTTTACGTCATAGATACGACCTTTTAGGTATTTACATTATTTCCTTCACTAAATCATGTTCCATTTTATACAGTTATAAATGTGCACCATAAGAAGTATTTGCTATATCCAAGAGGATGGAGCATTCTGCTTTACTTGCAATCTGTTTTAAGTGGTCACCTATCTTCAAGAGGAAGAAACAGGTTAAGTAGTAAAGGGTTAATATCCCTGTCAGATGTGGAAGAAAAATCCGGAGATATGTGTGAGACTATAACATAAGAGGTTAAATAAATTTGTTTTACCTTATGTCTCATAGTCGGTTTCTATTTTTGAAGACAGGTGACCACTTAAAGCAGGTTGATAGTAAAGCACAATGTGCCTAAAGCATTCTGCATTACTTCAGTCTATTTTGAGCTACTAATCTCACCAGGGGTGAAGAGTTAAGATATTAATTTGATATTGTGATCCTATGTATTCAATACTTTGAAAGTATCGAATGTATTAAGGAATACAATATCAAATTAATAGCATAGGAGTGTTCCGTGTGTGTTTATCTTTGATCTTTAAAGACTTGTATCTAGCTGAAACAAACAACTAAGGACAGATATATAAGAATATTAATGTCCAAAGCGCAAAATCAAAGAAGGTATTTCGAATAGTCAACCATTTGTTCCATAGAAGCGCCTTTTAGCACATTTAATGTATTCATCCACTGAAGAAAACAGTTCCAATTTATACCGTCTATAATTCTAGCAGATTGTAGCTTAAGGCGCATTTATTCACCGACTGATGAAAATAGTTCCAATTTATACAGTCTATATTCTAGCAGATTGTATTTTAAAGAGGCTCGCAACCGGATTTAGCATATTGAAAATAGAAATTTGTAAATATATGTCAAATGCTTATATAAATGGGTAAGAATTAGTTTAGGATAAGAAATTCTGTTAAAAATGCATTTCAAAAAAAAAGAAAAAAGAAGAAACTCTGGTAGGATTCGAACCCGTGACCCTCCATGCGAGGACAGACACGCAAAATAGGGAAACCCCCCAGACCTCTCCATTACGGACTCTTTATAATTATGGTATCGATTTAACGTACTTCAGTGTGTAGCGATGTAGAGAACATTATTCGGCTCTGGCTTATGTCTGACTCCGTGTTCAATTTCTGTTGCGTCAGTCGACGCAACGGATAAAACGATGGAAAATATCTAAAAAATTAAGATTTAAAGCCTTTTCTTAAGGATGTTTTTTGACTGATCATATTTTTCTTATGCCAGATGCACGAAAATGCTACACATTTGGTTTTATTTGAGCATTTTATTTTATTTTTGCAAATACACAATCGGGTTGCGAGTCGCTTTAAAGCAGAGTGAAATGAAAGCATAATGCGTTTAAAAGGCACATTCTGATTTACTTTCATTCTGCTTGAAGTGGCCACCTATCTTCAATGCTAGAAATAGGCTGCTGGGTAAAGGGTTAAGTACAATTCATAATTCACAGAGGAATTAATAATGTAAAGAATATAATGAGCATCTTATATACTGTATAACAGGAATTATGGTAACTCATTCGTCCCTTGAACTTTTGAACTGACAATTCCAGTTTTTAATCTATATTATTTTATAGCATTTAGGGGTGTCTTTAACAATATATCATATAATGGCAAATAGTGTAGACCGTGGTTATAGGAGGAGCCATCTGATCAGGGTATACACTGTTTGCATAGGACAACACTAGTGTAGTCTTCACAGGTACACTGTTTGTCAATGACGAGTATACTCGTCGCAAGGATTGAATTTGTAATTTTTTCGACCAATTTAAAACAGTCTTACATTTTGGAAAAAATCTACTAGTATTTTAGCTTATTTAACTTATATATGCAACGGTCGGAACTATTTCAACTATATTGTTAAACATATTTTATTGCCATGTAGTACAAATGCATAATCAAGTTTAACAAAATACAAATATAAGCGCAAAAGGGTTAGGCCACACGTTCTGTCAACATTAGTTACGGCCCTCTCCTTAGCTATACTGTTAAGAACCTCTCGAAGTGCATCCATACCAAATATTAAATATCTAGCCATATTAGTTTAAGAGAAGATGTTTGAAGATTTCACATATAACTCTAGGAACAAGAGGGCCTCGAAGGACCTGATATCGCTAATATGTTGTAATGGAACGTAAACAATACTGATAACTGAGATCAAACCTTTTCTAACATTCCTGAGTACATTAAAGGCAGATAATACTTAGGCAAAATAAAAAGTACCCGTGTTTCCTATTACATACCCCAAAAAATTAGGGACGGGCGGTCGGAATTATTTTTTAACACAATCATATAATAATACATTTAACTTTTCTGATAGAGTATTTTATATAATCATATTAATATATGAAAATATAAGAATGAGTTTTATTTTACAGAGCCCTTGGTCATACATAAAACCCTTGAAAATATCAATTCCAATTGTTGATTTCATTGATAACTCCCATTACCGAAATTACCTTAAAAATTTAACTGGTATGATTGGTAACAAATATTAGTATACCAAACCGGCAAAGTATTTACTAATATATGATAGATGGAATTAATAATGTTTTGAAATGTGTTGTATACATGTGAAAAATGTCAATAAAATGTGCTGTATGTATGTTGAATGTGTCAACGGTTAATGCTGATCATATCTGCAAAGAAGGTACTTTATGATACACTTCGATGAAATTTCATTTAGATATTTGCTCAATCTTATTTAAAATTCAATTTTTAAAACAATTAAACGACTATAAAGTAGCTTTTTAAACAATTAAGCTTCTATAACACATTCCCACACAACACGACTGTCACCTACGCCGCAAAAATGACCGACATTCGCCGATAAATTTTTCGAAAAATGAAAAAAAAGGTTTAGGGTCGGAGGGAAAAACTAGGGTCGGTCGGGTTACCGGAAACAGAGGTATTTTTTATTTTGCCTTACCATAATGATCAATTTTCAACAATAATTGCACTACTTCAAGAACTAATGACTAGATCTATATATGTACAATCAAAATCCACTCAAAACGGTAGTTGTGGGAGTGTAAACACTGTTAGATATGACATTTTCAACAAGAAACAAGTAAATGTAAGATAACTCTTGACATATTAGTCCCATTTCAACCATATTCGAATTAATTTGAGACCTTATGGTCATACACAATCTAGTTTAAGGAAGATTGAATAAAAAGTGTGGCTTCTAGAGTGTAAACACTGTTAGATATGGAATTTTCAACACGTCCAGGGCAGATAACGCATGACCTAATGGTTCGACTTCAACAATAATAAAACTTATCCGAGAACTTATTATCATATACAATCTGAGCAAGTTTGGAAAAAGATTGGATAAAGTTGTGACCTCTAGCTTGTAAACACTGTTAGATATGGCAATTTCAACACGTCAATGGCAGACAATTCATTATCTTATATTTCAAGTTTAACCTTAATTGAACTAATCTTAATCCTTACGGTCAAATACAATCTGAGCAAGTTTGAGAAAGATTGGCTAAAACTTGTGGTATATAAAGTGTAAGCGGACGTTCTAACGAATGGTACCTTATGTGATTTTTTCCTTGATCTTTTAAAAAATAAATTGTGGGACTGGTCCCAGAAGCAAAACATATTGTTGGCTCTTACTTTGGAATAGAATGATCTGGATGCTAACCCTAACCATATGTCCCACAGCTGGCCAGGTTGATGCCACAGGAAATGGCCAGGTTAATGTCACAAATGATGGCCAGGTTAATGATTTACGTTGTGGGACTCTTGCTAAAAAAGTCACACAGGGTACCATTCGTGAGTACGCTCACCATTAGCTTTAATCAGGTGAGCTAATCATTATAAACCCTGAGCGGGATCAGTTTTGCCAAAAGAAGCATAATTTGAACAATGTTGATAGAGGACCTGTGTCGACTACCGACATCTGTGAACTTGATTCAACATGATTTGAAAGAAAAAAGAAAAAAAAAAGGTTTAAAAAAAATCTTTATTTAGGCTGGAATTAAATAGCATGCCTATATTAAGTATTTAAATAACCGTTTCCGGCACAGCAACACATTGAGCACAGTTGATTGATTTGAATGTGAAATAAGACAGTCAGTAGAAATAATTACTTCATAAATGGCAAGCATGTGTATCTCATGGAGCTGCACAGTTTGAATGGAGGCATGCCAAGGACAATGCCATCCTTGAAGGTCAAATATGTAGGTGAATGTCATAACTTTTGAGCCAGTAGATATAATTACTTCATAATTGGCATGCCAGTGCATCTCATGGAGCTACACATTTTGAAAGGAGGCATGTGAAGGTCAAGGTCATCCTTCGATATCAAAAGTCAAATATATAGGTCAATGTCATAACTTTTGAGCCAGTAAAAACGGACACAGTACGATAAAAATATCTCACCTTGGTACCATGTGTGGGTCGAGCTAAAAAGAATGTGAACTGATCATAAAGTAGGTACCGTATTGTACCGTTATTATGTAAGATATTATAGAGAAGGTTATAATGGAAGATATTATAGGGAAGGTAATAATGAAATATATTATCAGGGCTCCAGGTAAGGGGGAGTAACATTAACAACTCCAACATATTCTTGCTCGTTTCAGCACCAAATTCTATAGTGTGACTAATCATTAGAATCTTCTCGAAGAGACCATTCTAATGAGTAGTGACACCATATGGTTTGATGCAGAAAGTAAGTGTTTAGCTTTTGAAATACCCCCTTCTCTGGAGCTCTGTATTATGGGGAACATAATAATTACTCTTTTTTGTGTTATCCTTGGCATATAATGAGTGACATGGCTGTATTAAATCATACATAGTGTTGCTTATAGTTTACTGTGTATGTTTGCAATGTTATTGTACATTTTATGTTGAAATAAAGCTATCTATCTATTAATGAAAACATTACATGATCTTATGTGTCTGAGAACACTATTTTGTTTTATCAATTTTTGCCAGAGTTCTAGTCCTTGTCATTGGGTTAGGAATTACAGTACTCCCTCTCTACAACAACACACAATGGGAGACAAAGAATGTGTGTGTTGTTTAGAAGGAGTTGTTTTAGGGAGGGAAAGGGAATTCCCGTATATAACATTTGCAAACATTTGAATCCAGACCAGACGACGCGGCGTCTGCTCTGGCTTCAAACTGTTTGTTACTCGTCTTTATGTTTCTTCTGTCAAAATATCCAATACGTAACTTTAAGAAAAAAAACCAGCAGACGACAATTTTAAACAGATGATATTGCAGCATTGGAAGAGTAGAAATAATTGTCTTGTTTTGGGAACAGCGGCAAGGATTGTTGTAAGGAGGGGATCGTTGTTCGGAGGGTCATTGTAGGAAGGAAGTACCGTAGTATAAAGGCAAAATGTACCTTTTTACCCTTCCAATGGTTATCCCTGGAGTTTGATTATACAGTGTTTCCTCCCTACAACGGCCCTCCCAACACCGACTTCCTCCTGACAACGACCATTGCCGCTGTTCCCCAAAACAAGACACACATTTCTAATCCTTTCATTGCTGCAATAACGTATGCTTAAATTTGTCGTCTGCTGTTTTTCTCAATATTACATATAAGTGGACATCTTGATCGAATAAATATAATGACAACTGACAAACATCTTGAATCCAGATCAGACGCCGCGTTACGCGGCGTCTGATCTGGATTTAAGCTGTTTGCAAATGTAAGCAAATTGTTAATTTTCCCTCTCTATAACGACTCCCTCCGAACAACGCACATAATCTGTGTCTCCCATTGGGTGTCGTTGTGGAGAGGGAGCGCTGTACTTTGCATACTTATTCTTTATCCCTTTCATGATCAAAGTTATCGTGAGAATTTTAACTCCCTTCACTGACAAATTGTCGTGACGTCTGCTTCAATATTGTTGTCTGCAATATCGTTTCAAAGTTAAATTTAAGGCAGTATAACTGACATAATTACGCGGCGTCTGATCAAGATCAAAACTGTTTGCAAATGCGCGTTATGACGTCATTGAGAATGAAAGGGATATGACATGAAATTGCCATCGCAAAGGCAATCATGTATGACCAGTGCCAGCTCACGGTGAGCTATTAGGGTCGCCTTTCGTCTTGCGTCTAGTCCGTCCATCATTCAACAATCAATTACCGCTCTATAGTGTCTACACATGTGCACGGATTTTGATTAAACTTGAACAAACTGTTTATGCCCAAACGTTCTGATGAACTTGATTATGGTTGAAAAAGACCAATGGACCTAGAGGGACAGCGGAGAAGACGTTATTCTTTTCCAATAAACGCGTTTACGCTAAAACTATATTTTCCAATGCAAACTGTTTGGAGCAAGACGTCTGAAAAAGGCTCCAAACTGTGCCACTCAGCTAAAAATGAATGGTCACAATTGTCAAAAAGTTATTTTCTACATTTTATTGCAATGCGTTTTCGTTTCGTTTGTGTTTAAACGGGAAAGAATAACGTCTTCCCCACTGTATATGTACTTGATGTGTTTAAAATGCCATATTTAATAGTGTTATTGTTCGATTTTTCTGACCTGTCGGAGTTATTTTTAGAACAGAATAGTTCATAATGGTAAATAGATAACAGGGTAACATCGGATCTATATAGTCGTACACTTTCCAACTTGAGATAACATGATCCTCGTGCAGCACGAGACCCTTGCGCTAACTTTACTGATATTTTATTCTTTCCCAACAAACGCATTTTATATACTAAAACTATTATTTCCATTGCAAACAGGTTTAAGCCAGATCAGACGCCGGGTTACCCGGCGTCTGATCAGGTTCTATCCTGTTTGCTACTGAGATTAAAAATATAATTAAAATTTCTTAAAGTAAATTTCCACAGTTTAGTGCATTGCGTTTGCGTTTAAACGGGAAAGAATGATATATCCTCTACTGTACATTACACACAACAATTACAGCTATACGTATCTCTAACTGGATGTAGAGAAAAATCATCCCTTTTAAAGTTTAAGAATGTTCCAATCTAAAAATAGCTCCGACAGGTCAGAAGAAAACAGTAATACCACTCTAAAACCTACATTATTTTATGACTAGGTGAAATAAATCAAAACGCACCAGTAGAAATACTATATTTATATTTCAATAAATTCACGCCCTTACAATAGGGCTACTCAGTTTATATCAACTAAAATCATTGTGGCAGTAATGGCCGCGGTAAAGGAGGACGAGCAGATGTGCTGTTAAAGTATAATATTGTATACTTAACTAGGGAAAGCCAATACCACAAGTACCAGGAGTTACGCTTATGACATTGGGCAAAACCTGGCTGCGGCACTGTGTCCCCCAAAAATTTAACACTGTTTGGACAGACTTGTTATCCGAAATCTAACAATACCTCAAGCACAGGAAACATTCACCGGACCTATCCAGATCCCTCTTTAAGGGAGATGCGACCGGGGTCGCCCCGTCAGAGAGCCCAGAAAAGGAAAGCGGTGAATGTAATCCTCAAGGCACATCCACTCGTCCTTGTATGATGCAGATAGGAATTTTTTCCCGCCACAATAAAGTTTACTTTATCCCCCCAAAAATTACAGGATTTTAACGAAAGGTAAAGACAAAAGGTTTTTGTTAAAATATATACAATGATTTGAATTTCATGACATGAACGGTAAAATGGCATCCTTCATGGCATCCAAATAAAACTCCAGACCCACGTCTGACAAATGAATACCGTCGGGCCTATAAAAACCAGGTGTCTCCGTATCTATGTCAACATTTAAATACCCAGACCTGGCGTGGCGGAGGATTTTCTGACGGTCCACCTATTTATTCTTCTCCTCTTGCTTTCAAGGGAGCTAGAAGAATAATGGTGGGACCCCCATGAAAAACGTTGCAAAACGTTCACCCACACCAAGGCTGAGTCAGGAAATGCCGCACTCAGATAGCGAATTTCTTAGAAATGTCTGCGATTTCGAAACTAAATCATTACCACCCAGGTGGATCACAATAACTTTTGGTGGTTGATTTAACAACACACTGGGTTCCACGACATGCCTGAAACTTGTCCAAGACATGCCGCGAACCCCCCACCAGCCGATCCTTGCCTGGTTTGGCATATTTAGGTTGGCCTTACCAGTCTGTACCGCTCTCACTCCAGCTCAGTGCGGGATCCAATCACCCAGGACCCAGATATCTGAAGTGATGACATATTGATAGATGAATACATTTAATGTTGGCGGATATATGACTGATAAGCCTCCGAAGACCAACGGCCTAATTTCATAATTGCTGCGGCGGGCACACCTTTTGCGAACAAATCTGTTGCCCTGCCGATTCTAAAACTATTCGACTTAATATTATGGTATGCTAAACCCGTATTGACAACGCATTTGTTTAATATTGCCACAAATTGGTACCGAGTTGCCGGTGTAACGAAATATTTTGACCCCCATCGAAAAGTGACCCCCCGGTCAAAATTCGACGTCGTAGAATGACCTCCCATCGTCGAATTATGACCCCCATCGTCGAATTATGACCCCCCTGTCGAAATATGACCCCCCTTTAAAAATTATTGATATTTTGTTTAAAGTCAGTTTTGCATATGTTAAAGTTGTTTTAAACCTAACTAAGTTTTGAGTGAATAAATTATATTGATTGAATTGTAAGTGTGTCTGCCTATCAATGGACAACCTTATGGGTATCGAACCCAGAACCGTTTACCCTTTTACAAGTATACATTTACGATCTACCAATTACTCTTGTTCGATTATTGATTTAATTTCGACGTAGCAGGCTGAGTAAACCCCAATCACACATGCACCACGTCTCCGAGAAAGCGTATGATCAGAATTTACAATACGCTCGTATTGACATTCATTCCAAGAAATCTTACTATCTTGCCGCGGTTTCTTTGGTTTAACCAACTACCCCCAGCCTTTGTCTAGCTTTAAAGACAGATGACCACTTAGAGCAGGTTAAAAGTAAAGCAGATTGCGCATTCTGCTTTACTTCAGTCTGCTTTAAGGTACACTTTGCTAGGATATAGAAAATATTTTCTTATGGTATATATCCATGACTGTATAAATTTGATCTTTTATCTCCAGTAGAGGAATAAAAAGATCAAAGGCGTAAAATTCGTATTTATTAGGTAATGTCTTAACATATTTTCATAGAGGATGTTTTGATTTGTCGGAACTTATCCCTTTTGTCAAGAAATAAGAAGAATGCAGGTCGGTTGTTTTGAGTGGGATTTTTTGTCTTTTGTCAACACTTGCTATGTTGTGCGTTTATAGTTTACCATGTTAAGTGTAAAGTTAATTGCATTTACTAAACAAACAAGCAAACAAAAAGCGATCAAAATCGGAAGCTGTGTTATGTTGCCTCATTGCACATCACACCATTCAGTGTCGTAGAAAGACTCCGGTCATTATTCTAGCTCGTATTTTGACACCTCGGCCATTGTTCGATATCATAGTTTGACTCGCCGGTCATTATTCGATGTCGTAGAATGACCCCCGGTCATTATTCGATGTCGTAGAATGACCCCCGGTCATTATTCGATGTCGTAGAATGACTCCCCGGTCATTATTCGATGTCGTAGAATGGCCCCCGGTCATTATTCGATGTCGTAGAATGACCCCCTGATATCATTCTATTTCATAGAATGCCACCCCTGCCCCGATATGGTAATTACCGTATTTGATGTCAAACAAAGACCCCTCGTCATTTTTCAATGTCGTAGAATAAACCCGCCATGGTTGCGATGAGCTCCCTGAGGGTAAATTTATATCAGATTGCTAATTACCTAAATCATTGGATGCTTCTATGTTGTACAATGTACTGTCAATAATCTAATCAATTTTCATAGTCACATGCCGCAATGATTCTGTTGCAACACATTGTTAGATGACGAATGTCATTGGAACCGATGTAAATATTACAAATACATGTTCTGTAAAAGGGTGATACATATTTGCACTCGTTCGCGTAACGTATATTGGTATGGAGTGTACCACTGATAGACTGTAAACTACGTTCAATAAATTGTCACATATCTTCAAGAATAGAAACAGGCTAAGGAGTAAAGGGTTAAATAATCAGGTCTGACATAATGCATCTAACAGACAATGTATTTGAAACTTTAAAGATGTTATGTGCAACAGTAACATTTATACATTTTGTCTTGGTAATTAGCAGTAATTCAATTAAGAAGTATACAGTCAAAAAAGACATGCCATTTCATTTAATGTGTAGACAGCACACTTCAAAGAGCTTTGTACAAAACTTATGGTCTGTATTTACCCTTTGCTCCATAGGCAAGCTTGCAAATTAGCTACGTTTAACTGTGATTAAGGCAGGACAATGCATACAGCAATATGAATTTTATGCAGAAAGCTCATGTATGCTTTCTGCTTTACACTCATTTTGTTGTTAACTGACGCCTGTAATTAAAATTATTATTGTATTTTATTAGTGTATCTTAATCTTATTTGCAGATGTAGGTGCAGGCGGCCTGAGGCGCTACTGTGGAGGAAAGGGTTAAGGGCTCACTTCCTTACAAAAGTATACTTCCTTACCCAGTGGGCACTATAAAAAGGCTGTGACTTTTCAAACTGTAAACTTGCATCCATGTATTCTTAAGTTTAGAATTTTGATTATTTAGTTGACAAAGAACTTGTAAATGATAACCTATCAGTTATATATGATATGCTTATTAGTTATTTTTCAGTACTGTTTTTGACTGTTATCAAAATGTACTGTGTGATGTAATGCATTACTTTGCCAACGTACTTGTAATTTAATACATTACAAATGTAAACGTAATAATAATTGTAATATAATACACTCTTTAGCAATGTAATTGGTGACACTTGTAATGTAATGTATAACTTTCGCAAGTAATTCACACCATGCCTGTTCCCGCCCCACCGGCCTTCATACTCCATGACTGAATTACTACCTTAACTTATTTATAAATAAGCTGTTCACGAATTATACCACAGACCCGCAGCCACTTTGTTTCCCTACCATCAGTATCCAACAGATAGGCACAAGGTTAACGTAACCCATCGGGAACAGCATTTAGTATACTGTACGTTTCCATGGCGCGCTTATCAAAAGTCTGAATTTTGACTTGTTTATCATCTAAATTTTATATTCACACCCGAAACTTCAAGTGGACAATGCAATTTTTTTCTAGTTATGTCAAGTCAACTTTTGACTAGCTAGAGTCGATTTATACAATATATTTCAAAACTGACATAGATTGCAAACATATCAGAGAGCTCCTTTGGGATTAGTCTGATCTGGGTCTACACGGTTTACAAAGGACAAATGTACTATTGCTAGGTAGACTGTTTGTAAATGACTAATATACTCGTCGTAAGGGTCCTATGGGTTAAACTGTGTCTGTTAATTGCTAAAGAGGGGTGGGGTCATTTTTCGATGGGGTCGATATATTTCAGGAGGGGTCAAAACACTTCATGAGGGGAGTCATAGTAACTATGACCGGGGGGTCAAATTTCGACGTCGAATTATGACCGGGGGTCATTGTACGATATCGAAAAATGACCGGGGTCATTCTACGTCGTCGAATTTTGACCAGGGGGTCATTTTTCGATGGGGGTCAAATACTTCGTTACACCGGCTTTCCGTCACCGTGACAAAAAAGGGGCCAGTACCAGTGGGGCGTATCCTGACGAAGTTTAATACCGACTTAAACGGACAGAGTTCTCCGTTTAGTTCGGCAGGAATTCTTAAAGATACAGGCACGTTATGCTGGTTTGTTTTGAACCTACTAAGAGTGACCGATAAAAAACATTTATTTAAGTCCAAACTTGTATCCTCGTATTTCAACTGGTTGCCTGTTTAGTGAAACTGCCACTGGCTCACTTACTCTAAATAAACCAAAGTAAACTAGAGTCCACATTGCTTTAAAAAGAACTACTTCGTAATTGTTATGACAAACCAGAGGTAGTTGGCTTAATAGCCTTTCAAGGATGTTAATAGTTATTTGAAAACGAGAATCTTTTGTGATAACTGACCGACTGTAGCCCTCTAATAGTTTTCGAACAATGAAACTAGTAGATATTTCATGCCAACCATGGGCTACGTGAAAATAGTTCAGACCTGCTATGTAAGTTCTGATTGACTGTGCTGACAAGCCAGACTCAAAGCAATATGCAATAAATAATGCGACTTGCTGGTGTGGTAAAGGCCACTGCTCATGCAGACCAAAACTTTTTCTGAAGCGATGAAAGGTACCTAATGCTGTATTATAAGTTTTTGCAGTGTTTGCTGCAATACTATTTCTCAAGAGATTTACTGCAGTGGCTCGAAAACCTTCCAGAGATGTTCGGGGATGGGTATTGGCAATGCGACGGCCTCTGGTGCCATTTCATTGAATCGCTCGGTCTGAAAACGAGACAGGGCGTCGCAAACTGAGTTACTTTCCCCAGGAACATGATTTGCTCTCAGCATTATGTTCAGATCCAGACAAATTAAAGTGAGCTTTCTTCCCATGCACATTACTCTATCGGACTTACTGGTTAATGTGTTAAGAAAAGTCACAACTGATTGGTTGTCACAGTTAAACCTAATTTTCTTGCTTCTGAGTTTTTCACCCCAAATTGAAACTGCGACTAAAATTGGGAATAACTCCAGGAACGTAATGTCATTTAAAACGCCCATTTGAACCCATGAATCTGGCCATTTTTCCTGGCACCAGTGGCCCATAAAGTATATGCCAAACCTTAAGCCAATGCCACCAGCACTGTCTGAGAAAAGCTGTACATCCTCATTTGAAGACCAAAATATGTCGTGGAATACAGAAATCCCATTGTGGTTGTCAAAGAATGACAGCCACATTTTAAGGTCTAATTTCATTGACTGACTTAAGCGAAGATGATGAAAGGGTTTAGATAAACCACAAGTGGAGTTGATCAAACACCTACAGAATGGCCTGCCCACAGCTATTGCCCTACAACAAAAGTTTAAAGAGCCGATCAGAGATTAAATTTCCTTCAATGTAGCTTTTTTCTGATTTAGAAGTTTTTTAATCTTGATCACGACTTCGTTAACTTTTTCAGCTGGTATGCGCACCTGCATTTTGTCAGAGTCGAGCTCTAAAGCTAGAAAGACTATTACTTCAGTGGGCCCCTCTGTTTCTCCTCAGCCAATGGGACGCCGAGGTCTGACACTGGGTGGTAGTAATTTATGTCATATACCTGAAATGGCTCAGTTGCCAAACGACGATATAGCCGCGCACGTGCCTTCTGTTCTCAAGCAACAAATTGCCAGGGGCGAATTTGTCAATTTGGCCCTCCTATTAAAGGGAGCGGTAGAATTGTCTCAGCTCTGGAACGGCACAAGTTTGCTTATTCACGCGGATGGCAATATCGAATCACAGGCTAGTGTTTGTAAGGACAAGATTGGAAGCATTGAAAAATGGACGGACGCATTTATAATTTTTGCGTCCATTAACGTAGCGACCCACCTTCAAAAGATTCATGAAATGTTCCATTACATGCGATTTATACGATGAGCAATTCAGGCTCCGCCAAGCTCTGCATCACTCCTCTTGGGCCAAAATTAACAATGACCTCTGGTGGAGATGCGTCCAAACGCGGCCAGAGCGGACCCCTTCAAATAGTTTCGCCCCTAGGAAGACTTCAGGCTTAACTTGTCATTATTTCAATAGGGGTCAGGGTCAATGTATCCGTTTCAACTGTAGATATGCACATGTGTGTGCTACGTGCGGTCTGGGACACCCGGCTTCAGCTTGCGCTAGCCGAGACGGGTTTATAAGACCTGCCCCCAACAAATGGGAACCAGCCCTTTCGGCCCGGCAATTAGTCATTTCGAGGTCAAGGCCGCAGACAATTTAGAAAATGAAGGTAATAAACACGTCAGTTTGGCTTCCACACCCGTTAAATTAACGGCTCTCTGTCAAATGCTTGTAGGATAGTAGCGAGGCAAACGAATTGCGTACGGGTTTCAGCTCTGGCTTTAGCCTTCACTATTCGGGGCCTAGATTTTCGAGGGAAAGCGAAAATCTAAAATCTGTAAACGAAAATCCCAATTTGATACAATCAAAAATTGACAAGGAAGTCCAGGCCGGTAGAATGTACACATGATTCAGGATTTAGGGAGGCATTGTAAACTGTTTAAAATGCATTTGAAGAACGCTTTTCGTTTGTTACCGATCGACCCACGTGACTTTGAATTATTAGGCATTCGTTTCAATGGCAATTACTATTTTGATAAGGCATTACCATTTGGCTCGTCAGTAAGCTGTAAAACCTTTGAAAAATTCTCAACATTTTTGGAATTTGTGGTTACCTCCAAACTGTCATCAGGAAGCTTAATTCATTACTTGGACGACTTTCTGGGAGGGGACAAAACTGACGTTAAGTGCAGTCTGATGATAGAAATCTTTACGGCCAGTGCGCTAATACTACCGCTAACTGTATTTGCGGACCTACACGGACACGTGGTATGTGGCAAATTAACAATTCCACCAATATGAGGCTGAGAAAATGTAGGGACCTCATTAGGCGAGAAAATACCATTATAGCTACTTTGCCCTAGCCCTACATTTAAAGGAGAGGAGCAAGGTTGAGACGGTAAAGTTTACCCCGGGCTGGTCCAGGTTTGACGGACCGGCCAGCGGCAACGAATTAGCCCTGACCGGAGTTTCCGCAACCTGACTGTCTGTTTGCGTACCAGTACCGGTCAAATGTCTACTGACAGGCTCAGGCGAATGGGCGCCGGTCCGAGTGGCAGAACGAGTCACCCTCCGTGCTCTGGGTAGCCTAACAGACCCCCCAATTATTTCCTCAAAGTCAATGACTCTTGCATTTCTAGCATTACCTAGGTCTGGCTGTAACAAAGCAGGACCAAATACTTCTTCTCTTGCTTCACCCGCCTCCAGCGCCGTAGCCTTCCTCTTTCGTCCTCTGACTCCTCTTCCTCGCATGCTTTGACCGTTGAATTTTAAAGTTATTAACAAACGACTATAAATGACTGCTTCCTAAGTTGTGTTGGTCCAAATGAGGCCGTTAACAGCGTGGTCATGCCTTTTTATAAGTGAACTGACCGGAAGTAGTCCGCATGACACTTTCCAACAGAGCGTCCCTGGATACCCTTACGAGGCAATCCGAATTATGGACTGACCAGCAAAGATACCCAGGGACACGTTTACCATTGCAAAAATAAATGTTGTTATTTGGATATAAAATCAAAATAACAATTATTATTGAATAAGCTATATAAAAGATAATTCAGTGTTGACATCGAACCATTGTATCAAGATTTATCTACCCTAGATGTACTCTGATTTACTAGAAAACGCCTTATTTCAGCCATGTTTTTACGCTCTAGTGACTACAAATTTGAAGAAAAAAATCAGTGAAACTTGGTTCATGTAACATTATGTATGGTTGTTAGTTCTTGAAACAGTTAGATAGTGGGTGAAATTGGGCCAAGAGGTAAATTTTTCATCTGCCTTTAAGTTGAAAATGTCCTGTATAACAGTGTTTACACTCTAGCAAGAGCAATTTAGAACAAGCACCTTAGAGCTGATATCCCCTGCCGCAGCGATTGTCCAGAAGAAAGTGGCAAAATTTATTCTTGGAGGAAGGGGCAAATGGTGATCACCTGTCTTTAAAGATCAACATTCAAAATCTTTTTACAAAATTTTATAAAAATCCATTCAATTTTGTACATGTTATAGGCTAAACAATACTAAAATAAAGCCGTTTGTAGCAAACCTGAGTATGACAGGGGCAGGTAACTCTTGATTCAATTTCAACAGTAATTAAACACTTTCAAGAACTTATAATTGTGTGCAAGTATTATCAAAATAAATTCAGAACTGTAGAGTTTATTAGAGTGCAAACACTGTTTAACATGGCATTTTCAACTCATAAAGGGCATAACACTTTTGACAATTTTGTCCCTTTTCGACAATAAATGAACGCATTTGAAAACTAATGGCTATGTATTTATACTTTATAATAGATCTATAATAAAGTTTGTATAAAAATTTATTCACATTTGTCCATACTAGCGTGTAAACTGTACTAAAATAAAGCCTTTTCTAGCATTTTGAAGTTTATGTGTACATACAGGGCAGATAACTCTTGCCAGAAGTATCTTGTTTTGACAATAAATCCATCCTTTCAAGAAATTATACTTATTATATACATTCTATGCAAGTATTGATAAAACTCTGTTTAATAGTGGAGTTACTAGAGTGTAAACACTCTAAAATATGACATTTTCAACTCATCAAGGGCAGATTACTCTTGACTTATTTGCACATTTTCGACAATAGTTGAACTTATTCTATAAATAATAGCCATATATGGTTTAATAATTTTTTTTCAAAATCCATTCACATTTGTACACACTAGCATGTAAACAATAAAGCCTTGTCCAACATTACTAAGTACATAAAGGGCAGATAACTCTTGCCACAAAGTATCCTTTTTTGACAATAATTGCTCCCCTTCAAAAACTTATATTTATATACATTGTGTGTTAGTTAAAATCAAAATCCATTAAAGACTGTAGTTTCTAGATGGTAAAAACGGTAAAATATGGTTTTTTCGACTCATCAAGGGCAGATTAACTGTTGACTAGTTTCTCCGTTTTCAAAAATAATCACAATTATTTGAAAACTAACAGCAATACCTAGTTTAAGAATTTATTTATCAAAATCCATGCATATTTATAGATAGTAGTATGTAAACAATATTAAAATAAAGCATTTTCTAGTATTTCTAAGTACATCAAGGGCAGATAACTCTTGTCACAAGTATCCTTTTTTGACAATAAGTGCACACCTTCAAGATTTTACTTATAGACAGTGTGTGCAAGTATTATTCAATTCAATTCAAAACTATAGTTGCTAAAGAGTAAAAACTGTTAAATATGGCTTTTTTTTACTTATCAAGGGCAGATAAACTCATGACTATTTTCTCCGTTTTCAACAATAATCAAATTTATTTGAAAACTAATAGCAATACATAGTTAAAAAAAGTTTTAATCAAAATCCATGCATATTTATAGACACTAGTATGTAAACAATATAAAAATAAAGCATTTTCTAGCATTTCTAAGTACATCAAGGGCAGATAACTCTAGTCACAAGTATCTTTTTTTGACAATAATTGCACACCTTCAAGAACTTGTACTTATAGACATTGTGTGCAAGTATAAACAAAATATGTTGAATACTGTAGTTGCTAGAGTGTAAAAACTATTAAATATGGCATTTTTAACACAAAAAGGGCAGATAACTCATAAATTCCTAAAATTTTCTGAAAAAACGTTTAATCTCCCACGGTGCTCCTATGATGACAAACAACTATACCAAGGTTCATTCAAATCTGTTTATCGGTTTCAGAGATACAGTTGCGGACGGACAACGTGACGGACGGACGGAAAACGTGACGGACGGACGGAGAGACGTACGGACAGACCTAAAACAGTATCCCTCTGCCTTTCGGCAGGGGATAATTAATTTTGATTTTACTCTCTTCTGCACACAATTGTTATGAGTTTTTAGATAAGATAGAATTCAGGTTACATCAGACCGTCATCTGCCCTTGATGCCCTATACTCTGTTCAAGAAAAGGTCATACTCCAATATTGTTTATTATACCTCACTCGATTTATCTACTATATAGCTTAATGTTACATGGCTAACATCACATTTCGGCCCGCGTAACATCACCAAATGGCCCGCTTATTCGGCCCGGGTTTTAGTACGCCTCAGTTCAGAAAAAGGAAAAATCAAAACGCTTCTAGTGAAGTAACGGCAATGAACTGGATTAGTGAGTCGATTCAAATTTGAAAAGTTATACAATCGAAATCAAATGGACCATACTTTACGCTTCATCTCATGAGATAAGATTTAAAAACAATCGACTGCAAAGTGTCACCAGTTTTCGCGTTGCTAATCAAGGTCTTTCATTATTTTGGAACAGTTTCTTTTCTCTCTCCTTAGATTCAAACTCTGCATCCTGTTCAATGTTTATGTTGAAATTTGATACTAAATCTGACATTCTGCTTTGTATATTAGCCTACCTAAAGTATCTGTCAACTTGTTGCTACAGTACCGTATTGCTTTAGCAGAAGACGGAATTGGAGACGATTGTACAATGGTCTATAACAGCGTAGGACTATATGAGAATACAAATAACGAATAGATATGTGTTTGTAAACTTTTTGTTAGCAATATTTATTCAGAATAATGGTTTGTTGCTTGCAATTTGATTTTCTTTTAAAATCGCGTCAATATACAAACTTTATATACAACTTAAATCGACATCACGTGATCTGGCTCCGTGGTCTAACGGCTAACATGGTCTACTCTGCCCACGGCGGTGCGGATTCGAATCCCGATCGGTCCAAACTTTTTAAGATAAAATGTTCTTTTTGTGGATACCAAATGGTAAGCAAACATATTTATTGTGTTTTTTGCGCCTAAAAATTAAATTCTCCGTTATTTGTTTTGAGTAATGAAAATAAAATAGTTCCGATACATGAATTCGCGATCGTTGTTTTGTAATGAAAACAGTGGTAATTAGATCTATATTTTTGTATAATAAAAAAAAAATCACATCTCACAGAGGGTGAGAGAACAGATTGATCACCCTCGACAAGTAAATGTCAACCTCGGCTGACGCCTCGGTTGACATTACTTGCCTCGGATGACCAATCCGTTCTTTCACCCTCTGTGAGATGTGATATTCATATACATGTATTACACTTTAGTGTCTATAAATTTGAATCGGTTTAAATAAATAAATAAAAAATGGACAAACTGTATATGGCCACAATTTCTGAGATAAGTTTATTTATTCGTAAAATGGAAGCAATGGGTCAACAGTTACCTGTCATTGATGTACTGAACACCCCACATTTTACAGTGTTTACACTATATATCTGCTACAGTTTTAAATGGACTTTAAATGTGACTCTCGCTGTCCCAAAACATCGTAGACTTTCCTTATAAAAGTGTTCGTTAAAACAGCAGAGACAAACGGTCGTCAGTATATATAAACGAAGCGTTTATGTAAACCTGTGTGAAGTTTTAACGTGTTATCTTTAAACTGACCAGCACAGAGTATTTTGAAAAACCCTACCTGTCTAACCCCGGCGCACACTAGTTAACGTTATGATGTCATCGACGTAAACGTCACTCCTTTTCAAAATACTTGTAGTGGTGATCGATGTATTTTCGCCGACACACAGCCTCTTAAACAAGCTGGTATCTACATGTAGCTCGCGCAACACTCTCAGTGTTTCTTGTTTGAGCTGTCTTCAACGTTTTCAATTTTTGTCTGCGTAATAGAGGTTTAAGGTATGAAAATACTGCAAAATCTAATGGGCTAGGTCAATGGAATGTGGCACGAGTTTAAGCTTTTGAAAACCTAACACGGCAAGTTTCCAATGTGCATGCTGGGAAACGTGGCACAAAGCGATAACCTGGTGAAATATGTTGCTTTCTAAGTTGTCAATGAACCCCGGTCACTTCTCTCGTATCGTATGCAAGAGATCTGTGTGATGGGTGCTGAAAAAGCCCTGATCTTTCTAATATCGGCTCAAACAGAGGGTTGATACCTGGACACTTCTTTATTTTTCTTTTGCACTTTACAAGCGTGGCACCAATGTCGATGTACAGACAATATGCTGACCCCGAGGAGTTCAGCATTCTATCTCCCCAAAAGACGCCGATCACCATTCATGACGCTCCTCACGTTTTCTACAATGAAACCGTCAATTTCTTTCGACCGTGCCATCATGCCCATCTTTACATTATTTTCTCAACCAATGTTTGAAATAGCATTGGTAAAAAAATCATAGAAATATTACGTCGGGTTCTTCCAAATAAAATATTAGTCCACGGTGTTTTGGGATAGCCCTCGTATAATACTGTAAATTCCTCCGTTAGATGACATTTTGTTGAAATAGAATTATTAGGTCAATCGTCATTTGCTCTTGGTGTACTCAGATATACTAGAAAAAGCAAGCTTTTAACAATGTTTACACTCTAGTGTCTACAAATGATGTGGATTTTAATCAAACTTTCATAGACTTTATACGGTTTTTCAGATTATTTTAATAATGGGTGAAAATCAAAGGTAAAATATCAGGTTTAATGTTCTCAGGAGAGCGAATTCTGAACCACCATGGCTCTTTCGTTACTAGAGTTAGGTCCCTTGATATGTAGACAAATTTTCCTCCCAGGTGTATGCATGTATTTTGATGAATATTTGCACACACGCGCGCGCACACACACACACACACCCACACCTACTCGTGTACCAATATAGAACATGGAACATATTCCACATAGAAAATACAGTAAGACAAACGAACTATGGCAATGGAGAAAGCCGATTGGTGGAAAAAGTACAAAGTACATGGTTTACTATTCGTTTATACCAAGTACAATGCTTTTAAACTGGAACATTTCAGAACATATAATTTTCGAAATATCGAAAGTACCAATTGTATAATAACGTTAATAATTCGTGTTTATACGAAACTGATTTGAATCCAAACCAACGAGTAAGTTGCAGGTTATCTACGCGGTATGCTTCACAAACAGATTCACTATAAAAAAACCTTTAGAATTGACCAATATTGTCTACTGTCATATCATGTTAAACACTACGGTTCTCGTTCGATCACCGAAGTTAAGCAACGTGGAGCCCGGTCAGTACTTGGATGGGTGACCGCTTGGTTATACCGGGCGCCTCAGGCTTTTTCCCATTTGTCTGTTTTTTTGTTGTGATTTTTAAAAAAAATTATTTTTGTCTTTATATTGGACCTTTTTTTTGTAGTTTAAACACATTTAACCCTAGAGACGAGAATACTCGTCATTTACAAACCGGATACCTGAGAATATTACAATTGTACTAAGCCGGGCGATGGTTGCTGGCAGGTTTCCGTAGTCAGTAACTTGGCGTCTCATACGGATCCAAACTATATAAACGTCAATGATATGGTTGTTTAACCAATTGATCCCTGATGACGTGTTCACTCGTCATTTTCCGTTATCAAGCCATGTGCACCGTTCACATTTGAAACGTGTACACTACACTGTTTGTAAATGACGAGTTAACTCGTCGCTAGGGTTGAATGTGTTAAACTGGAAAATGTCCAATCTAAAAACAATTAAAACAGACAGAAATATAGGAAAATTTCTACGGGACTCGTTATTCCTAGGAGGGCACCCATCCAAGTACTAACTGGTCTCGAGTAATAGTTTCATAATGATAATTTTGAAAGAAAAAGCGTAATGATGAGTGACAAACAGCTTGAATCCAGATCAGACGCCGCGTTACGCGGAGTCTGATCTGGATCCAAGCTGTTTGCAAATGTTTACCAATTTCCCTCCCTATAACGACTCCCTCCGAACAACGCACTCAAGGTTTGTCTCCCATTGGGTGTCGTTGTAGAGAGGGAGCACTGTACATAAAAACCAAGTTATTCTTTCTAAATAAATGGCTTTATGTAAAAAGAGGCTCGCAACCAGATTTAGCATTAAAAATAGTAATTTGTAAATATAATGTATGTCAAATGCTTATATAAATGGGTAAGAATAAGTTTAAGATTAGAAATTCTGTTTAAAAACATGCATTTCAATTAAAGAATTTATTGCGCTCTGGTGAGATTCAAACCCGGTACCCGGCATGCAGGACAAACAAGCAAAAATCATGTGTACTGCACCCCTCCTAGCGTCCTTTCGAGTGTTTCTGGTCCCTCCCAGGGTCTTTCCGAGAGGTATGGCTCCCTCCCATTGTCTCTCCGAGAGCTCCAAAGCCCTCCCAACGTCTTTTCGAGTGTTCGTGATCCCTCCCAGCGTCTGTCCGAGCGTTCATGATCCCTCCCAGTGTCTTTCCGAGTGCACTGCTTCCCAATCAACGACCTTCCGAGTGTTCCTTGGCCCTCCCAGTGTCTCTCCGATGCCTCCAAAGCCCTCCCAACGTCTTTTCGGGTGTTTCTGAGCCCTCCCAGCATCCTTCCGAGCGTTCCTGATCCCTCTCAGCTTCTGTCCGAGTGCGCATGGGCCCTCCCAGTGTCTTTCCGAGAGGTATGGCTCGCTCCCTCCCATTGTCTCTCCGAGGGCTCCAAAGCCCTCCCAACGTCTTTTCCGAGTGTTTTTGAGCCCTCCTAGCACCCTTCCGAGCGTTCCTGATCCATCACAGTGTATTTCTGAGTGTACTGCACCCATCCCAGCGTCCTTTCGAGTGTTCTTGGTCCCTCCCAGTGTCTTTCCACGAGGTATGACTCCCTCCCATTGTCTGTCCGAGGGCTCCAAAGCCCTCCCAACGTCTTTTCCGAGTGTTTCTGAGCCCTCCCAGCGTCCTTCCGAGCGTTCCAGGGCCCTCCCAGTGTCTTTTCGAGAGGTATGGCTCCCTGCCATTGTCTCTCCGAGGGCTCCAAAGCCCTTCCAACGTCTTTTCCGAGTGTTTCTTAGCCCTCCCTGCGTCCTTCCGAGCGTTCCTGTGCCCTCCCAGTGTATTTCTGAGTGTACTGCACCCCTACCAACGACCTTCCGAGTGTTCCTTGGCCCTCCCAGTGTCTGCCCGAGTGGTATTGCTCCCTCCCATTGTCTCTCCGAGGGATTCAAAGCCCTCCCAACGTCTTTTCCGAGTGTTTCTGAGCCCTCCCAGTGTCCTTCCGAGCGTTCCTGGGCCCTCCCAGTGTCTTTCCGAGAGGTATGGCTCCCTCCCAGTGTCTCTCCGAGGGCTCCAAAGCCCTTCCAACGTCTTTTCCGAGTGTTTCTGAGCCCTCCCAGCATCCTTCCGAGCGTTCCTGGTCCCTCTCAGCGTCTGTCCGAGTGTTCATGACCCCTCCCAGCGTCCTTTCGAGTGTTCATGGGCCCTCCCAGTGTCTTTCCGAGAGGTATGACTCCCTCCCATTGTCTCTCCGAGGGCTCAAAAGCCCTCCCTACGTCTTTTCCGAATGTTTCTGAGCACTCCCAGCGTCCTTCCGAGCGTTCCTGGGCCCTCCCAGTGTCTTTCCGAGAGGTATTGCTCCCTCCCATTGTCTCTCCGAGAGCTCCAAATTTTGTTACAGACACTTCACCAATGACGATTTGTGTGCGTAAATATATTCATTTAAATATAAATATGTATGTATATATATATAAATATGTATGAAGTAGAGAAATATATAAACAGACATCTACAAACGACCTTACGTAGCACTGGATCAAAAAAATATTTTGATTCGCAGAATAAGAATGGTTTTAAGATATGGTTGATATAAATTACTATTACAGTGCTGCAATATTCTAACTATAGATATATTCCCGAGCGCTTTCGACAGTAACGTCTTCTTCAGGGGATATGCAATGAACTCGTTTTGATATTAAAACAAGTCATCAAAACGAGTTCATTGCATATCCCCTGAAGAAGACGTAACTGTCGAAAGCGCTCGGGAATATATCTTTAGTTAGAATATTGCAGCACTGTAAGAGTAATTTATATCTCAACCATATATAAATATGTATGTATATAGAAAGAGATTGATATTGAGAGAAAAAAGAAAGAAAAACGATTCCAAAGCCGTCTCACACACAGACAAACGCACCCATACTGGTTTTACTATCCGACAGAGGTACACGTTTCACAGCATCGTACCGAGGTGTACGCTTTATAGGTCGTAGAGCTTAAGATAAATATGGCAAAAGGTTTTCAGGATGATCACAGTTTCAAATGATGTGAAGAAAATATTGAATTTATAAAGAATTACTGATCAACACCAGACCTACAAAGTGAGGTAGGTAATGGGCAAAAACTCTGTTTCAAACCGAGGTAAGGCACACACACACGCACATCACCTACAAAACGAGGTACACTCACACATCACCTACAAATATCGTTATCGACTGTGTGCAAACACACACCGGCACACAAACAGGTTCTAGAAAAGCAAACCGAGGTAAACGAGATATTTTGTGTGCGTGAGCATGCTAAATGCGAGGTATACCTACCGAGGTATTAATAAAAACTACCTCGCTTGTTGGAGGTACCTCGATTCGTTGCTGTGTACTCCTATGACGTACCTCGCTTTCGATAGTGTCACCAACGCACACACACACACACACACGCACACACGCACGCACCACGCACGCACGCACATTAAACACGACATGATCTTTTGTCTCCGGGAACGCAATTAATACCAGCGGTGTGGTCCTTGGTGTCCGTGAAAGCTGCTGTACATTACTGAACTTATCTGATTTCCTCAGAAGCAATCTATATTTTGTATACATCTGTTCTTAACCCTTTGAACCCTAGTCACACATATATGCGTTATTTTAAAACAGTGTACGTGTGAGGAGTACACTTGTCCTATGCAAACAGTGTAGACCCTGATCAGAGGGCTCCTTAAGGAGTCCTCTGATCAGGGTCTACACTGTTTGTCATTTCAATATATATTGTAAAAATCAACCCTAAAAAGGCAAAAATGGACTGGACTAAATTGAAAACTAGAATTGTCTATTTGAGGTTTCAGGGAAGAAAGAATAAAGAGGCGTTTATTAAAGCCACATTCCTAATAGTTTCGAGGGCATGGAGTCAAACGTCAAATTCAGGCCATGAATCATATGATGGGTGCATTATAACTAATATGTAGAGGGACATATTTGCAACACTATGGGGTATTAGTTAGTCCCTACGCGACGGCTCTACCTTTTCTTTTCATTTTTCTAAATCTGAGTTCCATACAGTATATATATCAGGAAAAGAGGAATTCTACATTTCAGCTGGATCCAAACTGTTTTGAATACAATGTACACGTACTGTAGTTATCATAAATTCGCCTGCATCGTGTTATTTGTGAATGGCTATGGAAATGTAATTACTCGTAGTTTTATTATATGATTGAACAAAAGAGTTTCCGATATTAAGAACCGATCCTTAAGATTACCATGCATTCACTGCTATAATAGTCTATTAGTATTAAAAATTTTCTAAATCTGAGTTCCATACACTATATATATCAGGAAAAGGTTCCGAGGAATTCTACATACCAGCTGGATCCAAACTGTTTTGAATACAGTGTACACGTACTGTAGTTATAATACATTCGTCTACATTCGTCGTGTTATTTGTGAATGGCTATGGAAATGTAATTACTTGTAGTTTTATTATATGATTGTACAAAAGAGTTTCCGATATTAAGAACCGATCCTTAAGAATACCATGCATTTACTGCTATATAATCCTTTCATGATCAAATTATTCTGGAGATTTTTTACTCCTTCACCGCTTTATTATCGCCTGCTTCAGTATTGTTTTCTGCAATACACGTTCCAAAATTAGATTTAAGATTGTATTACTTAAAAAGTATCGGCAAGAGTGTCAAACAGTTTGGGTCCTGATCAGACGCCCCGTTATGCGGCGTCTGATCAGGACCCAAACTGTTTGCAAACGCGTTTTAAGGCGTCATTGGGAGTGAAAGGGTTAATAGTCTATTAGTTTTACCACTGCAAGATAATTTCTTGAGCTGAAAAGACACATTCGTGTTTCTGTTCCTAATTAATTCCATTTAAGATTTTTTTTCTGTTCGTGTTTGTTTCGTTTTACTCTAAAGGTCAAGCGACTTTGTCTATTCAATTTCCTTTTGACTTGACTGAGAAGGGATTTTGTTATACCTCATGGATATCAGAGTGTCTGTGATTGGTTAGAAAAAGTGTCGCCCGCTGCCACGTACACCAATGGCAGCGTCCCAATGAAGGAGCTGTCGCCTTAACTCTTTCGCTGCCAAATTAATCGTGAGATTGTTACCCCTTTCACCGTTTCATTGTCGTCTGCTTGAAACATTTTTGGCGTCATTAAGAGTGAAAGGGTAAAACGTGCTTCTCTTATAAATAAAATAACAGGTGAAGTCACTCGAAAGCGTGTCCACTTAAATTAAAGTGAAAGATGACAAAATTACCACGAAAACCGTTAAGAATGTAGACAAAAATTTTTAGCGACTACACTCAGACGAAAGTAATGAAAAGGCTGATATGAAAGCATAACAAATTAAATAAAACATTACATCATATAATCCATGACTCCATAGATGAGCTTTTTTATGCATTTAACTTATTCCTTCACTGTAGAAAAGTGTTCAATCTTATACAGTAATGACTATGCACTGTAAGAAAAATAGTTTGAATATCGTTACATATGGTAGCTTCAAGCAAACGCATTTAGCTGTCTTTCAACCTTCGTTAAGTGGTCACCTGTCTTCAAACCAATAGAGAAACAGGTTGGGAGGGAAATTGGCTTACACTTGCAAGCCGTTGTGGAGAAGGCCTTGTATTTCATAAAACGAATACATCACTGTTGTAGAAACGATACAGCATTATTATAACGCAGTTATTGGGAAAGAATGACGTCTTCTCCACTGTTACTGACCCCGCCCTTCTAACAAACATAAAACACGTGCTTGGTCAGTGGCAGCATTCTTCGCTGGCGTTTGGTGGATGAAAAAGCAAGAGCTGTGATACAGTGTATGGCAGATGGTTTCGGATTGATGTTTGCAGTTCTTAGCTACATTTTATTTCCTGGTACACGTGTGGAACTTGTACAATAAGCTGACATCTATATACTGAAATGGTAAATTCTTTTACGGTGGTAAGACGTTATTATTTCCCAATTAATGTGCCCAGGTAACCCATTTGTGCCCACGATCCCGATATATATGGGACATAGGCAAACAGTGTAGACTCTGATCAGACGCCGCATTTTACGCGTCTGATCAGAGTCTACACTGTTTGCTGATAGAAATTCCAATAAAAAACAAAATACCTTTGATAAAAAATGGACCAATCCATTATATGAACTTGGAAGAATCAACTGGGCACAAATGGGTTAATATCCATCGCGAAAAGATTAGAGCAAGTTTAGACGTCATCGACCTCGGCGTATGACCAGACTTCAGTACGTTTTCAACTCATATTTAAAATGAATCATTATTTGTTCAAGAACCTGTCTTTTTCTTTATCTGCTTTGTGTTTGCATTAAATGTACATCGTCATTTTATCACAATATGGGACTGCATCCGAATTTGCAAATAGTTTGGATCCTGTTCATACAGTTCGTCTGATCAGGATCCATAATATTTGATAATCATTTTTCATTTCAGTCGTTTTTACATAGATCTAGCTTTTAAAAAGTAGTACAAACTACATGTGCTAAGCGCGACCCGGCTAACATTTGCAAACAGTTTGGATCCAGACTGTTTGTCACTAATACTCATTTTTTCTTCAGTTTGAAAACGCATAAAAACTAATTTTGATTTTTTTTCGCAGACGATATATTTGAAGCAGGCGACAGTTCAGCATGATAAGGGCAGGTGATATTAATTGGCAGTAAACGGGTTATATATCGGGAAGAGTAACGTCTTATCCACTGTAAGACTTTAATACAATGGTAACTGCATCATTAAAAATGCAACTATTTGTTTTCAATGATTCGTAATAAGCGAAGCATTCGTTCGTTCATCACGGCCGTCATCCCTATACTACGATAACAGAGGATAATACGATAACAGATGTAAACAAACAGCACGCGCTAAGGGTAAGTTCCTCAGTGTTTTGCAACTTATGTTCTGTAGAGAAGATTTTGAGACGTGAAACATAACGGGATCGATAAATAGCATATCTTTTTATGTTGTGAAGAAATAATTTACGGGGAAAATGTAGCTTTCTGCCAAATTTTGAGAAAATTTCCTCGAAAATCAGGGTAAACTGTGTACTGATGAGATATTTTGACCAAATAATAATATTTGAAATGAAAGTAATTATATCGTTACTCTTCCATCCTGTATAGTAATCATTTTGCTTCAAACTCTAATATTTTGGTAGCAAATACTTATGTAGGAACGAAAATAGAGAATGATTTAGTGGCTGGTATGTGTGGTTTTATGGACACTTCGATTTCCGAGTGAGGACACTTCATATAACAGAGATTTTAACGAAATGGGCACTATGCTATCAGAGTTTTATCTAAATCAATAACATGTGTTTTGTGGATTATTACGCTTCTTACCAAGCATTGTAACGCACGAATATATTGGAATAGTCCAAGGTGACACATGGGAGAAATATACACCTTAAGTTATTTTGAAAGCGACAGCCAAATTAACCCTACACGTTCTAAAAGTAGCATGCTGTAGAAGTGAATGGAAAAGTTGCTACAAAGTATAAGTACACTGTTTGTAAAATACTAAAATAGTGATACTAGGGTACGTGTGTTGATAGCATGCGTTGATGGTTCTTGTTTTGTCTATACAAATATATTTCATATTTTGTTTTGCAATTGCTCCATTGTTCATGTACACTGTAGTTGATAGGGTCGAATTTAACTTTGTGAGAACTTGTGACCCGACCTAATATCCTTATTTACATGGAAATAAAATATGTTCAAACTACATGTAGTAGATGTTTATAACTCCAATGCAGGTACACTGTATTTAAAATTTACACTCACACATACGGGTTTACGGAGGGTACAAGGCAATGAATAATCTCATGTAATATAGGTGTGCAAGAAATATATTTGCTTCAACAACTGAACATCTATGTACCTTCCATAAATACACTTTTAAATGCTTTAAGTGGTCACCTGTCTTCAAAACTAGAAACATGCTATGGGGTAATGGGTTAAAACAATAATTTGCGGTATATTTTGTATTTCAGCAAACTGATCTCATTAAGATAGAAGTACCGAAAAGGCACAACCTACCCTATGTGTGATTTACGGCTTCATGAAATACGCCAAGGCCGTGTTTATTTATCAAATTCCAATTCAAATACTCTTTATTTTCTCAGTTTGCATAATTTTACAAATACATAAGAGTTTTCCCTAACACGTTCAACACATTAGGTCAATATAGGCCTACCTCGCTTGATACTTTCAGTTTCAGTTTGGATTTAGTGAAATCGGCCCACCACAATATTACTCAAATCAATAAATTTACACGTACACATTGTATCTATGAGTGGACTATGTTCTGTAGTATGAAATAAACATGCTCTGAGCTATTTAGCACATGGCTTGGGCTCGAGAGAAAAAAGAATACTCTTCGTTTCTGCTTTTTTGTTTTAGACGAAAAAGTCATTTTATTTGTAATATTTTACAAATATTGAAATATTATTTCAATGTGAAGTTTGAGACCTATATCATGTTTATTCGCGCGCAACCATGGTATAACCTATTTAGCACTGGCTTGGGCTTGAGGAAAATAAGAAATGACATGACCTTTCGTTTCTGCTTTTTGTTTTTAGACGAAAAAAGTCATTTTATTTGTAATGTTTTACAAAATTTGAACGGTTATTTCAATGTAAAGTTTATTGAAGTACTATATGTGGGCACATTTCATTAGCAATTGTCTTTAAAGTCTAGGTCTCACTGGTCATTTTAAAATTAAAATATGAAGTCATCAAGCGTCTGTCGTTCCCCTCTGATCTCAACAATTTTTTTTAAAAGACAATCTAGGCATTTATATCCCGTTTTATACATCTACAGCTAAATATGCATATATCTAGGTCTAGCGGGACGGTGTAGACCTAGATATATTATTGTTACTGTGAAATTCCTGTATTTCTTCAGCTCAAATCCTTGATATTGTGTCTATTTCACTTAACCTTCGATTATTTATCGTTATGCCTACAAAGCAGGCTAAATGTTTTTGCAGTCGCTCGCTCGGAGGATTGCTAGGATGTTGATGTCAATTACCTTCAGATGACAGAAACGTGGACTACATTAAATAGTCAATGGTTTTTAAAAAAGTTTTGAACTACGCGATATAGTCAACCGCTTTGAGGCACCTGATTGGTCGAAAGCTCCAAGCCATGTGCTAAATATGTATATTATTCTTTGAACAATACCGAAATAGCACAACCCACTCTATGCAGGCCCGTAGAAACAGACGTCGTTTTTACGCAAAATTTAGTGCACAACCACAATGGGCCTGCTATGTGCGATGTACGGCTGAATGAAATACGTCAAGGCTGTGTTTAATTATCGATCGCGTGTATGCCTATACCTCGCTTGCTACTTTCATTTTCAGTTCATTTTTAGTAAAATCGGTCCACCACAATTTTAACCTTTTTATTCGCCCCGGCATGGAGGAATTATATAATTCATCCATGGCCCCGGCGACATGCCCGTCGGAATAATTTGATTTGAAGCGAACTGAACCAAAAGCTTGCTGTTTCAGGTCATGTTCAAGTATGTATTAGTAAACGTGCTAAGTGCCTTGATTTGGAAATACATTACACGCTTCCAATCAACTGTTCGGTAACAAAGAAAGTAGTTTATAATTAACGAAGCGCATGTACCATGCGCAGATCCTGGGTTGGGTAGGAGCTAGAAAATCCCAGTTCAATTTTTGTTTAAACAGAACTGAGAAACAGTGCATATGGTCGCTTTTGATACATAGACTGTGATCATTATTATTGAGTAAGCGGTACATTCCATTTTTATTCTATTTTGCACAGCTTTAAAATGTCATTATTTCCCCTTTATTTCCCCATTGAGTTTTCAAAACAGCCTCACCAATGGATGAACTCTTAATCTGCAACTACACACCGTCGTTGTAAGGTGGGTGTATTGACTTGAAATCACATGCAATTCCAACAAGCAATGTAGTAAAAATACTGTTTCTAATAATTGCTAATTACTCCTCTTTTGATTACGACTTTTTTATTCTTTAAAACAGTGTTCTGGAGAGAATTCTTCATTTCTGGTTCACTAAAAGAATAGTTTTATCTGTTATAAAGTGTCTTATACTCTGGAATCTAAGTGTCATTACGGGTGAGATGCTCGGTTATAGAAGTGTCTGTGATAATAACGCATCTGATTCTTTGTACCTTTGAATTTCTTAAATTACGCTGATAAACTACAATTATTACATGCTCTATCGTTAATCGACATATCCATCTTTTACTTAAATAGGTAACATTGAATTACTATATGTTTTATCGTTGTTAATTTATCGGAATATGTCATCAATATCCATTTGCTACTGCTTTCCGAGAGAACTTACTAAAAAATTGCCAGATAGCTATCGTTTTTTTCGTGCATTTCTGTCTTCACGGTATGAAAAGATATACTATTTATCGACCGCAACAGGTTTCATATCTCAAAAGCTACTCTACAGAACATAATGTGCAAACAACTGAGGAACTTACCCTTAGCGCGTGCTGTTTGTTTACCTCTGTTATCGTATTATCCTCTGTTATCGTAGTATAGGGATGACGGCCGTGTTCATGGTGTTTTTTTTATACATTTTAATGAGCCCTGAATACATTCTCTTCACGAGAATAACAAATAGAATTGGCGAAACAATAGTGTTTTTAGCGTTTATGAGAAATCGGATTTACCTTTGGCCTGCTTTAACCCATTTCTTCTTAGCCTGTTTCTAGTTTTGAAGAAAGCATGTTGAAAGTAAAGCAGAATGCGCCTGAAGACGCGTTCTGTTTTACTTTCAGTCTGCTTAAAGTACAATCTGCTACGGTGTAAAAAATACTTCTTATGTTGCATATTCTTGCTTGTATAATTTAGAACTACTTGAATCAGATGCGAAAAATGCTTATTTATCGGTTAATGGGTTAAGCACGCATCTACCTTCAATACCGAAAACAGGCCTTAAAAAATGAACATAGGAACCCTAATAACATAACCCCAAAATTATCTTTGGATTGTATTTTGTCTAAACGTTAACAACTTCTTGTCTGAGACTACAAGGGCCCGTTTCATAAAACTTCGTACGACAAATGTTGTCGTAAGTCAAATTATAAAAGTTTTAATTATTATTTATTTCTCCATCTAATCCTGTCGTGTGACATCTTTTGGAATCGTCTTGAAAAGACGATTCCAAAGAGATGTCACAAGACATGATTATTTAGAGAAATCAGAATTTAAATGTATTTTAAAGTTTTGACTTAAGACTGTTTTTGTCGTACGAAGTTTTATGAAACGGGCCCCTGATGTTCAATTTTATTGTAAATATGCCTGAAACATTGAAGAACGCTCTGGTGGGGTTTTTCCAGACATGATTTTGGTTTTCATTTAAACAGACATGATTTTGGTTTTCATTTAAAAAGACATGATTTTGGTTTTCATATAAACAGACATGATTTTGGTTTTCATATAAACAGACATGATTTTGGTTTTCATTTAAACATACATGATTTGGGTTTTCATATGAACAGACATGATTTTGATTTTCGTTTAAACAGACATGATTTTCGTTTTCAATTAAACAGACATGATACTATTATGGATTTTCACTGATTGGGTTAGGTTTGACGCACCGCGACACATAAAATGGCTAGAGAGAGAGAGAGAGAGAAAGAGAGAGAGAGAGAGAGAGAGAGGGTTAGGCTTGACGCACCGCGACACATTAAATGGCTAGAGAGACAGAGAGACAGATAGAGAGACAGAGAGACATAGAGACAGAGAGAGAGAGAGAGAGAGAGAGGTCCTTATATTAAATCATAAAAAAATCACTATTTGCGAAATAAATAATATCAAAGTTTAGAACAATAATTGTTTTTTAAGCCAATCATAAAATGTGTAAAACCTCACCACGATGAAAACATTTATCGAGCATATAAAAGAATTTGTATTTCGCAATTTGTAAGATCACTGTTACAAGTAAAAGTCCATCATACAATTTGTAAGAAAAACACACTTGTTTTTTTTCTATTAATGGTTAAGTAAATATACAAAAGGAAATTATTGGTATCTATATTATACCGTTAAAATGCATCAATTAACAAGAAATATCTTTAAAAAAGATATTCGGCGGAATGAGTGGTTGAACTAGGCTATATAGATGGGTGTGCAAAATTGAATGAAATTGAGGTTTTCAAAGAATTGTAATATCTTGGATTGAAAAGCAAAAAATACAAGTATTCAATTGAAACAGTAACCTTTTATTTAAAATGCAAAAACTATCATGTACAGAAATGCAAAACAAAACAATAATTTAACTCATATCCTAGCTACTGGTAGGAGATCCTCACATTAATCTATTGTTCTATATGTCAAACTTCATTCATAGAGTTTCTTGAAACAAACTATAGCATACACAAATGTACAGATACAACAATCTACTGTACTTCACTCTTGTAAATAATGATGAAACAACACAATTGTGTTTAACTCACTTGAGGCCATTCATATATAAAATATTGCTTTTAATGTATGGCAAATGTGTATAAATAGTTAACAATTAAAACAAATTGGTTGTAAACAATTACAAAACACCTAGCTTCCTCTGTATATCTATAAATAGATTTCAGATCATATCTTAAAATAGAAGCATAATTTCATCAGCCCAGTGTAGTAAACAGCCAGTCTGTGTCTCTAAATTTTACACCCACAGTCCACATCATGTAAAACTGTAATGGGACACAAATCAGCCTACAGGGCTCCAGATAAGAGGGAGTAAACTAAACAAATCACATTTTTTCACCCCTTTCAGCACCAAACCCTATGGTATTACCACTCATTTTGATTGTCTCGAAGAGACAATTCATATGTATAGTGACACCACAGGGTTAAATGCACAAATAAAGATTTTAAGTTTTGAAACAATTCCCTTATCTGGAGCCCTGGCTACTATCCAATCAGACTATTCAGTTTCAACAGGTGCTCTTAATTCTAAATTTCTGATCAAATATTATTGGTTGAAATGTGTGGCCAAATAGAAAGTGTGTCCAAATAGAAACTAGTCAGCTCCGCCGAAAAAAAAAGACTAGAACAATAAATGTTTTCAGCGAATCATAAATAGTGTAAAACCTCACCCAGTTGAAAAGAAGTATTGAGCATATTAAAGAATTTGTAATTTGTAATTTATAAGTTCACTGTTACAAGTAAACATCTATTATACAACTTGTAAGAAAAATATTCTTGCCTTCTCTATTAATGGTTACAAAATAGACCCTCCATTAAACCCTTTCATGGCCAAATTAATCATCATAAGTTTATCCATCCTCTGCCACGATGTCGTTTACTTTGATATTGTTGTCTACAATATCGTTCCAAAGTTAGATTTATGGCAGTATGACCGACGAAGTTTCGGTACGAGTGTCAAACAGTTTGGGTCTGCGTTACGGAGTGTCTGATCTGGATCCTAGCTGTTTGCAAATTATTTCTTTTTTGCAAAGACTTTAGTCAACTACGGCGGTGACGGACCCTAACCTTTTCATCGCCAAAGTCGGCAATGCAAACAATTTAGATCCATACCAGGGCATTGTGGTGAAAGAGATACGTTTCATTTGTTAACCCTTTTATTATAAAATTTGTCGAGAGTATTTTACCCCTTCACCGTTTCATTGTCGTATGTTTCCAGTTGTTGTCTGCAATGCCGTTTCAAAGTTAGAAAATAAGACAGTATGAATGAAGAAATTTCAAAACGAGTGTCAAACAGTTTGGATCCTGGTCAGACACCGCTTTACGCGGCGTCTGATCATGATCCAATCTGGTTGCAAACGCGTGTATAAGCGTCATTGAGAGCGAACGTGTTAAACCGTTTTCAAACCCCAAATTATCTACAAATGATTGTTTTATTTATTTTTGTTCTTACTAATGTGAATTCACATTTAATCTATTCATTGTCATGACGTTGTCTGAATTTCGCAAATTTAAAGTTAAGGTGAATTGACTAGAGCAATGTCTAAATGAGTGTCAAACAGTTTGGACTTTGATCAGTCGCCGCATGCCAAATAACTTATTTTTACTCGGAGTAAGGTGGTATATGGGTAAAGGACCAGTTTCACGATGGGTCACAATACAACGGGAAACAGTTAAAATGGTAACAAAAATAGAAACTCATTTAATTTCTACTTCTAGTTGATATATCAAATATTAACTTTTTAATTTTGATTATAGTATTACCCAAATTCATTTAAATGTTTCACGTTAATTTTATCATGACAACTGGTAAATCAGTATAGGCCAGAATCGCGGTATATGTAACATTAAATATATAACATTGATTTATTGATTTATTTTATTTTGGCAATAGTGGCATAACATGGCAATACAAATGCATACACATATAATGCAATCAATGACAAATAATGCATACACATGAAAATGCACATTATATGCTCACCAATACCAAGGATGGCACAAAAAAGGGAACATGTATTTTCCTATTTTGTCCATTGTGGTCCCCGATTCTAGTGGCAGATCCATGAAAGTTATGCATTTATTTATATCATTACATATACAAAATTATAATGTAATGATATGGAAATATTTAGCAGGTTTTCAATATCACAAAGTTTCTGAAAATATCACATATTGTATTAGATCTAGTTCAATTATGATGTTTACTTGAAAGACATATGTAGACCTCTAATCACACACTATTTATGATCCTACTGACATAAGAATAATTATATGCATTACACTCAATAAATTAAATGTTCATAAACGGATGCTATTGTACATATAAATTATGCCGTGTTGAAATAATTTAAAAGGTCCTACAAGAAACAGAACATTACCAAGTATTTAAAAAAGAATTGAATAAATAAAATATCAATCAATCTGTCACGTACAAGATATGCCATTTTGATAAAAATTAGTGATGGTTTCATAAGAATTTAATATATTAATCTGAAAATATATATTAAGAAACATACACAAAGTCATGTAAGTTTGAGATTATACAGTTATATGAGTTTTCTCAATGGTCCTGTTTCGATGAATGTAATTGACTGAAACACAATCATCAAGAAGAAGTATACTTAGAATACTGAAAATACTGTACCTCAAAAACATTATATCATAGTTTCTTGGTGGACTGTTTGAACCTCATATTGTCAGTGATGTCTCTTAAATAATGTGGGAGACTATTCCAAGACTCAATACCGTAACAAGCAAATGATATTTGTCACCAAAACCACGTACATTGGGCTTGGCAAATCGCCCAGTATAAAAAAGTCAAATTAGAATAATCTCCACTTAGACTAGCAATTTTACTTGACATTGTGTTACGGTTATGAACAGTATTTAAAAGTTTAAAATTATCACTTAAGTAATCAGGGGCAAAATCGTAGGTATTTTATTAACATGACATAGCATAATCTGTTCAACCCTTTTGGTCACATGCAACCATTTCAGATAAGTAAACTGTTCTTTGCCAATGTGCGATCAACTATCTAAACCAAGAACAAACCTAATAACCTTATTTTGTGATGTTTGAAGCCTATGTTTAAAGTATTTGGCCAGCTCAAGGCACCAGAAAGAACAGGCATAGTCAAAATGACATTGAATTATAGACATAACAAGCAGTTTTCTGGTGTGCATTGTAAGGAATTTGTTTTTCCTGTAAAGAAATTTTAATTTGGAATTTTTACTTTAAAGTGACTGATTTATCAATATTTTTACAAGAAAGTGTCTGATCTAAAACTGCACCCAAATATTTAACAGAACTAGAATATGAAAAACTTCATTACATTTGATATTTATTTCAGAATTGTGTTTAACTTTGGGTTTTGAACCAAATAAAATACAGGGCTGCCATAAGTTGATATGAAAAATCCTAAGATTTCCAAATTTGCATTTTTCAAGTACGATTTTACAATTCGTACCTTTACCCCATAGCTTGTTTCTAGTTTTGTTGACACGTGGCTGCTTAAAGCAGGCTGGAAGTAAAGCAGAATGCGTCTTAAGACTCATCCTACTTTACTTTCAGCCTGTTTTAAGCTACCATGTACTAGAAAAAAATCCTAAGATTTAGGAAAATTCCGGAGAAATGACAGCCCTGAAAATAGACTCTGTCTGGCCTAAGTGCAAAAATAGTTCGTTATCTACCACCCAAGCACCAGCCAATTCTAGAGATCGAGTAAGGCCCCTTTCAATATCAGACTTACACTTTCCAGTGACAAGACTGCAAGTATCGTCTGTATACAGTAAAATAGTGTAACACCCCAGTGTTTTCATTATTAGAGATATTAAATACAGTGTTTGGGCGTAACAGGAAAGGATCATGACGATTGCCACAGCCAATATTTAACATACTTACCTTATTATTGAGGAGCCTTAGAGCTGATGGGTGAATTCCATACGCAATGTGTCATGAGTATTTCATGCTATTCACAGGTTATAACCAAATGATCTAATCATTTAGTGTAAAGTCAACACGTTTGTGTATTGTCACTGCGGATACACTGATAGTTTGTGTTTGTACTCATACATGTATTTTTAAACTCCATGGCGGTTAAAAGTCATATGCCTTGTGTATATTTCATTTGTACACAGGTATTAATGACGCAGTGTGGTGATCATAGTCGGATTACTAGTGATCCATATTTGGATCACTAATCACAGTGATCAATTCTGTGGTGATCTTTCCCACTTTGGTGGTGATCATACCAATAAAGTGGGAGCGATCCACGTCCGTTAGTATAAAAGCCAGTGTGTTTGGAAAGCTGTACCACAGCTCATTTCGACGTCACTTTGGCCAGTTCGTTTCCACGAATCTCACATCTGTGATTGAAATTATCTTCCTGTTTCGGCATCAAGTCCCAAAGAGTACACACACTATTAAATCCATTGTACAGAGAATACTTTCATCAGTTAATCCCTTCTTCATAGCAGAAATAACGCTTAAAGAACATTTTAAAGCTTCAACTTTGATAAAAAGTGGGTACATGTCAACTCCTGTGTTGGATTTTGATGTAATCAGAGTAAAAACTTCCCTTTGGGTATATATATATATAATGCACAAGTGTAACTGGTTGAATGAATTTAAATCATTACAAAAGTCTGCTCTGACATTCAAGGTTGTTTTGACCAGAGTTCAACATATTGAAGTCAAATAAATTGTAATTTAAAACTCTAATAATTTATATGTGAATAAATTATTAACTGTGTTTGACATTCTGTCTACTTATAATCCAAGTACTGAGAGTACCCCTACCGAGATAGCTTAGAAGGAGAATAAGGGCAGAGAGCGAGATCAACAAATCAACACTTAGAGAAAACTAATCGGGCACTAGCCCGATACAATAGTGTCCTTGAAAACAGTTGGAAGATCATTTACATAAATTAAAAACAACAATGGACCAAACATGTAGCCTTGTGGGACACCATATTCAATATAGGCTTCTGTAGATAGTACCAACACGCTGTTTTCTACAAGATAAATAAGATCTAAACCAAAAAAAGAGCATTAGAATGGAGACCTAAAGCTTCAAGTTTCATCAATAGGATTTTATGATCAACAGTGTCAAATGCTTTCTGTAAATCTAAAAGAGCCATACCAACCATATTTCAAGTGTAAGTTGAGTAAGCCTTCCTGGAACCAGAAAACAACTGCCTGTTACTTGAAAGTATTCAAATATTTACGTATATTCCTATTTATCAACGCATTATTAACATTAATGCTGCATAACAATATTATTCCTATATCACTTTGGTAGCCAATGAAAACTATTTTGAAATTTAGCTGCAGTTATATACTTCGATATGGGGCCTCCGTGGCCTAGTGGTTAAAGTCACTGTGACTTACATCGCTAAGCTCCTCACCGCTATGGGTTCGAATCCCGGTCTGGTCAGTCGGATTTTTCATGTGGGAAAGCCTTCCAGCTGGCTTGCGGAAGTCGGTGGTTCTACCCAGTTGCCGATTTGTGCATATAACAGTGGATAAAGGGCTTCTGGGGTCTTCCTCCACCTTTAATTCGCTGGACGTCGCGATATGACTGTTAAAATAGAGAAAAGTTAGATGATATCAGGTGATCACTTCGGGTGATCTTATTTGATATAATTGGTGCATGAAGTACAAACATATCTTGTCTTTCGGCTCATCAGTTTCCAACAGAGATTGTTGAGGGTTTAAACGTAATAAAATTACTAATAAATCTGCCGTGTAAAAACATTTCGAACAATCATTTGTGGATTTAATTATTTCCATATATAAATTGATTCGATTTCTTCTACGCTCTAAAAAAGTATTTTAAGTTCACAATTGCATTCAAATTTAATGCTTATACTTAATCATAACGTGTAATGTTTTTATGTAAATCTAAACATATAGAAAAAATAGCGTGATTAATTTTGTAAAAAAGTCAAGATCAGTTTTGTCACAATAATGGACTGTTTTGTACATGGTCCTAGTTTTACAATACATGTACATGATTTTTACACTGTTACTATTACAAGAGGAGCAAAACACGAGAACTAACTAGAAGATTCTACAGCTACAATATCTGGAGCCTTTGAACGTATAAGGAGTACAGATCTACAACCAAATTACCAAACAACCCCAGGAAAACTGACATACACTGAACTTAAATCAGAGTCAAGCAGAAACAGACTCAAACTTCAAAGATGATTACATGCCCCGGCAAATAATTTGAATTACAGCTCCACCATAAGTCCAGCTACAAACTGACATCATCCATTGATTCAATATAACTGCACAGACTAAGTTATTTGAATTTGGGATTACAGGCTCAGCAGCAACAAGATTTGGGGAAGTCCATTTGAGAATAAAGGAGTGAAGACAAAAATAACTATTCAAAAAGAGTATGAAAACAGCCTCACAGTGTTCAATAATAAATCAGATAGCAACAAGCAGAAACATATTAATATCCATACACTGAAGAAGATACAGACCCTGTTCAACCAATAGAAATGCAGATATCCTAAAAAGCCAGCACTGAACTACTGACAACGATCTCTGTCCACCCATACCAGATCACCAAATCCTGAGGGAACCAAGTCAGCCAGACAAGAACCCCAAACAGGCACGCTACACAATAGAGAGTTAGTGTCTTTCTCCAACAAGCCACATACAGTTCTTGTATGAATGCCTCCACACATTTACAGAACAGAAGGGACACCTATTGTAATTATGTAGTAAACTGTGACACAAAATCAGCAGATTACTCTCTATGGTGTCGGTCTGGTCTAATTTCGCCCTATATAATCTATAGTAAAATGCCTAACTTTCAGAGCCAACAGCTCCTCCAAAACAGGATAACAGCTATAAAAGACATACCCTTCAATTCTATAGACATTTCCCTGTTGATTGAGGCCAGTAAACCTATAACATCGCAGTCTACATTTTTTGCTATCAATGATTTGCTAAGGTCACTGTCAAAATAAAGGTAAACAACTTTCACTTTTATCCCATTCACTGCGTTTCCATATGTATCCGCCTGGAGAAAAAGTCCTGAAATGAGATGCCTAAAACAATGCCATTTGGGTGGAAATGACCACAAACAGCCAGTTTTCACCAAGAAAACCATTCAAACTCACCCACAGGCAAAACTAAACAGTGCAAATTTGTGAAATTGTATTTTTCAAGGTACTTCTTGCAAGACCACAACGACCCGGAAGTGATTCCTGACCAGGCCGACACCCTATGCACTTTCTGATAATTATAAACTTGTCTCTAATTGTACTTGTTCAACAAATTACCAAGAATCAATACGACATCATCTTGATTTCCATTTTAAAAATATGCTTTTTATGTTTTTTAAGACCATAATAATGATCTCATTTCTAAATAGTGTTTAAAAGAGGTATATAAACAATATCCTGGATAGATTAACGTCACACTTTACTAATATTTAGAAGCTTATTTTCTTTTTTTTTAAAAATGAAAACTAGTGTTAAAAGGCTCTTTAAACTTAAAATAGACTATCTTTCATTACCTCATCACCATGGAACTAAAAAAAGTAATATACCAAGTTAAAGTCTACTTTCAGTCCGAATGACCGCTCAGCCGACTGTACATATACTCCCCTGATCATCGAGCCATCTTGCCTATGAACACTGCTAACATATGGCGCAGTCAAATGCAGCCGCAGTACCGACTCAGACCCTTCACAGGTACCCATTTAACCCCTATAATCATGTCATCCTAAGTCATCATGACGTCAGTGTCATGACTGCTCTTTGTTTTAGTACTATCATTATAAAAGGTCACATGACAAAAGTACCTAAAAACCTGTACTTCAGGGACAAGATTTTTGTAATAAATTGTGTTTCCATTTTGTACCACCCTGATGAAGCCCATTGTAAGGCCGAAACGTTGGTGAATTAAAATACAGTCAATACAATACTGCGTGATAGTTTCTATTCTACTCATTTACTGTTATATTATTATTGTTACTATACATGTATAATCATACATGTACATGTAACTTAGCCTTTCAAATTTACAAATAGATCTACTCCGAAGGATTGCACTGTTTGTTATTTAGCATTACGTTGTATTAACACCTAAATACCTAAATACAGTGTAGTAAAAAAATAAACAAGTCATTGTCATATATCGAGAGTTCAACTTAATTGCAGAGAAGAATTGATGTTTCAGGACTGAACGAGTTAAAGAATTGATTATAACAACTGTATGTAATCTTTTAATAGTCACACATAAATATTTAGCGGGGCTAAACGCTCGAGTCCAGCGCTCGCCCGCACTATCAGCGGTGAAGACCGATCGACTCTGGCAGTAGTCCCCGTCCTTTAGCGCAATGTTTAATTTAGATATGCATCTAGTTGTCAGTGTCTTTGGCTGTATGCTTAACCTTTTATTTTATTTCTTTCAGAATTCAGGAACAGAAATGGGATCAGACTTCGTGTCCACAAATTCCACATTCAACGACTCCCAGATCGCGGACAGCATAGACAAAGATGAACTGTCTCGTTTCACCAAGAGTGTCAATAGTGCCATTATTATCATATCTACTATTTGTATAGTCCTGTCTAGTTTGGCTATCCGCACGTTGTACGGGTGTTCACGGTTACCGTTCCAACTAAAGAGACTGTCATACAACTTCCTTATGGCAGACGTGTGTCTGAATGCATCCATAATATTAATGTCATTTGCAGTTCTGGCTGAACTAGCACCATTCGATGCCATAGTCCACGCACGAGTTGTGTTAGCCGCTTCATTGGTAATACTGAATCTTTCTACGATGGTAGGACTTACTCTCGAAAGACTGATAGCGCTAACAAAGACCATGGCGTATCCAAAGTTGATGTGCAAAAGAAACATTACATTGCTAGCAGTGTATACATGGTCAATACATCCATTTCTCCCACTAATTTATTTGATCTCATTTAAGAATGAGTGTAATTGGCTTGTCAAGAATTGTGATCTTTGGCACGCAACGATCGCGTTCCAAATTTCAATTGCTGCGTTTTATGTTATATACCATTGTTTCATTGTTTTTGCATATTTGAGAATTTTAAAGTCAGTCCGAAATGCTGTTTCATTAATCAATGCACACACTGTTAATGTTCATGCACACGAAGAAAGAACGTCGAAAAATGACAAAGGATCACGTCGCCGGACGTCAACTAGTATAATACTATATATTGTGTTAAGTTACGAAATCGCGAATCTGCCACTATTATTCCATACGTTAATTTTTGTATTTATTCCTTCGCTTCAAACTAAGAATGTTCAAATACTGTTTCAGACAGTTAGCTACATTTGCAATTGTTCTAGCACATGCATGTGTCTGTACATATACGTGTGGAAAATAAAGGAGTGTAAATTCGTATTCCTTAAAACTTTCTGCTCGTTGAACAAACGATGTCGGGAGCTTGCTGAGGAATTGAGACTGGACGTTTACGATATAGTGATTGCTAAAAGGACTGAAAAGCAGATGGCCACATGACATTTTTAGAAAACTAGAGATTTTAACTCTTTCATCCGTAGCCTGAATGTAGTTTTTAAAGTAGGTGACCACTTAAAGCAAGTTGAACGTAAAACAGAATGCGGCTTAAGGCCCATTCTGCTTTATATTCAACCTGCTTTAAGCCACGCTTTTCTAGAATTATAGAAAATATTTCTTATGATACTTATTCATTACTGTATAGATTGGAATTATTTTCTTCAGTATAGGAATAAATTAAATGCCTATAAAGGCTGTGTTTACGGATTAAAGGGGTTAATGTTTCAGTAAGACATACATGGTTCCTCCTAGTTGCACGCTCCGTATATGTAAACAAAACTTACAAAGTTCAACTGGCCGTCTGACATATCCATATGTGGTATATGTTACTGAAACACATTGTAGAATTATACGTTTGTAGCCTGCAAACTGAGTTAAATGGACAAAGCATTTACGGGTGAACGGGCGGACCGAATGATGTATTAAACAGCGTGCCCGTCGAAGGGGCGTATAGCAATTTACGCTAAAAGACATAACGATATGTTTGTGCAAAGGTAATTCAAAATTAGGAAATATTGCAATGAGTGGCAAATAGTTTCCGCGTTTCGCGGAATCTGGTTTTGGATCCAAACTGTTTGCAATGTACTACATTGTATTTGTACGCGGGGTAAGGCAGTGAAGGGTTAGTTTAACCCTTAGCCCGCCAAATAAATTGTTGTCTGCTATATTTCTCGTCTGCTTCAAGTTTCAAAGTGCTTCAAAGTTGCTCAAAATTGCTGAAAATGTTGTCTGAGTGTCAAACAGCTTGGATCCGGATGAGACGCCGAGTTACTCGGCGTCTCATCCGGATCCAAGCTGTTTGCATATGGAGCTATAGTCGTGCGTGGCAGGCTAAGGGTTAAACATGTTTATTTCCAGGAGTACATATGATTACAGTTATACATGCTAACGTACTTTATAAAAAAGGATTGAAACGAAGGAATAAACTTATTGAGTTTCTCTCCTTTAAGTGAAGGGTTGAGCGTTGTTGTTTACTTTAGCCATCATAAAATAAGAAATTGAGTATCAATTTACTCTATAGAGTGAGAATTGAAATCGAAAATCTTGATTCAATTTTTTTTTTAAAAAAACCCCCAGAATAAATTCGCGAATGTTAAATTGTTTTCAAAGCACATGTTTTATCAGCAATTGATTCTGTTCAATTTCTCACAATTCAAACTACAGTGCTCCCTCTCTACAACGACACCTAATGGGAGACACATATTTTGTGTGTTGTTCAGAGGGAGTCGTTAAAGAGAGGGAAACTTAAGAGTTTGCTAACATTTGCAAACAGCTTGAATCCTGATCAGACGCCGCGTGACGCGGTGTCTGATCTGGATTCAAGTTGTTTGTCACTCGTCATTATATCTATTATATCGAAATCTTCACTTATATGTATCTTTGAGAAAAAACACCAGACGACAATTTTTAGTAGAAGATATTGCAGCAGTAAAAGCGTTAGAAATAGCTGTCCCGTTTAGGGAATTGCGGCAAGGGTCGTTGTAGGGAGGGAGTCGTTGTTGGGAGGGTCGTTGTAGGGAGGGAGTCGTTGTTGGGAGGGTCGTTGTAGGGAGGGAGTCGTTGTTGGGAGGGCCGTTGTAGGGAGGGAGTCGTTGTTGGGAGGGCCGTTGTTGGGAGGGCCGTTGTTGGGAGGGCCGTTGTAGGGAGGGAGTCGTTGTTGGGAGGGTCGTTGTAGGGAGGGAGTCGTTGTTGGGAGGGTCGTTGTTGGGAGGGTCGTTGTTGGGAGGGCCGTTGTAGGGAGGGAGTCGTTGTTGGGAGGGCCGTTGTTGGGAGGGCCGT
Source organism: Gari tellinella (assembly GCA_922989275.2). NCBI lineage: Eukaryota > Metazoa > Mollusca > Bivalvia > Cardiida > Psammobiidae > Gari > Gari tellinella. The sequence goes on from OV277858.1 coordinate 22,453,996, forward strand.
TGTTGGGAGGGCCGTTGTAGGGAGGGAGTCGTTGTTGGGAGGGCCGTTGTTGGGAGGGTCGTTGTTGGGAGGGCCGTTGTAGGGAGGGAGTCGTTGTTGGGAGGGCCGTTGTTGGGAGGGCCGTTGTAGGGAGGGCCGTTGTAGGGAGGGAGTCGTTGTTGGGAGGGCCGTTGTTGGGAGGGCCGTTGTTGGGAGGGTCGTTGTTGGGAGGGCCGTTGTTGGGAGGGCCGTTGTTGGGAGGGCCGTTGTTGGGAGGGCCGTTGTTGGGAGGGCCGTTGTAGGGAGGGCCGTTGTAGGGAGGGAGTCGTTGTTGGGAGGGCCGTTGAAGGGAGGGCCGTTGTTGGGAGGGCCGTTGTTGGGAGGGCCGTTGTTGGGAGGGCCGTTGTAGGGAGGGCCGTTGTAGGGAGGGCCGTTGTAGGGAGGGCCGTTGTAGGGAGGGAGTCGTTGTTGGGAGGGCCGTTGTTGGGAGGGCCGTTGTTGGGAGGGAGTCGTTGTAGGGAGGGCCGTTGTAGGGAGGGCCGTTGTAGGGAGGGAGTCGTTGTTGGGAGGGCCGTTGTAGGGAGGGAGTCGTTGTAGGGAGGGCCGTTGTAGGGAGGGCCGTTGTAGGGAGGGCCGTTGTTGGGAGGGCCGTTGTTGGGAGGGCCGTTGTTGGGAGGGCCGTTGTAGAGAGGGAGCAGTGTACTGTATTTTTACTGTATTGACATTTTAAAATGATTAAAATGATCTTCATGTCTTGACCATTTCAGCGCTTAATTCATGTTGTTTACCCTTTCGACGCCATATTATCGTCTGCTTTAATATTGTTGTCTGTAATATCGTTTTGAAATTAGATTTAAGTATGGTGAAGTACGTAAATCCGAAACGAGTGTCAAACAGTTTGGATTCTGATCAGACGCCGCGTTTTTTTCTTCAAAACGACAAACAGTACAGACCCTGATCAGAGGACTCCATCGGGATCCCTCTGACCAGCTTTTACATTGTTTGCATAGGACAAGTGTACTATTCACATATACCCTGTTTGTTAATGTATCTAGTGTACTCGTCGCTAGGGTTGAATATCATTCTAAGCGCGACTTGCCTCACATTTGCAAAAGGTTTACCATTTATCTTTTAACTTTAACCTTTCGTCATTTTGAAAAGCTTAAAAACTAATTTTGATTTATTTTCGCAATCGATATATTTGAAGCAGACGACATTTCAGCATGATGGGGATTAATGAACGCTAACGGGGCGACTGTGTGAAAACTGATGCAAACAGTTTTGATTCAGATGAGCAATTCGGCGCTTTACCTGGACACTGTGATGATATATTTCAACGAAAAAGCAGATAAATTACATCTCAGAATAATTGCAAACGGAACATCTTGCAGACGACAATTCCGTAGAGTGCAGGGGCACGTTTCATAAAACTTCGTACGACGAAAATGGTCGCAAGTCAAAACTTTGAAATACATTTAATTTCTGATTTCTCTATCTAATCCTGTCTTGTGACATCTTTTTGGAATCGTCTTGAAAAGACGATTCCAAAGAGATGTCACAAGACAGAATTAGATGGAGAATTAAATAATTATTGAGAATTTTATAATCTGACTTACGACAACATTTGTCGTACGAAGTTTTATGAAACGGGCCCCAGAAGGTTAGTTAACATCAGCGAAGATGTTGGGGTCAAATACCAATACGAATCTAATGATAAATGGCAAGTGGTACGTTTTTATTATGAGTTCAGTAAAATGAATGGACTATACTTAATTGGAAAGTGAAATCGTTTATTTGAAGTTTCAGGGATGAAAGAGTTAAGCTATTAATTTGATACTGTGATTCTTTACATTCAATACTTTATAAGCATTGAATGTAAAGGAATACAATACCAAACTAATTCAGCAAAGGAGTGTTGCATGTAGGTTTATCTCTGATCTATAAAGACGTGTATCTAACTGACCAAAGAACTAATTTAGATGAAAGGACAAACATATGAGATTATTAATTTCCAACGCACAAGCTTATAGAAGGTATTGCGAACAGTCAACCCTTTGCACCAGAGAAGCGCCTTTTAGCGCATTGTATTTATTCCTGCACTGACGAAAAAAGTTCCAATTTATATTCTATCCAGTCTATATTCTAGCAGATTGTAGCTTATAGCAGGTTAAAAGTAAAGTAGAATCCGCCTGCGTTTCTTTCAATCTGATTTGAGTAGCCATCTATCTTCAATGCTAGAAATAGGCTATGGGGTAAGGGGTTAAGCATAATTAATAATTTACAGAGGACTAATGCTGTAAAGAATATAATGATCATCCTATAATAGAAATAACTCTAACTCATTCATCCCTGGAACTTTTGAGTTTACAATTCTAATTTGCTTGCAATTCAATCTAGACCTTTTTTAGCATTTAGGGATAGTTTTAACAGTATTTCGCAGAATGGAAAATGGTGTAAATACCGTGGTTTAACCCTTTACCTGATAGCCTATTTCTAGTACTTAAGATAGGTGACTTCTTAAAGCAGGTTGAAAGTAAAGCAGAATGCGCCTTAGGGCGCATTCTGCTTTACTTTCAGCCTGCTTTAAGCTATCATGTGCTATAATCTAGAAAATATTCCCCATAATACATATTCATTACTGATTAAATTGGAACTATTTTCTTCAGCGGAGGAATAAATCATATCCGCTAAAAGGCGCTTCTATAAGGTAAAGGTTTGAGGGCTCCGAATACGCCATCTAATAGTGGTCTACACTGTTTTCATAGGACACGACTAGGGTTCTCTTCACAGGTACACTGTTTGTTAATGACGAGTATACTCGTCGCTAGGATTGAACGTGTTAATATTTCGACATGTTTAAAGGAGACTTACAGTTTGGGAATAAACGTCTTTTAGCCCATGTGACTTAGATATGCAACGGACGGAACCAACAATATTGTTGTTATGGACTTCTAAAAGTTTCGCCATGCCAAATATCAAAACTCTGGCCATATTACTTTTAGAGAAGATGCCGTTTGAAGATTTCATTATATAAATCTATGAACAAGATCGAGTACATTGAAGGACCTGATATCGCCGACCTGTTGTAATGGACTGATAACTTAACCTTTTCTAGCATTTCTAGATAATTCATGATCTAATAGTTTGATTTCAACCCCAATTAAACTAATCGGAGACCTTATGTCCATATCCAATCTGAGCAAGTTTGAGCAAGATTGGATAGAAAGTGTGACATTTAGAGTGTATTTTTACACTTTCAGATATGACATTTTCAACACATCAAGGGGAGAATTAATGGTCATATGCAATCTGAGCAAGTTTGAGAAAGATTGACTAAATAGTGTGACCTCTGATTGTAAACACTAAAATTGCTGACGACGCACGACAGACGCCGGACATTCTTGAAGCATTACACACACTCAATCTGAGCTTTGCTCAGGTGGGGTAAACACTGTAAGCCTTGAGCGGCAGGCATGGGGTCAATTACTTGAGAATGTAATGCATTAAATTACAACTACTTAACTTTTACAATTGTAATGAATTAAATTACAATTACATTGGTAAAGTTATACAATACATTTATTTTGATTACAAGCTATGATACCAATCCAAAATTATGACTGAAAAAAATAACTAATAAGCATATTATATCTAACTGATAGGTTGATATCTACAAGTTCATTGTCAGCTACATTTATAGAGATTGGAAACATAAGAATACATGTATACAGTTTGAAAATTACAGTTTATTAATATTGATGTTAATATTATTATTGATGATCGTAATTGATCAACGCCACGCCGTCGGCTGCGCATGTATATTTTAACCATATCGCGAGTATACTCTATGCAGAGTGATGCGATTAATGAAGATGATGAAGATGAGGATGAAGTCAAACCCCCTTTAAAGTGACAACTGGGTACGGAAGCATAGTTTGTAAGATAGGTGAGCCTTTGACCCTTTCCTTAATAGAAGTGCCGAGACCTACTCCTGCACATTATACTAAGAGCCACAAATGAAATTCAGTAATATCAAACACAGGTGTCTTTGTCAATACTGCCACATGCAATCTTCAACCAATTATTACAAATTAATCTAGTACTTGTTACAAAGTAATGTCATGTAATGCTTATAATTACTTGCTTTTTAGCACTGTAATGCATTAAATTACAATTACGTGTAATGCAAAAAATCCCTGCATTACACATAACATTCAATTACATTGGAAAAAGTAATGCATTACAGTTTGCCTGCTGAGCCGAATCATTTTTGACAAAAGGAAAATAATTTGAACACTGTTGATAGAGGACCTGTAGATAATGGTGTATGCCAAATCAGGGATAATGTCTAGTAATATATTATCCCTGGCCAAATACATGTATCTAATCTCAGGGTACTGTGATTTCAAACAAGAAGATGTTTTAAGTTTTCGTTGAAAACTTATAGCTCTTGCGATTCAGATATGCAATAGACTGGAACTGCTTGAAAGATAATCATATGTCAGGATCAATCCTGCAAAGTTTGGTAAAAACCTACCAGAAGTAGATGTTGTTGCTGACAGATGAACAGAGGGACAACAATGGCAGGGCTGCCATTTCTCCGGATTTTCCTAAATCTTCGGATTTTTTTCTAGTACATGGTACATTGAAGAAGGCTGAACGTGAAGGAAGAGTTCAAAGTACAAGATTTTGCCTGCCAATTTTAAGACCAATTTCAAGGCCAAAGGTCACAGAGATTTGAAATTTGTGTCTTGCACATCTACTACTCCTGAGTAACATTTATGCCAAGTATCATGAGAATCAGGTTGAAAGTGAAGGAGGAGTTCAAAGTACAAGATTTTGCCTGCCAATTTCAAGGACAAAGATCAAAGCAAGGTCACAGAGACCTGAAATTTGTGTCTTGCACATATACTACTCCTGAGTAACATTTATGCCAAGTATTAAGTGAATCAGGTTGAAAGTGAAGTAGGAAATCAAAGTACAAGATTTTGCCTGCCAATTTTAAAACCAATTTCAAGGCCAAAGGTCAAGGTCATAGAGACCTGAAATTTGTGTCTTGCACATCTACTACTCCTGAGTAACATTTATGCAAAGTATCAAGTGAATCAGGTTGAAAGTGAAGGAGGAGTTCAAAGTACAAGATTTTGCCTGCCAATTTTAAGACCAATTTCAAGGCCAAAGGTCAAGGTCATAGAGACCTGAAATTTGTGTCTTGCACATCTACTACTCCTGAGTAACAGTTATGCAAAGTATCAAGTGAATCAGGTTGAAAGTGAAGGAGGAGTTCAAAGTACAAGATTTTGCCTGCCAACTTCAAAGCCAAAGGTCAAGGTCACAGAGACCTGAAATTTATGTCTTGCACATCTACTACACCTGAGTAACATTTATGCCAAGTATCAAATGAATCGGGTTGAAACTGAAGGAGGAGTTGAAAGTACAAGATTTTACAGACAGACCGACCAACAGGCTGATTCCAGTATACCCCCTCAAACTCTGTTTGTGGGGGTATAATGAAGAGGGTACAGGGCTCCAGATAAGAGCGAGTTTACTGAACAAATCCGACAGTTTTTAACTTATTTCAGCACCAAATCCTGTGGTGTTACTACTCATTAGAACCGTTTCAAAGAGGCGATTCTAATGAGTAGCGACACCTTAGGGTTAAATGCAGAAAGTGAGCTTTTAGATTTTGAGAACTCCCCTTATCTGGAGGTCTGTTATATTTATGAGGAAGATAATAATGACAGATATAATGAAGAGGATACAGAATTCCAGATAAGAGAAATTTACTGAACAAATCCGACAGTTTCTAACTTATTTCGGCACCAAATCCTGTGGTGTTACTACTCATTAGAATGGCCTCCAAGAGGCGATTCTAATGAGTAGTGACACCATAGGGTTTAATGCACACGGTGAATAAACGTACACAGGATATAGACACCAAAGTGATCAGGAATTGAAAGCGAAAGTAGCGAGGTGAGTACTTTTATTACGTTTATCTCTAAAATCTTCTTACAAATAAAGTAATCATGAATTGCAAGATAGTCTGTTGACATATGTGACCACACTGATGCCAGGAATATAAATAGATTCACCTGGAAGACTGAATAAAAAGCTTTAATCACTGGCCATAGTCGCATCTTCGTCAACATTTGTCATTATTTTCGCTGTTTATACACGTTATACAAAAAAGTGAATCGACAGATCTGTTTATTTTTCATTTAAATGTAACTATGCAAAAGCTGCTTAAAAATCGACCAACAATAGCTAAGATATACCATGTCAAACCGACCACCACATGTACTGGGGATAGTGTCCAACGGTTATTTATTGTACGGGGGATAGTGGAAGGCTGTACTGGGGATAGACTCACGAAAACTTATTGTTTTGTGTCGTAAAATGGTATTATGGTACATTGCGTTTGATTTTTATGGCAAACTACATGCTGTTATGTTTCCAGCATACGAAATAATGGATAATCTTCATTTTTCTAGGAAGTTAAGTCCAAAGCCACTACATTTATTACATATCATTCTCCCTTCTTACGCCTTAATGCGATGGTAGTAGTTTGTGGTGAAATACATGTCGAATGTATTTAACAGAGTAAACTGTAAATTATCAAAGCATTCTTGAAAGAATCGCTGCTATTTGGACTCGGCTATTTTGTAGTTACTCATATACCAACAATGCGCAACCTTTCACACAATACTGGTTTTCAAGGTAAAAACATACAACGTGTTCATCTATATATGTATGAGCCAAAATTAGACTTTACCTTTGCGACCAGTGCATATCCGGAGCAGCCTGCACATCCGCATTTTTAATCAGGATCTGCACCGTTCTCCTTTAAGTTTCTAGATGTCGTCATACTACTTCTATTACAATAAGAAACAGCCATTATTCAGCATTGCCAATGCACAGTTTTCTTAGTACTTGCACTTGCCGAACGGATTAAAAGGAGTGTTGCCAACGATTTTCTTCTTTGAGACCGGTTTCATTGAACATTGTTGTCAATTTATCTTTGGTTGATGCTGCTTCAATGTATGTGTGTGGGAGGGGGTTGTATCGGTCTACCTGTATTGCTAGCACATAAGGCTCTGCAATATTTTACAAAACAATGCTGTTGCCTATATATGCGATAAAACCTAAATTCTTTTCTAAACTACTGGTCCATTTGCATCAAAATTTACTGTCAGTTATCCTTGGGTAATTTCTTCGGCTATTTTCATAACAAGTCTGATTAGGCTCCACAATGTTTTAAAGGGACTCGCAACCGGATGGTGTACTTGTCAAAATAAAATAAAATACTCAAATAAAAGCAAATGTGTGGCATTATTTGGCTTCTGACATTAAAAAAATATGATCAGTCCAAAAAAAGTCTCAAGAATCGTCACCGAATCTTAGATTTTTAGATATTTTCCATCGTTTTTCTATAGCGTTAGCTAACGGTATAGTTGTTGTTGTTGCTTCCCTACACGGGCTCAGACATAAACACGAGCCGAATTACGCAGTTGTATGCACTTTCGATCGCTACACATTGAAATACGTTAAATCGATCCGAGATAAACGGATAGTTCCGTGGTCCATTGGTCTAAGCGGTTTTCCCTATTTTGCCTTCTGTCCGCCAATGCCGGGCCCCGGGTTCGAATCCCACCAGAGACAAATATTTTTTTTTATTGAAATACATTTTTTTAAACAGAATTTCTTATCCTAAACTAATTCTTTACCATTTATATAAGCGTTTGACACATATTTACAAATTACTATTTTTAATGCACCATCTGGTTGCGAGTCGCTTTAAATAGAGATATTTTTTAGAGAAAAATTAACATCTTCAAGCTCAGAAACTACGGTTCGAGTAGAAACATACCGTATAGCTGGTATTTTCTATATATACGGGGTAGAAATTTCTGTCATTCTGCGGTTTAATCATCGGATAGCTGAAAAATAATCGGCAAAATAAAATTACCATACTAATTTATCACGTACAATAATTGATAATCCTTCAGTACGCTAAGACACGATTATAATAAGAAAGGAAGGAAATTTACTTTTGCCTCATTTCGTAAAATCCCAAATTGAATCACATTTACTAGTTAAAATAAAACACTTATTGCTAAAAATCGTTTTGAAACCAATTTCTGACCTCAAGTCAAACTTCAGGTCGCTGTTAATCTAATTTAAAACTTTTCAAAATACAAACATGTACTCCTGCAGAGGTTGTTTATATTGTTGTTTACATATTACACATAGATGATACACACCAGATTTATCTATCGGTGGTCTTATTTTTAAAAACAAGAGCCCCATGGGGCATATTTCGCTCACCTGAGAATAGCTGACAAAATGGAGATAATGATTTATGTCCAGGAAGTGTCATTTTTTTACCCGAGGGGCATAATTAAATTTGAATAATCTTGATAGAGGACTTGTAGATGATGCTATGTGCCAAATATCTAAGATCAGGGTACTAGGGTTTTAGACCAGAAGATTTATTATGTTTCCATTGAAAAAACATCTATTTTTAGCTCATGTGACCTATATATGCAACAGACTGGAACCATTTTAACAAAATAGGTAAAGGATATCTAGAAGTGTCACCATGCCGAATATCAAAGCTGAGGCAAATGCCATACTAGTTTTAGAGGAGAAGACGTTTGAAAATTTCACTATATAACTCTATGTAAACCTGTGACCCCCGGGGCGAGACTAATTTTGACCCCAGGGGCATAATTTGAACAAACGTGATAGAGGATCTGTTGATGATGATATGTGCCAAATATCTAAGCTCTGGCCCTTATAGTTTTTTACGAGAAGAATTTTTAAGTTTTTATAGAAAAACAAATATTTTTAGCTTATGTGACCTAGATATGCAACAGACCGGAACCATTTGAACAAATAAGTAAAGGATATTCAGAAGTGTGGCCATACCGAATATCAAAGCTCTGGCCATATTAGTGTCAGAGAAGAAGACGTTTGAAATGTTCACTATATAACTCGATGTAAAACTGTGACCCTGGGGCGGGACTAATTTTGACCCAAGGGGCATAATTTGAACAAACTTGATAGAGGACCTGTAGAAGATACTATCTGCCCAATATTTAAGCTCTGGCCCTTGTAGTTTTTGACAAGAAAATTTTTAAGTTTTCATTGAAAACAATATCTTTTTAGCTTCTGCGACCTAGATATGAACCGACCAGAACCATTTGAACAATATTCGTATAGGACATTTTAGAAGTGTCACCATTCCAAATATCAAAGCTCTGGCCATATTAGTTTCAGAGAAGAAGACGTTTGAAAATTTCACTACATAACTCTATGTAAAACTGTGACCCCCGGGGCGGGCCAATTTTGACACAAGGGGCATAATTTGAACAAACTTGATAGAGAATCTGTTGATGATATGTGCCAAATATCTAAGCTCTGGCCCTTGTAGTTTTAGACAAGAATAATTTTTAAGATTTCCTCATTTTTTCACTTTGGTTGCCATGGCAACCAGAGTTCTACATTGTTTTTTAATTCTTTGAAAAAAATACAAAAAGCTTGACCCAAGGAACATTCCTGTAAAGTTTGGTTGAAATCTGTCAAGCAGTATAGGAGATGATGTCATTTAAAGCAATTGTTAACGTCGACGGACGACGCACGACGGACACAGGGCCATCCCAATAGCTCACCTTGAGCCTTTGCCTCAGGTGAGCTAACAATGCCTTACCTTTTGAAATATTTGATGCCCAACAAAATCCGTCGGGTTTAATAAAACATAGAGCAAAATATAACCTCTCAATGATGACCCTTAACGCCTGTGTACTGTGAGGGACAGCGCTTGAAGTCTAATATTAGCTCGATGTCCCTAACTGTACACATCTGATGGACTATGAAGATGTGTGTATTGTTTATACACGCTGACTATTATTGGAATACTTCGTACTTCTCGAAAAGTGGCCCTAGTTTAATATTTTATATTCGTCTATCCCCAGTACAGAAATATTTTTGGAAATGCTATCCCCTGTACAGTAATATACTATCCCCAGTACAACGTCCTATCGGTTTGACGTCAACTATCTCAGCTATTGTTGGTCTGATTTTAAGCAGATTTTGCACAATTACTTTGAATTGAAAAATAAATCGAACTGTCGATTCACTTTTTTGTATAACGTGTATAAACAGCGAAAATAATGACAAATGTTGACGAAGATGCGACTATGACCAGTGATTAAAGCTTTTTATTCAGTCTTCCAGGTGAATTTATTTATATTCCTGGCATCAGTGTGGTCACATATGTCAACAGACTATCTTGCAATTCATGTTTACTTTATTTGTAAGAAGATTTTAGTGATAAACGTAATAAAAGTACTCACCTCGCTACTTTCGCTTTCAATTCCTGATCACTTTGGTGTCTATATCCTGTGTACGTTTATTCACCGTGATGCAGAAAGTGAGCTTTTAGATTTTGAAAACTCCCCTTATCTGGAGGTCTGTTATTTTTATGAGGAAGATAATAATGAAAGATATAATGAAGAGGCCAGTAATTAGGAAGGCAATAAATCATAATTTAACCCTTTCCTCCCTGAAACCTCAAATGGACAATTCTAGTTTTCAATTTAGTCCAGTCCACTTTTTACTTTTTAGGGTTGATTTTTACAATATATGTCAAAATGACAAACAGTGTAGACCCTGATCAGAGGGCTCTATATGGATTCCTCTGATCAGGGTCTACACTATTTGCATGGGACAAGTGTATTCCTCACAGGTACACTGTTTGCAAATGATGCTTATATGAGTGACTAGGGTTCAAAGAGTTAATGAGGACAGTTGAAATGAAGGCATTTATAATGAAGACCGTAATAATGAAACATAACAACACTTCTTTTTCATAACACTTTAATCAAAATAATGGCACAATTTTCAAAGAAGAACTACCTCCTCTACACATAAAACACATCAAACCCTCATCCTGCATAGTCAAGACTTTACGGTAAACAGTTTCTGTCCAAGTCACTCGCTCAGTAATCAATCAACATCCAAACTGATCCACTATCATAATCAGATTTCTTCATGTAAAATCAAATTAAAACAGTAAAGTTCTGTAAAAAAGTTCAGACAACAAATTTTGAAGACAGATGACCACTTAAAGCAGGTTGAAAGTAAAGCAGAATGCGCCTTATGGCGCATTCTGCTTTACTTTCAGCCTGCTTGAAGCTATTATCTGCTAGAATATAGAAAATATTTCTTACGAATTTTATTTGTAACACTACAAAATTATTATTTTTTCTTCAGTAGAGGAATAGATTCGAGGCGTAAAAAGGCCTATTTATGGGGTAATGGGTTAAGACCACTTAATAAAACGCTAATTGATTGCATGAAAGACATGTGGCAGCTTAACCCTTTACACTATAGTCTATTTCCAGTATTTTAGAGAAGTGACCGCTTAAAGCAGGTTGAAAGTAAAGCAGAATGTGCCTATTGGCACATTCTGCTTTACTTTCAGCCTGCTATAAAGTTACCATCTGCTACAATACAGAAACTATTTCTTATGCTGCATATTTATGACAGTATAATGTGGAACTATTTTTTTCAGTGGAATAATAAATTAAAGGCGTGAAAAAGCGTATTTATAGGGTATTGGGTTAGAGCAATAGCAAAAGTAAAACAGAAATCTCCTAAAGGAGCTTCCTGTTTTACTTGCACTTTGCTTCAAGCAGACACCTACCTTAAACGCTCAGTAATTCACACAATTAAGTGGTTGTAATGGAGAGGTTTACGGTATAATAAGTGATAACCAAGGCATCAATTAATATGCAGCATAATTATACTATTTTCACAGGTCCAATGTACTTATCACAGAACATTGTATGTAAAGTAGGCTTAACCCATTACCCCATACACTGTTTCTAGTCTTGAAGATATGTGACCACTACTAAAGCAGGTTGAAAGTAAAGCAGAATGTGCCTTAAGGCACATTCTGCTTTACTTTCAGCCTGCTTTAAGCTACCATCTGCTAGGATATAGAAAATATTTCTAATGATACATGTTCATGACTATTAAATTGAATTATATTCTTTCAGTGAAGGAATATTTTAAAGGTGTAAAAGGACATATTTATGGAGTAATGGGTTAAAAGTGTCACTTAGTTTCAAACTGTTTAATATCTTGGCAACCACCTGCCTTGAGCAACAAATCACTGAAAATTCTCTAAAGTGATACTTAAGAAACAGATATATAAGACAGGTGGCAGCTTTACACAGGATACAAGTAAAACATCAAGTCTCCTCTTGAAGATTTCTGTATTATTTTTGCCCTGCAGCAACTCATTCGCCCCTGAAACTTCAAATGGAAAATTCCAATTTCCATCAAAACCAAATCCATTTTAGACTACTTAGGCTGTATTTTACTATGTACTGGAAAATGACTAACAGTGCAGACACTGATCAGAGGACTTCAATATTGAAAACAAATTGTGTGGGAAGGGGGTGGGGGTTGTAGAGATGGAATAGCTGCAATTTTCTCATGTCAAATATGTCAGAGTCTACCAGTTAGCTGCTTTAACATGTTAAACCCTAGTTACCTGTATATGTGTTTTTTACAAACAGTGTTCAAGTGAATAGTACACTTATCCTATGCAAAGTCTAGCTTAACGCTCCAATCATCAAGTATGCATTTGATTGCCTCAACTGATGGAGGTTTATTGTAAAGAGCAGCAAAAACAAAACAACCAAAAACTTGTAAAGCAAATAATAAAGCAGTTTGACATAAGCTCTATACAAAGCATGTATATGTAAAAACAATAGAAACAATATCTGGGCGGAGCTATATTGCATTCAATAACACACACATAAAATCATAAAAGTTAAAAAACAAAATGGCACATGTAGCATTATGAAGGCAGGTGAGTATTCTAAAATATAGTCAAACACATTAGTTGAACCCCCTTTTTTAACCCTTTACCCCATAGCTGTTTCTAGTTTTGAAGACATGTGACTACTTATAGCAGGTTGAAGTTAAAGCAGAATGAGCTTTATGGTGCATTCTACTTTACTCTCAATCTGCTTTAAGCTATCATCTGCTGGGATAAAGAAAATATTTATCATGCATTTTCACCACTGGTTAAAGTGGAAATATTTTCTTTAGAGAAGGAAAAAACTTAACCTTTTTCTAGTTAAAGCTTTAAGCTACCCTCTGCTAGGATATAGAAATTATTTCTTATGGTGATGACTGTATGAACTGGAATTATTTTCTCCAGTGGAGAAATAAATTAAATGTGCTTTAGAGTTGTCGTTAAAAGGCGTATTTATGGAGTAATGGGTTGATAAAGAAGCATGGAAATCTTTAATAATGGTTAGTCTTTCCTCTTCATAAGGACCATAGGACACCTTTACCCCTTCCTATGGAATTCGTCTACCATATACAGTCGAACTTCGATATCTCGAAGTCGGTTTTGTCGAACATACCCGTATTTCAAAGTTAAAACGTGGCTAAGCCACGTTTTAACTTTGAAATATGGGTATGTTCGACTTAAAGCGACTCGCAACCAGATGGTGCATTAAAAATAGTAATTTGTAAATATGTGTCAAACGCTTATATAAATGGTAAAGAATTAGTTTAAGATAAGAAATTCTGTTTAAAAAAAATGTATTTCAATAAAAAAAAATATTGGTCTCTGGTGGGATTCGAACCCGGGGCCCGGCATTGGCGGACAGAAGGCAAAATAGGGGAAACCGCCTAGACCAATGGACCACGGAACTATCCGTTTATCTCGGATCGATTTAACGTATTTCAATGTGTAGCGATCGAAAGTGCATACAACTTCGTAATTCGGCTCGGGTTTATGTCTGAGCCCGTGTAGAGAAGCAACAACAACAACTATACCGTCTACTAGTCGGTATAGAAAAACGATGGAAAATATCTAAAAATCTAAGATTTGGTGACGATTCTTGAGACTTTTTTTGGACTGATCATATTTTTTTAATGTCAGAAGCCAAATAATGCCACAAATTTGCTTTTATTTGAGTATTTTATTTTATTTTGACAAGTACACCATCCGGTTGCCAGTCCCTTTAACCGAGCATGAAATAATGCAGTTCATATGTTGAACTATCGGATAGTTCGAGTTAAACAAGTTCGAGATATCGAAGTTCAACTGTATTGATAAATGCAATCAAATGAGGAGTCACTGATTGTTTCAAATCTAGGTGATTAAGCAAAACGCAAGTAAAGCAGAAATGTCAACTAGAGCTTTCTGTTTTACTTTAATCTTGCTTTCAGCAGCCAGCTGCCTTCAGAAGTATAATACATGTTATATCAGCTCGATATAATTATGCAATTTGCACAGATTTGCTATTGAAGAAAGGGAAGTAATACCTAATGGTTTAAAAGTACCTTTTTGCATTACCTCCCTTTGTTCACAAAGCAGTCATCTGCCTAACGGATGAAGAATATCCTTTCAACCTCGTAGAAATTTACCCATTCTCTACAGAAATGCCATTTTATGCTTTTACCTTCATAAAGAACCATAGGAAACTTTCCCTATATCCAGACAGGTTGCTGTTTAAACCAGGCTGGAAGTAAAGCAAAAATCCCCCATAGGGAGCAATCTATCTTATTCTGCTATACTTTCAGCCTGCTTTACGCCACCATCAATTAAGATATAGGAAATTATTCTTATGGTGCATATTTATGACTGCATAAAGTGGAACTGTTTTCTTAAGCAGAAGAAAACATTATATCTATGGGGTAATGGGTTAAACACTGAAAACATGATACGAAGGACAGGGTTAACTGAATATTTTACCCTTTACCCCATAGATACCCATTTAAACACCTTAAATTTATTTCTTTACTGAAGAAAGTAGTTCCAATTTATATGGCAATGACTCGTGAATATGTATGAAAAGAAACATTTTCAATATTCTAGCAGGTTGTAGCTTAAACAGGCTGAAAGTAAAGCAGAATGTGCCTAATGCACATACTGCTTTACTTTCAGCCTGCTTTAAGTGGTCACCTGTCTTAAAAACTACAAACAGGTTATGGGGGTAAAGCATTAATAAGGTAAACATAAAGGCTTCATTTAAAAGTGAATGTCTGGATAAAAAGAAACCAGGGACATTGCATACACAAACTGGTGCTACTAATAATAAACAATAGTTCAACTCAACACAACCAAATAACACAATGCCTCTCATCCACAACACATCACAAACACAGAGAGAACATGACAACCCATCTGTGTCTTGACTGTTTGCTTTACACACATTAAACCACTCTATACTGTATAGTTTTATGGCCATACATTATTGATTTATAAGGCATTGTATATATAACATATTGTCCATATACAAGTTATCTATACAAACTTTGTCCATAATATACATTATCTATATAAAAATGTCCAGAATTATACGCATTGTCTATATAGCAAATTTGTTATAAACATTATTTATATGTCCATATACACATTGTCTATATAGCAAATTGTTTATAAACATTATCTATATGTCCATATACGCAATGTCTATATAGCAAATTGTTTATAAACATTATTTATAAGTCCATATACACATTGTCTATAAAAAAATTTGTCCATACAGACAGTGTCTTTATAAAACATATACATATAATTATATACATAGTGTCCATATAACACATTGTTTATACACATTTTGT
This sequence comes from Gari tellinella, assembly GCA_922989275.2. Taxonomy (NCBI): domain Eukaryota; kingdom Metazoa; phylum Mollusca; class Bivalvia; order Cardiida; family Psammobiidae; genus Gari; species Gari tellinella. The sequence goes on from OV277858.1 coordinate 22,469,632, forward strand.
CTATATAGTACATTGTATGTACAGACATATTGTCTATACATGTATATGAGCCGTGCCATGACAAAAGCTGTTTTATTGCATTGCAGTATTGAACAGACCAAGCACCACTATTATCACTGGCTACAGGGTTCCAGATAAGAGGGGGTAAACTGAACAAATCCAACATTTTCTCACTTATTTTAGCATCAAATCCTATTGTGTTACTACTCATTAGAATCGTCTCTTCGAGACGATTCTAATGAGTAGTGACACCATAGGGTTTAAAGCAGAAATGAAGATTTTAGTTTTTTAAACACCCCCCCTTATCTGGAGCTCTGACCAGCTCTCCTCCTGAGTTTGGTCTACATTGCCAAATATCTAATATAATACAGCTACATAAAATGCTTTAGATGCATATGGCTGTCAAACAGTGTAGATCTTTGACTAGGTTGCTGGCCTTGGTCTACACTATTTGAAATGCAATAAGGCAGGTTTTTTCATGGCACTGCTCATTTATACATTGTATAGCATTGTATATTGTCTATATTTATATTATACAGTCATTGAACACATTTTCTATTTTACACATTTAAAATGACACAAATTGTCTGTATATACACTGGATAACATATTGTCTATGAATAAATTGTTTAGTTGAGTTTATTTTTACATAGTTTTTTATATATAAATCAATGCTCATATAAACATTGTCTATAATAATACACTTTTTTTATTTAACTGATGATTAAACCCTTTCAACAGACACAGAGAAATGTTCACCAAAATATCTAGTGAAAACAGAAAATAAGTTAACATATTAGCTTCTAAATGAGCTTTATGCTTTATCTCAATCCTGCTTCAAAATTCTTTACCGGTAATGAATAATTGTCACCATGATTAAGTGTTCCTAAAAGAGAGGTTTTACTGTATCTGTTGGACACTGATTATTGCATTGACGGCTATATATAGAGGAGAGGATTAACCCTTTACTCCAGAGTCTGTTTCTAGTTTTGAAGATAGGTGATCATTTAAAGCAGGTTGAAAGTAAAGCGGAAGGCGCCTTAAAACATATTCTGCTTTACTTTCAGCATGCTTAAGCTACCATCTGCTAGAATATAGAAAGTATTTCTCATGATACATATATACAACTCGATACTTCAAACGCCCTTACTAAAAATCTATCGTATCAGTATTTCATAAGTTGAATTTCGATAATTCAATCTCGCTTCAGTCAAACATACCTGTATTTCAAAGTTAAAATGTGGCTTAACCTGTATTTCAAACCTAACACGTGGCTAAGCCATGTTTTAACTTTGAAATTTGGGTATATGCTAACTAACGTGAGATTATCAAGTTTCGACTTTATATAAATTGGAACTATATTTTTCAGTAGAGGAATAAATACAAGAGGGCCTGAAGGCCCTGATATCGCTCACCATTTGTAATGAAGCCTGATAGCTTTACCTTTGAATTTCACCATTTTTATTCTAAATCCATTCAAGTTTGTCGACCTATTCTAGTATAGAAGACCCCATAACTCTTGACCCATTGGTCCGATTACAACCATAATTGAACTCATCCGAACTCTTATGGTCATATACAATCTGAGCAAGTTTGAGATAGATTGGATAAAAATTGTGAACTCTAGAATGTAAACACCGTTAAATATGGCATTTTCAGCAATACAAAGGTAGATAACTCTTGATCTATTTGTCTGATTTCAACCAAAATCGAACTCATATAGTGATATACACTCTGGGCAAGTTTTTAGAAAGATTGGGTAAATATTGTGGCCTCTAGAGTGTAAACACTGATAAATATGGCATTTTAAGCAATTCAAAGGTTGATAACTCATGACCTAATTGTCAGATTTCAGCCATAATCAAACTCATCCGAACTCTTATGGCAATATACCATCTGAGCAAGTTTGAGAAAGATTGAATAAATATTGTGGCCTCTAGAGTGTAAACACTAAAATTGTTGACGCCGCACGACGGACGCCGCACATTCAAGGATTGCAAAAGCTCATCCTGAGCTAGCTCAGGTGAGCTAAAAAGGCTCTATGGAGTAAAGGTTAAAGAGATGCTGATCAAAATATTTTCTACAGCAAAACAAACACCTGTATTAAACAGCCATCCACTTTAATTTGGAAAGTTCACTACACTTCTTTGTTGAACATGGATTTTATTGTACAATTTACCTTAACCCATTACCCAATAAATATGCCTTTTTACGCCTGTAATTTATTCCTCCACTAAAGAAAATAGATCCAGTTTATACCATCATAAATATGTGTCATTAGAAATGTTTTCTATATTCTAGAAGATGGTAGCTTAAAGCAGGCTGAAAGTAAAGTAGAATGCGCCCTAAGGCGCATTCTGCTTTACTTTCAATCTGCTTTAAGTAGTCATCAATATCTTCAAAACTGGAAATAGGCTATGGGATAAAGGGTTAAGTTACAGACAAGCCTGAATTATTTATGAACAGATGTAAAAGTGATCACCAGAGAATAATCTAGAAGTATATCCCCTTAGGCTTACTTCTCTAGCAAACACCATTTCAAAAATTCTAAACCAGTAATGTAAACCCTACAATATTACAATTTTTATGGAAAAGAAATGATTCTTTCTCAATAAACATGTCTGTGAAACAAGAGGCCCATGCGGGCCTAAATATCGCTCACCTGGAAAAACCAACACAAGGGTCACATGACCCCTGGGATGAGATCATTTTTTACCCCCAGAGACATAATTTCAAAAATCTTGCTGATGAACTTGAAATTTAAGTGTTCTGTCAAATATTTTGTACATGGATGGTTTCAGACAGGAAGAATTTTCATTAAAAAAATTCTAGTTTTAGCTAATGTGACCCAGATATGCAACAGACCCGAACCATCTCAGCAGTATTGGAAAAAAAACATCAAAAAGTGTCACTATGCTAAATATCAAAGCTCTGGCCATAATAGTTTCAGAGAAAATTTCACTCTATAACTCTATGTAAAACTGCAACCCCTAGGGCCTTGGCAGTTTTGACCCCTACAGGGACATAATTTGAACAACATTGAAAGAGGACCTAAAGATGATGTTTTGTGCCAAATATCTAAGCTCAGGGTACCGTCGTTTCAGACAAGAAGATACTTTTGAGTTTTCATTGAAAAAATCTATTTTTAGCTCCTGTGACCTAGATATGCAACAGACCGGAACCATATTATCAATATTGGTTAAGGGCTTCAAGAAATGTCACCATGCCAAATATCAAAGCTTATCATATTAGTTTCAGAGAAATACATGTTTGAAGATTTCACTCTATAACTCTTTGTAAAGTTATGACTCCCGGGGCGGGGTCATTTTTGACCCCAGGGACATAATTTGAACAATCTTGATAGAGGACCTAAAGATGATGCTTTATGCCAAATATCTAAGCTCAGGGTACTGTGGTTTCAGACAAGAAGATTTTTTAAGTTTTAATTGGAAAAAATCTATTTTTAGCTCCTGTGACCTAGATATGCAACGGAACGGAACCATATTTACAATATTGTTTCAGGGCTTCTAGAAATGTCACCATGCCAAATATTAAAGCTCTGGCCATATCAGTTTCAGAGAAAAAGATGTTTGAAGATTTCACTATATAACTCTATGTAAAATTACGACCCCCGGGGCGGGGTCATTTTTTACCCAAGGGACATAATTCGAACAATCTTGATAGAAGACCTGAAGAAAATGCTTTGTGCCAAATATCTAAGCTCATGGTACTGTGGTTTCAGACAAGAAGATTTTTTAAGTTTTAATTGGATAAAATCTATTTTTAGCTCCTGTGACCTAGATATGCAATGGACCGGAAATGTTTGAACAACTTTGAAAGAGGACCATACAAGGATCATTCCTGCCAAGTTTGGTGAAAATCCATCCAGTAGTCTAGGAGGAGAAGTCGTTTGAAGAAATTGTTGACGACAAACGAATGAACGACGGACACAGCACAATAAAAACTAAAACATGTATGTTCATCCCAAATAGTTTTACGCTTGATCAAAAGGTTAAGTAAAGCGGTGTATGATCAGGCTCCAAGCTGTTTGCCACTCAGATTTGATCTGTTCATCAGTATTCTCAACAACCTAAATTTTTCACTAAATTGTAATGCTTTTGTGTTATTTCTTGTGCAGGGCTCGTGTTAAGGGGGACAGTTAGCAACATTTTGATTGTTTTAAACATGGGTGGTAGCTTGTAGCAGACAGACAGACAGACAATATCTTTATTTTACAAGAGCCCCATGGGGCATATTTCGCTCACCTGAGAATAGCTGACAAAATGGAGATAATGATTTATGTCCAGGACTGGGTCATTTTTTACCCAAGGGGCATTATTAAATTTGAACAATCTTGATAGAGGACCTGTAGATGATGCTATGTGCCCAATATCTAAGGGATCAGGGTACTATCGTTTTAGACAATAATATTTTTTTAAAGTTTCCATTGAAAAAATCTATTTTAAGCTCCTGTGACCTACATAAATTATGCAACAGACCGGAACCATTTGAACAAAATACGTAAAGGACATCCAGAAGTGTCACCATGCCTAATATCAAACCTTTGGCCATATTAGTTTCAGAAGAGAAGACGTTTGAAAATTTCACTATATAACTCTATGTAAAACTGTGACCCCCAGGGCGGGGCCAATTTTGACTAATGGAGCATAATTTGAACAAACTTGATAGAGGACCTGTAGGTGATGCTATGTGCCCAATATCTAAGCTCTGGCCCTTGTAGTTTCCGACAAGCAGATGTTTTAAGTTTTCATTGAAAAAATCTATTTTTAGCTCCTGTGACGTAGATATGCAACCGACCAAAACGATTTGAACAATATTGGTAAAGGACATCTAGAAGTGTCACCATGCAAAATATCAAAGCTCTGGCCATATTAGTTTCAGAGGAGAAGTTGTTTGAAAATGTCACTTAAAAACTCTACCTAAAACTGTGACCCCCGGGGCGGGGCCAATTTTGACCCCAGGGGCATAATTTGAACAAACTTGATAGAGGACCTGTAGGTGATGCTATGTGCCCAATATCTAAGCTCTGGCCCTTGTAGTTTCAGACAAGAAGATTTTTTTAAGTTTTCATTGATAAAATCTATTTTTAGCTCCTGTGACCGAGATATGCAACCGACCAGAACTAATTGAACAATATTGGTAAAGGACATCTAGAAGTGTCACCATGCAAAATATCAAAGCTCTGGCCATATTAGTTTCAGAGAAGTCTTTTGAAAATTTCACTATATAACTCTATGTAAAACTGTGACCACCGGGGCGGGGCCAATTTTTACCCCAGGGGCATAATTTGAACAAACTTGATAGAGGACTGGTAGGTGATGCTATGTGCCAAATATCTAAGCTCTGGCCTTTGTGGTTTCAGACGAGAAGATTTTTTAAGATTTCCTTATTTTTTCACTTTGGTTGCCATGGCAACCAGAGTTCTACATTGTTTTTAATTCTTTGAACAAATTTGAAAGAGCTTGACCCAAAGAACATTCCTGTAAAGTTTGGTTGAAATCTGTCAAGCGGTATAGGAGGAGATATCATTTGAAGCATTTAACGACGACGGACAACGCACGACAACGGACACAGGGCCATCCCAATAGCTCACCTTGAGCCTTTGGCTCAGGTGAGCTAAAAACAGAAATATACTTACTGCTTTACTTTCATCTTGCTTTAAGCAGCCTCCTGCCTTTCACACAAATACTTTATATGCTATGTCAGTTTGATATTGGTGATTTGCACTGGTGGCTATGGGGAAAGGGTTAAACTTTTCTTACAAAAATATCAATTTTACATTTTACACCGAACTTGTACCTATGATAGCACACACATGTACATGCATACTCAAATACAGGTGGGCTGCTTTATACAAATGATATATAACAATTAAAAAGAAGGTTAATTGATTGTTAAAAAAATAGGTGACAGCTTAACCCATTACCCAATAAATACACCATTTTACGCTTTAGATTTATTCCTCCACTGAAGAAAATTGTTCCAATTTATACAGTCATGGATTTGTATCACAAGATATCTTTGCTTTATTCTAGGAGATGGTAGCTTAAAGCAGGCTGAAAGTAAAGCAGAATGTGCCTTAAGGCACATTCTGCTTTACTTTCAGCCTGCTTTAAGTTGTCATCTAACTTTAAAACAGGCTATGGAGTAAAGGGCTAAATTTAAGTTTTCACCTTGCTTTAAGCAGTACACTCGTGTCTTTAACACCTAATAATTTTGATAATTTAGTGGTCATAATAGATTATGATAATTTAGTGGTCATAATAGATTATGATAATTTAGTTGTCATAATAGATTATGATAATTTAGTTGTCATCAATAGATTATGATGATTTAGTGGCCATATATAGATTATGATAATTTAGTGGTCATAATAGATTATGATAATTTAGTGGTCATAATAGATTATGATAATTTAGTTGTCATAATAGATTTTGATAATTTAGTGGTCACAATAGATTATGATAATTTAGTGGTCATAATAGATTATGATAATTTAGTTGTCATAATAGATTTTGATAATTTAGTGGTCATAATAGATTATGATAATTTAGTGGCCATAAATAGATTATGATAATTTAGTGGTCATAATAGATTATGATAATTTAGTGGTCATAAATAGATTATGATAATTTAGTTGTCATAATAGATTATGATGATTTAGTGGTCATAATAGATTATAATGATTTAGTGGTCATAATAGAGAGGTTTTACTGTATCTGTACCCCAGACGTGTATGTCTATAGCAAACACCTTCAACTCTTTCAACCCTGAACATCAAACGGAAACTTCCTATCTTAATTAAGTTTAGTTCATTTGTTACTATTTAGTATGTTGTTTCAACTGTACACATATTGGGAAAGAATATTGTCTTCTCCAATGTATCGCAACTGCAGTAAAACCTCTCTATTACGATTACTAAATTGTGTAAATTGTTAAAGTTTTATACAATCAATTAGCTATCGTATTAGTAATCGTATTAGAGAGGTGTTACTGTATGTATTTTTTGCATGTAAATGAGCAGTATAGTGGTTTGAACTTATTTTCTATTACATTGTGTAACTACATGACAGATTGTTTTTTCATGTTCTATAAAATCTGCTGGTGTATAACTTATCTCATTAAAAATTTTTACACTTTTATTTCACCCATTGCCTGCCAATAGCCACTTGACTTGAGGATTACTTTGATAAAACAAGAAGGCCTTGATGGCCCTATGTTGTTGTTGATAGGTTTTTATGTCTCTTACCGAGTTATTATTTTGGGGTAAGAGACATAAAAACCTATTAACAACAACATAGGCCCTAAAACCTCTCACCTTTATATATATAGTGTACTGAACCTGATACAGTAAAATCTCTCTACTACGACCACTAAACTGTGTTAGTTATTAGGTGTGTAAGGCAGGTGATTGCTTAAGACAAGGTGATTGTAAAACAGAAAGCTCCTTAAGGTGGTTTCTGTTTTACTATCACCTTGCTTAGTTTAAGCTGTCACCTGTTTTTTAAACAATCAATTAGCCTTCAGTTTAGTGGTCGTATTACAGAGCTTTTACTGCAGTTTTACCTTGACTTTCACAAATAATCAAAATCATCCCGGGTCTTATACAGTTTGTCAAAGTTTGATAAAAATCCGTTCCAATTGGTAGAAACTTTAGTGAAAACATTGTTAAAATCTTGCAGTTTCTATCCGAGTACATCCGGGGCAAATAACTCTTGACCAGATGGTTCCACACTAGCCTTTAATTCCACTGAGTACCAGGGACTCGGTGCCATTCAAAAACTGGGGTGCCATGTCAACTTTACCTAGTCCTGTTTCATTTTCTTAGTGATAATGAATTATTGCATTTCTAAATCTATAATAATACTTTCTACTATAGATCTACTTGACTTATTGTATATCTGTAGTTTATGTATCAAAATCATGCACCTTAGAAATAAACAATGGAAATTTGACTTTACTAACATGCTTCAGACTTTTGATTTGTATATAAAAGGAACACAAGTTGATGCAGGGGGGAGACACTTATAATCTCCCATTTAAGCAACAGAGTACTATGCATTCTTCATAGAAAAATACAGGTTTTTGTAAATACATTATGATTTATAGAAATCTGATCAGCAAACAGTTTGGAGCCTGATCAAACCAAGAAAGTTGATGTCTGATCAGGCTCCAAACTAAGTGTAATGGAAATAATTGTTTTAGCGCACATATCTATTGGGTGATAACAATGTCTTCTCCCCTGAATATCATCATACACTAACAACTAGTTAACCCATTACCCCGTTTCTAGTTTTGAAGACAGGTATCCACTTAAAGTAGGTTGAAAGTAAAGCAGAATGTGCCTTAAGGCACATTCTGCTTTACTTTTAGCCTGCTTTAAGCTACCATCTGCTAGCATATAGAAAATATTACTCACAGTACATATTTATGACTGTATAAAGTGGAGCTACTATTTTCTTTGGTGGAGAAATGAAAATAAAGGTGTAAAAATAAGTATCTATAGGGTAATGGGTAAAATAAAGCGACATCCTTATAAAAATATAATACTGACTGGTACTGAAGCCATATCTGGAAAAATATGCGTTTTGAATTTTTATTACAGTAAACCCCCTCTATTACAATCACTAATGAGGGCTTGTTAATTGTATAAAAGACAGGTGACGGCTTAAAGCAAGGAGACAATAAAGGCTTTACTTTTAGCCTGCTTTAAGCTACCATCTGCTAGCGTATAGAAAATATTTCTCACAAAGGAGCTTTCTGCTTTACTGTCACCTTGCTTTAAGCAGCCCATGGTGCAAACACCCAATAATTATCGCAATTTAGTGGTGGTTATAGAGGGGTTTTACTGTATTATGACTAGCTGCCAGGATATCCTTTTTATTATAACAGCCATTGTAAAATCTACAGAGAATATATTGCTGAAATCTTTTTATACAAAGCCGCATAAAAATCTGTTAAACAAAATATTTCTTTTTGTCACCAGTTAAGTTTTAACTACAAATGCAGTCAAACGTCGATACCTCAAACAAGCTTAAAAGCTTAAGTCGAACATTTCCAGATTTCAAAGTTAGAATGTGGCTATGTTTGACTTAAGCGAGGTCTATGTTGCGAAATTCAACCGTAGCAAGACATTAATTTCACCTAATGAGAGTTCGAGATATCGATGTTCGACTGTATATTAACCCTTTGAACCCTAATCCCGCATATAGGCGTCATTTTCAAACAGTGAACATGTGAATAGCACACTTGTCCTGTGCAAACAGTGAAGACCCAGATCAGAGGGCTCCTAAGGAGCCCTCTGATCAGGGTCCTCACTGTTTGTCATAATGCCAAACATTGACAAAACAACCCTTAAAAGTCAGAAATGGACTAGACTTAAATGGAAACTGGAATTGTCCATTTAAAGTTTCAGGGAGGAAAGAGTTAATTTATATCAACACTTAATAAAGCAATGATGAATACTGTTTTTACAACCCAACTACAGTCGAACTTCGATATCTTGAATTCCGTTATGTCCAACATATCTGTTAGGCTGTAGTTAGAAGTTAAAACGTGGCTTAGCCACGTTTTAACTTTGAAATACGGATATGTTTGACTTAACCGAATATGAAATAATGTTATTAATGTGTTGAAATATCGGTTAGTTCGAGTTAGGCGAGTTCGAGATATCGAAGTTTGACTGTACCTCCGTGTTTTGTTAGCAATATGCCAGCCCTGATCAGAAGGCTCCAAGGAGTCTTCTGATCAGGGTCAACATGGTTTTGAAATGATGCATATACATGCTTCTCATACAGTAAGGTTTATTACTCTGACAGTCAGCTTCAGCCTTGGATACAAAATGATTCTAATGAGTAGTGACAATATAGGGTTTGATTGAGATATGAGGATTTCAGTATTTGAAATACTGACTTTATCATGTGCATATATAACCTACCTTTATACAAGAGATCTACTGAAATATGATTAAAACCCCAAATGTAAGGATTCCACAACTTTCAAATTCTGTTCAGTAATTCTAATCCTTCTAAGACGTCATTCTTTCCCATTTAAACAAAACTACATGCAATAAATTGTAAAAAATTGAAAATTTAATGATTTTTTTTTTATCCCTGTGGCAAAACGTTTAGAGCCTGATTGGAAGCTGGATACCCAGTGTCTGATCTTGCTCTAAACTTTTCGCAATGGGCATATTTATTTTACAGGGCTGCCATAAGTTGACAAGAAAAATCCTTAGATTTCCAAATTTGCATTTTCAAGTGCGATTTTACGAATCGTACCTTTACCCCATAGCCTTTTTCTTGTTTTGTTGACATGCGACTACTTAAAATAGGCTGTAAGTAAAGCAGAATGCGCCTTAGGGCGCATTCTGCTTTACTTTCAGCCTGCTTTAAGCTACCATGAACTGGGAAAAAATCCGGAGATTTAGGAAAAATCGGGAGAAATGGCAGCCCTAATTTTAGCACCAACATGTTTATTGGGAAAGATTAATGTCTTCTCCACTGTAATACTCAATCTTGCGTATAGTGATCACTCATTGAACTAGGGTAGATAACTCTAAGCACAGGTGATTGCCTAATGCAGGATACACTGAGGGCCAACTAGGTATTACGGTGAAATGTTTTGCTACAATAACTTATATGGCTATTAAAACAGATTGGTATTGCTACGAAGGCAGCTTTGTTTACGTAGACAAACATTTCTCACTGTAAACACTGACTTCGTAGCAATACAAATCTGTTATAATACCCATATAGGTTGTTGTAGCAATACATATTGATGATAATACATAGTTGGCTATAAGAGCTTTTGCATTATCTTGATTCTGTATTAAGCAACAGCCTCTAATAAATCTTTCAACACCATGGACCTGTTTAAAACAGACCATTGCATTTGCCAACAGTGTAGACCCAAATCAGAGGGCTTCTTAGACCAGTATTTATTAAACAACCTAGAATTACAAGTAGAAAGGTTCATGTTGTGGTAACTAAAATGATCCACAAGGGAATCTAATTACCCACAAGAGATACTCAGTGTTGAAAGAGTTAAAGTTGCTTGTTGGTGTTCTTCTGAATTTTCACTGAACACAATGGCTGTAGTGTGAAACACTGACTTTTGCAAACAGTTTGGGTTAAAATGAGATGCTGATAACTGGACATTTCACCTGGCGATCCAAACTGTTGGATACTTGAACATGTAGCTCCCAAAATATAGGGAAGGACAAAATATTGTATATACCGGTACTTGTCATTGCACTGAAAGGGTTAAAGCAACATGAAAGTAAAGCAGAAAGCTCTAACAGGAACTATCAGCTTTAGTTTCGCATTTCTTTAAACAGCAACCTGCCTTTCTTTTCTGCACTAAATGCTGAAGGGAAACGAGTTAACCAATCCTATGCTAGAAACTAACTTCTCACCTCTCGGACAGAGGTACCCCAAAATCTAGCGTTTGTGAGATAACCCTATCTGTCCGGACAGACAAGCCGAACTATTTTATGATTGGTTGCTATTGCCGTTGTCATGACGTCGTCATGCATGCATTAGCGCATTAAAATACAACTCGCCACTGTATAGCAAGTTGAACGCATTTTTAGGGTTGACGAGGTGAGAAAATAAATCTAACACCACAGTTGAGTGTCAGATGGATATCCCACCCTCGGTATGAAGATATTTTAAGAACACTCGGCAGAGCCTCGTGTTCCTAAAATATCTTCAAACCTTGGGTGGGATATCCTTATCCGACACTAACGGTGGTCTTAGATTCACTATATACCAGCTAGTATTTAAACTCTGTGTAAAGTGTGTACACTATTTAGGTGTTGTTGTTTTTTTTAACAATATATTTGCAAAATCACAAACAGTGCAGACCCTGATCAGAGAGCTCCTTCAGGAGCCCTCTGATAAGGGTCTGCACAGTTTGTTTTAATTTTATTTTTCTAAAACATTTTCTACAACACCCCTAAGTATCAACATAAACTGGTCCTTTTTAATAAAGGGGAATAGTCCATACTAAACATTTCAGCATAGAATGGGTTAAGTCGTGTTCACTATGTATTGACACTATTTAAGGCTCTGTGAGGATTAAAGTATGGTGGTGGAAGTCTATAGGGAGGTGGGTCTGTTGCTGTCTCTGCCACGCCCGGCTGGGGTGGGGCATGTGGGCTCTCAAACATTTCATCATCAAACACCGGTACTTGATATGAGGGTGGGTCTGATCGCCCATGAGGAGGCACTGCAGGCGGAGTTTCTACCAGATAGTCTGATGGTAATATCAATGGTTTCTTCGGCTTTAGAGACGGATCAACCATCTCTAACTCTTCTGGGAAAATTATAGGACGACGGTCCTCTAAAAATGCTGGTTTATCTGAGTGGGAAAGCTCCTTGCTTGGCCGCTTGTGTCGACAGCACACTAGAAGTAAGAGAGCTACTATGATGATGACTAAGATGACTATCAATGCTGGCAGTCCTATTGTCAACCAAAACTTCTCTTCCTCTTCACTTGCTAACGGTGGTTTGATAGGTAACAGCGTGGTAGTCAGTGGTAATATACACACACCTTTGAACTCTAAATATGCTGATACTGGCACAATACCTGAGAATAAGCGAGAAAAGCTGTCAGTAACCGTGTTATTTTCAGCTATTTGATCAAACATGTGTTGGATTTCTTCTCTTTGGCATATTTTACCGAATAATGAATTATTTCCCCAGTTAACAATCACTGACCCATTCCCCATTTCAGAGAAGGTTATAAGATTTAACCCTGTATCACCGTAGAATTTTGCAATCCTTTGAGCAACTCCAATCAATGCATTTCTGTCTTCTTCAAACTTTGAAAAATCTCCATCCAACACCAATGTAATATCATGTGTGATATCTTTGTCATATTCATATGCAATACTTATAACATCTTTGGCAATCTGGCCTTTAGAATCTACTGCAGTCAATATAAACTTCTCTAACACTTGTTTGTTTTCGCCACTCTCCAAATCTCGCATCAGTGGTAAACCATACAGTATTTGTGTAACGGGATCAAACATCAACCAGGAGCCTGACTCAAATGGCTTGCCATACATGAGACTAATGGACACATTCAGAGAACTGGTGCTGCCATCTTCTGTGTCGTTGAACGTCCTCTCTGGAATCTTCAGCTCAAAGTACCTGCCCACATACACCTCTAGATGATCTATGGGTACCTGAAGCTTTGGTGGGGCGTCTGGAGCAGCTGTTTGTAAAAGAAATAGAAACTACATTAACCCATTACCCCATAAATAAGCTTTTTTATTCTCTAATTCATTCTTCTACTGAAGAAAGTCGATCTAATTACATAGAGTCATGAATTATACCATAAGAAATATTTTCTATATCCCAGTAGATAGTAACTAAAAGCAGGCTGAAAGTAAAGCAGAATGTGCCTTAAGGCACATTCTGCTTTACTTTCAACCTGCTTTAAGTGATCATCTATTTACAAATCTAGAAACAGGCTATGGGTAATGGGTTAACCCTTTGTGTAAATTTAACCAATTACCCCATAAATACGCCTTTTTATGCCTCTAATTTATTCCTACACTAAAGAAAACAATTCTTTTTTATACATTCATGAATATGCACCAAAACAAATATATTCTATATCCTAGCATATGGTAGCTGATAGCATTTCTAGTTTTGAAGATAAGCTGGTTAAAAATAAAGCAGACTTTCAGCCTGCTTTAGACTATTAATTTTGACTCTCCGCTATGATGTTAATGAACTTGACAGGTCTACTTGGTGATATTAAACACCAAATATCTAAGCTGTGGTCCATTTGGTTTTGACAAGATGTTTTAAAGATTTCATTTTTGTTGCCATGGCAATTAGAGTTCTGCATGGTATCACTTTGAAATAGATTGAAAACGGACTGACAGTGCAGACCAAGGAAGGTGAACGCTTGCAATATCTCATCATCAGTTTTCAGCTCAGGTGAGCTAAAACGAAGGTAGTTGATACAGTCTTGCTGGCAGCTCACACTTTTCTCCTTTCCTATAATTCCAAACTTTCAAAGGATAAAACATTAGCTTTTATCTTCCTTAATTGGCTTTGATTGCAGCAACAGAATAGTTTAACTACGGCTGTAAAATTCAGTTTTGGTTTAATTTAATCAAACTGAGCTCTGTTTATGACTACACTTGCAAGTGATTTTGAAGTTCTATTCAATAGAGAGCTATATTCAAGCTATGAAAATTGAATTGCATGGTACAGTCAAACCTGTATTAACTCTTCCAACACTGAGTAGCTCTTGTGGGTGATTAGGTTCTCTTGTGGATCATTTTAGTTACCAAAACATGAACCAGTCTACTTGGAATTCAGAGTAGTTTAATAAATACTGGTCTAAATTAGCAAAAAGTGTAGAACCTGATCAGAAGGATCCTATAGGAGCCCTCTGATTTTGGGTCTGCACTGTTTGCAAACGTAATGAACTTATTTCAAACAGGTCCATGTTGTTGAAAGAGTTAAGCTACAACTCAAAAGATGATACCTTTGTAGTACTCACGACAGGTGGCAGCATAATGTAGAACAATAGTAATATAGAAAGTCCTTATACCATTAACCCATAAATATGCCTTTTTAAGCCCAAAATTTATTCATCCATCTTGGAAAATATTTCCAATTTATACAATCATGAATATGTACCATAAGAAATATCTTTTATATTCTAGAAGTTTTTTGCTTGAAGCAGGCTGAAAGAAAAGCAGAATGCTCCTTTAAGGCACATTCTGCTTTACTTTCAGCCTGCTTTAAGTAGTTACTTGTTTCCAAAACTAGAAACAAGCTATGGGGTAAAGGTTAATTTCTTCTTATTGAATCAAGTAGTCACTTTTCTTTTAAAGTCACCATGCATCTTTGTTAAGGTTTCTTAACACATTCGACCATAGCGAGGAATACACATATCTTATACAAACAACTTGTATGTGTATGAAGTAAAATTGTTCTTAGCAAAACAGTGTAGATCCAGAGCAGAGGGTACCTAAAGGAGCCCTTTGATCAGGGTCTTCACTGTTTGTCATTTTGCAATTCATTTAAAAAACCAAACCTATAACTATATTCAATAATAGATATGACTTAATTTGGAACTGGAATTTTTCATTAACTCTTTCCTCCCTGAAACTTTAAATGGACAATTCCAGTTTCCATTTTAGTCTAGTCCATTTCTGACTTTTAAGGGTTGTTTTTGTCAATGTTTGGCATTATGACAAACAGTGAAGACCCTGATCAGAGGGATCCTTTTGGAGCCCTCTGATCTGGGTCTTCACTGTTTGCATAGGAGAAGTGTTCTATTCACATGTACACTGTTTGAAAAGAACACCTATATGCGGGACTAGGGCTCAAAGGGTTAAAAGTTTTAGGGGTAAATGAATTGACACAGGTTTGAAGAAATATTGTTAAAAGTAAGGAACACACAAAATGCAAGGGAAAGTCATATGACACAATCATGCAGTAAAAAGAAAGCATTGAGAAAGATACTTTACCAGTTGTTGGTATCATACTGCTGACTGGCTGCATTGAACTGGCTGTTGTTGCAATGATAGAGGACGATGAAATCCTTGATGATACAATACCAGAGACTGACAAGACACTTGATGTCGGTATGATACTAGGAACTGATAGGAGACTAGATGTTGGCAAGAGACTAGATACTGACAAAATACTAGATGAACTCACAGTACTAGAGACTGACAAGACACTTGATGTTTCTATGGCACTAGAGGCTGTCAAGAAAATTGATGTTGGTGCGGTGCTGGAGACTTTAATCAGTTTTGATGTTGGGATGACACTTGAGACCTCAATGATGGTTGATGCAGTGAAGACACTTGAAGCATCAACAGTGCTTGATGATGGCACAGCATCTGACATATCCAGGACACTTGAAGAAGATATGATGCTGGAGAATGTCCTGTCACTTGATGTTGGTACAGCACTAGAGATTGTGAAGTCAGTTGATGTCAATACTCCTGAGGTTGACAAGGTGCCAGAAACTTCACTGGATGATAGTATCTCACTGATTGTTAAACCACTTGATGTTGGTATGGCACTAGAGATTGTAAAGTCAGTTGAGGTCGGTGTGGTGCTAGAGACCTCCATGACCCTTGATGGTAGTATTTGACTTGTGATTACTAATTCACCTGATGTTATGGTGCTAGACATTGTTATATCACTAGACATTGGAATGATTTGAGTGAGTGTAGAGACAGTTGATGCTGGTATTATACTAACATCTGATAAGGTACTTGTTACTGTCAGAGGGTTTGAAAAGGCAGTTGATGATAGCTGTACACTAGGTGTGGACAACACACTTGAGAGAAAACTATCTGAACTTGTTTGCTGAGAAACATCAGCAGAACTGAACATTATACTGAAACCTGAAGACAGTAAAGAGGAAATTGAGCTTGTAGCTAACACAGACGTTTTTGTTTTAACACCATCACTATCTAACATACTACTTGATCTAAATGAGTGTAGTGTATAAGAAGAACTTGAATATGCACTTCTGGTAGAAATAATTTCAGAAAAAATGCTGAATTGTATTGATGGAGTTGGACTTGAAACAACTAAAGAAACGTTTAGAAAATTAGTTGAAGATACAAAAGTATTAGGCATTGACGTTTCTATTAGAATTGAAGTGACATAATATTTAGAAGTTGTACTTGCTGTTACAGCTGTGAACTGAGATTCTGTTACACTTGATTTACTTGAGAAAAAGAAATCTAAAGAGCTGCTGACAACATTAGTAAGAGTTAGTGACAGTAATGATGAATATATAATCTTAATAAATGTACTGGTGGAAAATAGTACACTACTTTTTATTTCCAAAGTAGTAGGCATATCTGTAGATAAATGAAGAGAGGTTACATTAGTGCTATGTGAGTCAAAAGAGAATGTCTCAATTATAGAGATATCAGAAGATTCAAATACTGTAAAGCTTGGAGATAAATCAGAGAAACTTGAAAATGTGGTGCTTGCAAAGGTAGGATAAACATTTGACACAGTTAAAATGGAGCTTTTACTAGTTTCAACTGCTGATTGAAATGTTAATGTTGTTGAAATTGTAGAGTCAATGCCTGAAATAGGAGGTTGGAAAGAAATGTTGGAAGAACTGTATGTAATGGTATAAGGGCCAGAGACTGGTGACATACTCTGACCAACAGAAAGATAAGATGAATCACTCATGAGGGTCGACAATGATGGAGAATCTAAGGTTACCTTAGATATAGTCATTGATGATTCAAATAACCTGGATGAGTCATACAATGAAGTAGATGGTGAGAAAGATGTAGATGGATATGCTATAGGAGTAGAGGTATGTAATGTGAAATAACTAGATCTGTCAAGAGCATCTGAAACTATAAGAGTTGTCTTAGTGGATGTTAAAGTAAATGAGGAGGACACTACAGATGAAGGAAACGTAACTAATTTATCTGATGAAGAAAAGGTTAAAACTGTTGATGGCTGGTGAAGTTTGTAAGATGATAAATGTGGAGTGAACACTGAAGTAAATATATGTGACACAGAGCTGGTTATAGAAACTGAAGTCTTGGTGGCAAGAACTGTTGACAAAAATGATGAAGTATAATTAGGCAAACTATCTGTTAATGAGGTTATATTTACTCCCAATGAAGATGTTAACAACACTGATGAAGCAAAGGAGGATGATAAAGGTATTGATACTAGTGATGAATTAAGTGCACTAGTTACTGAAAATATAGATGAAATAGATTTTGTATCATATGAGCTTATTAGAAACACGGGTGTTGGGTTTATTGTTGATTCAAGAATTGATTGTGTTTCTGGTAAATAACTTGTGATATACTCTGAGGATTTGGAGGTTGTGTAGGATTGGGTGGGTTGTATCAAATGAGAAGTTGTTTCAATGCTGTAACTTGATGAAGAAATGGACATTACTGATACAGAGTCTGAGATCAGAGGATATACTGTGGTTGAAGGTGATGAGGAGGAAAATGAAGGTTGAAGGTGTGATACTGTTGACGGTATTGCTGGTGTAACGGATGGTGTCTTGGTTTGTTTGCCTCTGTTGTGAACACTGCGTTTGTTTCTTCTTGGTACTGGTTTATCAGAGTACACAAACCACGCTATGATGTCATAGCCAAGTTCTTCAGTAAACCTTTCAACATCCACATTATGCTGTATGACCTTGGCAAAGTCAGCCATCTTGTCAATGTCATTGCAGGTAACATGCCAGCTGAGTTCTATACTGCTGGCCAAAGACTCTATGACATTGCCTGGTCCCGCTGTCAGGATGTGTTTATTGGGAGTGTTGTGGAGTGATCCTAGCACGCCTGCACCATCCGTAATGGAAATCATGTTAATATCTTTAGACGTAAAAGTTGACAGTCTGTGTTTCAGGATCAGCATTTCAGATGTATTCAAACCATGCACAACATGCAAAACAAGACTTGCAAAGAAAGAAATGTCATTTGGTTTACATAGACTAACAATAAGTAACTCATCAGTAGAAGGGCTAGTAGGGGAGACCACAGGGTTATACTTGTCATGCACACTTGATTCTGTATGGATTACACTCATGGTATTAGCCTCATGCAAGAAAGTTTTAGTTGGTTCAATCATGTTAGTATACTTAGGTTGCATGTCCAACTCACTGCCTGTTTTCACACCAGCTTTCCCATGCTTCCCTTTCCCAACATGCACTGGGAAAACCTGTCTACCTCGGGACTCCGCTGCTGTAAGAGGCTCTACAACATTGATGTGGAATGTTCTGCTGATCCTATTCTGACACTTGGTCGTAGATGGGTCTCTACATTCTGCCCGGACACGGATTATGTACATTCCTACATGGTCTACCTCTGGGGAACCAATGAGCTGGCTAGAATTACTGAAATACTCCAACCAATCAGGGAGACTTTTATGGCCCCTCTCAATCACCTGAATGTAAATAAATATAAATAAATACAAGAGGGCCTGAAGGCCCTGATATCGCTCACCTCTTGTACTGAAGCCTGATAGCTTTACCTTTCTGTTTCTCTCCTTTTAATCTAAATCCATTCAAATTTGTAGTATAGCATGTAAACAGTTTTGGAATACAACCTCATAATTCTAGTATAGTAGAGTACATCAAGGGCAGATTTATCTAGAACCTAAACTAAACTGAAATGAAGCCTTTTCTAGCATTTCAAAGTATATCAAGGGCAGATAACTATTGCCACAACAATAAGATTTCAACAATAATTAATTGCACTCCTTTGAGAACTTATAGCTGTATACTTTGTGTGCAAGTATAATCAAAATTCAATGAAAACTGTAGTTGCAATAGTGTAAACCCTGTTAGATATGGCATTTTCAGCTATTTAAGGGCAGATAACTTTTGACCTATTACAGTAAAGTTCCGCTTAACGACCGGTCCGAAATTAAGACCGGTCCGAAATTACGACCACTTTTTAAAAGAACGGAATATATCCCTTCATAGTTTAATGGTCGTATGGTCCGTTATTAAGAACGGTCCGCTATTCCGTATAATGACCACTAATCCCAGAACAAAAGACCAATTAGTGTTGTTTTAGGGTCCGATATTAAGGGCAGTCGTTCACACTTCGCCGGTCGCGACAAAAGCCAGTTTGACACTTTTACGACAAACACTGATTACTTTACGGCAGGGGTCAAGGCCGATTAAACAATAGGGATGCTTCAACGAGGGGAATGTTTTGATAGCAGATAATTAAAAAAAAATGCGAAAGTATGATGAATACGGCACTTGTTTAATCTCTTGATTGCTCTATTGGTGCATGTACATTTTGTTTATCTCGCATTTGGCCAAATACAGTTACAGAAAAAACCGTTTTTAGCGCATACATCGAGCTCGATGACAGAGAGAGAGATAATTGGGCTAATAAGTAAAATACTTACAAGCGTGTAATTTACTAATTAAAATGTTAATTTATCACTTTAGACTTTCATCTGATCTGCCCCAATTGAATTTTATGTTTGATAAATTATTTTTTTATTGGTTATCTCGAAAGATGATTTTTGTAAACAATGAAATAATAACTTTGGATAATTAATAATGTTAACCCCGACGAATTTCTTCATAAACATGTCGTGTGACAGATTAGATCCAGATCAGATATCAAACAATTGGGGCCCTACCGCATTACAGAGTTATCCCAAATTTCATCACGAGTTAAATCCCCTGATAAGGAAAAGGTTGTTTCCGGTTTTGTTAACGCATCATTGAGACGGTGTCGATAACGGTCATAAACGATTCGGAAAAGAATAGATCGAATGCGGTTTATTAGTTTGATACCTATATCTATATGCAGTCAAGCTCCCGTTTATCCCTATGTATTTTAATGTATTAATTTTGTTTAATGTCAAATGCGACGGTTATTTATTTCATCGTTTTTAGCAAACCGAAAGTAGCACTGATCATACTTTTTCTATATAACAAAGAAGCTGACTTTTAACATACTTAACAGACACGGGTTTTCACCTCGGTAAAAGAACGTTAACATGGATTAAAAGTAGATCCTGATCAGATGGTTACTATATAGGAACAGTCTCTATAATCAATGACTGTCCTCTCTGGTTCTTAAAGGAAAACGGACAGCTGATGACAATATGGTCTTAGATCCTAGATTTTATCCTAAAAGCAACATTCATGAAGGTCCTGCAATTATTACTCATCGATAAGGTACGAAAAAGATCGATTTACTGCATACAGGTAAGCTATCGCTAATTGGAACGGGCGCCGCCATATTGGCAAAGCTATCATTCGGAACCCTCGATTTTTATCCATTTTGTGACGACACAAAGGCCTAAACGCTGATTGGCTCTTTCACTCAACCACTGTAACTTGGACGGACATTTCACACTTCGTCAGTAAGGGTAACGGCAAGCTTAATTCAAGGTCGCATACAGTTAAAAAAAAAAGATAATAGATAGATGGTATATTCATATTGATTATGATGAACTTGAAAGGTCGTGTAGATCCAGAAACGATCAGAAGCTATCGTTAATCGGCTTAGAGAAATGTCCGTTCCAATTCCCAGCTGTAGAATCTGGGAAAACAATGCTGCGAAATGGCTAACAGTAGAGTATGGCGACATCCATAATACCTTGATTGATGATTATAATAATAGATCTAGATCTACAATAAAAAAAATATCTGATAATCAGTGCGATATTGTGCTGATCTAGACCTAAATGTTGAACTGGCTTAGATCTACCAACTCGTTTACAAATCAGCATTTTCTAGCTGGTTCGTCTCGGTTTAGGAATTCAACGCTACAGAAATTCTTAATGAAAAAAGTCTCATTACTAGATCTACATATTGTACGGGTAGATCTAGATCGGTTTTTTCTTTCTTAATTTAATCATCGCGATTCTCTAGATCCCGATCTGATAGAGCGATCTTACTTGAGTCCAAATCCGATTTTGATTGGATCTAGTTTTATCGTTCTTATTTCTGGGTGTAGTTTTACACTCGTCATTTCTGTAGAAAAAAATTCAAACAACTTTTAGATAGGCCTAAATGAATTTTAATTTAAGATTTAAATTCGAGTTTTATGGTAGTTTGAAAAAGTAGCATGCAATTGGGTGAAAACGATACAAGTCAATATATTTCCAATATATTTTAACTTATATTTATGTTACTATGGTAAGTATATATGCCGCATGGAGTAACGATTTACCTGCTGTCTACAAAAGAATACAATAGAATAGTATTTCAAAACAACTAAGATCCAGATTAAAAGCCGAGTAACTCGCAGTCCGATCTGGATCTAAGCATTGATACAGCTCAGGTTCTCTGTATCTCGAAGTGTAATCTGAATAAAAGCAATGATATAGCTCAGGTACTCAGTAACTCGGAGTCTGATTTGCATTTTATGAATTAAATATTCCTTTGATATAAATTCAGACAGTTTGGATCCCGATCACAATGTTGAATGACTCGGCGTCGCAACTGTTTGATAACTATTAGAAAACATTTTGCACGTGAATTCCTACGCAATCAGTTTGAATTTTGATTAGACGCCGTGTAGATCGGCACTGCATCAGGATCCAAACTGTTTAACATCTTAGAGAACATTCAATTATTTTGCATTATAGTTTTAAAAAAGCGATTTGGATGAAGATGAGACGCCGAGTAGCTCGCCATCTGATCAAGATCTAAACAAGTTTACATTTTATAAAGAAATATTCCTTTTATATACCGGTAAATTCAGACTGTTTGGATCCCGATCACAATGTTGAGTGCCTCGGCGTCGTAACTGTTTGATATCTATTAGAATTTAGTTTCACATGAATTCCTACGCAATCAGTTTGGATTTTGATCAGACGCCGTGTAGATCGGCACTGCATCAGGATCCAAACTGTTTAAACTTTTGGAATACATTCAATTATTTTTTATTATAGTTTTACAAAAGCGATTTGGATGAAGATGAGACGCCGAGTAGCTCGCCATCTGATCAAGATCTAAACAGATTTACATTTTATGAAGAAATATTCCTTTGGTATAAATTCAGACAGTTTGGATCCCAATCACAATGTTGAGTGTCTCGGCGTCGTAACTGTTTGATATATATTAGTGTTTTTTTCTCACGTGAATTCCTACGCAATCAGTTTGAATTTTGATCAGACACCGTGTAGATCGGCACTGCATCAGGATCCAAACTGTTTGACACCTTTGCATTATTCAATTTTTACTTTCTTTCCAGTTTTACACACGTTTGATGTAGATGAGACGCCGAGTAGCTTGGTTCTCATCAGGATCCAAAATGATTCACAGCTGAGTTTTATCGTTTCATTTTTACAGTTTGGATCTAGATGAGAATCCGAGTTGCGAGATGGGACAGTAAAGAATTGTCACAGACCTGCAGATGTGATTTGTTTGATTGGTTAATTAGTTGTTTGATATTTCTGTCTACCGCCTAGGATTATGCTTACTTTTGATGAGCCGAAGCTTTTATTCCCGAGCCGAAACTTTATTACCCCCGCATCCGGTGTGTGACGCAACGGTCAAGCGGCATCCCCCTGTGATATTTTTGTAGATAGCATGCATGTGGAGCGTGCTCTATGGAATTCCGCGATTCCATTGGTTAACTATATTTAGATGTTGACCTCAGGAACAGTTAGAAACTTTCGTGTGATAACTTATCTGCATATTTCATAAGTTGACATAGATCATACTTTCCGAAAAGTTACGAGTAGTGCGTGCAGTATCATATGCACGTCTTACGGAGATCACCGATCAACAATAGGTCACACCTAATGACCTAAGCCTCTGTTTATGCAATTCATTGTGTAGCAACCCTATAATTAGATTTGGGATTTCGGAAGATATTTGAACACACTTTAAATGTGTAGACACCCGGACAGTAAAATTTCAGTAGAAGAATGAGATTTTAGCCGCTAAATAGAGGACTCGCTCTAACCCGCTCTCATCAGGTAACTGATAACCCGCGGAAAGCCGCGCTTATCAGGGAATAGATAAAGTCGCGCTTTTACGGGCTCGTAAGATGTTTATGATTAATATTTACGGAAATATTAACAGATAAGACTAAATATATCGGAGAAACTTTTTTCGAAAGTCACAGGGCTTCGATGCCTTTATTCACAACCAGTATGCAAATATTATCAAGAGTATCCGTGCCCGATTCCGGTGTCCTATGATATTTGCCTGATATACGCTACCTCAAGTATGGCTGGATTAAGCACTAATAGCTCGAAATTTTGATGGTTCTGCTATGCACTCATTGTCACCAAGACACCCAATCGTCATTTCATTTGTTCTTCAGCAAGTATTAACCTCCTTTGTAGGCATTTATACACAAGTATTGCAGTCGCAAATTCGTCCGGCGAATGCGCTTTCTCTTCGCCCGACCCGTCGTAGTCTCTGTCTTCTAATATTACATTCTCTGATAATTTAGGATCGAAATCGTAACACTGAAGTTCTAAAGTGTTTTTACCTTCCTCCACATGCCCAATTTTTCTCAGTATTTCAGTTTATTAATGTTATCGATGTAAATTCCGCGCACTCTACGGCATTCCCGGTTAGACTCGCTATAACCGGAAGGTCGCGGAAGGCCTTAGTTACGTCACACAGGTAAACAAAATGGCGGCCCCCATGGTCTCTTGCACAGTCATATATCACAAAGTTTAAACGGCTCTAACTACTTCATTTTTTATTATTTTTCAAAATTTCAAAGGCAGAAGGCGATTTTTTTTCAATATCTTTCATTTAAAAGATATTTATCACCAGCTGTCCGTTTTCCTTTAAATGACATTATAGGTCTATAAATGCTGCCTATTACAGGTGAAAAAGGGGATATTTATTAAGACATTACCGGTATTACACATAAACTTTGTATTATTCAGTTATTAATATTGACATGAATATTCATTAGGCAAAGGGTTAAACTGATCTTTTAAAATATGTTGAATGGTAAACAGTTTCTTCAAAAATGTATATTTTGTTTGTTCATTATATACCATCAGATTTTAGTTGACAGAAATTTCATAGAAATAGTTCAGCCTGTCATGCTCATAGTGCACATGTATTTCACCTCTCAAGGCTTCTGCCCAGGGGCCATAAAGCGCAAAGCATCATCACAACTAACAACAGGAAGTAACCAATTAGCTAGAAATCGAATTGTATACTGACCCCCCACTGGGGTGCAGCTGCTGTCCCATACATGTAAGAGTCATATCTGCTATGACAAGCCATAAAACGGAAGCTTAAGTCTTGGGTACACAGGCTGGAATCAAAACACACCAAACTATTTTTTTTTATATATAGGATCCACATTGTTATTCATGTGGGGAATAAATTTTAATCTCCTATACCATGCACTCCTTCATGTGCAAAAGCTGAACCCATTACCCCCATCATTATGCCTTTTACTCCTTTAATGAATTCCACCTTCATAAGCAACTAAATCCTCTTCATGCACTAAGCAGTCATAATTATGAAACATAGGTGACATTTTATGTCGTAGTGGGTGGTGCCTTAAAGCAGGATTAAAGTAAAGCAGGTTGCACCTTAAGGCGCATTATGTTTTACTTTCAACCTGCTTTAAGAGGTGACCTATATTCAATACTTAACACGGGCTGTGGGGTAATTGGTTTAGGTAATGGGTAAACCCATTACCCGATCGCCTGCTCCTACCTGGAAAGACAGGTGTCCATTAAAGGTACATTTTAAAGTACATGCTACTTTACTTTCAGCTTGCTTTAAGCTACCATCTGCTAGGATATTCAATGTTTTTAATGTTGCACATTCATGCTAATAAAAACTTTGAATTAGAACTCTTTCCTTCAATGGAGGCATAAACCAAAGGCGTATTTAAAGGGTTAATAGGAAATACATACCGTTTTAACAACATAAATACTTTAGAACCCCTCTACTATCATTAAATGTGTACTCTATTGAAAACTCAATGTTGAAAGTAAAGCATGTATTCCATCGTTTTAGTAGATTAAAACTTTATTTCTGTTGATCTTTTACCAGTTCACTAATTATAATAGGCTTAAAACACTATCATTTTTAAAAAGTTTGGAACCAGATAAGATGCAGCATATATACTAACAGACTGATCAGGGGTAGAACTGTTTCACACTCATATATGTTTTAAGTCAAAATTGATATCATGTTCTAAACTTTTATCAAGAAAGTAGGCAGTATTTTTTTTTTTTAAATATTAACCCTTATCATGCTATTAGCATTATTGATCATTCCTACGGTATTTTTCCTTATTTAATCAGCTAAAGTAATACATTAAATGATAGGTATTCATAGCGGGTAGGGTTTATGGTTGATTAACAGCAACCAGGCAACCAGAATGTGCTATGACACATGCATGTAACGGGGTTTAACCCTTTACCCAATAGATGGTATAGGTGACCCCTTAAAGCAGGTTAAGGTACATTCTGCTTTAAGCTATCATCTGCTGGGAGGCATAACATATTTATTGAGGTGCAGATTGATGACTTATTTTAATAAACATATGAATAAATGATATGCATAGAACGGTATATCTATGGAAGTTTTTGTAAGTTTTATTGTAGGTAAAGTAAATGCATGTCTTAATTCTATTGTTGAACAATATGAGAGATTGCGCTTTCAATAATGTATCGCCAGGTTCTACTGTATATAATATAAGCTCTACACTAACAAGCAGACGATCTCCTCAAATTCGTGTTTGAGGATAAAGGATTTTCGATACTATGTGTACTTCACTATTGAACCGGAAACAACCGCTCATTCAGGGGGCGCTACTCTTATCACACTTTCCATGCGGGGTAACTCTGTATATCGGTAGGGCCCCATTTAGAATCTGTTCAGGATCTAAACTGTCCAAAATGCTATTTCTTTGTCACTGAAACTCATAGACTATGTGCTAAGGCCCCTCTTTATGTGCTAAGATTTGTTTATTGAATAATTGTTTCAATTCAGACCAGACATCAAGTAATTTGGAGTCTGGTCAGGATCCAAACTGAAATGCCACTTCTTATAGCTTATAGTATATTTGTTACACTGCTAATGCCCCTCTTTATGTGATAACATTAATAATTTATTCAATTATTGAATCTTCATTACATGTGTATGACAGTTTTTAGTTTCTGTGTATATGTTTATTTTTAATAATTAAATTATGATTGTTTGAAATAGGCTTATTTGTGCCGTTCTATTCAAAATAGGTTCAATATACCTATCTATCTATATCTGCCCAAAAATCCTCATCGATATCAAGGGTCTCAATAATAAGACCGACTCGATATTAAGACCACTTTTTGTCAGAACCAAAGGTGGTCTTAATAGCGGAACTTTACTGTAGTTTGATTTCAACCATAATCACACTTATTGCAACTCTTATGGTAATATACAATCTGAACAAGTTTGAAAAAGACTGGATAAAAATTGTGGCGTCTAGAGTAGAAACACTGTTAAATATGGCATTTTCAGCAATTCAAAGGTAGATAACTCTTGACCTATAATGCGTCTGATTACAACTATAATCAAACTCATTTGAACTCTTGAGGTCATATACAATATGAGCAAGTTTGAGAAAGATTGTGTAAAAACTGTGGCCTCTAGAGTGTAAACACCCTTAAATAAGGCATTTTCAGCAATTCAAAGGTAGATAACTCTCGACCTATGCGTCTGATTTCAATCATAATCAATCTCATTTGAACTCCTATAGTCATATTGAATCTGAGCACGTTTGACATAGATTGGATAAAAATTATGGCCTCTAGAGGGTAAACACTGTTAAATATGGCATTTTCAGCAGTTCAAAGGTAGATAACTCTTGAACTTTTAGTCTGATTTCAATCATAATCAAACTCATTCGAACTCTTATGGTAATATACAATCTGAGCAAGTTACAGAAAGTTTGGATAAAAATTGTGGCCTCTAGAGTGAAACACTGTTAAATATGGCATTTTCAGCAATTCAAAGGTTCATAACTCTTGATCTATTGGTCAGATTTCAACCATAATCAAACTCATTCGAACTCTTATGGTAATATACAATCTGAGCAAGTTACAGAAAGTTTGGATTAAAATTGTGACCTCTAGAGAATAAACACTAAAATTGTTGACGACGAACGACGAACGACGGACATTCAAGGATTGCAAAAGCTCACCCTGAGCTAGCTCAGGTGAGCTAATAAAAAGTCCGCATTTTGTAGATACATATTTGTGCAGGAGTAATTTTGTTTATTGATTAATGATATATACCTTTTTGAACACCTCCAGACCCCATCAGCATGCTTACAAATGACCAGTATGATATAATACAAAGGCAACTGAACTGTATTTAAGACAGGGGGCTGTTTGAAATTGCCTGAAAGTAAAGCAAAAAGTGCATGAAGAAGCTTTCTGCTTTAGTTTCAGTCTGTTTGAAGTATCTGTCAGTCAGGATGCAGGAAAAGTTTCCTATGAGTCTTTGCAGAGCTCCAGATAAGAGGGAGTAAGCTGAGCAAATCCAACAATTTTACATTTATTTCAGAACTAAATCCTATGGTGTAACTACTGATTAGAATCGTCACAAAGAGGTGATTCTAAGGAGCAGTGACAACATAGGGTTTAATGCAAAAATAATTATTATAGTTTTTGAAATACTCCCCTTATCTGGAGCCCTGTCTTAGACTGTGAATTGGATAATGGGTAAGATGTGCTATATAATCCGTAAACATACATCTTTTCCTAATAAGATTTTGTATTGGGAAATATATGGTTCAGTTCCTCTAAAAACAATAAAATTTGAACAAATGAATGCTCTTTCACAACTCAAAAACAAGAAACTAAATTTAAACCAGTGAGATCTTTTCCCAAAATGCCTCTATCACCATTTAACATTTTGAAAGAAAGAAAAAAAAGTGCTAGGAAATTGTAAAATATTATTTCCTTAAGTACTGTCAAGACAATAATATTGAGATGTTTGATAGGAGACTTTTCCTGATGTAACTAAATCAATGCACTATATTTTCCCTATGGACTTTTACTTGAAGCTTGATCTTTTTCCTTCCAAATTCTAGACAATGTTCTATTGAATTAAGGTTAAGCACATCAAGAAACAACTGGCACAGAATGCATTAACCCAGGGTCTAAAGTTATAAAGCATTTGAGCTGAGTCTGAGTGTGTTCTCAAGCATTTGATTGGTCAGATTTGAGCCTTAGTAGGCAATCAAATGATTGAGAATGACTGAAAAGCTTTATAACCTTGGACCCAGGGTTCCAGATAAGAAGCAGTACACTGAACAAATCTTACATTTTCTCACTCATTTGAGCACCAACTCCTTTGGAATTTCTACTCATTAGAATTCCCTCTAAGAGACATCAAATGAATAGTGACTTCCAGGTAATTCAAATCAGCAGAGACACCATAGGGCTTAATGCAGATATAAAAATCCCAATTTTAGATACTCCCTTTATCTGGAGCTCTTTTCAGGGCTGAATAAACTTTGTTCAAGCTACAATCTCTTTAAACTCTTTACTTCAAAGCCTGTTTCTGGTTTTTAAAGACAGGTGACAACCTTCAGGCATATTAAAAGTAAAGCAGAATGCACTTCAAGGCATATTCTGCTTTACTTTTAGCCTGCTTTAAGATATAGAAAACATTTCTTATGGAGCATATTTATAATTGTATAAAGGGGAACTACATTCTTCTGTTGAGGGATAAGTTAACCCATTACCCCATAAATACGCTTTTTTTAACGCCTTTAACTTATTCCTCCACTGAAGGAAGAAGTACCATTTAAAACAGTCAAGAATATGTTCAAGAAGAAATATTTCTAAAGCCTAGCAGATAGTGGCTTAAAGCAGGTTGAAAGTAAAGTAGAATGCGCCATAAGGCACATTCTGCTTTACTATCAACCTGCTTTAAGTGGTCGCCTATCTTCAAAACTAGAAACCAGTAATGGGTTAAAGGCGTAAAGAGGAGTAATGGGTTAAACCTTGACAACCTACCCTATACACTCTATAATCTGCCAAGAACTGTTCATCACCAATGTTGTACACCAGTTCATCACCCACAGATACCGTCACATCTTCCAGAACAAGGAAGGATTTGGTTTCTATGGCAACTATACATGCAGCCACCATCAACAGTGTGAAGCCCATGGTCTGGAATCTGGGCGTACTGTTAGGTTAGCCAGTGTTGATGATCAGTTAATCACAGTCTTATCCCCAGTTCATACATTCTTCCTGAAAATACAAAACAAACAATGATACATACAACCCTTTGAAAACTGAACATTGTTGGGACCATGTAGAAAGTATGTTTTAGAGGCGTTTTCCTTTAAAGCCAAAGTGCAAATCTTTGATATCCAATATTTATTTAGTGTTTCAGTATGGTCCAAGCTTAAAGCATGATGAAAATAAAGCAGAGCGCTTCTTTAGGCGTCCAAGGCATCTGAAATGTTGCTGTGTTATTATTATTATTATTATTAAATGGATCAAAACTCAATTCTTGTAAAATACTTATAATTATGTATATAGTTCTTCAAGTAAATAAACCAAGTAGAAATTTAAAATGCAGCTAGAGTGTAAACACTATATTTGCCGACAACAGACACCCCACAATGCACATTCAAAGAACACAAAAGTTCACCCTGAGCTTTGCTCAGATGAGCTAAAAATTCTTGCCAGCTTTAATTTGGAAGCAAACATGATAAAGGTATAATAAAGGGTTGGAACAGATAATTTCTGTCAACCAAAGATTGTATGTAAGCAGGGCTCCAGATAGGAGGGTGTGAACTTAACATGCAATTTCAACATTTTTTCACTCATTTCAGCACAAAATCCTATGGTGTCACTACTCATTAGAATCGTCTCAAAGAGACGATTCTAATGAGTAGTGACACCATAGGGTTTAATCAAGAAATAAAGATTTCAGTTTTTTAAATACTCCCCTTATCTGGAGCCCTGTATGCAAGCATATCTGATGTCTTTGACAGATCATTTTATCAGCACTGATAGGCAGGCTATTATTACTGTAAATGTCAGGAGACTCAACCCAGCTGGGCCTGTATTTTCTACTAACATATAATTTTCACACCAAGCACACTTCCTATAATTCTTCAGAAGAAGTCTGTGACAAAATCATTTGATTTCCTTGGGAAATCAAGTTGCTATCAGAATATGGATGGAGAAATAAATCACAGCTCTTGTCTCTTCCACATAAGTATAGGAATATGTACCATGAGATTATTTCTTAGTAGAACGG
This sequence comes from Gari tellinella, assembly GCA_922989275.2. NCBI lineage: Eukaryota > Metazoa > Mollusca > Bivalvia > Cardiida > Psammobiidae > Gari > Gari tellinella. The sequence goes on from OV277858.1 coordinate 22,500,385, forward strand.
TAGCTTAAAGCAGACTCAAAGTAAAGCAGAATGTGCCTTAACCCATTACCTCGTAAATACACTTTTTATCCCTTAAATTTATCCCTCCACTGAAGAAAATAGTTCCACTCTATACACTTTAGAATATGCAACATAAGAAATTTTTCTATAATATTGTAGCAAACGGTATCTTTAACTTAAAGCAAGCTGAATGTAAAGCAAAATGTGCCTTAAGGCACATTCTGCTTTACTTTCAACCAGCTATAAGTGGTCTGTCTTCAAAGCTAGAAACGGGCTATGGGGTATTGGGTAAAGGTATATTCTGCTTTACTTTCAACCAGCTATAAGTGGTCTGTCTTCAAAGCTAGAAACAGGCTATTGGGTAATGGGTAAAGGTATATTCTGCTTTACTTTCAACCAGCTATAAGTGGTCTGTCTTCAAAGCTAGAAACAGGCTATTGGGTAATGGGTAAAGGTATATTCTGCTTTACTTTCAACCAGCTATAAGTGGTCTGTCTTCAAAGCTAGAAACAGGCTATTGGGTAATGGGTAAAGGTATATTCTGCTTTACTTTCAACCAGCTATAAGTGGTCTGTCTTCAAAGCTAGAAACGGGCTAAGGGGTAATGAGTAAAGGTATATTCTGCTTTACTTTCAACCAGCTATAAGTGGTCTATCTTCAAAGCTAGAAACTGGCTATGGGGTAATGGGTAAAGGTATATTCTGCTTTACTTTCAACCAGCTATAAGTGGTCTGTCTTCAAAGCTAAAAACGGGCTATGGGGTAATGGGTAAAGGTATATTCTGCTTTACTTTCAACCAGCTATAAGTGGTCTGTCTTCAAAGCTAGAAACGGGCTATGGGGTAATGGGTAAAGGTATATTCTGCTTTACTTTCAACCAGCTATAAGTGGTCTGTCTTCAAAGCTAGAAACGGGCTATGGGGTAATGGGTAAAGGCATATTCTGCTTTACTTTCAACCAGCTATAAGTGGTCTGTCTTCAAAGCTAGAAACGGGCTATGGGGTAATGGGTAAAGGCATATTCTGCTTAACTTTCAACCAGCTATAACTTATAAGTGGTCTGTCTTCAAAGCTAGAAACAGGCTATTGGGTAATGGGTAAAGGTATAGTCTGCTTTACTTTCAACCAGCTATTAGTGGTCTGTCTTCAAAGCTAGAAACGGGCTATGGGGTAATGGGTAAAGGTATATTCTGCTTTACTTTCATCTGCTATAAGTGGTCTGTCTTCAAAGCTAGAAACAGGCTAAGGGGTAATGGGTAAAGGTATATTCTGCTTTACTTTCAACCAGCTATAAGTGGTCTGTCTTCAAAGCTAGAAACGGGCTAAGGGGTAATGGGTAAAGGTATATTCTGCTTTACTTTCAACCAGCTATAAGTGGTCTGTCTTCAAAGCTAGAAACGGGCTATGGGGTAATGGGTAAAGGTATATTCTGCTTTACTTTCAACCAGCTATAAGTGGTCTGTCTTCAAAGCTAGAAACGGGCTAAGGGGTAATGGGTAAAGGTATATTCTGCTTTACTTTCAACCAGCTATAAGTGGTCTGTCTTCAAAGCTAGAAACCAGCTATGGGGTAATGGGTAAAGGTATATTCTGCTTTACTTTCAACCTGCTATAAGTGGTATGTCTTCAAAGCTAGAAACTGGCTATGGGGTAATGGGTAAAGGTATATTCTGCTTTACTTTCAACCAGCTATAAGTGGTCTGTCTTCAAAGCTAGAAACGGGCTAAGGGGTAATAAGGTAAAGGTATATTCTGCTTTACTTTCAACCAGCTATAAGTGGTCTGTCTTCAAAGCTAGAAACGGGCTAAGGGGTAATGGGTAAAGGTATATTCTGCTTTACTTTCAACCAGCTCTAAGTGGTCTGTCTTCAAAGCTAGAAAGTGGCTAAGGGGTAATGGGTAAAGGTATATTCTGCTTTACTTTCAACCAGCTATAACTTATAAGTGGTCTGTCTTCAAAGCTAGAAACAGGCTATGGGGTAATGGGTAAAGGTATATTCTGCTTTACTTTCAACCAGCTATAAGTGGTCTGTCTTCAAAGCTAGAAACGGGCTATTGGGTAACGGGTAAAGGTATATTCTGCTTTACTTTCAACCAGCTATAAGTGGTCTGTCTTCAAAGCTAGAAACGGGCTAAGGGGTAATGGGTAAAGGTATATTCTGCTTTACTTTCAACCAGCTATAAGTGGTCTGTCTTCAAAGATAGAAACCAGCTATGGGGTAATGGGTAAAGGTATATTCTGCTTTACTTTCAACCAGCTATAAGTGGTCTGTCTTCAAAGCTAGAAACGGGCTATGGGGTAATTGGTAAAGGTATATTCTGCTTTACTTTCAACCAGCTATAAGTGGTCTGTCTTCAAAGCTAGAAACGGGCTATGGGGTAATGGGTAAAGGTATATTCTGCTTTACTTTCAACCAGCTATAAGTGGTCTGTCTTCAAAGCTAGAAACGGGCTATGGGGTAATGGGTAAAGGTATATTCTGCTTTACTTTCAACCAGCTATAAGTGGTCTGTCTTCAAAGCTAGAAACGGGCTATGGGGTAATGGGTAAAGGTATATTCTGCTTTACTTTCAACCAGCTATAAGTGGTCTGTCTTCAAAGCTAGAAACAGGCTATTGGGTAATGGGTAAAGGTATATTCTGCTTTACTTTCAACCAGCTATAAGTGGTCTGTCTTCAAAGCTAGAAACGGGCTATGGGGTAATGGGTAAAGGTATATTCTGCTTTACTTTCAACCAGCTATAAGTGGTCTGTCTTCAAAGCTAGAAACTGGCTATGGGGTAATGGGTAAAGGTATATTCTGCTTTACTTTCAACCAGCTATAAGTGGTCTGTCTTCAAAGCTAGAAACGGGCTATGGGGTAATGGGTAAAGGTATATTCTGCTTTACTTTCAACCAGCTATAAGTGGTCTGTCTTCAAAGCTAGAAACCAGCTATGGGGTAATGGGTAAAGGTATATTCTGCTTTACTTTCAACCTGCTATAAGTGGTCTGTCTTCAAAGCTAGAAACGGGCTACGGGGTAATGGGTAAAGGTATATTCTGCTTTACTTTCAACCAGCTATAAGTGGTCTGTCTTCAAAACTAGAAACGGGCTATGGGGTAATGGGTAAAGGTATATTCTGCTTTACTTTCAACCAGCTATAAGTGGTCTGTCTTCAAAGCTAGAAACGGGCTATGGGGTAATGGGTAAAGGTATATTCTGCTTTACTTTCAACCAGCTATAAGTGGTCTGTCTTCAAAGCTAGAAACGGGCTATGGGGTAATGGGTAAAGGTATATTCTGCTTTACTTTCAACCAGCTATAAGTGGTCTGTCTTCAAAGCTAGAAACCAGCTATGGGGTAATGGGTAAAGGCATATTCTGCTTTACTTTCAACCAGCTATAAGTGGTCTGTCTTCAAAGCTAGAAACCAGCTATGGGGTAATGGGTAAAGGCATATTCTGCTTTACTTTCAACCAGCTATAAGTGGTCTGTCTTCAAAGCTAGAAACGGGCTAAGGGGTAATGGGTAAAGGCATATTCTGCTTTACTTTCAACCAGCTATAAGTGGTCTGTCTTCAAAGCTAGAAACGGGCTAAGGGGTAATGGGTAAAGGTATATTCTGCTTTACTTTCAACCAGCTATAAGTGGTCTGTCTTCAAAGCTAGAAACGGGCTATGGGGTAATGGGTAAATGTATATTCTGCTTTACTTTCAACCAGCTATAAGTGGTCTGTCTTCAAAGCTAGAAACAGGCTATTGGGGTAATGTGCTATAAGATGTTTCTTTATCTTTGAAAACAGTTTGGATCCGCCTAGTAACTCTGTGTCTCATCAAGATCCAAACTTATATATATATGACACCCTGATCTTATTTTGAAAACGAGTTTTAGAAGACTAATTCTAGAACAGTAGCAAATTACTATTGTTGCAGACAAAGACATTGCAAAGTATTTAACACTTTGCATGCTGGGTAATTGTCGTCTGCAACAATATTTGTTGTCTGCTAATGTTCTAGAAAAATAATTTTCAAAATTTCTTACCAAAATAGGGTCAGAGTGTCAAACAGTTTGGATCCTGATGAGATGCCGCATCAGGCGGCATCTCATCTGGATCCAAACTGTTTGCAGAGGTACTCCCTGTGGTACAAATCTGCTGCTAGTAAGGTAAAAGTTAAAGAATTTAATTACAGTCAATTACCTCTTGTCTGGCTAGTACAAGAAGTAAAGTGGTTTAATGGCTTCCTAGCAAATACAGTCATTTGAGCCTTTCCTCCCTGAAACTTCAAATGAACACTTCCAATTTAGTCTACCTAGTATAGTCCATTTTTGACCATTAAGGGTTGTTTTTGTCAATGCATTGCTACAACAAACAGTGCAGTACCAGATCAGAGGGCTCCTAAAATCAGGGTCTGCACTGTTTGGCTCTTCACTGTTTGTAAATGTCAAGTGTACTCTTCACAGGTAAACTGTTTGCAAAGGTTTTATATGTCTGACTACCATTCAAGGGTTAAGTGACCACAATTGTATATACAAAATATTCTTTAACACATCTGCTAAGATATAGAAAATATTTCTGATGATTCATATTTCATATTTTCTTCAGTGGAGGAATAAATTAAATGTGTTAAACTGCGCATCAAATGCAATAAAGGGTTAAAGCAAGAGGAAAGTAAAGCAGAGAGCAGAAACTATTTGTAAACTATACATATACTGGTATCCAACCTAGGAAGAATAAAGAAAGACTAACAGATCATTTTCACTATGGTAAACATAGTCTGCCACTTGAGTATCAATTATTCTGGGTAATTCGGATTATGCTGAAACAAAGTTTTCCTGGGTCAGGATGATGCATCTTAGGTGTGAATCCCTTCTAACCTTGAGGAAACACTAAGTTTACTCGACATTTGTAAACAGTCTGTATCCAGATCAGACGCAAAGTTACTGGAGGTCCGATCTGGATCAAAACTGTATGTCACTCTGTATATCTGCAAATATGAGAAACGAAACATTTAGTTTAAGAAATCAAAGCAGATGACGGTTCAGCATTCATAGAGTTAAAGAGGTGCATTGTTTCTGTCTGCTTTACTGTCAAACCTGTCTAAAGTGACCATTAGAATGAAGATGTTTGGTGATCTTAAAAGACAGGTGACCGCTTAATGCAGGGCAAAAGTCATGCAGAAGGCTCCTATAGGAGCCTTCTGCATGAGTTTTCCCCTGCATTAAGCTGCCACCTGGTGTCATGAATACAATTAACAAATGTATTGTCTTTTTGGTGGTCATCAACACAGATGTGACTGTATGTCTGGACTATTTGATGCTGTAACTAGTCTGAACCAAGGCTCCAGATATGAGGGAGTAAACTGAACATAACCAACATTTTTTTTAACTCATTTCAGCATCAAAGCCTATGGTGTTACTACTCATTAGAATCGTCTCTTTGAGCCGATTCTACTAAATAGTGACACAGTAGGGTTTAATCCAAAAATAAAGATTTTAGTTTTTGAAATACTCCCCTTATCTGAAGCTCTGCTGGATCGACCCTTCTGAGGTATCCTACATCATAATTATACATGTAGTAGTATTATTGTCTACCAAACACAAAAGCATGCTTTTGCCTTTTCCCTCTGCAAGTTGAGCCTTAAAGCTTCATAATTTTATGGACAATTCCAGTGTCCAATGAATTTGATTTTACTATTGATCAGAGGGTTCCTAAAGGGGGGGGGGGGGGGGGGGGGGGGGGGGGGGGGGGGGGGGGGGAAGGGGTAGATGCAGAAAAGCTGGGTGAAATGCCCTACTCTTATTATCAACAGAGTTTTCTGGTTCATTCAAATGCCAAGTGTAAAGCACTGATACATCGGACCTCGGTACATTATAAAGGACTTGGTCCAGCTGGGGATCAAACTCACAACCCCTGGTATTGTAGTCCAATGTGTTAACACTGGACTGTGTCCGCCGCCTATTTTAGACAGATCTATGGCAGTTGTATTGAGTATACAGCATTTGCTTTGCTTTCCGGTCCTTTAGCCATGTCCTCAATTTGCACCTGTCTCCTTTCATAAGATGCTTTGTGCTTTACACTCAACCTGTTTCAGAAATCACCTGTATCAAACATTGCAAAAAAACTTTACAAGAGAATAAAACAAATGATCAAAGAATTATTCATTGTTTGTATTGTTCTTTGTTTTAATAATTCAAGTTTTGCCTGTCATTGTTTTGTCATCAGAATAGGAAGCTTGACATAAGCACAACATTGTTCTTATTGCCTTCCAATCGTATTTCCCCAGTCACTTGGTCAAAATCCAAAATTGGCAATTCGTGACACATTTCCTCTTTCTGGATTGCTTCTAGCCATCTCTTTGGATCCACTCTGACTGTAGTTTAGAAAATTCTCTTTAGAACATAGAGGGCTATTGCTTCATGTGAAAAAATTGCATATTCTTAACTCGTAACACTATGGACCTGTTTAACCCATTTTCCCATAAAATACACCTTTTTACACTTTTAATTTATTCCTTCACTGAAGAAAATAGCTCTAATTTATACAGTTATGGATATGCATCCTAAGAAATATGTTCTATTTCTAGCAGATGGTAGCTTAAAGCAAGTTGAAAGTGAAGCAGAATACGCCTTAAGGTGCATTCTGCTTTTAACTTTCAACCTGCCATAAGTAGTCACCTGTCTTGCAAACTTAAAACAGGCTATGGGGTGAAGTGTTAAAATATACTCATGGCATTTGCAAACTGTATAGACTCAGATTAGAGGGCTCCTATAGGAACCCTCTGATGAGGGTCTACATGGTTTGCTGAACGAGACCAGTATTTATTAAACTACCCATAATTCCAAGAAGACTGGTTAAAAGTTACTAAAAAGATCCACAAGGGAGCCTAAAAACACACATAGAGTTGAAAGAGAATGTCGTCCCCAAGAGCCTGATCATAACCTTTCATTGTTTTGAAAGTTTCTTTGTTAACTTGTCTCGCCCATTCAATTGGTTAAATACCCTGTAAGAGCCTTGGTAACAGAACAAGATTGTCTTTAAGACAGGAATTAATGGCAAACTCTTCAAATCAATAACAGGACAAGAGATTCCAAATCTGTCAATGAACCAGTCACAAAAAAACATTAGTATGCTAATTCTATGTGATTCTCTAGAAGATTTACTCTTTCAACACCATAGACTTGTTTAACTCGTTCCTCCCTGAAACTTTAAATGGACAATTCCAGTTTCCATCTAAGTCTAGTCCATTTCTGACTTTTTAAAGGGTTGTTTTTGTCAATGTTTGGCATTGTGACAAACAGTGAAGACCCTGATCAGAGGGCTCCTTTCGGAGCCCTCTGATCTGGGTCTTCACTGCTTGTATAGGACATGTGTACTATTCACATGTACACTGTTTGAAAAGCACGCCTATATGCGGGACTAGGGTTCAAAGAGTTAAAATAAATTAAATACATGAGAAAACAGTGTAGACCCAGATGAGAGGGCAGTATCTAACCCTTGCAAAAGTCTTTTTTACAATTCGGCACATGTGTTTTCTGAAAAATGATAAGTTTATATAGAGTTATAAGGTGGGTTTTTTGGAGCAAAAATACCATGACAAACAGTACAGACCCTAATCAGAGGGATCCTGAAGGAGTTCTCTGATCTGGGTCTACACTGTTTGCAAATAAAATATATATGCTAATTTCCCTCATAGTATAGGTTAAATAATATTTAGCCATAAATTGCAGGATTCTAAGGACCGAGACATGGAACATTTAATAAAGAAAGAAACCATATATGTTAAAGAAAAACTTCTCTATTACCAACACTTAATTGCATTAATTATTAGGTGTCCATGACAGGTGAATGCTTAAAGCAAGGTGACAGTAAAACAGAAAGCTCATTGAGGATTTTTCTGTATTACTGTCATCTTGCTTTAAAATGTCACCTGTCTTTTATACAACCAACAAGCACCTTAGAGCTGATATCCCCTGCCGCAGCGATTGTCCAGAAGATAGTGGCAAACTTTATTGTGGGTGGAAGGGGCAAATGGTGATCACCTGTCTTTAAAGATCAACATTCAAAAGCTTTTTAAATGTTTTATAAAATCCACTCAATTTTGTACATTTTAAAGCCTAAACAATACAAAAAATAAAGCCGTTTGTAGCATTATAAATCTAAGTATGACAGGGGCAGGTAACTCTTGATTCAAATTCAACAGTAATTAAAAACTTTCAAGAACTTATAATTGTGTGCAAGTATTATTAAAAAAAAATCAGAACTATTATTATTATTATTATACCCGATTTATATAGCGCTCTTTTCACACAGGAGTTGTGCGTTCAAAAGCGCTTCACATGAAATTATATAAATGTACCTACAAAGCGAGAAAGACAAATAACTACATTCACAATAAAAATGATACAATATTGAGATGCATGGAAACATGGAATTTCTTCCAATATTATAAAATTGTTATAGTAAGTTTGTAAGATCATTTTTAAAATGAGTCAAATAATTAAAAGATCAATGGCATGATTAAAAACAGAGTGGTGTTTTGTTTGTTTGTTTGTTTGTTTGTTTCAGTGTAGAGCCGGAGAGTAGTTCACAAGTCGTAAAACGAATGTTTAAAATAATACTCTCCGTGTTGTTTGGTTGAATTTGTTTGTTTGTTTGTTTGTTTCAGTGTAGAGCCGGAGAGTAGTTCACAAGTCGTAAAACGAATGTTTAAAACAATACTCTCCATGTTGTTTGGTTGAATTTGTTTGTTTGTTTGTTTGTTTCAGTGTAGAGTCGGAGAGTAGTTCACAAGTCGTAAAACGAATGTTTAAAACAATAACTCTCCGTGTTGTTTGGTTGAATTTGTTTGTTTGTTTCAGTGTAGAGCCGGAGAGCAGTTCACAAGTCGTAGAACGAATGTTTAAAACAATACTCTCCGTGTTGTTTGGATGAATTTGTTTGTTTGTTTCAGTGTAGAGCCGGAGAGCAGTTCACAAGTCGTAAAACGAATGTTTAAAACAATACTCTCCGTGTTGTTTGGTTGAGTATTGTACAATCCATGGCCGTGGTACACCCTTAGTTCATAAACAGAACTGTAGAATTTACTAGAGTGTAAACACATTTTCAACTCATCAAGGGCAGAGTATTCTTGACTAATTTGCACATTTTCGATAATAATTGAACTCATTCTATAAATAATAGCCATATATGATTTAATTTTTTTTTCAAAATCCATTCACATTTGTACACAATAGCATGTAAACAATAAAGCCATGTTGAGCATTACTAAGTACATAAAGGGCAGATAACTCTTGCCACAAAGTATCCTATTTTGACAATAATTGCTACCCTTATATTTATATACATCATGTGTAAGTTAAATCAAAATCCATTAAAGACTGTAGTTTCTAGATGGTAAAAACTGTTAAATATGGTTTTTTTACTCATCAAGGGCAGATAACTGTTGACTAGTTTCTCCGTTTTCAAAAATGATAACAATTATTTGAAAACTAATAGCCATACATAGTTTAAGAATTTGTTTTATCAAAATTCATGCATATTTATAGATACTAGGATGTAAACAATTTTAAAATAAAGCATTTTCTATCATTTCAAAGTACATCAAGGGCAGATAACTATTGCCACAAGTATCCTTTTGTGACAATAATTGCACACCTTCAAGAACTTTTACTTATAGACATCGTGTGCAAGTATCATTTAAATCCAATCATAGTTGTAGTTGCCAGAGAGTAAAAACAGTTAAATATGGCTTTTTTTACTTATCAAGGGCAGATAACTCATGACTAATTTCTCCGTTTTCAACAATAATCAAATTCATTTGAAAACTAATAGCCATACATAATTCAAGAAAGTTTTTTCAAAAATCCATGCATATTTATAGGCTCTAGTATGTAATCAATACCAAAAAAAAGCATTTTCTAGCATTTCTAAGTACATCAAGGGCAGATAACTCTTGTCACAAGTATCCTTTTTTTTACAATAATTGCACACCTGCAAGAACTTGTACTTATAGACAATGTGTGCAAGTATAAACAAAATATGTTGAATACTGTAGTTGCTAGAGTGTAAAAACTGTTAAATATGGCATTTTTAACACAAAAAGGGCAGATAACTCATAAATTCCTAAAATTTTCTGAAAAAAATTTGATTTCCCACGGTGCTCCTATGATGACAAATAAGTATACCAAGTTTAATCCAAATCTGTTTATAGGTTTCGGAGATACAGTTGCGGACGGAAAACGTGACGGTCGCACGGACGGACGGACATAATTTTTAACACAAAAAGGGCCGATAACTCATAAATTCCTAAAATTTTCTGAAAAAAATTTGATTTCCCACGGTGCTCCTATGATGACAAATAAGTATACCAAGTTTAATCCAAATCTGTTTATAGGTTTCGGAGATACAGTTGCGGACGGAAAACGTGACGGACAGACGCACGCACGCACGGACAGCCGGACGGACAGACCTAAAACAGTATCCCTCTGCCTTTCGGCAGGGGATAATAAGCCTTTGTTTTAAGTGGGTGTAATAGAGGTTTTACTGTATTATAACTTTACTGAGGGAAAGGATTAACTGCTAAGAACAAGCTATGTGGGAGAGGTGAAAATAGGCGAGTACAGTCGAGACTGTCTGAGCGACTCCCTGAATTCAGCGACTCCCTCTCTTATGTGACTTTATCTCATCCCGCCCAACGCATTTTCCTATAATTTAGGTCTGAATTAGGCGACTCCCTGTCTTAACGTGACAAGCGACCGTGATTTTGCGATCGAAAAGTACGATTCGGTCTGTATTTAGCGACTTTTTGAGACGGCCGTTGTTCAAATATTTGGTGAGAATATACTGTAAGTCATCATGCATTGATACGCTCGCCGACTTTGATCGCGAGTATCGGACTGTGGAATTCACAGGTAAAATCATTAACCGGAACTATCGGTAGCTTGACACGTTGGCTGTATGGGCGTTAGGTGATAATTGTCAAACAACAGTAAATTATCGCTTAAAATTTGGTCGCCGCATCCTTAAAATCAGTCTCCTAATAACCGTCATTATCAGTGTTGATTCAATTCATCAACCGTAGCGCCCCTTGATAAAACGGATGTTGAGGAAAACAGTACCGCGGAGAAGGAAGGAAAATACGAATAATACACGAAATTCTGCGATAAACAAAACAGAGTGGTAAAAAGCTATACATAGCTTATGTTATATTGTTATGAACTGTCCGACAGATAAATATTGAGCCAAATCGACAGAGATGTCTTGCGGAATCCAGGTCAATGTCTCATGAATATTCAATGAGGTCAAATGCATGAAATGTACACAATTGACCCACGTGTCTTAAATACTAAATATAAGGATTCTTTTACGAATTATGCTTATCGCAATTACTTTTTCTTAACCTAGGGTGGTTTTTCACCAGCTCCAATGAATTTCACTGTGATTTCCTAAGTAAAACGAGGTTTTCGTGAGTATTTGACAGCCGGAAAAAAACCGGTTTGTTGATGCGCAGCTTTACCGGACGCGCAGACTTACCATACTCGAATTTAATAACCAAAACAACCCATGTATAATTTCATGTTCGGTGTTTGCAAAATAAATATTTTACGTTCGCAGCTACTCAATATAATCTCCCTGGTCAAGTACTAAATAAAATGTGAGTTATTGATTGTCTATCTTTAACGTCCATGTTTTGTGCGGTTTTTTGTACAAAAAATACAGTTAACGTATAACATCGAAATCGGCATATAACGTGTTAAAAACGTTACGGCATTTCACAAACACGCGAGAGTACATACGTACAGCGGTTTTATAGTTCACAGGCTTACTTTCTGTAAGTTTTGATTTTTTTACCAGTTTGGTTAACTCGAGCCCATGCTTATCTCGACGCTATTTCGATCGTCCCGAGACCGTCGAGATACTGAAGTTCGACTGTATGTATTTTACATGCACTGATGTGCTAGGTTTTTAAATTTTAATTGTGTTCTAAAAACAACCTGTTTAAAAATAAATGTTTTATTTATCAATTCATCATTTTTTAAAGTTTATTTTGTGAGTTTTATAGAAGACAGGATTGGTATATTACTTTTTCCCTTATGTAGATTTCTTAATTTGTACAGCTTTGGTCTGTCTATAGCCTAGGTCTGTATTAAGAGACCCCCTGTCATATGTGACCTTTTTTATAAGGTCCTGCAAAAAGTCACATATGACAGTCTCGACTGTACTTTCAGCCTGCTTTAAGTTACCACCTGCTAGAATTAAGAGAATATTCCTTCTGATACATATCATGACTGTATTGATTGGAATTATTTTCTTCCGCAGAGGATTAAACCGAATGCGCTAAAAGGAGCTTCTATAAGGTATAGGGTTAAAGATGGCTAATGGTAGATATTTGAACTTCATGTCAACTTCACTAGTGCTCGGTTGTCCCTTAACCCCATACCCTGTTCCTAATTTTGAACACAGGTGACTACTTAAAACAGGTTCAAAGTAAAGCAGAATGCACCTTTAGGTGCATTCTGTTTACTTTCAGCCTACTTTAACCCACCATCTGCTAGGAATATATAGACAATATTTCTAATGTTATTTTTTTTTTGTATAATGCTTCATATTCATGACTGTATAAAACTGGAACTATTTTCTTCAGTGGAGAAGCAAATTAAAGTTATAAATTAAAGTCATAAGAAGGTGTATTTATGGAGGTATGAGCTAATTGAACTCTGGTATGAAAGGCATGTGGTATAAACTGTAGTAAAAACAGGAGCTATCTATTTTTGGGTTGTGCATTTTCCAAATGGGAAATCAGCTTTTTTTTTTCTTTTTTTTTTTTGCTTTTTATTTATACATGTATAAGACTTAATCATTCACATGAGTTCTAGCTGGCACTGATACAAAATAGTGGCATGCAAGGCCCAGGTCACTGTTGCTCGTAAAAGTTCAAAAAGCAAAAACACAGATCTGGAACCATTCAGCTTCAGAGCAACAGATAAGGGTAGTTTTTCAAAACTTAAAATCTTTATTTTTGAATTAAATCCTATGGTGTAACTACTCATTAGAATCGTCTCTCTGAGACGATTCTAATGAGTAGTAACACCATAGGATTTGGTGCTGAAATGAGTGAGAAAATGTTTGATTTGTTGAAATAACTACCTCTTATCTGGAGCCCTGCAGCTTGATCCCAATTATACCTGCATATTGCAATGAACTCTCCTGTGTGCTTGCTGGAAGATTTCATTATAGATGCAGTAGTATTTGTCCATACAGAAGATGCAGGGCTCCAGATAAGAGGGGGTAAATTGAACAAATTCAACACGTTTTCAATCATTTGACCACCAAATCCTATGGTGTTACTACTCATTAGAATCGTCTCTTCGAGACGATTCTTATGAGTAGTGACACCATAGGGTTTAATTGAGAAATAAAGATTTTAGTTTTTGAAATACTCCCCTTATCTGGAGCCCTGAGATGATGATCTCATGTAAAAGGGCAAACTGCAGATCTCAAAGAGAAGCCACAGAATTCTGCATATCATCAAGGTCTACACTATTTGCTTATTTCTACTTGTAAGCTTGACAGGCATATGAAAGGGATAAAAAGAGACAGTAGGATAGTATCGGATAGCAGAACATATATCAATGCCTGTTGTCAAGTTGCCATAGTTGTAGTATACTATGACATTTGTAGTACGGTAGTGTACAGTGGTATATAATTATATCACAGTATTTTGTATAATAACAAAAATATTTGGTATCCAGTAAAGCCCCTCTATTATGACCACTAAATTATGTAAACTATTTGGTGATTGAGGCAGTTGGCAGCTTAAAGCAAGATGAAAATAAAACAAAAAGCTACTTTAGGAGCTTTTTGTTTTATTTTCATCTTGCTTTAACCTGCCACCATCTTTGTTTAACCTGCCACCAGTCTTTCAGGTAATCAATTTGCAGAATTTTATATGGTCGTAATCTAGGGTTTTACTGCACTATGTTCAATACCCAGTTCTTGCAGATACACACAGGACATACTGTACATCTACTAGAGACATTAGAGAATTGTCCCCAAAGATTCTGTAGTACGGAAATAGGAACTCACAGAGAGCTATACCATTACATTGCCTGGACAGTTAATTGTACCATTGTCTTAGTTTATTATAGTAATTAACTCTCCAACCATAGTAGAAACACCGCCCAGAGCTCCAGATAAGTGGGTTATTTCAAAAACTGAAACCTTCATTTCGTCTTTAAACCCTATGGTGTCACTACTCATTAGAATCGTCTCAAAGAGATGATTCTAATGAGTAGTAACACCATAGGATTTGATGCCAAATTTATTGAGAAAATGTTAGAGTTGTGTAGTTTACTCCCTCTTATCTGGAGCCCTTCCAATTGTGTTGATTGCAAGCAAAACTGTACTAACTATAATACAGATAGAGATTCTACTTACATCAGTCTTGCAGGCAGATCATAGTATACTTCTACAGTGAAACCTCCCCCTGTGAAAAGTGTTCAAGGATCTTAGAAAGTTCACAAATGTTAATTGGCCGCTTCTAGAACTCCAAGAATTTCTTTAAAACATTCTAGAAAAGACGTTCAAGAACTTTGGTATTTCTAGAACAATGGTTCTAAAACCATCAAATTTCTAGAATTTCTCTAGAAGCTTTGCAGAAAGTTCATGAATATTCAAGAAATTATTCTGAAATAGTTCTAAAATAATTCAATACCTTTCCACAGGGGTTAATATGTATTTAGGCTTTGCCTATGGACGGAAAAAAGCAAAATTATACTAATGAAAACGGAATAGATCTATCACCAGTGTGTGATCAGCACTCTTGTATCAGTTCGTTGTGTATTCAAGATCACACTCGAGGCTACGCCTCTCGTGACTGAGATCTGGATTACACAACCGACTCGAACTTTTATTATATACCTAAATTGTTTGAGACAAGATCTATATGTTGTTAAACCAAATAATCAAATAGATCTATAAGCACCCGTGTATACAATGTCAAAAGTTAAAACTCCTCCGTACACCTATAATGCAATCTGAAACTATTTTTGGAAGTCATATGACCACCAATAATGACGTCATTATTTATATTGATGGCGTATTGGTAATCCGTTATTTTTATCGGTTCGATTGAGAAGTAGATTTTTGTAAATAACGTTCATTTAAGCGTTTAAGGGTATGAATTGAACTGTTTGAAGCTTTGTCCTTTGGGGAAAATCATTTCAAGTGAGTGTTGGGGGTTATTCATGCTTAAAATGGTTTAAAAATAGCACCGAAATCGGGAATTCCGAAACGTCACGCACAACTCTTCGTAAAAGCCGTGACGTCATCATCCAAGATGTCAGCCCCCATGTTTTGTAGTTGCCTAGTTTTGAGGAAATTATTAACGCGCAAATCAAACACTTTTCAAAGTCTGTCAGTGATTGAATAAAATTGGAATACCTTTGATTTTATCATGCATTACTTAAGAACGGAAAAAAGGCAAGCCTTTTTTCCGTATTAACAATACCATTCAAAATATGAGCACTTAGTATTAAAGACAGGTGTGTGCTTAATGAATGATTGAATTATGGATGTTTTACGCCCATCGACAGTTTGACACAAAGGTGGTTGCTTAAAGTAAGATAGAAGTTAAACAGAAAGCTCCTAAAGGGAGCTTTCTGATTAACTTCAATCTAACTTTAACCCTTTAAACCATAGCATGTTTATAGTATGGAAGATTGGTGACCACTCTAAGCAGGTTGAAAGTAACGCAGAATGTCCCTAAAGGCACATTCTGCTTTACTTTCAGCCTGCTTTAAGCTATCATCTGCTAGAATATGGAAAATATTCTAAGATATATATTCATGACTGCATAAATTGTATTTGTTTTCTCCACTGGAAGAAGTGGTACATCATATCAGTAGAGTTAACTGAAAGAAATAGCAGGGCTGCCATAAGTTGACATGAAAAATCCTAAGATTTCCAAATTTGCATTTTTCAAGTGCGATTTTACGAATCGTACCTTTACCACATAGCCTGTTTCTAGCTTTGTTGACATGTGACTACTTAAAGCAGGCTGGAAGTAAAGCAGAATGCGCCTTAAGGCGCATTCTGCTTTACTTTCAGCCTGCTTTAAGCTACCATTAGAAAATCCGAAGATTTAGGAAAAATCTGGAGAAATGGCAGCCCTGAAATAGAAGACCCGCTTATATATGACCATTCCATCTAAATTAAATTGGTGCTATTTCTGTGTTTTGTCAGAAGTTGAAAGCTCTTTGATATTGTAAACATGAATGTCAGCAGATAAATTAGAAAACAAGATTTCCATGGAATTGGATGACAAAAGGAGCAAAACCTGAGACCAAGTCCTTACAATCATCATGACAAGGGTATTTAATTAACAAAAACATTAACATTAAGGCTGGATGAAAAGTAACTCTGCTCAAAGTTTATAATGATATGATAATGACCTGTGGTGTTTTAACCCATTACCCCATAACCTGTTTCTAGTATTGAAGATAGGTGGCCACTTAAAGCAGGTTAAAATTAAAGCAGAATGTGCCTGCTTTAAGCTACCATCTTCTAGAAAATAGAAACTATTTCTTATGATATATATTCATAACTGTATAAATGAGAACTATTTTCTTGAATAGACAAAACAAACAAATTTTCTTGAGTAGAGAAATAAATTAAAGATGTCAAAAGGCGTATTTATGGGGTAATGGGTTAATTTCTGTCAGAATGACTGCATGAAGCTAGGAGGGGAACCATAGGAGTCTAAGGGATTCTTTGGTCTTTTGAGAAATTTCCTTTGCATAATGCACCACACATAAATATATACAGGTGGCAGCTTAACCCATTACTCCATAAAAAACGCCTTTTTACACCTTTAATTTATTCCTTCACTCAATATACTCCCCTTATCTGGAGCCGTGTTTAGACAAGCTTGACTGTGACAGTACATGAACCAATATATGAGAATGTTTCTCTTGTACCGTATGGCATCCTAACAATGTAAGTTGAAAGGCAAGAGGCAGAGAATATTCTCCACGTGCACGGAGTTAACGTGCATGTACATCATCATTCATCAGGAGAAGTATGCTGGGTAATTAATACAGCTGACAAACATACATCATAACATCATTAAACAGCTTCTGCAACATGCCTATCTCTCCCTCTTTGTTTTGACAGAAGCAAAGGTCAAACTATTTCTAACCCTTTGAACTCTTGGAGAGAAAGAATTTTATTACTGAAGTCCTGACTGTGCAAGAAGTTAGAAATGAAGATCTGGCCAGTATACACAAAATGGTTTTCACTTGTCCTTTTCCTTCAAAAGTAATTGATCCTTTCCTTCAAAGTAAAATCAACCATTCCTTCACAAAGTAAATGACATTCTTTCAAAAGTAAATGTCCCTTTCCTTCAAAGCATTTTCTACATGTAAATGACATATTTTCTTCAAAAAGTAAATGACCCTTTCCTTCAAAGTAAATTACAGCTTCCTCCGAAAGTAAATGACCATTTCATTCAAAAGTAACTGACCCTTTCCTCTAAAGATAAATGCTCATTTCCTTCAAAATAAATTACCCTTTTCTTCACAAGTAAATGACACGTACATCTCTCCCCTAAAAAAGAGGGTGAAAAGGAATGAAGAAGAAGAGTTTTAATTACCATTTCCTCCCAAAAAAGTAAATGACCCTTTCCTTCACAAGTAAATGACCCTTTCATTCAAAAGAAAGTGACAATTTCCTCCAAAAGTAAATACCCTTTCCTCCAAAGGCCCTGATATCGCTCACCTTTTATAATGAAGCCTGATAGCTTTACCTTTGAATTTCCCTGTTTTATTCTAAATCCATTCAAATTTGTAGTATAGCATATACACAACATTGCAATATGACCCATTCTAGTATGTATAGTAGAGTACATCAAAGGCAGATAACTAGAGCCTAAATAATACTGAAATTAAGCCTTTTCTAGCATTTCAAGGTAAATCAAGGGCAGATAACTCTTGCCACAATGATCAGATTTCAACAATAATTGCACTCCCTCGAGAACTTATAGCTATATAGTATTACATTGTGTGCAATCATAATTAAAATCCATTGAAAATTGTGGCCTCTTAGTAGAGTGCAAACACTGTTAAATATGGCATTTTCAGCAATTCAAAGGTAGATAACTCTTGACCTATAAATCCGATTCCAACCATAACCAAACTAATCTGAATTCTTATGGTTATATACAATCTGAGCAAGTTTAAGAAAGATTGGATTAGAATTGTGGCCTCTAGAGTGTAAACACTGTTAAATATTGCATTTTCAGCAATTCAAAGGTGGATAACTCTTGACCTATATGTCCAATATCAACCAATACAAAGGTAAATAACTGTTGACCTACAGGTCCGATTTCAACCATAATCAAACTCATTTGAACTCTTATAGTCATATACTATCTGATGAAGTTTGAGAAAGATTGGATTAAAATTGTGGCCTCTATAGAGTGTAAACAACCTTAAATATGGCATTTTCAGCAATTTAAAGGTAGATAACTCTTGACCTATCATTCCAATTCCAACCATAATTGAACTTATCCGAACTCTTGCGGTTTTATACAATCTGAGCAAGATTGGGAAAGATTGAATTAAAAGTGTGGCCTCTAGAGTGTAAACACTGTTAAATATTGCATTTTCAGCAATTCAAAGGTGGATAACTATTGACCTATATGTCCAATATCAACCATAATCGAACTCATCCGAACTCTTCTGGTAATATACAATCTGAGTAAGTTACAGAAAGATTGGATAAAAATTGTGGCCTCTAGAGTGTAACACCAAAATTGTTGACGACGGACGACGAGCGACGAACAACGGACGACGGACATTCAAGTATTGCAAAAGCTCACCCTGAGCTAGCTCAGGTGAGCTAAAAATCCTTCGAAAGAAAATGACCATTTCTTTCAATAAAAAACTACCCTTTCTTTCAAAAGCTATTACCTTACTTTCAAAAGGCAATTAGTACAGTGCCATCTAAGTAAAACCGCCACTCAACACATAAAAGTTTTTTCAAGATCTGACAAATTCACAATCTGGCATCCATTTTCTTTTAACCCATTACTCCATAGCTAGTTTTGAAGACAGATGACTCCACTTAAAGCCGGTTGAAATTAACGCAGAATGTGCCTTAAGGCGCATTCTGTCTTACTTTCAACCTGCTTTAAGCTACTGTCAGCTAGGATAAAGAAAATATTTCATACGGTAGACATTCATTACTGTATAAGTTGGAATTTTTTTCTTCAGTGGAGGAATTAATAGTTCTAAATTGAAGGTGTTATCAAAGTACTGTAGTACTGCAGGCTCGGACTTTCAGTTTAATGTAGAACAAAGTAATGCAGAAAGCTAATTATGGAGTTTCTGCATTACCATTGCCATGCATTAAGCAGTAACCTGCAGCGCTTAAAGACCCTAAAGAATTTTGTAATGTGCATGTCTTATAATGCATCGTCTGCTATGACTACTAGGTGAATGTTTATTACAAGGGAGTAAATACGGTGTTTAAATCAGCACAGGTACAGACTCAGGATCCTGAGTTTAACTCAGTGCTTCTACTACACGGTTTATCTGATAGTGACGTATCCAGCAACTGAAGCTCCATTAGATAGCATATGTAAACCCCGTATGACAGGATTTGTTTGTAGGGGGAGCTAGACTCGCACCAATATTTTTCTTAAGGATTCGATATAGGCTCTCTGAGCCCAAAATGGAATATTTATGGAGCAATGGGTTAACTCAGATCTGATAGTATGGTGTATACAGAGACGTCATGCTTGCTCAGCCTCGGTAATTATCTCCTCTGCAATGTTGCAGGTAATGAATCTCTTTCATTACACATGACACTTGCTTACATTGTATGTAGTAAAACCTCTCTATTACCACCCCTAAATCCAAGACTAATTGATTGTATCAAAGACAAGCGCCAGCTTAAAGCAAGGCGACAGTGAAACAGAAAGCTCCTACAGGAGCTTTATGTTTCACTGTCACCTTGCTTTAAGCAATCACCTGTGGTAAACACCTAATAATTGCCACAATTTAGTGATGGTAATAGAGAGGTTACTAATGTATCTACAACTGGAGAAGTAACGGCTGGTGGTAATATAAGCTATACAGTAAAACCTCGGAGCCTTCATAGCCCAGTGTTTTTTTTCACCCCTTTGGGAATGAGTTGGTACCCCTTCAATTGGGAAAAATATGCCCTAAAACGGCGTAAAATACTTGATTTTGGGAAAAAATTGAGTCGTAAAAGGATCATTTTGGGAAAAAATCGTGCCGTGAAAAGCTCATTTTGGAAAAAAGCCCTTGTTTTCAATTGGGAACGGGTCCCCAAAAAAAACGCTGTAGCCATCAGCACACATTAGCCCATTACTCTACAAATACACCTTTTTACGCCTCTAATTTATTCATCAGCTGAGGAAAATAATTAAACAGTCATGAATATTAACCGTAAGAAATATTTTCTATATTCTAGCAAACAGAAGCTTAAAGCAGGCTGAAGGTAAAGCAGAATGCGCCTTACTTTAAACTTGGTTTACACTGTATTTAAAGGAAGAATGATATCAAGTTCAGGCACTTCAACCTTTTTAGTATAGAAAGGAGCTTTCTACTTTAATTACTGCCTGTTTTAAGAGGGCATTACACCATAAAATTATTCCAAGTAAGAGAAATGTAGCCTGTCTAGGTTTTGGGTCCTTTCATTACATTGTTTTCAAGGTTCCCTATATAAGCACATTTCAAGGGTCCAAAAATATTTAGGGTCCTTAATTTCTATTACAATGTTTTCAAAGGCTCCTAAGTATATTTTAAGGGTTTCTGGATATATCTAAAGGATCCCAAAATCGAAAGAAAATTTATATATCCTTTTCAATTACTTTGCAGTTCTATCAGGAACTCGCCCCCTCCCACAAACCCCATTGCACAAAGTAGAATGGCAAACCACACCCCGCACATTGGACTTAGATCCAATATGCCCTATATATCAGTCTTGTAACATATGTTTCAATTAATTGTAATACCCTTTAATCCTTCAATTAATCATTCTTTAACTGCCATAATATTGTTGTCTGCTTTAAAATTTATGTCTTCCAAATTTCTACACAAAACTTTAGAATTAAATCATTTGGACTGAAACAACATTGCCATGAATATCAAACAGTTTCTATCCTCAGCACTGCTGAGTTACTCAACTTCCAACTTGCATCAAATCTGCTAACAAACTCAAGATTCCACATAAGAGCGGGTAAACTGAACATTTCCAACATTTTCTGGTATCTTTGTTGTTGTTGTTTCTGCTGAGGTTTATAGTCCCGCTTTATCAGATGCGTCATCCCATTGTCTCAGGATTGGGACAATGGTCAGCATCATGCCTATTGTTGAATGGACTTTTTCTGGTATCTTTCCATGAAACCCTATGTTTTGAACACTCATTAGAACCGTCTCGAAGAGACGATTCTAATGAGTGATCACAACATGGGGTTTTTGGAAGAAATAAGGAAGCTAGTGTTTACAAGCACCTTAGAGCTGATATCCCCTGCCGCAGCGATTGTCCAGAAGAAAGTGGCAAACTTTAATGTGGGAGGAAGGGGCAAATGGTGATCACCTGTCTTTAAAGATCAACATTGAAAAGCTTTTTACAAAGTTTTATAAAATCCATTAAATTTTGTACATGTTAAAGCCTAAACAATACAAAAAATAAAGCCGTTTGTAGCATTATAAATCTAAGTATGACAGGGGCAGGTAACTCTTGATTGAAATTCAACAGTAATTAAACACTTTCAAGAATTTATAATTGTGTGCAAGTATTATTAAAAAAAATTCAGACCTGTAGAATTTACTAGAGTGTAAACACATTTTCAACTCATCAAGGGCAGAGTATTCTTGACTAATTTGCACATTTTCGACAATAATTGAACTCATTCTATAAATAATAGCCATATATGATTTAATTTTTTTTTTTCAAAATCCATTCACGTTTGTACACAATAGCATGTAAACAATAAAGCCATGTTAAGCATTACTAAGTACATAAAGGGCAGACAACTCTTGCCACAAAGTATCCTTTTTTGACAATAATTGCAACCCTTATATTTATATACATCGTGTGTAAGTTAAATCAAAATCCATTAAAGAATGTAGTTTCTAGATAGTAAAAACTGTTAAATATGGTTTTTTCGACTCATCAAGGGCAGATAACTGTGACTAGTTTCTCCGTTTTCAAAAATGATAACAATTATTTGAAAACTAATAGCCATACATAGTTTAAGAATTTTTTTTATCAAAATCCATGCATATTTATAGATACTAAATATTAAAATAAAGCATTTTCTAGCATTTCTAAGTACATCAAGGGCAGATTACTCTTGCCACAAGTATCCTTTTTTGACAATAATAGCACACCTTCAAGAACTTTTACTTATAGACATTGTGTGCAAGTATCATTTAAATCCATTCATAATTGTAGTTGCCAGAGAGTAAAAACAGTGAAATATGGCCTTTTTTACTTATCAAGGGCAGATAACTCATGACTAATTTCTCCGTTTTCAACAATAATCAAATTCATTTGAAAACTAATAGCCATACATAATTCAAGAAAGTTTTTTCAAAATCCATGCATATTTATAGGCTCTATAAGTACGTAAAAAATATCAAAATAAAGCATTTTCTAGCATTTCTAAGTACATCAAGGGCAGATAACTCTTGTCACAAGTATCCTTTTTTTACAATAATTGCACACCTGCAAGAACTTGTACTTATAGACATTGTGTGCAAGTATAAACAAAATATATTGAATACTGTAGTTGCTAGAGTGTAAAAACTGTTAAATATGGCATTTTTCACACAAAAAGGGCAGATAACTAATAAATTCCTAACATTTTCTGAAAAAAATTTGATTTCCCACGGTGCTCCTATGATGACAAATAAGTATACCAAGTTTCATCCAAATCTGTTTATCGGTTTCGGACGGACAACGTGACGGACGCACGCACGGACGTTCTCACAGTTGGACATTTGTTGGGTATATTTTTTGTTTAAAGTACCCAACAGTACACTAAAATACCCAACAATAACAATAGGGCAATCACGGAATGAATGGAATCTATTGTTCTCCCTACCCAACAAAGGACCTTTCGTGCGCTCGGATGGACGGACGGTCTACTAACTTAGGTTTCGGGGCAGACTTCTTTAAGGTTTTCTGGGGGAAATTAGGACATTTTGTCACAAGATCTATTAATTATGGGTATAAAAATGGGGAGTTGTCTACAACTCAGAAGGAGGGCATAATAACATGTATCCCAAAAGAAAACAAATCAAGACAATTTTTAAAAAATTATAGACCAATATCCTTGCTAAACTGTGTATATAAAATTGCTTCTAGTGCAATAGCTAATAGAATTAAATCATTTTTAAATAAACTCATTAACCAAGATCAAACTGGCTTTATTGCAGGTCGCTATCTGGGCGAAAACACTAGGCAAATATATGATGTCATGAATTATGCAGATGAATATAATATACCAGGATTAATTTTGCTAGTTGATTTTGAAAAGGCATTTGATTCTTTATCTTGGAGTTTCATTATGAAAGTTTTGAAGTTTTTTAAGTTTGGTGAGTCAATCCAATCATGGATTAAAGTATTATATAAAAATGCAAAACTTCGCATTAACCAAGGGGGAAATTTGTCAACATTCTTCACAATTGAGAGAGGCTGCAGACAGGGGGACCCTTTATCTCCGTACATCTTTATCCTCTGTGCTGAAATCCTAGCTATAAGGATCAGAAGTAATGAAAAAATAAAAGGTATTAAAATAGGTGCAGTGGAATATAAATTCTCTCAGTATGCAGATGATTGCGCAGCAATCCTAGATGGTTCCTCAACTTCATTAAATGAAACACTAAATGAACTGGCAGTTTTTGCGCGCTATTCAGGACTTAATGTTAATTTTGACAAAACCCAGGTTGTTTGGATAGGATTAAAAAAATACAGTAGTGACACTATAAATACAAGATGGAAACTTAAATGGAGAGTTACAAGCTTTAAACTATTAGGAATTAATTTTGATGTAGACTTAGACAAAATTATTTCTATAAACTATGATGATAGAATTTCTCAATTGAAAAACATTATTAATAAGTGGAAAAGACGATATTTAACACCATTAGGAAAAATAACAGTTATAAAAACTTTACTTTTACCTATATTCACACATTTATTTATATCAATTCCAAATCCAACTGATGATATTATTAAACAAATAAATTCATTGCTTTTTGACTTCCTCTGGGAAGGACCAGCAAAAATAAAAAAGAATGTTATTATAAAAGAATACCAGGAGGGCGGATTAAAAATGATAAACCTATTAGCTTATATTCATAGTCTTAAAATAACATGGTTAAGAAGACTTATTATCTCCCCTGGTAAATGGAGCAAGATTGTTCCTGAATTATTTGATATGACTAACATGATAAAACTTGGTGATTCATATGTACAAAAACAGAGACAAAATGTGAAAAATCCTTTTTGGCAAAACGTTTTAGACGCTTATTTGGTTCTACTTAGAAAAAACAATCCTTCAAATTGGGACCATTTTCTTTCTACACCAATATTTTTTAACAATAATATTAAGATAGGTGAACAACCTATATATTTCAAGAAATGGTGCCAAAAAGGAATTTTCCTAATCAATGACCTGATACAGGAAAATGGTAACTTTTATAGTGCAACAGACTTAAGAGAAATTTTTAATATTAAAACTAACTTTTTACAGTACTATGGACTATTGAAGAGTTTAACTGAATTTGCAAACTTACATAATATTCAATTATCTAATCAGAAATTACAAGCTCCAATTATTCCTTATACATTCTCAGTTTTGATAAGAAGTAAAAGGGGCACAAAAGACATTTACAGTATTTTGAATAAAAATGATGATTCTGCAACAGCTAAACTGAAATGGGAAAAAAAATATCAAATAGAAAATGAAACATGGAAACAAATATTCATGTCCCCTTTTAACTCTTCGACTAAAACCTCTTTACAATGGTTCCAATTTAGAATCAACCACAATATACTACCTACAAAAAAGTACTTGTTTACCATTAATGTAATTTTAAGTCCATTTTGCCAGTTTTGTCAGGTTGAAGAAGACCTTGTTCACATGCTCTGGTCTTGCCCAAGTACACAGGAATTCTTAAAACAAGTCAAAGAATATCTCCAATCAAAAGGCATAACCTGTATCTTGGAGGAGAAACATTTTATATTTAACATTAATGAGAATTACTCAGATCTTTCCTTCTTCATTCAGCTAAAACACTATATTTTTCTATCCAAATTCCACAATAAACCACTATCTGTCATTGCTTTTATGAACAAAACTAAAACACACTATCAACCAATAAAATACTTAGCCCAAAAGAATAATAGAACAGAAAATTTAATCAAATATTGGGACAAATATATGCATATTCTGGACAGTGATTAAATAGACAACAAACACAATAGCTGCAAATATGTGTGATAAGGACTACTCATAAGAAAAACCCTGACAGTATACCTAAAAATGTAATATTTTGTTTAAAATTGCAAAAGCTACAATAACTCAAATAGTTTTACATGGTTTCGGCGGGGGAGAGGAGTCCCGAGAGTAAAATCACTAAGAAAAAATATTTTTATACTTAAAAATATTCCATACCCCTTATTAATAGAGAGAAAGAAAGTGAGAGAAGAATGAATAGAGTAGAAATATAATCGTATTAATAGAAAATGTTTAAAGCTTCTTTAGAATGTTCAATTATATGTCTATTTGTATTATGCAGTGAAGCCTCTCTGTAAGCGACCACAAAACTGGGTTAATTACTAGGGTATGCAACAGGTGACTCCTTGGAGTGGGACAACAGTAGAACAGAGAGCCCCTGTAGGAGCTTTCTGTTTTGCTTTCTCCTTACTAAAGGCTGTCTTTTTACATAAAAAATTGTCTCTTTTTAAATGGTCGTAACTGAGAGATTTTACTGTAATGCATGTTCTTCTTTCAAATGTTGTAAAGTATGTTGAGGGATGGCCCACCCCGACCCTCTGCATACTGATTGGACGGGGTGAATAAAAGTATAAAAAAAAAAAAAAAAAAAAAAAAAAAAAACAAAAAAACTTAGGTCTAAGGGCCAGCCTTACAGCTAAGGGGCCAAATTTAAAGGGCCATCTGTCCAAGTTAAAGGGCCACAAGTGGCCCATTGATATTATCTGAGCAACTAAAATGGCCCTTTAAAGTCACACCCCTACATATGGACAGATTATGGACATTTGTGGTAAAGGGCCTTAATTTTAAAACTTATTTTTTACCTCCCTTGAGGCCCTCTGATACCATTTTTGCATTTTTTACAACCAGTTAAGGGGCCATGGCCCTTTAACTGCCAATAGCCCTATATTTGTTCACAGTCCACTAAAATGGCCCCTTACTCCAAGTTAGCTGCACGGACGGACAGCCGGACGGACAGCCCTAAAACAGTATCCCTCTGCCTTTTGGCAGGGGATAATAAAACATATCTCTGTGTATTTCGCTCCAATGTGAAAGTAGCTATTGGCAGTAAACGCCATAAACAACAGAAACTGGTAATTAATTTTCCTAGATCTTCCATCTTGTGTGATCCCATAATCACAAGTGCTTACAACAACTTCATAAAGTTCATGTGTTATTTATCGTTAAACTCTTAGAACGCTAAGTAAATTAACACATTACTCCATGAAAACTCATTTCATCAGCTTAAATTTATTCATCTACTAAAGAAAATAGTTCCTGTATTCTAAAGCAAACGGTGAGTTACCCAATATACCGTAAATAATTAAATACACATTTTTGTGTTTAATTATTTCTACACCAAGGAAAGTTAAATTCCAAATAAGGAATTTTAAGTCTTGAACAAATTTTAGACATAAAACGAAAATCCAGTACACAAACAGTGTTGACCCTGATCAGAGAGCTCCTATAGGAGCCCTTGATCAGGGTCTGCTTTGTTTGATATTTTCAAAAGTTTTTGTTGACATACCAAAAATGTAATAGTAGACTGGTTCAAAATACTTGTACTAGAAGAGTCCAAAAGGATTATAAATACCCACAAGAGATATTAAGGGTTGAAAGGGTTAAAAGTCATGTAACAAAGGTCTTTATATGCATTAATCCAAAACCTACCTTCAATATACCAAACGCCTTTACACTGGAATGCAAAAATAAAATTAAAAGCATTTTAAAGCGTGTAAAATCCAGATTCATCACCAAAAATTACTAGAGTCTCTTTCATGTTACGCAATAAGCCGAGCCAATAAGCCAATATCTCACTAGCTGTGAGCTAAGCGTTTTACTAGCAACAGATCCGGCTTTATTCAAGTGTTTTACTTTGTTTTATGGGAGAGAAGAAAAGAAAAGGTGCCACAAACGGCTCCAAGGCTTCGGCATAAATAATGAGTTTTCAAGGCAATCCATATCAGCCTGATAGCCTGGTAGAGGAAGATAAATTCTGGGTCAAACAAGCCAATAAGTCAGTGCACCAATAAGGAGCCTGTTCAACTGTGGAGTGTAAATTGTTAACACTGTCAGTTGAATGAAGTTCAGTACCCTGACATATTTAATGAACAATTCTAATTTCAAAATGAGTCTAGTCCATTTTTGACTATTTAGGGTTGATTTTAATAATATATTGTAAAATGACAAACAGTGTAGACCCTGATCAGAGGGCTCCTTAAGGAGCCCTCTGATCAAGGTCTTCACTGTTTGCATGGGACAAGTGTAATTCTCACTGAAGTTTTGTGAACTCATTATTTGTCCCTGAAACTTTTAAT
This sequence comes from Gari tellinella, assembly GCA_922989275.2. Taxonomy (NCBI): domain Eukaryota; kingdom Metazoa; phylum Mollusca; class Bivalvia; order Cardiida; family Psammobiidae; genus Gari; species Gari tellinella. The sequence goes on from OV277858.1 coordinate 22,528,211, forward strand.
GGACAATCCTAGTTTCCAATTAAGTTCAGTCCATTTGTGACTTTTAAGGGTTGTTTTCTGCCTTATATTGCAAAAAGAATAAAATGGTTATGCAGCATATCTCACTCAGATCAAAACTGTTTGATACTCTGACCCTGTTTTGAAAAGAAATTTTGATTTTTGTTTTCCGAGAAAGCTGGGTTTTCTTAAAACTTAAAACCTGTCGTTGCTTAACGTTTATAAGCATCCAAACAGTCTGGATCCAGATGAGATGCCTAGTTGAAGATAGTCATCATCCAAACCCAGGGACACTAGGCGAGGGGCATTATAGAAGGCTTTAGCATCCATATATTGTTTCTATGCTTAGAGTTACATTATTATTCATATCACTAAATCATCCTATTAATGTCTAGAATACAGATATATAAATATTGACGTAGGTTTGGTCGTTCTGTAAGCTACTGAATAATCATCATAGTGTTTCCAGTGCTTCAATTTAACCCTTTGAACCCTAGTCCCGCATATTGGCTTCGTTTTCAAACAGTGTGCATATCAAAAGTACACTAAACAGTGGAGACTCAGATCAGAGGGCTCCGAAAAGAGCCCTCTGATATGGGTCTTCACTGTTTGTCATAATTCCAAACATTGACAAGTCAGAAATAGACTAGGCTAAAATCGAAACTGGAATTATCCATTTAAAGTTCCTTTTTTTTGTTTTCCCCCCATTATGATCACACTTTAACAATTTCAGAATAGCCGAAAGCAGTACAGACAGCTTGGAAAGGGGCCCTTCACATTGTTTCCCCTCCGCACTTAGCAACTGTCCATTCGCACTCCCGTAGTTTGCTATAGAGAACCTGAACACTGCGTAGAGATTCCGCAGTGACGTGACAGAGGAAGCCAGTTGCGGATCGAAAACCAATACAGAAAGCTCATACAGGAGTTTTCTGTATCGTTCCCACTCCGCATCAGACTACGATTTGTTCAACTGACATCCAATGCATTGCTATAGGTTGGTCGTCATGGAGAGGCTCTGTTGTACAATAATACAGGCGACTTCAATGATAACCACGATTACTTTATGAATTGTCCCTGGTCAGTCGCCACTACGGCGAGATAGCAAGAGATCAGTGACGGAACTGTTCGATAGTGTCATGAACTCAGTATGCAAATATACGGGAATAAAATCAAAACTCGACAACTCCAACTCGCCCAAATCGATCTGAACAGTATTCCATAGTTAAATTTCAATAACTTGATTTCGCCCAAGTCGATCACACTGGTACTTCAAAGCAGTCAAAACGTGATTAAGTCATTTTCCAACTTCGAAACACGTGCACGCCTGAACCAAGGCGAGTCCGAATTACCGAGTTTCGACTGTAACATAAGTATTTCATATATCATAAGCACAACTAAATCCTATTCATAAACGGACTTAAAAAACAGGTTTTGTAATGACCATAATAATGCAGAACAGCCAGCCACGGGTTGGAAACAGTGCAAAAAGCTCATACATGAGCTTTTTGCACTGCTCCCATTCCGCACCAAGCTGCCAATGTTTCAATATACTATGTGATTTTGCTAATAGTGAAGAGTGTCCGTCATGGATCGGCTCTAATGCACTGCAATACACACGGTCTTTCATTATGTCTACAGACAGAGTTGTCCCCGATCAGTCGTCGCATCGACGAGTCTGCAACCGAACAGCTAAGCAAACATTAGATAACATCCTTAGTTTTGTTATTGCATAGAGAAATTACATCGTTTAACCCTTTCATGATCAAATTATTCGGGAGCGTTTTAAGTCACAGGGAGGAAAGAGTTAACCCATTACCCCATAGCTGGTCTTTATGTTTTATAGACAGGTGATCAATTGGCGCAGGTTGAAAGTAAAGTAGAGTGTGTCTTAAGGAACATTCTGCTTTACTTTAAGCCTGCTTTAAGCTATCATCTGCTAGGATATAGAAAACATTTCTTATGGTACATTTCACGACTGTTTAAATTGGAACTGTTGTCTTCAGGAGGGAGGAATGAATTAAATGCACTAAAAGGCACTTCTATGGGAAAAGGAGTTATGCTTGTTGGTAATGTTTGAGTTAAGTGGTTGCTTAACCCAATACCCCATAGCCTAATTCTAGTTCTGAAAATAGATGACCACATGAGCTTAAAGCACTTTCTGTTTTACTTTCAGCCTGCTTTAAACTACCATATGATAGAATAAAGGAAATAGTTCTTATCATACATATTCGTAACTGAAAGTATTTTCCTCAGTGCAGGAATATGTTCAGGCGTAAAAAGGCATATTTATGGGGTAATGGGTTAAAACACTGTTTGCAAAAAGTACTGGCTTATACAGCATAGAGAGGGTCAATATAACAAACACTCTGTGAAATCAACATCAACCTTATGTTTAATTTTGCGTTATATTGCATACTTTTAATACACTAGCTGTGTGTGAAGGGTCTACAATAAAAAGTTTGTTTTATGTCAGTCAGGTTCGTGTGAAGTTTCATCAACAGATTTCATTGATCTTTAACCCTTTGAACAAAATTACATCCAAGCAAAAGGATGTTGGCTTTAAAAATGTAAACTCCTAAATGTCTAAAATCAATTTGTTCCATCAACTTTCCAGAAACACAACCAAAGTGGAGGTTGGTGTACAACACTGCAGAAACACAACCAAAGTGGAGGTTGGTGTACAACACTGCACTTTTCTTGTATTTCTAGAAAGTTGATGGAATAAGTTGATTAGACACCCAACTTATTCTGCATCCAGTTACAACCAAGACGTCAAAAGCCATTGAATCCGAGCATTACAACTTGTACAGTTCATTTTACCCTATTCCACCCTACATATTAGGATGCCTTTAACCATTCCACCACATATTGCAACCATGGCCTAGTGGTTTAAGGGCGTCCGCTTTGGAAGCGGAGGTTGAAGGCTCGAATCCCGGAGCCGGATACGGGGTTGGGACTGATGTGGCTGGTTGGTGAGCCGCCAGCTAGTTAAACGAATGGGTCCCGTAGGCCTGTCAATAAGAGACGGGATTCCGGAGGTACTACGCACGCAAAAAGATAGGTGTCTCATAAGTCAAAACTGGCGGGCCATTTCAATAGGGTGAAACTATAATAAACAAAGCCTTTACCTTTTATTGGATGTGCCATATAGGAAACCTCTAGCTTTTTTTTCAGAATAATGCTCACAAAGATCATGGTTTTTAATAATTCAATTTTACTTCTCAGGATGTTAATATATTATAAATATTGCCACTTAAGGTAGCAGGCGTGTTTTACTACTGCAAGCAGATTTTTCTAATTTATTTTCATGATTTATTTATCATTTCCCCAATTTATACCCGAGTGGCAATGACTACTAACACCATATAGTTTAACCCATTACCCCATAAATATGCCTTTTTACGCCTCTAACTCGTTCTTCCATTGAAGAAAGTAGATACCCTTTATACAGAGATGAATATATACCTTAAGAAACATTTTCTATATCCAAGCAGATAATAGAGCTCTTAAAGCAGGCTGAAAGTAAAGCAGAATGCGCCTTAAGGCACATTCTGCTTTACTTTCAACCTGCTTTAAGTGGTCACCTATTTTCAAAACTAGAAACAGGCTATGAGGTAATGGGTTAATGCAGAAATAAAGAATTTAGGTTTTGAAAATTTATGCCCCTTATCTGAAGCTCTGTCTGTCTGTAACAGGGCTGCCATATCTACAGATTTTTCTGAAATCTTAGGATTTTTAAAAATAAATTCTCCGGATGTGGATGTCAAACAGTTTGGATCCAGATCAGATGCCGTGTTATGCGGCGTCTGATATGGATCCAAACTGTTTGCATAATTATGATAGCGACACAGAACCTGGCAGCTAAAGGGTTAAAGGTATGTTTCCTAAAATCGCGATTGAAAATTTGGAAATCTTAGGATTTTTATTAGCAAATTATGGTAGCCCTGTTGTAAGAGGGAAGGGTAGGGGTATTCTTAGATTCATATGTCAGGGAATAGTGCAGAGATGTCCTAAGGCATTTTTGTCTAGACTTTTAAAAATTAATTTTTTTATTTATTTTAACAAAACTAAACTGAGCCAGTCCCAATAAGGAGGGCAGACATGAGCTAATCTTCAAAAGCCTAGTGCAGTTATTAGAGCTTGCCCTTATATTCTCTCCATGAAATAGGACATGGTAATTTTATCTATTGATCCAGTCAAACCTTTATTACAGTAAAACATCTCTATATCAAAATGTAGGCTTATTGGTAGCATTTAAGACAGTAGGTTGCAGCTTAAAGCAAAATGACAGTAAAGCAGAAAGCTCCTATAGGAGCTTTCTGCTTAACTGTCATATTGTTTTAAGCAGTCACCTGTCTAAAACTTGGAAAGTTTTGATCTCATGTAGTGGTTAAAATTGTAATATAGAGGTTTTACTTTATATGAATTCTGTGAAACAAGAGATCATAACAAATCTCGATTTGCCACTCTGATTGCATATATACCCTTGTCATTAAACAGATCTCAAGTTAACCCGTTACCCTATAACCCTGTTTCTAGTTTTAAAGAAAAGGTGACTACTTAAAGCAGTTCGAAAGTAAAGCATCAATCTGTCTTTTGAATACTGAAAACAAGCTATGGGCAAGACAATACATCAATTTGATACTGTAATGAATATAGATCATACAAATATTTTTGATATCTTCAGCAGATGGTAGATTAAAGTATAAAGCCTTATATAAGGCAGATTCTGCTTTAAGCAGAACCTGCTGTAAGTGGTCACCTGTCTTCAAAACTAGAAGCAGGCTATGGGGTAATGGTTTTACTCTTTACTCATTAACACGGACCTATTATTGAAGATAAGTGACCACATAAAGCTGGATGAAAATAAAGCAGAATGCTTCTTAAGACGCATTCTGCTTTATTTTCAGTGTGTTTTAAGCAAGCATCTGAAAGGATATAGAAAACATTTCTTATGGGTACATATATATTCATGACTATAAAGTGGAACTATATTTTCCTTAGTGGAAGAATAAATTATAGGCATAAAAAGGTGTATTTATGGGGTAATGGGTTAAAGGAGACATCACCCAAAACATTAGAAAATCACACTCTGTTGTCAGCAGCCCTGAGTGCCAAAAAACCAACAAAACCCATTTGCTCCTTTATTATTTCATAATACATTTGTCACGTTTCTTCCAGTATTTAATGTGTCTGGTTCTGAATGCTGATGAAATGAATCTTGTAAACACATTAGAACTAAAATGGATTATGTGTAAGACGATCGTGAACAACCAACATAGCAAGTGTCTGACAACGCAACTGCATTAGCCCATTACCCCATAAATATCCTGCCTCATAAGACCTTTACTTTATTCCACCACTCAAGAAAATAGTTCCATTTTATACAGTCATGGATATGCAACATAAATAGTGCCTATATCCTAACAAATGGTAGCTTAAAGCAAGCTAAATGTAAAGCTTCAGGTGCATTCTGCTTTATATTCAACACAGGTGAGCTTTCAGTGGTCACCTGTGTTTAACCCATTACCCTATAAATACACCTTTTTATGCAATCTAATTTATTCCTCCACTGAAGCAAATAAATCCACTTTAAGCAGTCATTTTATGAATCATAGGAAATATTTTTTATATCCTAGTAGATGGTAGCTTTAAGCAGGCTGAAAGTAAAGCAGAATGCACCTGAATGCGCATTCTGCTTTACTTTCAACCTGCTTTAAGTGGTCATCTATATTCAATACTAGAAACAGGCTATATTGGGACAATGGGTTAAAACTGGAAACCGGCTATAATGGGGCAATGGGTTAAAACTAGAAACAGGTTATAATTGGGCAATGGGTTATAACTAGAAACAGGCTATAATAGGGCAATGGGTTCAAACTAGAAACAGGCTATGGTTAACCTTTACAGTGTAGGAATTAGAATCATACATTGTTTCAAATAGTGTAGATCAAGATCAAAGCGCACATAGAGGAGTCCTCTGATCCAGGTCTGCACAGTTTGAAAATATCTTTAATATTACAGAAAACACCCCCTTTAGATTCAATGTAAACTGGTCTAATTAATTCAAAGTGGGCGAGTCCATTTGACAATTCAGCAATGTAAGTGTTTAAGATTTATTGACAACTCTAGCAGCAGCAGAAATACATTTATAGCCATGTGCACCACTCAAAGTTTCAAACTTGATTCTATATACAACCACATTCCTCCCTCATAAATCTTTAACTAACTTGTTTAAGTTATACCTACCAGTGAAAATTCTCAGGATATGTTTAACCCATTATCCCATAAATACGCCTTTTTACACCTAACTTATTCCTCCATTTAAGAAAATAGTTGAAATTTATACAATCATGAATGTGCATTATAAGAAATATTTTCTATATTCTGGCAGATGGTAGCTTAAAGCAGGTTGAAAGTAAAGCAGAATGCGCCATAAGGCGCATTCTGCTTTACTTTCAACCTGCTTAAGATTAGTGATCACCTATAATCAATACTAGAAATATGCTATGGGGTAATGTGTTAACTTTTATAAATGACTGTATTAGAAATGACAGAAAGTTCCAGCTAGAGCTTACCATCATTTAAACCTTTAGCCCATAGCCTATTTCTAGTTTTGAAAACAGCTGACCAGTTAAAGCAGATTGAAAGTAAAACAATTATTTCTAAAATTTAATTCCCTTAAAGCCAATTCGATCACAGCTTAAGAAACCTCCACAAGAGGGTCAAAATGATTTGGAATTCTGATAAGACACCAAACGATTTTGCAGCATCTAGTCAAGACCAAAACTACATGATTGTATTGTAAGCTAATTGTAGTAAAATCGGGACAAGAAGGTAAATGTCACCATTCTTACAAACATTTCAGAGGAAACAATATATACATGTATCTCCAATGGATTCTGACATTATGCCAAGCTTGTAGAGGTCTGATTAGTAAAATGACTGGTAAGATCAAGTATGCAAAAAGATACAACTTTGAACAATAAAAAAGAACACTCAAGCCAAATAACCGCAACATGTCCTTAACCTGATCACTACCAGAACAGAACATACTTTTATTGATACCTTTACCCCATAGCCTGTTTCTAGGTTTGAAGACAAATGACCCCTTAAAGTAGGTTGAAAGTAAAGCAGAATGCGCCTTTAGACGCATTCTGCTTTATTTTCAGCCTGCTTTAAACTACAATCTTCTAGGGAAAAGATATTTCTTATGGAACATATTCCTGTTTTCTTTATTGTAGGAATAAATCAGAGGCGTAAAAAGGTGAATTCATGGGGTAATTATGGGTTTTGACTTACGACCGTTTTTGTTGTAGGATCGAAGTTAAAACGGGCCCCAGATTGGGTCAAACAGTTTGGATCCTGATAAGACCCTGAGATTATAATATAATTATAATAGTGTTAAAGTAGGATAGGATTCTCTCTTCCCCCCCCCCCCCCCCCCCCCCCCCCCCCCGACGAGTCAGAAACTTCATGCAGGGACGATCAAGGCTTGCCCAGTCCCTGCCTGAATTTTCTGACCCTCAGGATAGAAATTCCTATCCTACATCAACAATTAAAACGAATGGCGGATTTTTTTTCTCCCATTTAAATCATTAAAACATGATACAAATAACCAAATAATTAAAGTTTGTGTGCACTTTTTTTCACAAAAACATAACAGTATTTATAGTAATGTCATCACAAATGACCTCATTTATAGTTACCCATGTCATGCAGCGCTTGTGGTTAAGCTGGCCAAAAATTTGAGGTGGTAATAATGGAGGATAGAGTGATTCCTGATGGGGCAAATCCCTATCCCACATAGGCGAAAATGGGAGAAATTCGGGGTCTCATCTGGAACCAAAATGTCTGGAAAGGCTACTTTGGGGCTTTGTCACTACCATGCAAAAAGTACAAAGTAATATTTGCCAGCAAACATATATTTGGATGGTGTCACTGAGACAGATGAGTTTATTTTCCAAACACATAACTCATTTACAGCTTGTACAAAATGTTAAAACTGCTATTGATTTTCTTTTAACTGACTTTGCATGATCCGTAATCTTATCGTCTTCAAAAGTTGTCATCAGTCACAGTTTTCAAAATTTCTTTTTAAAACAGGTTCAGACAGCATCAAACAGTTTAAATCCTGATGAAACACCATGTTACGCGAAGTCTCATCAGGATCCAAACTGCTTTCACGGATAATCACAATTTCGATGCTAGCATGCAAAACATTAAAATGAAAAGTGCAGGGGCTTCAAATAAGAGAGAGTAGGGTGAATATTTTTAACATTTCCAGTTTCTCATTTTTACACTCTGATCCTATTTTTAAAAAATATTTTGAAATGATAAATTCAGAAAACGACAAATAATTAAGACGAAAATGTGTTAATGGTTTTATCAGAATCTTCACTGTTTGCTACTTCATATGAAATATGTTCTGCTGTACAAATAAACTCTATAGTGACGACTTTAGACCAGTTCTTTTTATATCTAAAATGAAATCTTCCAGTAAGCAAATTAAGGGAGAGTTCATTGCAATAGGCAGGCATAAATGGATTAACACAAGAGTGACTGTACAATAAACCTCTCTTTTGATTGAACAAATCACAGGCGTCTGTAACTGACAGTAAAACAGAAAACTCCTACAGGAGCTTTCTGTTTTACTGTCACCTTGCTTTAAACAATAGCTTGTTTCTAGTATGGAAGACAGCAGGCATTTAAAGCAGGTTGAAAGTAAAGCAGAATGTGCTTTAAGGCACATCTGCTTTACTTTCAATCTGCTTTAAGCTATCATCTGCTATAGGATTTAGAAAATATTTCTTATGGTACATGTTCACGACTACATAAATTGCCGTTATTGGAACTTTTTCTTCAGTGGAGGAATATATTAAACATGCTAAAAGGCGCTTCAATGGGCGTATAAAGGGTTCAGCATAAGTCACCTGTTGTAAACACCTAATAATTAACACAATTAAGTGGTCCAAATAGAGAGATTTTACTGTATATTTCTTTGCTTATCTAACAAACAAGATATAAATCTTGTTTAATATTTATGCTCTATCAAGTGTTAAGAGGCATATTCAGAATTTAATTTCATTAAAAGGTTCATTTCATTTCTACAAAATATCATAACACTTTAATCTCCTGTGAATTTCAACTGTCATCTCATTGATCAGAAATTATTAGGTGAAAGAGAAACCTCATGTGCACATTAAATCAACCCTTAACCCATTACCCCATAAATACACCTTTTTACGCCTTTAACTTATTCCTCCACTGAAGAAATAGCTCCACTTTAAACAGTCATGATTATGTATCATGAGAAATATTTTTTAGGGTCTAGCAGATGATAGCTTAAAGCAGGCTGAAAGTAAAGCAGAATGTGCCTTAAGGCACATTCTGCTTTACTTTCAAACTTCTTTAAGGGGTCAACTATCTTCGAAACTTGAAACAAGCTATGGGGTAATATGAGTTAATCTCCTCTTATTAGTGAAAAGCAATATTTTTGGAAAACAGTTAAGACCCAGATCTGAGACAGCTCAAGAAGGATAATTAGTTAGTATGAGCCTGCACTATGAGCATTCCTTAATTATAAGCCATTGTAATAATTCAGATAATAGATGTCCTTAGTGGGTGCATTTTATAACGTTCAGCGGTTGAATTTAAGGACTTGAATTAAATCATCAGTCCTAATTCATTCTTTGAATGCTAACTGGGATTCAACATTTATTTTCAAACAGTTTGGATCCGATCAGACATCACATAACTGATCTAGATCCAATCTTTTGTCACTTTTGGATCATATTTCGGTACGTTTAAGCATTTGTGAATTTTAATCTAATTCCCCAACTGGAGAAATTAGTATCACTGTATACATTTTATATGAATATGACTTTTGTATCATAATAACAAGGACAAGGTTTTTTTTTAATTATAAAGGTCAGGTCAAGGTCAAAGTGACCTGACAATGGTAAACAACACAGGGCTATCCAAATAAGTATCTACACACTAGGTTTGGTAATCCTAGATGGCATAGTATAGGAGATATCCTCTGGACAAGCTTTTTCAATAATCAAGGTAAGAGTCTTAGGTCAAGGTCAAAGTGACCTGAAAGTGGTATGTATGCGACACTCCTCAATCTCACGATGTATACACCAAGTTTGATAATCTTAGATGATATGGTATTGGAGTTGTGCTCTTGAATTTTTTTTTTCAATTATCAAGGTCAGAGATCAAGTTCAAGGTCAAATTGACCTGAAAATGCTATGCTGAATTGGGCGATCCCAATATATATATATATATAATTGACACACCAGGTTTAGTTATCCTAGATGGAATAGTCAAAGAGTTATGTTTTGGAGAAGGTTATTTTTTTATTAATCAAGGTCAGGTCAAGTTCAAGGTCACAGAGACCTAAAATGTGAATCTTGCATATCTACTACTCCTGATTAACATATAATATGCCAAGTGTCGAGTGAATCAGGTTGAAACTGACAGAGGAGTTAACTGCACAAGATTTTGCAGACAGACAGACCAACCAATTTCAAGGCCATATCAAGGTCAAAGACACCTGAAATTTGAGTCTTGCACATCTACTACTCCTTATTAACATCTATGCCAAGTATCATGTGAATCAGACCAAAACTAAAGGAGGAGTTCACCACAAGATTTTGTAGACAGACATACTGCCTTACTGACGCCCGCCCGACAAACAGGCTGATTCTAGTATACCCCCCTCAAACTCTGTTTGTCGGGTACAATGACTGATGACACACTTAAATCAACCTTGGCCATATTATGGAAATAAACTTTTGGAAGGTTTGTTTCAGATTCACGCCCTTGTTATTGGGTGAAGTTTTTATGTCCCTCCAGGTACTAAACAATGAATAATCAATTAACTTGATGCAATAGTCAGCACTGGTTCAATATGCCTTGTGAAAACACTGATGTGTTCAGCTTGCAAGGAGGAATAAAAACATGTCTTAATGTTTCATGAACTCTCTGTAGCTACTTAACCCCTTTCCCCATACAAACCTACCTACATTGATACCATTACCAGTAAGACCGCATTATGACCACATTATGACTGTGTAAAGCAATATGACAGTAAAACAGAAAGCTCCTTTAGGAACTTTCTGTTTTACTGTCACCTTGCATTAACCCTTTCCCCAATAGGAGCGACTTTTAGCGCATTTTATTTATTTCTCCGCTGAAGAAAATAGTTCCAGTTTATACCCTCATGAACAATTACCATTACAAATATTTTATATAGCGGCTAGCCTAACAGATTTTAGCTTAAAGCAGGCTGAAAGTAAAGCAGAATGTGCCTTAAGGCACATTCTGTTTTACTTTCAACCTGCTTTAAGTGGTCACATGTCTTCAAAACTAGAAACAGGCTATGAGGTAAAGGGTTAAGCTGCCACCTGACTTTTAAACAATTAATTAGCTCTCTTTTTAGTGGCCGTAATAGAGAGGTTTTACTGTGCTGGGTATACAAATTCATGTTTTTGCCTTGCCTTGAAGGAAAGGGTTAACCGATTACCCAATATCCTTTTATTAGTTTCGAAGACAGGGGACCATTCTGCTTTAATTCAACCCTTAGGGTTATATCCTTAGCAAGCCCGGCCAATTTTGTACACATAACACAGACACTACCGGAATAGTTTTGAGCTCATTTTCTGAATAAACACTACACTCTGACATCTCAAAACTACTCTGACGTGTCAACATGAAACCGAAAGTGACAATCTATTTTTAGAAGCGCTATATTTAAATCGCGTTCACGCAATACCCAAACGACTTAAAAAAAAAAAATTGGATCCTGAGCTCAGTTTGAGCTTTGTGTTGACATGTCAGTGTGTTACTGAATTCCAGCATGAGTGCTATTATAACGGGTTTTGACAAAAAGGTCGAGTACATTTTAAACCGAAAGTAGAAAGATGGACCGTTTCGGCCCCTCTGGCATTCGCCTTTTTCCAATCTTGCAAATTTGTGTCTTGATCCATTTTGGATGCTGCCTGAAAGTGTCACATTTTGCAGGAGACCATTGATACTCTAGAAATAGGCAGTGCCGAACCTGGCCTTTCAGAAAAGTCTTCCAACGTGATGTGCGAATCATAACTTTTCATTCTACGGAAGCCAAAATGTGCCATAAACGTCAAAACGTTTTAATACGTTATGGGCGTGGAAAGGATATAGGGTTAGGTTAATTACCGTACATCTGCTTGGATAATTCGAGGAAATATTAACTTTCTTGTGGCGGATATTTATAATTGTATAGAGTGGAAATAATTCCTATAGTGGGGACATAAATTAAAGGCATAAAAGGGTGTATTTATGGGGGAAATTATGACTGATAACACACTTAACCAAACTGGTGATATTCAATGCTTGTTTTGTTATGTTATAAAACCAGTGAACACGGATCATTCACAATATATCCTGTGAAAATGGGGGGGGGATCACTCAATGAAGGACTGAAGGAATACAGATAACTCAAATAGGAGCTTTCTACATTAATTACTGTCATCTTGCATTTAACAGTAATCAATCTTGAAAAAGTGTAACACAGTTTATACTCTAATCAGCCTTGGGAAATAGCTGCATCTAATCTTGATTCAAACTGTTTGCAAATAGTTAGCTCAAGCCATTTTTCGTATTTTTCCAGTTCAAACTTAAATTTCACCAAATAAAGGATTCATTAACTCCAGCACATTGTTCAAGTGAAGACACAAAAGTGCAAACACAACATTATACATTTCCAGTTCTTGCTCTTAAATTTCCCATTTCAACAGAGATGCACAGTAATTATGTTGGTTACAAGCAATACTGTTTTAACTCCTTCCTTCATCCAATAATAAGATCAGGGTTCCAGATAAGAGTGAGTATTCTGAACAAATCGAACATTTTCTCACTCATACAGCACCACATCCTATGGTGTTACTACTCATTAGAATCGTCTCTTCGAGACGATTCTAATGAGTAGTGACACCATAGGGGTTAAAGCAGAAATAAAAATTTTAGTTTTTGAAAAACTCCCCTTATCTGGAGCCCTGATGAGATACTACAGTTTTACATGCAATCTCTCCGAACAGGAATCTGTTGCAATCACAAGGTAATAAACAATGCAATTCAGCAGCTCTCTTTCACTAATTACAGTCAAACTCGTATTAAGCTGCCAATCTTTGTTAAAGAAGTATTGAAATCCCTTTTAGGGCCCTACAAGTCCCTTTTGGTGACTGCATAATGCAGGACAAAAGAAAAGCAGAAAGGTCCTTTTGGAGCTTTCTGCTTTACTTTTTACCTGCATTAGGTTACCAATTACTTTTAAGACTATTAAATTGTCTGTTTTCGATTGGCGGCTAGATACGGGTTTGGCTGTATACTAAAAAGCCATTTGCGTCTATTTCATCTTGCAGTAACTTTGTTCCGCTGTCAATTTTCGCTCATTGCATTGACAGACAGCCTGGGTAATTCTTCCTAAAGCTGATGAAAGTTACCAAAAACAACCGAAACCTAAGTTAATTACTCAAATGAGACTTAATTAGAATCCTTACCTTATAAGGACACCATCAGAAACTGGCAGTTAGATCAATCACACGAAAGACAATCAGCATTGTCTTCACAAGTCATTTAATTTCTTGCATGCTAGTGGTGGATATATCTGCCATAATTTCTTGCATGCTAGTGGTGGATATATTATCTGCCACAGTGATCACCTTTGCAAACAGTTTGGATCCAGATGAGACGCCGGGTAACACGGCGTCTCATCAGGGTCCAAACTGTTTGACATTCTGACCCTGTTTTAATAAGAAATTCTATTTTTAGAATATCAGCCTAATGACAATTGTTGCAGATGAAAATATTACCTAGCATGCAAAGAATTAATTTCATTTTATCCTTCAATATGCATGACACAACCAATATACATATTTAGCAAACAGTGTAGACCCTTATCAGAGGGCACCTGAAGGAGAACTCTGATCAGGGTCTGCACTATTTGCCATAATTTTAATTTAATTGGAACAAAACACTTAAAGCCAATGTAAACTGATTGTTATTGAGGAAATGGAAGATATTTATTTGGAGAGTCAGAATTGCAAGGATGCAGTTTGAACAAGGACCAGAGCACCAGATAAGGGTAGTTTTTCAAATACAAAAATCTTTATTTCTGAATTAAACCCTATAGTGTCACTACTCATTAGAATCGTCTCTTCGAGACGATTCTAATGAGTAGTAACACCATAGGATTTGGTTCCAAAAAGAGTGAGAAAATGTTGGATTTGATGAAATAACTACCTCTTATTTGGAGCCCTGAAGGACGCACCAATAAAGCCATGCTGCCCCTATGCTGCAAATCACTGAAGTTTCTGGACCTTTTCCCTCATACAAGCCCCTATTTCAAAACTTATTCTTCCAGTGTCCGTTTTAGGCTATACCAAAATGGTCGTTGACACATAAAAATGAAATACGACACATCATGAATGAGTTGATGCGGGAATTCAGCGCTTCCAAAACATCTCACTGCAAATTTCCGAATTTAGTTGTCTAAGAAAAGCCAAATACCGACTCTAGTTTACTGTTTACCACGCTTTATGTATTAGTTCATTTGATTGGCTGTTGAACTAATGAGTAAATCGAAAGTTATGTTTTGTAACATGTTAAGCTTATGTATACAAATTCCCTCAATACAAAGAGAATTAAATGCCAATTTCTTCGGCCAGGCTAAAAGAAATACATAAAAATAATAGTGTAAACATATCTGAAAAAGCAAGTCCCTCATCTGAGGGAGGTAAATGGTCATATTGCAAGAGAATGTCAGTGGTTTATTGAAAGTTAATTCTACAGGGTTCCAGATAAGAGGGAGTAATCTGAACAAATCCAACATTTTCTCACTCATATTGAGACGATTCTAATGAGTAGTGACACAATAGGGTTTAATGCAGAAATAAAGATTTTAATTTTCGAAATACTCCCCATATCTGGAGCCCTGGAGAATGCCTGTGGTTTTTGTAAAACTGTTTTTTAATCAGACAGTTTATTGAAAGTTATTTCTACATTCATATGGAAAACAGTTACTCCTGACAAGGAGGGAAACGGTTAAGACAAAAACTTGAAAGTTTCATCATGGCCCTCTGTGAATCACTATATATGGCCCAACGTTTTTTGTCATGGAGGGGAGTCACATGATCCCACCATGTTTAATCCTAGAATGAACAGTTTTTCAAAGAAAATTCCCTTGTTTTGTGCTATCAGCCAGCCTGCATTAACCCATTGTAGGCTGGGTAATATTTGGCGGCCATTTTAAAATGTCGTCTGCAGCGGGTATAACTAAAATATTTGCAAAAGATTTTAGCAGTTTCTGATAGAATATTGACTTTACTGCCAACAGTTTTGATCTTGGGGCCTGATCTGAGATTAAAACTGTTTGCCTAGAGGTACACCTAAAAGTGTATCCCGCATAAAATGGGTTAAGCTACAAAATATTGGTAACCAAACTAGAAACAGGCTATGGGGAAAGGGGTTTGAGGAGATAGTGTAAGAAATTCAGCTTATTTGTCAATCACCAGTCAACTTAAAACAAATAACTAGGATATAACCATAGCAACTAGCTCTAATCCAATCAAAATTCAATATGCCATACTATATCTTGGTTTATATAATCTATCACAATGTGAACAGAAGTGTCACAAAACCAAACAATGTATACCAAACAGTTATTGCAGGAAATACCGGTACTTTACCAAGTCTGTTTCTTATTGGAATAAAATTTTAACATAATTAATGTGCTTTACATTCTAACTGCTCCTTTTAACTCTTGTAGGTTATTAGGTTCCCTTGTGGATTTTAGTAACTACCAAAACATGAACCAGTCTACTTGGAATTTTGGGTTTTTAGATAAGTACTGTCTAAGTTAGCAAACAGTAAAGATCCAGATCAGAGAGCTCCTACAGGAGTTAACTTAGACCAGTATTTATTTAAATACCAAAAATGGAACCCTCTGATCTGGGTCTATTCTGCCTGCAAATGTGGCGAGTAAAATTTCAACAGGTCCACAGTATTGAAGAGTTGACCGATTACCCCATATGTACGTCTTGTGGTGCATCTAATTCATTCCTATTCATAACTATATAAAGTCAAACTACTTTCTTCTCTGTGGAAAAAATAAAAGGCGTAAAATATGTTTCCATGGAGTAATCAATGGGTTAAAAGTAGCCTCCCTAAGACTCGTTCAAATGCACAACATTTCCTTCGACACCTGATCTTACCACTTGCATGCAAAATTGACTTATGTATAATTGATTTAATGTAACTGATCAAATATTGATGAATTCACACCAAAAGATCAAATAATGTAGACTTCCTGAGACTTGGTATAAAATACCTCTAATAAAACAATATGCCAAGTAACTTGGAATCTTTAAGTGGGGCTCCAGAGTAAACTGAACAAATTTCTATCACTTTCTCCCTTATGCCGACACCAAATCCAATGGTGATACTACTCATTAGAATAGTCTCAAAGAGACGATTCTAATGAGTAGTGACACTATAGGGTTTACTTCATAAATAAGATTTTAGTTTTTGAAATACTCCTCTTTTCTGGAGCCCTATTTTAGGATTATACAACAGTTACCAGGATCAAACCTGGCACCCAATATCACACCAACTTTCATTGATATTACTCTATGCACTTTCACTCATAGAAACTCCAATTCACACTTTGATATCCTAGATAGATATAGCTTTTCAAGCCTAGACTACAAGGTCAGTCTGTCAGACTTGTAAAGAAGTAACAAGGAACATAAACAGGTATAGCCCTTTACCCAAAAGCCTGTGCCTAGTTTTCAAGACAGATGACTGCTTACAGAAGGTTGAAAATAAGCTACGCCCCCTCGAACTATATCATTTATTCGCGCGCAACCATGGTCTAACCTATTTAGCACTGGCTTGGGCTCGAGGAAAACAAGAAGACCCTTCGTTTCTGTTTTTTGTTTTAGACGAAAAGACATTTTATTTGTAATATTTTACTTAAATTGAAAGGTTATTTCATTGTGTAGCTTGAGACATTATGCATGCTTCAACACCAACATAAATAAGGCTTATTGAAGCTCTATATGTAAGCACAATTCATTATTAATGGCCTTTAAAGTTTAGGTATCACTGTACATAATATGACGTCATCAAGCTTATAATATAATTTGCAGTTCCCCTCTGATCTCAGCTGTTTAGTAAAGCCAATCAAGACATGCATATCCCGGTTTTTACACCTACAGCTGAAACAATGCATATATCTAGGTCCAGAGGGATGGGGTAGATCTAGATCTATTATAGATACTGTGGAATTACCGTATTGCTTTAGTTTAAATCCTTGATCTGGTGTTTATTCCGATTATTTATCGTTAAGCCTACAGTGCAGGCAAAAGGTTTTCGCGGTGGCTTGCTCGGAGGATTGCTAGGGCTGTGACGTCAAATTGCCTTGAGATGACGGAAGCATGGAATAAGTGAACAGTGTGTTAGTTACTTCATGGTTTTGTTCAATAAACGATATATTCGCAGGTTTTTTAGGCATCTGATTGGCCGAGAGCTCCAAGCCATGTGCTAAAGTAGAATACACCATTAGGTACATAATTTGCTTTACTTTCAGCCTGCTTTTAAACTTCTATCTGCTTTATCCATTATAAATTGTAACTGTAAATTTAAAGTGTAACAAGACTGCTTTCAATAAATGCTTATGCATGTTCAGAATCATTTTTGAGTCAAAATTAGGTCATAGTCAAGATCAGATCAAGGTTGGGTGATATGGGTGTTATAGGGATCATGGGCAATGGCAACAACTGTACAAGTATCCAAGCATTCTAGCATATCCAATTATTCTAGTCAGCGGTGTTGATGTCGGGCAAAACGGTAAAACCTAATTAACCAAGTAATGACCAATTTACTATAGTCCAAGTCCAAAACAGGTCAAGGTCAAGGTTGAATTTAGGTTGGAGGATATGGGAGAATTGGGAATGGTCCAAGGCAAAACACCTGTATAAGTATGAAAACATTCTTCTAGTAAGTGGTGTTGATGCTAGAAGTAAGTAAGTAAGTAAGTAAATATTTTATTATTGTGACATGTGCATAGTACATAATGTTTTAACAAAATATTGTTTAAATACAAACAATTTGCACTCGGCCCAGTGGGCCTATAAGTCACCACCAATTTGGACATAAATGTCTTGCACATATAATAAGTGTATAAGTATGTATAAGTATGAAAACATTCTTCTAGTAAGTGGTGTTGATGCTAGATGAAGCGGTAAAATCTGGTTAACCTCGTACACATGGGCAGACAGAACAATCACTAAAATAAATATTATGTCTCTGCATCTGTTGATATCTACATAAGGTGAGTACTGTAAATCCACTCTATATTATAATCACCAACTATCATGCAGTTAAGTTTTCTCAGTGTTTAATTAAGGGTGTATCAATGTCATAAGCCAATTTTTCAAAGTATCAAACTTTTTTTCTAACATTGTTTTTTTGGAAGAGCTGTTTATGATGAATGAAAAAATGAAAAAAAAAAATATGGTGGTGTCCTTTTTTTTGAGCTACAGCGATTTGAAAAAGGTATGTCAAATTTGGACGTTTTTTTCAAATTTTACCCATTCAGAGTACAAGCTCTTCAGTAAAATTTATTTCAAAACAAAACAAACATGATAATTTGGGTTTTCATTATTGATTTCATGTCTATGGTTGTATTTTCACATATAGAAACCAAATTTAGACAAAGCAGGCAACAGGTTTGAACAATATGGATCCTTGAATATCAAAAATATGCTTTGTATAAGGCATGATTTTATTAGATTTTTTATTTTATGAAAAAAATTAAAAAAGTTTGAAAATGAAATAGTTCTAGTATTAAACTTTTTTTTATATTCTACCAGATGAAAGCCCATGCTAAGGCAGTTCAAAATATGAAAATTGAAAGGTCAGTGTTGAAAAGTTTGAGTTATTAAAGTAAAAAGAGTTATCTCCCCTTACAAAATTTACAAAAAAGTACCATATCGATGATATTTAGAGCTTTATAAATTTCACATTTGGTGCCTTTTTTTTCTTAAATTGGTTTTTGTATGAAGAAATACTACCATAGATAGGAAATAAATAACACAAAACCAAATTATCATGTTTGTTTTCATTTAAAATGGATTTTATGGAAGCGGGCTGTTTGAAAAGGACAAAATAAGAGGAAGTGGGTGGGGTAAATTTTACATGGCCGTAGAGCCAACTGTTGTTCACCAAAATGTACACTTTTTCTATTTTTTCATTCATCCTAAATAGCTCTTCAATATCAAACCATAATAGAGTGTTTTCATATACTTTGAAAATTTCCCAAAGTCATGACATTGATACACCCTTAAGGCAGATTGCTGCTTAAAGCTTATAGAAACTTTCTGTTTTACTTTCATCTTGCTTTAAGCTGTCACCTTTCTTAAATAAACTAGTAATATTTTAAATGGTTTAATTATATTTATCATTGTAAAATCCTTATGTCTCCACTTAACCCTATAGTTTGTGACTACAGTCATTAGAAAGACAGGGCTCCAGATAAGAGGTAGTTATTTCAACAAATCCAACATTTTCTCACTCTTTTTAGCACCAAATCCTATGGTATTACTACTCATTAGAATCGTCTCAAAGAGACGATTCTAATGAGTAGTGACACCATGGGGTTTAATTCAGAAATAAAGATTTTAAATTTTGAAAAACTACCCTTATCTGGTGCTCTGATATTTTGTGACTACAGTCATTAGAAAAGAGTTATTTTAACATAGGGTTTGGTAGAGACATAAAGGAGCTGATACTGGAACTCTCTAATCTGGCACCCACAACACTTCAGTAAACAATTATCTAATGGCAGATGCTTCAGGGCTCAATGATGAAAAGAATTCAGGAAGCATGATTCTAAGACATGAAAAATCACTCAGCTTAACCAACTGGCGTCTTGCATGAATAGCAAAGGTCATATTGACTGTACATCCAAATAAGATAGGCCTAATATACAACCTGCTTTAAGTGGCCACCTGTCTTCAAAACTAGAAAACTGCTATGGGGTAATGGTTAAAGAGTTCAACAGTGGTTTCTAATAAACATGTTTGTGTGTAATGATTGTTTGCATGACAGAATGCATGTTTGCAGATTCCTGTCAGGCTAACTTCTCTTCAAATAACAAGAAACATTGTTCTAAACCTTAGCCCGCGAACAACAAATTACGGCATAATAAAAGTTTAGATCCAGATCCCACACAAAGTAACTGTTCATCTGATGAGGATCAAAGCTGTTTGACACTCATGTATGTTTCAGCAGCCAAAAAACCCCATAAAAGTTGCATTTGTACAATGTTTGTTGAGCAACAATTTTCACGGCAGATGACAGGCAAGGGTTAATAGCTGACATGCACAAGATTCATAACTCTTCCAAAGACAAGAAATACAGAGTTTTTTGTAGACATCATAGTATTACAGTCAAACCTAGTTATAACAATTAAACTCATTCATGCAGAGCTCTAGAAGATAAGGGGAGTATTTAAAAAACTGAAATCTTTATTTCTGCATTCAACCCTATGGTGTCATGAGTAACACAATAGGATTTGGTGAGAAAACGTTGGATTTGTTCATGTTACTCCTTCTTATCTGGAGCCCTGATTCATGTTGAACTTATACCCCTATTTCAAAGTTAAAACATGGCTTAGCCACATTTTAACTTAGAAATATGGGCGTGATTGACTACGGCAAGATTGAATTCTATAAAACTAATATACCCCATTACTCCATAAATATACTTTTTATGCCTTTCATTTATTCGTCCACTAAAGAAAATACCGGGTAGTTCCAAATTTTACAGGCATGAATATGCAGCATAAAAAATATTTTCTTTATCCCAGCATAATTACAGCAATATGCCCCTAAGACGCTTTCTGTTTAATTTCAACCTGCTTTAAGTGGTCACCAGCCTTTGAAATAGAAACAGGCTATGAGGTAAAGGGTTAAAGCAGGCTGAAAAAAAAGTGCATTCTGCTTTACTTTCAACCTGCTTTAAGTGGCCACCTGTCTTCAAACTTAGCAACAGACTATGGGTAAAGAAATACTGGTAAGCTGGGGCCCGTTTCATAAAACTTCGTACGATAAATGTTGTCGTAAGTCAAAACTTTAAAATACATTTAATTTCTGATTTCTCTATAATAATCCTGTCTTGTGACATCTCTTTGGAATCATTCTATTCAAGACGATTCCAAAAAGATGTCGCAAGACAGGATTAGATGGAGAAATAAATAATAATTGATGCTTTTATAATCTGACTTACAACAACATTTGTCATACGTAGTTTTATGAAACGGGGCCCTGAGCACAATTGAGTTTGATTGAGGTCTGTTTCACAGTAGAGTCAAGCCCTAGTCAAACCAACATTCAATACAGGGTTGCCATAAGTTGATCATAAAAATCATAAGATTTCAATTTTTCAGACGCAATTTTACTTATCGTAACTTTACCCAATGTTCTGTTTCTTGTGTTGAAGACACATGACTGCTTAAAACAGGTTGAAAGTAAAGCAGAATGCGCCTTCGGGCGCATTCTGCTTTACTTTCAGCCTGTTTTAAGCTACCATCTGCTAGGATAAAAATCCGAAGACTTAGGAAAAATGGCAGCCCTGTCAATACAGAAGGCCAGTACAATCTCCAAAGACAGATGACTGAAGACACCTCCCAAAGGGACTGTCAGGGATTTAACCCTTAGCCTGCCACACACGACTATAGCTCCATATGCAAACAGCTTGGATCCGGATGAGACGCCGAGTAACTCGGCGTCTCATCCGGATCCAAGCTGTTTGACACTCGGACAACATTTTCAGCAATTTTGAGCAACTTTGAAGCACTTTGAAACTTGAAGCAGACGAGAAATGTAGCAGACGACAATTTATTTGGCGGGCTAAGGGTTAATGGACAAATGAGCATGCATCCATATAAAGCAGGGACAGAGTTACAATAAATCTTCCTATGACTACCACTAAATGAGGTTTTGTCTTCAGTGTTTAACCAATTAACCCATAACCTGTTTCTATTTTTGAAGACAGGTGACACCTAACAGCAGGTTGAAAGAAACGGAGTATGTCCGTTATGGTGCATTCTGCTTGACTTTCAACCTGCTTTAGGAGGACTCTTATATTCAATACTAGATACAGGCTATGGGGGGGGGGGGGGGGGGGGGAGCTAGGGTTAACTGTTGCCCTGTTTTGAACACACTGCTTTACAGGTCTCTAAATGAGCACATTTGGGAAACAAGAACTTTGTTTGGATGATATTACCAGTTTTTAAAACTCATTCACCCCTGAAACCGCTAATTGGGCAGAACTTTACCATTTTCAATTATGTCTAGTTCATTTTTAACTATTTAGGGTTTTAGATTTTAGCGATATATTGCAAAATGACAAACAGTGCAGATCCTGATCAATGGGCTTCTGCATGAGCACTCTGTTCAGGATCTACACTGTTTCAGGGTATCCGTATGGCAAGTGTACTTTTTACAGGTACACTGTTAACTTTGTTGATGACGAGCACACTCTAGCATACTTGTTGCTTAGAGTTGAATGTTAGCATCATGCACTCAGCTACAGTCTAAATGCTCTTCATGGTTGACAGTGATGGAAACATGTTGGCATTTCCATTTATCATTATTGCACACAAGAAATCACCCAATTACGTGTTACGTAATTACATGTATTAACCCATTACTCCATCAATACATCTTTTTAACACCTTTAATCTACGCCTCCACTCCAGAAACAAGAGGGCCTGAAGGCCCTGATATTGCTCACCTGTTGTACTGAAGCTTGATAGCTTTACCTTTCTGTTTCACCCGTTTTAATCTAAATCCATTCAAATTTGTAGTATAGCATGTAAGCAATTTTGGAATACAACCTCATAATTATAGTATAGTACAACAAGGGCAGATAACTAGAGCCTAAACAATATTGAAATGAAGCCTTTTCTAGCATTTCAAAGTATATCAAGGGCAGATAACTATTGCAACAATGATTAGATTTCAACAATAATTACCCTCCTTTGAGAACTTATAGCTATATACTTTGTGTGCAAGTATAATCAAAATCCATTGAAAACTGTAGTTAAAAGCTAGAGTGTAAATGCTGTTAGATATGGCATTTTCAGCAATTCAAGGGCAGACAACTCTTGACCTATTAGTCTGATTTCAACCATAATCACACTCATTGGAACTCTTATGGTCATTTACAATCTGAGCAAGTTTAAGATAGATTGGATAAAAATTGTGGACTCTATAGTGTAAACACCCTTAAATATGGCATTTTCAGCAATTCAAAGGTAGATAACTCTTGATCTATTGGTCTGATTTCAACCATAATGGAACTCATCCAAACTTTTATGGTTATATACAATCTGGGCAAGTTTGAGAAAGATTGGATAAATAATGTGTCCTCTAGCGTGTAAAGACTATTAAATATGGCATTTTCAGCAATTCAAAGGTAGATAACTCTTGTCCTATTTGTCTGATTTCAACCATAATTGAACTCATCCCAACTCTAATGGTTATATACAATCTGAGCAAGTTTGAGAATTGTGGCCTCTAGAGTGTAAACACTAAAAATTGTTGACAACGAACGACTAACAACTAACGATGGACATTCAAGTATTGCAAAAGCTCATCCTGAGCTTGCTCAGGTGAGCTAAAAAGTTCCACTTAATGTATAGTCATAAATATTCACCATAAGAAACATTTTTGATATCCTAGCAGATGGTAAATGCTTATAGCAGGCTGAATATAAAGCAGAATGCTCCTTAAGGAGCATTCTGCTTTATATTCAGCCTGCTGTAATAAGCAACTCTATCTTTCTTCTACAATGAAAACAAGCGATGGACGAAAGGTACCCATTACTTGATAGACACACATTTTTAGGCATTCAATGTATTCCTCCGTTGAAGAAAATAGTTTCACTTTATACAGCTACTCAAAAAAAAATAATTCTAAATCCTAGCAGAATGTAGATTAAAGCAGGCTGAAAGTAAATCAGAAGGCACTTTCTGCTTTACTTTCTACCTGCTTTAAGTGGTCACATGTCTTCAAAACTACAAACACTGCTATTAAGTATAAAGGGTTCATAATTTTATACTATTGTAATTCACTTTTTGGGGTATTTTCATCTTCATTGTGGGTATATGTTGTGGTTTTGAAATGGAAAAACTTATCAATACGTAGCTATATGTAAGCCATCAATACTTACTTGTGCTCTCGCTGAGGCTGTGGCTATATGCAAATCATCAATATTAATGCTCAGTCTTAGTGTAGAGGCTTTAATTGTTTATTGACAAGGGTTTGAGTCTCGACTCTTGACAAAGTCTGTTCCTTCTCTGAATTGGACTTTTTTTTCCTTTCCTTTTAAAAAAGTACAGTAAAATCGGACTTTTACAACTACTAAAACAGTATTAAATACATTGTGACAGTTTTAAGCAAGGTGGCAGTAAAACAGAAAGCTCCTAAGTAGTCACCTGTTGTAAACACCTAACAATTATCACAATTTAGTAGTTGTAATAGAGAGGTTTTAATGTATACTAAGTTATCCTTTTATCCTGAACAAAGGTTAAGCCAGATTTTCACTAGTCCAAAAAATCCATTTCAACAAATGACAGATTCTAATGGGCCAAATGTGGCTGACAGTTGCTTTAACTCTTTGCACGCTAGCGGCGGATATATCTGCTAGAGTAATTACCTCTGCAAACAGATTGGATCCAGATGAGACGCCGCGTAATGCGATGTCTCATCAGGATCAAAACTGTTTGCCTTTAAAAGAAAATTTGAAAATTCATATTTTAATTAGAATGATGGCAGACGACAAACTGTTGCAGATGAAAAAAATACCCAGCATGCAAAGAGTTAATAGAAGGAACATGATTGTACAAAGACACACATGGTGATCCACAACTCTTCAATTAAATATCATCGGCATCAAATTTCTTGACTTGAGAAATTCTAAAATGATCACAAATTGTAATGTTTTATAAGTATTGATTCCTCCAGAAATAAAACCCCAATTACCAAACACACAGTAATTAGGGTCCTAATGACAGGCCTGAGCCAACGGTGTAGACCCTGATCAAACTGTAACTTGAAGAAGCAGCCTGATCAAGGTCTTCATTGTTTGCCATTCCGTTTGTACATTTTGGACAAATAACTGGTAATTAGTTTAAAAGTTATATAATTACAACATGTACTTTACAAACAGTACCAACCAATATCAGAGGGCTCCTTAGGAGCCCTCTGATCTGGGTCCGGACTGTTTGCTTAACTTGAAATTTTCTTATATAAATGTTTCAAAAGTGGAACAAAGTAATTTTTAGCTCTATTACGATCACTAAAAATAAAGCTTACTGATTATAATGAAAGACAGGTGGTAGCTTAAAGATGGTTTAAAGTATGACTGGAAGCTTTCTGTTTTACTTTCATATTGCTTTAAGCAGCCACCTATCTTAAATTAAATGCAAAATAATTAACTGAATTTAGTGGTCATTAAAAAGAGGCAGGACTGTAGTCCATTAGAACATTTCACCAAACTTTATAAGATCACTTACTTGGTGATTATCTATTTGATATGAAGAACAATTTGCACAACTCCTCTGAATCAATCTCAAAATCTCTGCTCAACTCAACTCATTAATTCCATGTCCATGCAACTCTAAGCCAAGACCGTCATTAATTTTTTAGGCCGACTAAAAAGCCACAAGTTGCTTTCACATGTAAACAAGGCGAAGTTTGAAAATCAATGGCATCATCACAATCTTTTGTAGCACAGAACAGGCCTGTTCTCTGTTAACTGAAGTTTCTTTCTTGTAACAGGTACTTATCAGCAATATTTATCTGGAATTGAAACATTCCCACGCCTGACAGTTAAACCTGTACTCCGAGCACCCATGTTAACCAATTACCCTATAAATATACATTTTTACACTTCTAACTATTCATATATTAACCCATTACACCATAGCCCGCTTCTTGTTTTGAGGATATATGACAGCTTAAAGCAGGTTGAAAGTAAAGCAGAATGCGCCTTTAAGGCGCATTCTGCTATACTTTCAGCCTGCTTTAAGTTACCATGTACTAGAATATAAAAAATATTTCTTATGATACTTGAACATAAGTATATAAATTTGAACTATTTTCTTCAGTTGAGGAATAAATAAGAGGCGTCAAAGGGCGTATTTATGGGCTAATGGGTTAAGGAATGTTGTTCCTAGTCAAGAAGTCTTTGAACATGAAGTATTATATAAACAGCATTTCCGATATCTTTTGAGACAAGAGAATGCTCCTAACCCATTACCCCATAGCCAGTGTCTAGTATTTATAAGATACCTGACCATTTAAGGCAGGTTTCAGACTGCTTTAAGTTACCATCTGCTAGGACAAAGGAAACATTTCTTGTTGTGCATATTTGTTACTGTATAAAGTGGAACTAGTTTCTGAGGTGGTGAAATAAATTGAAGGTGTAAAAAGGCATTTTTATGGGGTAATTGGTTAAGTGGACACCAGGTGTCTTCAAGATTTGAAACAGGCTATAGGGTAAAAGGTCAAGCCTAATCTCCTGCTAATAGGCTATATTGACAATTTGTGTTAACAGTGTAGACTTAGATCAGACGGATCCTTAAGGAAGCTAACAGGAAGGCGTCTCAACAGGATAATCCCGAAGTCAAATTCCAACCCACAGCAGTGCATGAGGAGGAATTCAAACCCACAGCAGTGCTCAAGGATATAAGTGCTTGTCAGTCCCAAAGACTATTACCACTCTGCCCCAGAGGCCCCTATACAGCTATAGAGGAGATGGGAATATGTATATGACCATACTGTATACAGTATAATGTTTCCAAGCAACATATTTTACATGTAACACAAATAGCTTTTTGATGTCCTTCACCAGACCAAACCTCATTTAAAAGTCATATGATCTATCTAAACAATGCCTTTCCCCTAATGTTCTTGACGTTTCTGGAATCTGAAACTTCATTTTTTTTTTTTATTTACAAAACAATATTATGTTTTCCTTCAACTCATTCAGCCCTTAAGCGATGAGTCATACTCATCATTTACGAAAAAACAATGTACCTGTGAGGAGCACACTAAGCCTTGTCCTATTCAGTAGGCCTATGATCAGGGTCTGCACTGCTTACCATTTTGCAACGTACTGCAAAGAAGGAACACCTTCAATAGTCAAAGTTTCCATTAAAAGTTTCAGGGGTGAATGAGTTAACTACAGTTTAATGCAGATAACACTGCAACTCTAGATTTCATTCTAAACAAGAAATTCATTTAGGGAATACAATATGTATGAGCCAAGCCATTGCATTGCATTAACCCTTTCCCTTATAGAAGCGACTTTTAGCGCATTCATTTTATTCATCCGCCAAAGAAAATAGTTCCATTTTATACTGTCATGAATATGTACCATAAGAAATATGTTCTATATTCTAGCAGATAGTAACTTAAAGCAGGCTGAAAGTAAAGCAGAATGCGCCCTAGGGCGCATTCTGCTATACTTTCAACCTGCTTTAATAGGTCACATATCTTAACTACTAGAAATAAGCTATGGGGTAATGGGTTAAGGTTACAGGCACATCTGTAACCCAAAGATCCAAGGCAGGGCTCCAGATAAGGAGAGGAATCGTTATTTCTGCAATAAATCCTCTGGCGTTACTACTCATTAGAATTTTCTCTTTAAGGCAATTCTAATAAGTTTTAATTTACACCATAGGACTTGGTGCTACAATGAGTAAGAAAATGTTGGATTTGTTCAGTTTACTCCCTCTTACCTGGATTCCTGGTCGAAGGGTTGACATTTGATAAAGATCTACACTGTAAACAAGTAAAGAAACACAATATTGTAGATGCTGAATTGTCAAACAATGTAGACCCTCACAAGATGCCTATAAGCTGACATGGTGGCTGGTCTGGGTCTTCACTGTTTGCAATGTGGCATGGCTCATATATACTTTATAAAGTCCAAGACATATTCATCATTTACTTGACCAGCACTATACATTATAATATAAATTTTCAAGTCCATAAGCCAGAAGAAAAAAATCTAATTGTGATTGCCTGTATAATAAGAATATTATATTAGAAGTTAAATTAATATTGCATCTGTTAAATCCATATCACACATATTGCTTTATGCTTATAGCACATAGGATGTCTTTGTTTTTTCTCCCAAAATCAGTAAATCAAGGAAGACACTGACTTGTGTGCAGTGATGCTCCTAAACTTCCAGATTTGCACAGAGATGTATTCTCCAGAGTCAACCCGATTGTTTTATGACCTGAAGTATCACAGTAACATCCAAAACATTTCTACAACATCTGCCATAACCCCTTACACTACTGACTTTCTAAATAAATTATTTCATTTTCTAAACATTGTCTCTTAACCCATTACCCCATAGCCTGTTTTTAATTTTTTAAAGACAGATAATCACTTAGAGCAGGCTGAAAGAAAAGCAGAATGCACCTTAAGGCACATTCTGCTTTACTTTCAGCCTGCTTTATAAATTAAGCAATTATCTGATAGAATACAGAAAATATTTCTTATTACTCCTGTTCGTGGACAGTATAAATTGGAACTATTTTCTTCAGTAGAGGTATAATTAAAGGCATAAAAAGTGTGTTTATGGGGTTAATGGGTGAACCCTTAAATTACTGACCACAGTCTGTTTCTAGTTTTGAAGGAAAGTGAGTACTTAAAGCAGGTTGAAAGTAAAGCAGAATGCCCCTTAAGCTACAAATTATGCCAGAATATAATTATGAAATATTTCTTATGACACTTCATCCATGACTGTATGAATTGAAAGGCGTAAAATTGTGTCTCTATGGAGCAATGGGATAAAGTGATTTATTTCCAAAGTAATTGAAAGTATGGCAAACACTGCAAGCTGTAATTCTTATCCCTTTCTCATGAAACTAACACAATCATGTGTTCACAAGAATCAATTTCTGGGTTTACACTGTTCCCAAAATCTATAATTATGGCATATAGTTGGAACTCGATACTTCAAACTTGATTAAATCAATCTTATAAGTATTTCATAACTTGAATTTCAATAAATCTATCTCCTTTAGGTCAAACATACCCGTATTCCAAAGTTAAAACGTGGCTATTAAGCCACGTTTTAACTTTGAAATATGGGTATGTTCGAACGAACACGAGTCGATGTAACAAGTTTAGACTATATTATACTGGTTTCCAAGCACAGTGAGTGTTATTTTCTTTTTGTGCAGGGAACAGTACAATTTTACATCATTTACGGGCAATGCAGATCAAGATCAGGATATTCCTGCAGGAGCCAGTCTCATCAGGGTCAGCACTATTTGTCATACATGTATTTTTAAACATTTTGCCACTTTTGATTTTTTTTACATCTCTTGATATTCAGTATGAACTGCCCGTCTGGTAATATTTTAAACAGGGTTCCAGATAAGAGGAAGTAATCTGAACAAATCCCAACATTTTCTCACTCATACTGAACCAAATTCTATGGTGTTACTACTCATTAGAATCGTCTCTACGAGACACCATAGGGTTTAATGCAGAAATAAAGATTTTATTTTTTGAAATTCTCCCCTTATCTGGATCCCTGATTTTAAAACTGGAATAGTCAATTAGTTAAGAAGTCAGAACTGCAAGGATTAGCCTTAATTCATTTACCACTGAGTAAACTGTCTAGCTAGGTACTCCTGAAAATGTCAACAGCTACAGTTCTGAAATTGGTACGTATTCATACTTTACAGAAACACGATCCAAGCAACAATTAGTTCAGATCCTGATAAAAGGTCGCACATTTAGTCCAGGGGCCAGGTCAGGATCAAAATTATTTGCAATGGTCTTTCCATATTCGGTATCATAACATGTTTGCAGAGAAGTTTTATAAGCACACTAAAACATCTGACGTTTCCCTATAGGTCTTCTGCATTTCTTCTATTCCATTTTTGTTGTCTTTGTTTAATTGGAGAAGCCTGAATTAGTATTTAAAAGTTTTATTTTGATCACCCGCTAGGAATATCTTTTTCAGATATTGATCTAAATTGTTTGCAAGTGACAGCAAATCTACTGTACATAAGAGCATGTGTCTGTGTAAAGGAAGTGACTGCTTAACCCATTACCCAATATCCTATTTCTAGTTTTGAAAACAGGTGACCACTTAAAGCAGGTTGCTTTACTTTCAGCCTACTTTAAGCTGTCAGCTACAAGGATAAAGAAATGTTTCTAATAGTACACAATCGTAACTTAATATATTGAAACTATTTTCTTCAGTGAATGAATAAATTAGGTGTGAAAATGTGTATTCATGAAGTAATGGGTTAAAGCAAGATGACAGTAATGCAGGACACTTCTGTATGAGCTTTGAGTCTTTGCATTATTTTCAGCTGTCTATGCTATATCATTTGTATTTAATACCATGAATAGAAATTCTTATTTTTCAAGAATACATTATATAGACGACACTAGGTAAAGGTTCCTTTACCTCACAGCCTTTTCTAATTTTAAAGACAGATGGAGACTTAAAGCAGGTTGAAATTAAAGCAGAATGTGCCTTAAGGCGCATTCTACTTTACTTTCAGGCATCTAATAGTATGTAGATACTAATTTTTATGTGCATGTTCATGCCTGTAAAAGTAGAACTTTTGTCATTAAGTATAGGATTATTTAATTAAAGGCACAAAAAGTAAGTATCTATGGCATTAAGTATGGAGCCATAATGGCCGGACATCTACTGACAATCCATGTTTTTTATAAAAGGTTGCAACATCATAATTTTTCTGAGTTCCCAACTCACAGCTTCCTGTTGTATTTTTATCTGATTTATAAGCAACTCTGCCTGCAATGCATTAAAGTCAAAATAAGCCTTCTACAGTATGTATCAAGATTTCAATGTATTTCCTCCATAGCTGAACCTAAATCTATTGTTCGCAAAATCCATCGGATGCAATTTTATTTTAATTTTTCCCTGCAATTAATGCTAAGTAATTACCTCAGACTTCTTCCTATTTTCCCTGAGGAACCAATAGCTGGTAATCCATTGAAGCAGAATTTCCACCATGTACAATAATTAAACCTACATAATTCAACCATTAACCCAGGGTTCCAGATAAGAGAAAGTAAACTGCACAAATCCAGCATTTTCACATTATTATAGCACAAAATCCTATTGTGTTACTACTCATTAGAATCGTCTCTTCGAGACAATTCTAATGAGTAGTGACACTATAGGGTTAAAGCAGAAATAAGGATTTTGTCTTTGAAATATTCCCCTTATCTGGAGCCCTGCATTAACCTTTTAGCCCTTTACTCCATAGATACACCTTTTCTTACATTTTATTTATTCCTCCATTGAAGAAATTAGTTTCATTTTATGCAGTTATGCTTGTGCCCCACAAGAAATATTTCCTTTATCCTAACAGATAAAGCTAAAGAAGGTTGAAAGTAAAGCAGAATGCACCTTAAGGCACAATCTGTTTGACTTCCAACCTGCGTAAAGAGGTCACCTGTGTCTTCAAATTGTTCATCTAAATTTCTTTTCAAACAGGGTCAGTGTCAGTATTATGCGACATCTCATCTGGATTCTTATAAACTGTTTGCAAAGGTTAATCACCGTGAGACAAATATAAATGTTGCTAGCATAAAGAGTTAGGTGTAAAATGCAAAAGTCAATTTCTTTCCTAAAGGGATTCAAATTGTAGGAACTGAAAGTTAATTAGGGAAATTCAAAGACCAGGAATGAAGAATAATGACAAAACAGTCACAGGTGATTTAATCAAACAAATGTGTTCGTGAATTAGTTTTATTCAAATTTATATAGCTCTAAGAAAATGCATTCATTCAACTCTTTGAACATTGTAGATGCCATCTGGCACAGTTCTGAAAATAGAAATTTCAAAACTATCTCTTTAGAACAGGACCAGTCTTACGTGTCAAAAATTTTGGGATCTGATGAGACAATACATAATGCAGCGACTCATCTGGATCTAATTTGTTTGCAAATTTAATTACTGTTTCTCAGTTGGTGTAAATGAAATTACCATACTCCATAGAAGAGAAATACATGGGGAAACCCTGCAGAAGCAAGATCATAAACAATTGGCTGAATTTCCTTCAGAGTGAATTAGAATACAGTGAAACACCTGAAAATCCAAGACTCTTGAAACAATAGCTGGTCTGTTTAGGCATTTATATATATAGTTCTGCAAACAGGATGCCTCTACCCTCAACAGTTTTAACCCATTACCTCACAGCCTGTTTCTAGTTTTGAATACAGGTGACCACTTAAAGCAGGTTGAAAGTAAAGCAGAATGTGCCTTAGGGCACATTCTGCTTTACTTTCAGCCTGCTTTAAGCTGAAATATGCTAGGCTATATAAAATATTTGTAATGGTAATTGTTCATGATGGTATAAACTGGAACTGTTTTCTTCAGCGGAGGAATAAATTAAATACGCTAAAAGTCGCTTCTATGGGAGAAATGAATAAGCCTTTACTCTATAGACATACATGTATGGCTTTTTATACCCTATATTTCATTCCTCAAATGAAGAAAATAGTCCCTTAAAGTTAAGGTTGAAAGTAAAGCAGAATGCGCCTTGAGGTGCACTCTGCTTTACTTTCAACCTGCTTTAAGGGGTCAACTGTCTTCAAAACTAGAAACACTGGGTATAGGTTAATGGGTTAACACATTATTTGATAACGCTTTTTACATCTTTCATTTTATTTCTCAACAGTCTTGAAATATGCATCATAAGAATGTTTCCTATATTCTAGCAGATGATAGCTTTAGAGAATTTTTTTTTGAAAGTTTTTCTATACAGAAATACAAGAAAAACTTGCCCCACCCACTGGCGGCCATGTTTTATAAGATAACCACTGGCGGCCATGTTTTTTAAGATAACAAAATGATTTTAAGAAATTTGGTAGAGGGTCATCAATTGACCATTTGTGCAAAATTATTTTGAATTTGGACCAGTAGTTTCAGAGGAGAAGATTTTTAAAGTTTTTACTATACAGTAACATAAGGAAAACGTGCCCAACCAACTGGCAGCCATGTTTATTAAGATAACAAAATGATTTTAAGGTTCTTGTAAAGTGTTTTTTGGTGCATTTTTGAAAGGTGATATTTTGGTCATTTATGGAGCAATGTTGCATAATTTCATATCAAAATGTTCGTATTGAAATGAACAAGCTTATGAGATAGCTTACAATTTGAAAGGAAAACTGTGTATCTTGATTTTGAACAATATGTTTGGATTTGCACCAAAATGTGCAGCAAATTTTCTGTACTGAAATTCAACAAATCCTTCCTCTATATTGAAGAATATGCTTTACATGAGGTAGTAGGACCAAAATCCTGACGAAATCCACTCAAATAACAACAGAAGAAGTCATGGGATATTTGACAATTTTCAAGGACAACACTATTTTGCAATGGGGGACTACTTATTTTTTTCCAAAGTATGGTGGGCAACACGAGCCTCTGTTAAACATTATTACATGTATAAATATGCAGGCTGTATTATTTTTTCATCCTTTTTTAACTGAATTATACCTTGAAAATACATTGAGAATCGTTGTTGGGCTCTCGCGTGAGGATCTGCTTCTTTATAACCCCATCCTCTTCCTAGAATTCTTCTATAACTGTGTTTTAACGCATGTTGCAAGGTACATACATGATTATAATGACTTCATTGCGTATAACGATTACACAATTGCTATTCAAATCCCAGGTCTCTTTATGCGTCTAAGCTTGCCAACGTGTTCCTTACTTTGCACGTGCGCAGATACAGGTGTTTCACTGTAAACAGCGCTACATTCATTACCGCGAAGGCAAGAGAATCTCGCCACGGTCCGCTCGCCTCAATGCGCAAAAAGGAGGAGTGACCGTGGAGAACGATATGTTTGAGAGAGAAATAATGGGTAGTGGCAGCGCTATGGTTTGGTTTGGGAAAATTAGAACTCTGGAAATTGACTTGGTTATTATTCAATAAAATGTCAATGCTCAGCGTTACATCAATGTTTTAAATAGCAAAGTGATTCGATTCATGCAAAAGAAAGGAAGGGCCTGGCATTTTCAGCTTGACAATACATGTATAAAGCATCACACGGCGCGTATCACCACACAATTTCTTGCTAAAATACATTAACGTTCTGCCTTGGCCTGTTTTATCCTCGGACATGAGCCCCATAGAACACATATCGGATGTATTTGATAACAAGGTCGGGTCAAATCATCAAATTTATACCATAATGACCTCCTAGTGCATTTTGGTTGGAATGCCAACGTATTTGAAACGTTACGTAAAATCAATGAGGGGACGTATTCTGCAATGTATCCGTAAAATGGAGGGAACAGTGGTTACTAGTGCTTTTTTAAACATCATTTTAAATGCCCATCAAGTAGATGTTTGTTTCCAGATGCTGTGTGGTCATTCTAATTATTAAGAATATTCCATTTCGACCCCTCTCAACTGAATTATTCATTAAACAGTATGCAATATTTGATTCTAATCCAATGAAGTGCACAAACACATCACTATGACATTGAAGCTTCGATTACAAAAATAATTCATCCGGCATATAAATGTATCAACAAAATTTATTATTTTGAATTCTATATAAACTGAAGTGAGATCCGGTTGTTTAAAATTCTCTGTGAAAAGTGTTGTAAACTTAATGATGTTTTTTTAATTCGAAAAATATTTTTAAGGTAAAATCTTTCTATATGTATATCCTCCATTTCTTAAAATAATTTTCAACATTGTATCATATCACCACGGCTTCGTCGATGACCAAGCAATTTTTGAAAACCAATCTTTCGGTACATGTAAGGTTGACAATCCAGGAGACGCTTATTGGTAGGCTTACATAATTTTAAACACTTCTTTTAAGAATATATACCACAATACATGATAATAGTGTTTCCATATTGACCTGACGAGTGCTTTGTACAAAATACGAAATAGCTTTTCGAAATGTAATCATACATTCTGATTATTAAGGATAATACACTGTTGGATTTGTTATCTTTTTCAGCTATATGTCTACTTACTTTTTAATCCTAATATTACCCCTAAATCCCCCTTTTCACTAGCATACTCAATGTCCGCAAAGTTCAAAGTATACTGATAATATTGGTTGTCTCTTCCAAAGTGTATGGTTCTGTAATTTTTCACATTAAAACGCAACAGCCACTTTGACTATATGTAAGGCATCTAAGTCGTGCTGGATAATATCAATCTTAATGTCTTTGTTGTATAGTTTGGTACCATAAGCTAATAATTTCACAATACTACGTATAACTTCAGGGGTAGGGGTCATCTATTATAAACATATGAATAATATGGGTCCCAGGACGCTTCCCTGGGGTACTCCACTTAAAATGTCTTCCCACGAAACAGACCAGGGTCCTTTCACAGATACATATTGCCTACGTCCAGTAAAAAAGTCACGTTTCCATGACAAAACGGGCCCTCTGATACCAAATACTGATACTTTGCGAGAAAACATTAATGTACAATGCTCTCAAAAGCTTTGACAAAATCTAAATATACAATATATTTTCCCAAATTCTATCACCCTCAATGTAATGTGACTAATCATCTATGTATTCAATTAACTGTAAAACGCAGGATCCCCTAGAACGAAAACCAAATTGAGCATCAGATAAATTAATATATGATTGTTTCTGACTAAATTTTCAAATATCTGTGCCCTTATGATTGTTTTTAAATTCTTACAACTACTGAAGTAAGGCTATCAGGGTGGTAGTTGCATAATTATACTCATGAACTATTACAGTATTTTAATGTGAGTGTATGTGTGAAATGCAGAAGCAGAATATACGTGAAAAAAGTAGTAAGGACAAAAAAGAATTGTGCGTCTCTGCCCAACGAAATCGTCGGTTGTGTCCCTACTAGGACACCATAGAAAGCCTTGTCCAACTCGTGCAATAGTATATACAGTGGCGATTCTGTTATTCTTTCCCGTTTAAAAGCAAACGTACGCAAACGCAAAGCACTAAAACGTAGAAAATAACAACTTTTGGACAATTCTGATCTTTCATGTTTATCGTGGTGGCAAACAGTTTGGAGCCTGATCAGACGCCGGGTTACCTGGCGTCTGATCTGGCTCCAAACTGTTTGAACTGCAAATAATAGTTTTAGCGTAAGCGCGTTTATTGGGAAAGAATAACACATTCTCCACTGTACATGAGCATTTACCCCTGAACCTGCCAAAGGCTTGAATAGTTTCACAACAATGTAAGCTTTATATAATAGAGATCGCAATGCAAAGTGAAATATTAATCAACATTACAATAGCCGGAAAGATGTGGAATACTTGAATGGGTGTAAAAAGGTGATTTAAAGGGACAAACTGTTGATTTTCCTGAAACAAAGGTCAGCTGTACAGGGACGAAATTACTTTCCGACAAGTAATCCGCTAAAGAATCGTGACATACGGAGAAATTTATGATCGAAAGTAATGCGCAATGCACTTATTTTATTGTTTATGTATCAAACAACAATAGTGTACTGAAATAAAAGTTGAAAATATGGATATTAAAAAATGAGAAAATGCGGATTAATCGGAAAAGTCGACAAATGACATATTTCGGTGACCTTGATATAATTGAACGGATATATTGTCTAACTGCAGTGATTCGGGTGAGTGACATTCCATCAATCATATTGCTTGTTCTTTTCTCTGTCCGCACGTATATAACAATTGTCAATCGGTTTTGTAGATTTGGAGTAAATGGACTTTAAATGTTAGCAAACTTCTACAAATTTGTAAAATGCAAATGGCTGCCCTTGAATCAAGCATGGGGTATTCTAAGGGCCAATTACAAGGGTTTTTTCTGACTTTTGTAAGACATTCTGTGTAGGAGTACCCAGTATGTAATGGGTTCTTTGTATGTATTCTACCAGATTTCCGAAAATACGTGCCATTAAGTGATTTGATATATTCTGCTGAAGAGGCTATTTTTACTCTAAGTTCGCTACTTTTGGATCTTCTGACATCACAAGTACACTTATATTAATGAAAATTAAGCCATGCTCCTTTTCATCGACTACTTATTTATGCTGTGTGAAAATATTTTTAGCCAATGTGGTATAGTTATTGAGTATTGCAACTTTTCAAATTTGGGTATTTTTTTCTCGTACAGACACATTACATGAACCTTAAGAAATTTGGTAGAGGGTCATCAATTGACCATTTGTGTAAAATTATTTTGAATTTGGACCAGTAGTTTCAGAGGAGAAGATTTTTAAAGTTTTGACTATACAGTAACATAAGGAAAACGTGCCCAACCAACTAGCAGCCATGTTTTTTAAGATAACAAAATGATTTTAAGAAATTTGGTAGAGGGTCATCAATTGACCATTTGTGTAAAATTATTTTGAATTTGGACCAGTAGTTTCAGGAGAAGATTTTTTTAAGTTTTTACTATACAGTTACATAAAGGAAAACGTGCCCCACCCACTAGCAGCCATGTTTTTTTAGATATCAAAATAATTTTAAGAAATTTGGTAGAGGGTCACCCATTGATCATTTGCATAAAATAACTTTCAAATCGAACCAGTAGTTTTTGACAAGAATATTTTTAAAGTTTTCACTATATAGCCATATAAGGAAAATCTGCCCCACCCACTAGCGGCCATGTTTTTTAAGATAGGAAAACTATTTTAAGAAGTCTGATACAGGGTCACCAATGGCACATTTGGGTAAAATTATTTTCAATTTGGACCAGTAGTTTTTGACAAGAAGATTTTTAAAGTTTTTTCAATTGGTTGCTACGGCAACCACAATTGCAATTGGTTGACCTATATTTGAAGGAATCTGAGAGAGTTCCTTACAAGAAACAGGGAATCTGAGAAGTACTTTACAAGGAACAATCCTATGAAGTTTTGATGATATTGGCCCAGTGGTTTCCAAGAAGAAGATCTTTGAGAAGAAAATATTTGACGAAGGACGGACGTATGACGACGGACACAGGGCAATCACAATAGCTCACCTTGGCACTTTGTGCCAGGTGAGCTAAAAACTTATAATATAAATAGAATAATGTACATGATTTGCACTGAAAGTCATGAGGGAAAAGGCAGGGAAAGGGTTTATTTTGCACTGAAAGCTATGAGAGGAAAGGCAGGGAAAGGGTTTATTTTGCACTGAAAGCTATGAGAGGAAAGGCAGGGAAAGTGTATATTTTGCACTGAAAGCTATGAGGGGAAAGGCAGGGAAAGGGTTTATTTTGCACTGAACGCTATGAGAGGAAAGGCAGGGAAAGGGTTTATTTTGCACTGAAAGCTATGAGAGGAAAGGCAGGGAAAGTGTTTATTTTGCACTGAAAGCTATGAGGGGAAAGGCAGGGAAAGAGTTTATTTTGCACTGAAAGCTATGAGAGGAAAGGCAGGGAAAGTGTTTATTTTGCACTGAAAGCTATGAGGGGAAAGGCAGGGAAAGGGTTAATTTTGCCGACCTGTTGAATCTGTTCTGGAAAAGCACTTGGCCATGCACACCCAGGAGGGTAAAATAGCAAAACAGCTTGATACTTTGTCCAGTTTGTTTCTATAGTATAGAGAACATATGCTTTTTTCAATAAATGTGTTTCTGCTAAATCAATTACATTAAGTGCAAACAGTTTGGAGCCTGATCAGACGCCAAGTAACTTGGCAACTTGGCATCTGATCAGGCTGCAAAGTTTCTAATAATTGTTTAAAACAGTTTCAAATCACTACCATTTTCTCCCATTTCATTTTGCTTTTATTTTTGTATATATGAATAGGGCTCCTGATAAGAAAGGAATCATTTCAGCCGAAATCCTATGGTGTGACTACTCATTAGAATTGTCTTTTCGAGACGATTCTAATGAGTAGTCACAACATAGGGTTTAATTCAGAAATGAAAATTTTAGTATTTGAAATACTCCCCTTATCTTGTGCTCTGCATGTTTGTCAGTGTATGGTGTTTTCGTTAGTTATAGGTGGCTTGCAGTGACTGTTATGGAGAAAAGGGTTAATTGGTCTACCTGCTGGTTGGGTTCTGGTAAAGCATTTGGCCATGGAAAAACTAGCAAAACTGTTTGATACATTGTCTCGAGTACTCCTAGCTGCTCAAACACACTTGGGGAGCATAAAAATTCAGACAGCTTTCTGCATTATATTTGATCTTACATTAAGTAGTCATCTATATATAGAGAGCTTCACGCTTCTGAGTTAATTGGTCATTTAACAAGAGTCTGCCTTGAACAAATTCTTTATACACTAGAACCCCTCTATTATGACTTGAGGCAAATGTTTCTGTGTTTAAAATAGGTGGCTGCTTAAAGCAAGATCACAGTAAAGCAGAAAGCTGCTTTACTTTCATCTTGCTTAAAGCTGTCGCCTGTCATTAAAACCATAAAATATACATACTGTTTTAGTGGCAATAAGATGGGTTCTACTGTGACAGCAAATTCAGTTACCTTTAATGTCACAAAATATAGAGAACCAATTAAGACTGTTGCTGTAAAGAGACTGTAAGATGACGGAATTTATTTTCATTTTGGGTACACTGTTTGACAGGCATGTGTTGAGTCTGGGAGAACTGTACAGCTATATGATAACAATCAGTCAAGATGATACGAAAACAGACTCTAGAGACTATGTTAACTTATCAATTTCACCGCCAAAATGACAGATTTTATTAGAGCTTCAGATAAGAGGAGCAGGAAGACGTAAGTCCTCTTGTAATAACTCATTCACCTCTGAATCTTCAAATAAATAATTTCGGTTTCCAAATACCAGTAAGTGTAGTCCTTTTTATAATATTCAGCCAGAGCTCTAGATAAGTGGAATATTTC
The DNA here is from genome assembly GCA_922989275.2 of Gari tellinella. Lineage (NCBI taxonomy): Eukaryota > Metazoa > Mollusca > Bivalvia > Cardiida > Psammobiidae > Gari > Gari tellinella. Next base: position 22,568,136 of record OV277858.1, read on the forward strand.
AAAATCTAGAATCTGTATTTCTGCATTAAACCCTAGGGTGTTACTACTCATCAGAATCGTCTCGAAGAGACAATTCTCATGAGTAGTAACACCATAGCTGGTGCTGAAATAAGTGAGAAAATTCAATACTTCTTATCTAAAGACCAAGTTTAGTTATTTATATAGTTATTCTTTTCGCAATAAAATGCAAAACGACAAACAGTGCAGACCTTGATCAGAGGGTTCCTACATTGTTTGAACAGGACAAGACTATAGTGTACTAATCACATGAACCTACATACCCTTAAAACAAAATTGACTGTACAGTACTTCTAGAAATACTAAAACCTTGGTGACTTCACAAAACCCATTGTTACAAATTCTCATTAGAATTGTCTCCCCTTTGTTGAAGATCAAGAGTAGCTAAAATCCTTATATCTGCACCACATCCTATAGTGTGACTACTCATCAGAATTGTCTCTTTGAAATGAGTAATGATTACTTGTCATCAGGCCTCCAGATAATCGGAGTACAGTTGAACTTCGATATCTTGAACTCGTTTAACTCCTATAGTTCGACATATAAACTGCATTATTTCATGCTCGGTTAAGTCAAACATACCCATATATCAAAGTTAACATGTGGCTTAGCCATGTTTTAACTTTGAAATACTGGTATGTTCGACAAAACCTACTTCGAGATATCAAAGTTCAACTGTTTTTCGAATTCAGTACAATCTTTTTTTGCATTAAACCCAATTATGTCGCTTGAAGAGACGATTCTAATGAGTAGTAACACCATAAGATTTGGTGCTAAAATGAGTGAGAAATTGATGGAACTGTGCAGTTTACTCCCTCTTATCTAGAATACTGGTTATAGTGGATAAGAGTGATATAGGAGAAATATTGGAAATTTTATACTTGTTATAAGGCTTATGATGGAGCCCTATTTTATGATTCAAATAAATGAATGATACTGCTGCTGGCTTGTCTCATGGTTGAAGCGCCTTTTAGCACATTTAGTTTAATTCTCGGCCAAAGAAAATAGGTCAAATGTTTACAATCATGAACATGTACAATAAGAAATATTACCTATTTACTAGCAGATAGATATAGCTTAAAGCAGATTGAAAGTAAAGCAGAATGCGCCTTAAGGCGCATTCTGCTTTACTTTCAACCTGTTTTAAGGGGATACATGTCTTCAAATCTAGATATAGGTTATGGGGTAAAGGGTTATTGATGTGTATGAAATCCATTTCACAAGTTGTTGCAGCACTGTTTCTACTTGCATATATATATATACAACTCCAGGATTTGAAAGGGGCATGGTAATTTTTCCTGAAAAGGGCACATTATAACGCGCGGCAATCATCTCTTAGTTAAAAAGGTGCAAAGTAAGGTGGAACACAAGATATCTTAGTGAAACACTATACCCTATTATGTGACCATTATTCTGAATGACCTTGATCTTTGTCTGACATGACCAACATGTACTCAGAAGCTTCTTAAATAGAGTTCACATACCAAATATGATGTTTCTATCACATGTAGTTCCAAAGTTATTGCCAAGCTTAATTTTACAGTAGCATAGTTGACCTCTAAATAGCCTTGGCCTTTGTTGAACATGACACTAGTTGTACTGAGCTAAAGCACATCTTGACTTGAGTACAAATACCAAACATAAAGTCTATGTCATGTAGCTCCCAAGTTTATGCGCATGAAATGAGCATTAATAATTTGAAAAATGAAAATTGCAGACAGTGCAGAATAAGATCAGATATGGCGTTTTCAAGAGCCCTCTAATCTTGGTCTGTACTGTTTTCCCATTTCCAGATATGTAGCCCTTTTTTGTACCATAATTCTGAATGTCATTTGTTTTCCCCTTCAATCTTCAGACTTAGTAACATTAGGTTTAACAGGCATTATAACATTTATTCTTCCCGCTTCACGCAAGCCGACGGCGAGGAAAACGGTGGAAAAAATCAATTGTCCTATCACATAGAAACACGGCAAACATTCTTAATAAACCTTCTTTTTTATCATAAAATCGAATCATCATTCGTATTTTTATTTCTATGTTTTCTCTCTTGGTGGTTGGGGTCACATTACTTTAAGTGGAATATCATTTCTGTTGAAAAAAGTCGCTAGCGGATATTCGCGAAAACTGATGACAAAATGTACGAATGTACGTTTAATCTTTCCAACAAAATTATTTCCGCTAACTGTGAAGTTACCAGCCCCGCGATGTTTAACATTCTTTTTTCAAACGACCATTCTCAATAAAACAGTAACGTAACGGTTTCAATGAAATAGATAGATAAGATCGATTTGGAGTTGATTGGACGTCGGAAGTTTTCTGTCGCTAGTTCATTTGGTCTAGAAATGTGGGCGGGGCTACTTCCAGTGACTGTAAATGACAGGGAATGAGCTAAAAAATAAAATCGAAAATCGACTACGGAAATTAATGATGAACTATTGGAAGCATTGCTTGAAAATGTTCGGTCACTTCCGACACTATCCGAGTATCTATTAAGAATGGGTTACGATTATTTATGGGTGTGGTCGCGAAAACGTAATTGCTACGCTTGATCATAAGGATGATAAGCGAGGCGTTCAGATTGTAGGATGTGCTAAAATTATGCGCAGTAGAAACAATAACATCCGGATTGTCGTTGCCATCGTGTAAAGTTGAAAGATACAGTTAATTACTTTAGTTTTGGTTATAAGTAGCAGGTGCTATGAAGGTGAAACCGCCTGAGACATTTTGGGAAACTGAATAACACGTCATATTAGCGGACTTTTACTTTACAAATCCTTCTTTTTGATTGGATTACTTCCTTAGTTCTCAGAATTCCATTGGTTCGTTATCGCAATTCGTGTGACGATGCATCGCTTACAATATGGTTCAATGCATATCGCCCCAGTAAGGGGTCATTTAGCGATCTATCAACCAATTTACCGAGTATCCTGTCAAGGTCTAATCGGCGCGTGTCAAGTCAGTTGGCTGACCAAAGGGGCAAAAAAGCCACCAACATGAAAATAGGGCAGCTCGGCGGTTGTAAAGGGCAGGATGGCGGGGTAAAAAAGGGGCACGGCGCTGCGCCGTGCTAAAAATGCCTAGGGGAAACGCTAAAACTGGTATAATCCATTACCCCTAAATATGCTTTTTAACGCCTTTTTTTCCTCCTCTAAAGAAAAAAGTTCCATTTATACAGTCATAACTACAGTCGAACTTCAGTATCTCGACGGTCTCGGGACGATCGAAATAGCATCGAGATAAGCATGGGCTCGAGATAGCCAAACTGGTAAAAAGTTCAAAACTTACAGAAAGTAAGCCTGTGAACAATAAAACCGCTGTACGTATGCACTCTCGCGTGTTTGTGAAATGCCGCAACGTTTTAACACGTTATATGCCGATTTCGATGTTACACGTTTACTGTATTTTTTGTGCACAAAACACGGACGATAAAGACAATCAATAACTCACATTTTATTTAGTACTTGAACAGCAATATATTTATTTTGCAATCACCGAATATGGAAATATACATGTTACAGTCGAGTCCGGTAAGTCTGCGCGTCCGGTAAAGCTGCGCATCAACAAACCGGTTTACTTCCGGCTGTCAAATACTCACGAAAACCTCGTTTGCTTAGGAAATCACAGTGAAATTCATTGGAGCTGGTGAAAAATCACCCTAGGTTAAGAAAAAGTAATTGCGATAAGCATAATTCGTAAACAAATCCTTATATTTAGTATTTAAGACACGTGGGTCAATTGTGTACATTTCATGCATTTGACCTCATTGAATATTCATGAGACATTGACCTGGATTCCGCAAGACATCTCGGTTGATTCGGCTCATTATTTATTTGTCGGACAGTTCATAACAATATAACATACGCTATGTATAGCTTTTTAATACCACTCTGTTTTGTTTATCGCGGAATTTCGTGTATTATTCGTATTTTCCTTCCTGTCGTCTGCGGTACTATTTTCCTCAACATCCGTTTTATCAAGGGGCGCTACTCTTGATGAATTGAATCAACACCGATAATGACCGTTATTAGGAGACTGATTTTAAGGATGCGGCGACCAAACTTTAAGCGATAATTTACTGTTGATTGACAATTATCACCTAACACCCATTCAGCCAACGTGTCATACTACCGATAGTTCCGGTTAATGATTTTACCTGTGATTTCCACAGTCCCATACTCGCGATCAAAGTCGGCGAGCGTATCGATGCATGAAAACCTACAGTCGTCGAGATACTGGGTGTTAATTGAGAACAATTAAATGAATATGGCCAAAATTTATAGTCGAAATACCGGGGGTAATCGAGACTAGCCATAGTCGAAATAGGGCAGGTAAGATTACATAAGAATAAGAACAAATATTTCCGGGACTTGAGACAATCGTCGAGATAGGCATTGCAATCGAGATTCTGACGTTCGAGATACTGGTGCTCGACTGTATGTATCATAAGAAATATTTACTATATTCCTGCAGATGGTAGTTTAAAGCAGGCTAATTTTGCTTTACTTTCACTGTTTAACCCATTTACCCATAGCCTATTTTCAGCTTTGAAGATGAGTGACCACTTAAAGCAGGTTGAAAGAGAAGCAGAATGCTGCTTTACTTTCAGCTTGCTTTAAGCTACCATCTGTTAGAATAAAGGAAATATTTCTTATGATATATAATCATAACTGTATAAATTGGAACTATTTTCATCAGTGGAAGAATAAAATAAAGGTGTATTTTTGGGGGGAATGGGTTAAAGCAGTACCACCAGTATTTGTTAGACACACAGAAGATGTATTTAATCCAATACCCCATTATTTGCCTTTTTACACATTTGTTTTTTCCTCCACTGAAGAATAAAGTTTTTTTCTATATTCTAGCAGATTGTAGATAAAAGCAGGCTGAAAATAACCGGAATGCTACTTTAAGAGCTCAATCTGCTGTTGTTGGCAATAATTGTGTGATTTTAACTACATGTAGTAAATATGACTCAATCTGTGGTTTTTACGGAATGAGGCAAAACTCATTTTCCTCCCCATATAATGTGGTATTGCCATGAGACCCTGAGACGGCACCTGTCACAAAATTAGCATGCCATCACAGGGGGTTCAATATTGAGACTAGACAAATAGAGACTGGTGTTTATGCAGAGGAAAGGATAAAGGTCAACATATCAAATGCCAATGAAAACACCAATGCCACACCCATAGCTTGGTTGACTTCATACACACCCAATTATATGCTCTGAATTATTAGGCCAGCTTAATAATTTCTGGTAATAACAGTAAAACCTATCTTATGACGACAGCTAAACTGATTGTATAAAACGCTTAAAGTATGAAGACAGCAAGAACAGAAAGTTCTTAAATGAGCTCTCTGTTTACTTTCGCCTTGCTTTAACCCTTTCCCCCCCATATCTACACCTTTTTACGCCTTCAATTTATTCCTTAACTGAAGAAAATAGTTCCATGTTACACAGTCATGAATATGTATCATAAGAAATAATTTCCATATCCTAGCATGCCCTGATGGTAGCTTAAAACAGGCTGAAAGTAAAGCAGAATAGGCCTTAATTAAGGGGCACTCTGCTTAACTTTCAACCTGCTTTAAGGTCACCTGTCTTAAAAACTAGAAACATGAGTAAAGGGTTAAGTAGACACCTGTCTTAAACATCTATCAATAAACCCATTACCTTATAAAAAGACTTTTTACACCTTTAATTCATTTTTTCACTGTAGAAAATACTGCCAATTTATACAGTTATGAATAAATATTTGCTATTTACTAGCAGATAGAAGGTTAAAGCAGGCTGAAAGTACAGCAGAATGCACCTTAAGGCGCATTCTGATTTACTTTCAACCTGCTTTAAGTGGTCACCTATTTTCAAAATGAGAAACAGGCTATCATGGCTATGGGGTAATGGGTTGACACTGTATAGAAGTTTTGCTGTATCTATGTTCATGTACATACCTACGGTTACAAGTAAGTTCAGATTAACATCCAATACAAATTCCATGTCAAGCCACACTATGATGTACATGTACAGTTGAATGTTTAACCCATTCAGCAAACTGGAAACTTTTGCATATTATTTTGATCCAGATCAGTGTGGGGTCTGATCACGTCTCAAACTCTTTTTCATTTGAATACTGTTAATGATATAAATTACAGAAAGGCCTGTAGCATCTCAATTAATGAGACAGGGTAAAATTTAATTATTAGTTACTGCTTCACACAAAATCATAGTAAAGGCTACTAAAGCAGAAAGCTCCCGTAGAAGCTTTCTGCTTTCGTCATTGCTTTTGTACTGCATTAAGTTGCCATCTTTGAATAATTTACATCTTTTCAGTGACTGCTGTATATTAGTTTTCACTTACAAATCTAGCTCTGAATTCCAGAAGTTTAGCACACAGCATCACAAAACCACCAAACATTGTCATAAATATTCCCTCAAGCATGCAAACACTTGTTATGTCTTAAGAGTCAGAACGAGTAGTGATAGAACTCTGAATTAGGCCAAAAGTCCATACTGGATGCCAATACTCTATGACTGAGCGTTATGGGTGGTCGACAGATTGTGATAGGGCAGAATTCTATAATAGAATAGCCGAAATATCTGACCTGTCTGTACCCTTGACAGAAAATCCATAGTAAAACAGTCGAAACATGTGATCAAAAGACAATGTAAGTATGTTTTAACCCTTTACTGCAAAGTCTGTTTCTAATTTTGTAGACAGATGTACTCTTAAAGCAGGTTGAAAGCATAAAGCATAAAGTGAAAGCACATTCTGCTTTATTTTCAATCTGCTTTAATTAAGCTTCCATCTGCTATAATATAGAAAATATTTCTAAGTGCGCATATTTAAGACTGTATAATGAGAAACAATTTCTTTAGTGGAGGAATAAATTACAAGAGGGCCTGAAGGCCCTGATATCGCTCACCATTTGTAATGAAGCCTGATAGCTTTACCTTTGAATTTCACCCGTTTTATTCTAAATCCATTCAAGTTTGTCGACCTACTCTAGTAGAGTACATCAAAGGCAGATAACTAGAGCCTAAACAATACTGAAATGAAGCCTTTTTCTAGCATTTCAAAGTATATCAATGGCAGGTAACTATTGCCACAATGATTAGATTTCAACAATAATTGCACTCCTTCGAGAACGTATAGCTATATATACTTTGTGTACAAGTATAATGAAAATCCATTGAAAACTGTAGTTGCAAGAGTGTAAACACTGTAAAATATGGCATTTTCAGCAATTCAAAGGTAGTTAACTCTTGATCTTCTTGTCCGATTTCAACCATAATTACCCCTATTCGAACTCTTATGGTCATATACAATCTGGGCAAGTTTGAGAGAGCTTGGATAAATAGTGTGGCCTCTAGAGCGTAAACACTGTTAAATATGTAATTTTCAGCAATTCAAAGGTAGATAACTCTTGACCTATTGGTCCGATTACAACCATAAATGAACTAATCCGAATCTTATGGTAATATACAATCTGAGTAAGTTTGAGAAAGATTGGATAAAATTTGTGGCCTCTAGAGTGTAAAAACCCTTAAATATGGCATTTTCAGTAATTCAAAGGTCTATAACTCTCGACCTATTAGTTTGATTTCAACCATAATCACACTCTTATAGTCATATACAATCTGAGAAAGTTTGAGATAGATTGGATAAAAATTGTGAACTCTAGAATGTAAACACCGTTAAATATGGCATTTTCAGCAGTTCAAAGGTAGATAACTCTGGATCTATTTGTCCAATTTCAACCAAAATCGAACTCTTATGGTGATATACAATCTGGTTAAGTTTTAGAAAGACTGGGTAAATATTGTGGTCTCTAGAGTGTAAACACTGATAAATATGGCATTTTCAGCAATTCAAAGGTTGATAACTCATGACCTAATTGTCTTATTTCAGCCATAATCAAACTCATCCGAACTCTTATGGCAATATACCATCTGAGCAAGTTTGAGAAAGATTGGATAAATATTGTGGCCTCTAGAGTGTAAACACTAAAATTGTTGACGCCACACGACGCACGACGGAGGACGGACATTCAAGGATTGCAAAAGCTCACCCTGAGCTAGCTCAGGTGAGCTAAAAAGCATAACAAGAGCACCGCAAGCCGGGCACATTATACGCCCATCAAATCGATCTTAGAATGTAGTTATACTAAAACCCTATCAAGGTAAAGTGAACAAAAGGGAAAGAACCCTGAAAGTTAGGGGTCATATGCTGTCCAAGTTTCAAAAGGATTGGAATAAATTTGTTTGAGAAAGAGAGCGGACAAACAAAAAAATGCCTGTTTTTGACAATAAAAGGGGCATAACTCTTGAATGTCAGGGGCAATCTTGCTGGTTATCAAACTTGACCGAGCCATTTTGGTCATACACATGCTGACCAAGTTTCAAAAGGATTTGAATAAATTTCTTTGAGTTAAAGAGAGGACAAACTAAGAAATCCCCGTTTTTGACAAAAAAAGGGGCATAACTCTTGAATGTCTGAGGCAATCTTGCTGGTTATTGAACATAACCGAGACATTACGGTAATACACATGCTGACAAAGTTTCAAAAGGATTGGAATAAATTTGTTTAAGTTAGAGAGCGGACAAACTAAAAAATGCCCGTTTTAGATGAAAAAGGGGCATAACTCTTGACGGTCTGTGGCAATCTAGCTGGTTATGGCACATAACCGAGACATTATGGTCATACACATGCTGACCAAGTTTCAAAAGGATTGGAATAAATTTGTTTGAGTAAGGGCGCGGAGAAACTAAAATCTGCCCGTTTTTGACGAAAAAGGGGCATAACTCTTGAATGTCTAAGGCAATCATGCTGGTTATAAAACTTGACATAGACATTATGGTCATACACATGCAGACCAAGTTTCAAAAGGATTGAAATAAATTTATTTGTTTGAGTAAGAGCGGACAAACTAAAATATGCCTGTTTTTTATGAAAAAAGGGGCATTACTCTTGAATGTCTGGGGCAATCCTGCTGGTTATCGAACTTGACCGAGATATTATGATCATACACATGCTGACAAAGTTTCCAAAGGATTAAAATAAATTTGTTTGAGTAAGAGAGAGGACAAATTAAAATGCCCGTTTTTGATGAAAAAGGGGCATAACTCTTGAATGTCTGGGTCGATCTTACTGGTTATCGAACTTGACCGAGATATTATGGCCATTGGACTAAATTTGTTTAAGTAAGAGAGCGGACATGAAAAAGTTAACGGACGGACAGATGAACGGACGGACGGACAGCGCCACGACATAATACGTCCCGTCTGAAGGCGGGCGTATAAAAAATGTGTATTTATTGGGTATAATGGGTTAAGCGACATTACCGTAAAAGTCCTATAAATTGGGACACCTTGTATAACTGCTGTAATTGTCATTAACCCTTTCCCCCATAGAAGGGCCTAATAGCGGATATGATTTATTCCTCCGCTGAAAAAAATAGTTCCAATTTAATCAGTCATGAATATATAGTATAGGGAATATTTTATATATTCTAGCACATGGAAGCTTAAAGCAGGCTGAAAGTAAAGCAGAATGCGCCTAAGGCGCATTCTGCTTTACTTTCAACCTGCTTAATGTGGTCTCCTATCTTCAATACTAGCAATAGGCTATCAGGTAGCCTATCAGGTAAAGGGTTAAATTGAACATATTGCTTTTATCACACAGTACTTTGTCCAAACTAAATGTAATATATAAACTGCTCTTTTCTAATATTTCGACCTCTAAGGGCCTTTTTCAAAGAAAATCACGTCAAAATACATGTCACATTTTTGTTACATGCATTCAGCCATAAAATCAAAACTAAATGGTAAACTGTAGATCCTGATCAGATTGCTTCCTTAGGAGGAGTCTGATAATGGGTCTACACTGTTTGCTTAGGCTTGTCTCTTCTAATATACAGGGATCCAGATAAGGGAAGTATTTCAAAAATAACATCTATCTTTATTTCTACATTAAACCCTATGGTGTCTTCCAGACGATTCAAATGAGTAGTAACACCATAGGATTTGGTCAGATTATTCCCTTTTATCTGGAGCCCTGTTTACTGTAGACTGTAAACTACAGTTAATTGATGCTGATTACAGACTTGCCTGTATATATCCATGTCAATGTATGAAATATTGTACCTCCAACACTTGGCTCCTCTAGTCTATTGTCTGGCAGCGGCCCATTGATCTTAATACATCACTGTATACACACTTTCTATAAACGTAATTAACCCGAATCATATCAACCCTAACAATTGCCAATAAAACACAATGGAATTAATGAACACAAACCCTTAACCAGTTTCCTCCATCAACAAAAACAGATAATATCTGCAACTGTCAGGGCTCCAGATAAGGGGAGTATTTCAAATATTACAATCTTTATTCCTGCATTAAACCCTATGGTGTCACTACTCATTCTTCGAGATGATTCTAATGAGTAGTAACACCATAGGATTTGGTGCTGAAATAAGTGAGAAAATGTTGGTTTTATTCAGTTTTACTCGCTCTTATCTGGAGCCCTGAACTGTGTTTACTGCATGTCACATAGAGCCAGATGAAAGAAAAGCAGAAGGCTGTGATCCATCTGTATTTCAACACTGTCTTGACTTGTATTCATTTATCACGACAAAGTAGAGACATATGTACAAGTAGTAGATAGAGACCTTAACCCTTTACCTGATAGCCTAATTGTAGTACTTAAGATAGCTGACTACTTAAAGCAGGTTGAAAGTAAAGCAGAATGTGCCTTAGGGCGCATTCTGCTTTACTTTTAACCTGCTTTAAGCTTTAAGCTAATATCTGCTAGGATATAGAAAATATTTCTTTCCTATATATTAATGACGGTATTATTTGGAACTATTTTCTTAAGTTGAGGAATAAATTAAAAGCGTATTTATGTGGTAATGGGTTAACCCCGTAGTGGCTGTACCCAGTTTTGAAGAAAGGCGAGTACATGAAGCAGAATCAAAGTAAAGCAGAATCTGCATCATGACACAGTCTCCTTTACTTCCAGCCTGTTTTGGTGCACATTCATGACTGCACAAATTGGAACTATTTTCTCCAGTGGAGAGATAAATTATAGGCATTAAGATGTGTATTTATGGAGTAACGGGTAAAACTTAAGCCCGAAGTTTTGGATGCTGAAAACAAGCTAAGGGGGAAAGAGTTTTAACCCATTACCCCCGTAAATATGCCTTTTTACGACTTTAATTTGTTCCTCTACTGGAGAAAACAGTTTCAATTTATACTGTTAAAAATAAAAAACATAAGTAATATTTTCTATATTCTAGCAGATAATAGCTTAAATCAGGCTAAAAGTAAAGCAGAATGCGCCTTTAGGCTTTACTTTCAACCTGCTTTAAGTGGTCACCTGTCTTCAAAACCTAGAAACAGGCTATGGGGTAATGGGTTAAATTAGTTATATAATGCATATACTGGATGAATCAGTTTTCATCAATCAGACGCTATAGTAGGTAAGTGCCAGTCATACATCAATGTTCTTTGAACTATAGTGTTGTAATTAGCTGTTGGTGGAACAAGAAAACATCCCCCATAGAAACTTGATTAACTCTTTGAACCCTAGTCATGCATATATGCGTCCTTTGCAAACAGCATACCTGTGAGGAGTACACTTGTCATATGCAAACAGTGTTGACCATGATCAGAGGGCTCCTTAAGGAGCCCTCTGATCAAGGTCTACACTGTTTGTCCTTTTGACATATATTGTAAAACTCAACTCTAAAAAGTCAAAAATGGACTATACTACATTGAAAACTAGAATTGTCCATTTTAGGTTTCAGGGAGGAAAGGGTTAAATATTCAAACAAGGTATACAGTCAAACCTTCATAGCATAACCCATTACCCCATAAATAGACCTTTTTACGCCTTTAATCTATTCATCTACTGAAGAAAATAGTTTTAGTTTTAAAATACAGTTATGAAGATGTATTCTAGCAGATGGTAGCTTAAAGCAGGCTGAAAGTAAAGCAGAATGTGCCTTAAGGGTGTATCAATGTCATGAATTTGGGAACTTTTCAAAGTACATGAAAACACTCTATGATGGTTTTGTATTGAAGAGCTATTTAAGATGAATGAAAAAATAGAAAAAGTGTCAATTTGGTGAACAACAGTTGGCTCTATGGCCATGTAAAATTTACCTCACCCACTTCCTCTTATTTTGTCCTTTTCAAACAGCCCGCTTCAATAAAACCCATTTTAAATGAAAACAAATATGATAATTTGGTTTTGTGTTATTTATTTCCTATCTATGGTAGTATTTCTTCATACAAAAACTAATTTAAGAAAAAAAAGGCACCAAATGTGAAATTTATAAAGCTCTAAATATCATCGGTATGATACTTTTTTGTAAATTTTGTAAGGGGCGATAACTCTTTTTACTTTAATAACTCAAAATTTTCAACACTGACCTTTCAATTTCTTTTCATATGTTGAACTGCCTTAGTATGGGCTTTCATCTGGTAGAATATCAGAAAAAGTTAAATACTAGAACTATTTCATTTTCAAACGTTTTTACTTTTTTTCATAAAATAAAAAATCTAATAAAATCATGCCTTATATAAAGCATATTCAAGGATCCATATTGTTCAAACATTGTGCCTGCTTTGTCTAAATTTGGTTTATATATGTGAACATACCACCATAGACATGAAATAAATAAAGAAAACCCAAATTAACATTTTTGTTTTGTTTTGAAATAGATTTTACTGAAGCTTGTACTCTGAATGGGTAAAATTTGAAAATAAAATCCAAATTTGACATACCTTTTTCAAATCGCTGTAGCTAAAAAAAAGGGACACCACCATATATATTTTTTTACATTTTTTCATTCATCATAAATAGCTCTTCCAAAAACACAATGATAGAAAAAAAGTTTAATACTTTGAAAAAATGGCTCATGACATTGATACACCCTTAAGGCACATTCTGCTTTACTTTCAACCTGCTTTAAGCAGTTATCTATTTTCAATTTCAGAAACAGGTTATTGGATAATATGGAAAACTAACCCACTTGTTTCAACAGTGGAATATCGATAACTCAAAATCGTTTCAGTTTGAAAGACAGCTATGTTTGACTTGAACAGTAAGTTTTACCTCTTACCTCATAGCCTGTTTCCGGCTTTGAAGACAGGTGGACACTTAAAGCAGGTTGAAAGTAAAGCAGAATGCGCCTTAAGCCTGTTTTAAGCGGTGCTTTTAAGCTACCATCTGATAGGATCTAGAATATATTTCTTATGATGCATATTCATGAATATATAAAGAAGAACTATTTTTTTCAGTGGAAGAATAAATTAAAAGTGAAGAAAAGTGCGTCTATAGGGTAATGGGTTAAGTTGAAACAGTTTGATTGTAATTATCAGGGCTCCAGATAAGGGGAGTATTTCAAAATCTAAAATCTTTATTTCTGGATTAAACCCTATGGTGTCACTACTCATTAGAATCGTCTGGAAGGGATTCTAATGAGTAGTAACACCATAGGATTTGGTGCTCAAATGAGTGAGAAATTGTTGGATTTGTTCAGTTTACTCTCTCTTAACTGGAGCCCTGATTATAAAGCATATCGTAAAACCTGTATAAAGCGGTTAGCTACCCAAGAGAAGATGTGACAACAGACATAAAGGAAAGTGACAGCTTAACCCGTTGCCCTAAAGACATGTGGTTTAGGAGCTTTCTACTTTACTTAAAAGTCTTTCATCTTGCTTTAACCCTTAGCCTGCCATGCACGACTATAGCTCCATATGCAAACAGCTTGGATCAGGATGAGACGCCGAGTAACTCGGCGTCTCATCCTGATCCAAGCTGTTTGACACTCGGACAACATTTTCAGCAATTTTGAGCAACTTTGAAGCACTTTGAAACTTGAAGCAGACGAGAAATATAGCAGACGACAATTTATTTGGCGGGCTAAGGGTTAAGCTCCTACATCGTATTTGTATTCAGCAACAGTAATGAATATTAATATAAACTGTTCTTATACAGAGGGAGGGGTAAAGGTGTACTATAAATATATCCCTGTTTCTCTATACATTGAAGCTCACAATTATTATCATTAGTGGGATACAACTAAATATTGGATGTAACAAAACCCATCTCTTATTAACAAAATACTATACTATGTATTACTACTAAAATGAATCTGATCAAATGAAATTTGCATAATCTATAAATGAAGGAAATCTGACAGTCCTGAGGACTTAGTTATTATAAATGAGCTTCACCAAAGATTGACCAGACACTAAACAAAAGGACCGACAACAGAGAAAGGGTTTCACTTACTATGAAAGATAAGATGCATTCATATATCCAGTATTGTATTCACATATAATCCTCAATTTTCTTTGAATCACTTGAATCATTCAGGTGGTAACATAATCCCCAAATGAGTGTTCCTATCATATCAATCGGGGGCAAATCATCTACAAAAACATCCAATGCCTTGAAGGTAAGAATAACATTGTAAATACATTGCTATTAAAACAACTCTAAAAATACCTATAAGGGGCAAAGACAAGGCTGCTTTAAAGCAGGGTGAAAGTAAAGCAGAAAGCTCCAACAGGAGCTTTCTGCTTTACTTTCACCCTGCTTTAAGCTATTACCTGTCTTAACCACCGTGTTTTAACTGGTTGTAATAGAGGGCGATCACTGTACTGACTCACGTCTTACCGGGAGTCTATCTAAATCCTTATCTCCGTAGGCTAAATATACATCCTGTCAGGGTGACTGTATGGGCTGGCACAGCTGTGTGTGTGTGTGTGGAGGCAGCTGGTTTCTGGCTCTACAGCTACGGGGAGGAGGGATGGAGAGGGGTGAACGGGGAACCAAGCCAAGGCTGTCAGTCAACATCACAGCATCTGAAAAACATCAGAACACTCGCGGGTAATTAACCAGCACATTAAAAGCTGTATGATTTTTCCCATGGAAGTATTGGACCGTACCATGCTAGGACCCTTATTGTGCAAAAACCATCCCTCTTGCTTCCTAAATTGATTTGAAAGTTTTCAATACAAAAACTGTCTTTATTTCCTTTACCCCATAGCAATGCCTTTTCTTGATCTATCAGAGCACCAAATAAGGGTAGTTTTTCAATAACTGAAATCTTTATTTCTGAATTAAACCCTATGGTGTCACTACTCATTAGAATCGTCTCTTCGAGACGATTCTAATGAGTAGTAACACCATAGGATTTGGTGCTGAAATGAGTGAGAAAATGTTTATTTTGTTGAAATAACTCCTTCTTATCTGGAGCCCTGATCTATTCCTCACAGACATAAATTTTCAGGCTTCAACCATTTTCTGTAACCCATTACTCCATAAGATAAAAGAAAATTGCACAGTAAATAAAATCCTCCACTGTAGAAAATAGTTCCCATTTTAGTCATTAATTTGTATCATAACAAATGTTTTCTTTAATAAAAAATTGGAATAATTTTCTTCAGTGGAGGAATAAAGTGAAGGCGTATATAAAGGTGAATTGATAGGGTAATGGGTTAAGGAATCTGGTTGCCTTAAGCAGGATGAAAGTAAAGCTGACAGCTCTTTCAGGAGCTTTTGTTTTATTTTCAACCTGCATTTAGCATCCATCTCATAATACAAAGTGTTGTTAACCCTTTACCCCATAACCTGTTTTTAGATTTGAACACTTTAAATTGTTACTGAGCTCAAGGGCTTCTTGATTTGAGTACACATACCAAATATGAAGTCTCTATCACAGTTATGGCCAAGGTTAAGGTTGTAGACAGACAAACAGACAGACCAAGAACAATTTATGCCTCAGACTTAATGTCATGCGGGGCCATAACAAATATTATGTATTAAGGTTCTAGATAAGATGGAGTATCCTGAATAAATCCAATAATTTCTCACTCATTCTAGCATCAAATCCTGTGGTGTTACAATTCATTAGAATCGTCTCAAAGAGAGGATTCTATAATGAGTAGTGACACCATATAGATCGTTTAATGTAGAAATAAAGATTTTAATTTCTGAAGAAATACTCTCCTTATCTGAAGCCCTGAGTAAGTTACCTTCTTCTATATACCCCTTTTATGGATAATAAACTCGTCCAATACACATAATTATAGTCAGTTCTTTGAAATCCTCAAAGTATAAATGGATTATGATTTCTGTAAATTACAGACTACTAAACCATTCTCCCTGGAAAAGTGATACTGCTAGATAATGCCATATTCAATCATCTTAGTTATGCAATTACCCCTCAGTTTGTTCCTGGAGGAATAGTTTAACTCTTACCATGCTAGTGGCGGATATACGTGCCACGGTGATTACCTTTGCAAACAGTTTGGATCCTGATGAGACGCCGCGTAACGCGGCGTCTCATCAGGATCCAAACTGTTTGACACTCTGATCCTGTTTTTTGAAAAGAAATTAAGAAAATTCTTTTTTCGGAACAGATGCAGACGACCATTGTCGCAGACGAAAAAATTACCCAGCATGCAAAGAGTTAACCCTTACTCTACCAAATGACTCCAGACAATCCATTAGACAATGTCAGCCAACAATCTACACTGGAAGAACAGAATTTTATCTGGGGGCATATATAATATTAAAACTGGGTACTATACGTCAATCTTGAAGTAGGAAACATCGCTTCATAACAGACAATACATAAAGATGGTCGATAGACAATTTGGATTGAGCATTTTTACAGGCTAAGATCAGAATCAATTTGGAGCTTGTAAAACAAATCAAATAATGAGCTCCAGCATTTATATGATTAGCCGGGAGCATGTCAATATTATCAATACAAATACATTAAAATGGCATCATTACAAATGGCCAATAGAAAAACCCTTCATTTATTAACACTGTCCTCCATTACCGGTATGCTAACCCAAATTGGGGACCATTGCAATCTCTATAATCTCAAAAATTAATAACTGATGTGGGGTTATTTGGTTCCCTTGTGGATCTTAAGAGGTACCAAAACATGTACCAGTCTACTTGGAATTCTGGGCAATTTAATGAATACTGGTCTAGATAAGGCCATTTAACATTCATGAATATTCTAGAAATCAATTCTAGAATACTAAGGAATGTTCTACAGCTAAAATTATTGAACTATAGTTCAATAAATTGCAGTTCTAGATGCCGCCATTTAACGTTCATGAATATTTACTAAATCTACTCTAGGACATTTGTTCATTTAATTGCAGTTCTAGAAGCGGCCATTTAATGTTCATGAATAATCAAAAGATTTATACTAGAACATGCAGTTCTAGAAGCCGGTGTCATATGGTATTTTGACCCGGGGGTGAAATGACCCGCGGGTCAAAATAACTTAAATTATTTTGACCCGCGGGTCATTTCACCGCTATGGTGAAATGACCCCCCCTGCGGTATTTTGACCCCCCCCCTTTTTTTTTTAAATGACTAAAAACTAACATTCTACTGCATAATCATTGACAATTAATGAAGGAAACTTGTTGTAAGGTATTGCAGGACTTGACCATTAAAATTCTTTTTTTTTTCTGCTATGGTATTTTGATTCACACTGCATGAAGTTCATGCTAATTACAATGATTTTGAAGTTGGGTGTGAGGGGGGGTCATTTCACCATAGCGGTGAAATGACCCGCGGGTCAAAATACCGCAGGTAGATTAGCCATAGTATTTTGACCCCCCCTTTAAATTAGATGAAACTCTCCTCAAAATGACTTTAAAACATAAATAATTTGAATTGTTTTGTGAATATATAGAAAACAATATTTACAATTAATGGGCATGGAATTGCTGTTGGTTTTATTTTTATGACTTTTAGATTAGCCATGGTATTTTGACCCCCCTCCCCCCTTGAAGCAGATTTAATCTTTTTTCAAACATCTTTCAACCATAGTATAATGTAAAAGTCATATAAATAAAACCAACAGCAATTCCATGCTTTTTTAAGTTTATGTTCTTGAAAATTCAAGAAATTTATTCTATAACATTTGTAAAGTGAATTGCATCTCTAAAAGCAGCCATTTAACATTTCTTCAAGAAATTGATTCATGAACATGTGTTCATTAAATTGCAGTCCTAGAAGCGACCATTCAATGTTCATGAATATTCTAGACATTTATTCTAGAACATTTAATTGCAGTTCTACAAGTGACTATTTAATGTTCATGAATTTTCAAGATTTTTTTCTACAACATAGTTCATTTATTTGAAGTTCTAGAAGTGGCCATTTAATTTTTTTTAATATTCAAGAAATTTATTCTAGAGCATTCAATTGCAATTCAAAAAGCAATTATTCATTGTTCATGAAGTTTCAAGAAATTTATTCTGGAACATTCATTATATTAATTGCAGTTCTAGAAGTGGCCATTTAACATTCATGAAAATTCAAAAATTTATTCTAGAACTTTGTTCTATATTCTAGAACTATAGTTCAATAAACTGTTCTTCTATAAGAGGCAATTTAACTTTCATGAATATTCAAAAAAAAGTATTTAAGAACATTTAATTGCAGGTCTACTGATCTAGAAGTGGCGATTTAACGTTCATGAATATTCAAGAAATTTATTCTAGAACATTTTTTCATTTAATTGCAGTTCTAGAAGCGGCCATTTTAACGTTCATGAACTTTCAAGAAATAATTCTAGAATAGTTCTACATTTCTTTAACACTTTTTCACAGGGGTTTCAACCTGCTATTAATGTGGTCACCTGTTTTCAAAACTAGGAACAGGATCAGGAGGTAATGGGTTAAACCTAATATGAGAGGAGAAAATGTGGGGAAAAAACCAGTCAACCACGAGTGTCATGTGAATTCGAAGATTTATAACATCTCTTAGCAACATTGATTAAACAAACACAGAAGCACACCAAAAATATTATGCCATTAACCTCTTCACTGCTGTTACCCGGCTGTACTTTTTCCTAGGTTTTATGAAAAAAAACCATGGAAAAAACCACGGAGTATTCGGACGGTCATATTACAAAAACCTTGGAAAAAAGACGAGAAAACCTTAGAAAATACAAGACCTTGGTTTTTACATGGTTTGACAAAATACCTCGGAAAAGTTTACGAGGAATCCTTGTAAAATATTTAATTTCCAAGGAAACCACGGAAACAAAAAATCCTCGGAAAAGTTTACGAGGAATCCTTGTAAAATATTTAGGAAAAAACCATGGAAATATTAGAACCATTTTACGTGGTTTCGACAAAATACCATGGAAAAGTATATATATACGAGGAATAGTTAACTACTAGTGGGTGGGGTACCACATGCTTTTGTTTGTATCATGTAAATATCCAAAATATATTATGATCATGATAAAATTGTATTTATGTAAGTTATGTAACTTACCATGAATCTTTTGTCAGGAGTCTGAACTGGTTTGGAGTCTTTAATTTTTGCCACATTCACATTTTAAAGTATAGATAAACAGACAACTTAAATCTCTGACCTCTGATTGTTGTGAGCTGGTGTCCTGGGTGTGTATAATATTCACTGTTTTGTGAAACTTACAATTGTAGCAAATATTTCTTATATTTATAATTCACTAAGTTGTACTTCCAAGGTTTTTCCGTGCTGGAAAATGTCTAAGTACAATTTTTACGAGGTGCAAATTGTTTAAGTTATTATTTTACAAGGATTTTCCGTGCTAAAAAATGGTTAAGTTCTTATTTCCGAGATTGTTCCGTGTTTATTTTTGCCAAAGTCCAATTTTTCCGAGCTTTTGCCAAGGTTTTAAGAGTTTCCAAGGTTTTTTCTTGATATTTACGTGGGTTTTTTGTTCATAAGCATGCATAAACCATGGAAATTTTGGTGACTAAACAAAAACCTTGGAAATTGTTACGAATAACCATGGAACTTTTAGAATTCCATGTAAATTCCACGTAAATTATTCATATTCCATGGAAATTTTACACTGAACCTTGGAAAAAGTACAGCCGGGCAGTGACATCATCACTTTTAAACAAATGTCCTCTTCTTTTATTTGATCTTTAGGAATTTTCACATAACAAAAAATACTGATATGAGTGGCAATCAGTTTGGATCCTGATCAGATGCCACTGAACGATTAGGATCCAACCTGTTTGCAAATAATAAGTGTACTCGGTAAGGCAGTGGAGGGGTTAACCCTTTCTAGGCTGCATTTCAATATTTGGAGATGACAGAGTTATAATTCTTGTGTACTACACATCTTTTTGTCATCCCCTAACAAGGTATCAAGTTTCATCAAGTTACAGTGCGGCAGAAAATTTGGTTTTTAAAAATTTTATGTAGAAAAAGGGAGATAATTCAATTTTGGGAGATGGCAGAGTTATGGTTTTTTAGTACAGCACTCCCTCTTTCATTCTGTATCACTGTATCAAGTTTCATCAACTTACAATGCAATGCTCAAGAGATATGCTCCAGACAAATTTTGATTTTTTTTTAAATAGAAAAGGGGAGATAATTAAATATTGGGAGAAGACAGAGTCATGGTTCTAGTGTACTGCACCTCCTTATGTCACCATCTATCACTGTTTCAAGTTCCATTAACTTACGGAGTAGCAGTCAAGAGATATACTGCGGACAAAATTGTTTTGTATTTTTAGAAAAAGGGAGATAATTCAATATTAGGAGATGACAGAGTTACCGTTCTTGTGTACTGCACTTCCTTCAATCATCCTCTATCACTGTAACAAGTTTCATCAACTTACAGTGTAACAGTCTAGAGATATGCTCCGGACAAAATTAATTTTTTTATGAGAAAAAGGGAGATTTATAATTCAAATTGGGAGATGAGAGAGTTACGGTTCTTGTGTACTGCACCTCCTTCTCTTATTCTCTATCACTGTATCAAGTTTCATAAACCTACGTTGTACCGTTAAGGAGATATGCTCCGGACAAAAAAGCGTGACGGACGGACGGAAACGCGGACGGACGGACAAAGTGGCGACTATATGCTCCCCCCTTAAAGGGGAGCATAATAAAATCTTTATTTCTGCAATAAAACCTTTGGTGTGACTACTCATTAGAATAATCTCTTCTTTAATTCCTTTTGGACTACTTGTCATATCTGAATCATTTTCTATTCATATTGATGTTTTTAGAAAATATCTCAGAAAAATATTTAACAAACAGGGCTAACCAGGATCAAAAGGTTTCCAGTGGGTTCCTTATAATACTGTTTGCAAAGTTAAACTGGTTTCTAGCACATAAAAGGTTACATCCTGATCAAACTATTCTCCACAACATATCAAAGATTTCTGCTAATTCATGGAAATATTTATATCTCCCTAGATACCAGTGACCACAGCCAAAGGAAGAACTACCTCACATTTCATTTTAAAAGCTTTGATTGTTTTCAACTGTATTATTTGCAGATGCTGCAGTTGTAAACATTAGTTTCATCTTCAATGACAATCTTTTTAAACATTACATGTTATTGTACTTATCTACTACCCTCCATCTGTTTCTAGTTTTGAAAATAAATGATAATTTAATTTGAAGCAGGTTGAAGAGCAAAGAAGAATGCACCTACTGGACAAATAGGCTGAAATAAAGCAGAGTGCTCGGTGCACTCTGCTTTATTTCAGCCTATTTTAAGAGCTCTACCATCTGCTAAGATATAGAAAAATGTTATGGTACTATATAATTATTTATAACTGTATAAAGTGGAACTATTCTCTTCAGTGGGGGAATAAATCAAAGACATAAATAGGCATATTTATGGAGTCATGGGCACATACACACTATCTTCATAAATTTCAGTCGCAAGACACGAAAGACAACTGCTATTAATCTGTCTCAAATTCAACCAAATTATATAACTCCCCTTTCATATAAGACCATAGAAGGGAGTATGTTTGGGCTTTTTGTAAATATGAAATCAAATTTTTACCAAGAAACAGACATTTTTCTTATAAAGTTCTAATATCCTTGCTTTTCATTTAAGTTATCTATGGTAAACACAGAAGTTTTCATGGTAAACAAGTAAATTTTTGAAACCAAAAGTAAACCATATACACTTCTTTTGTTTGTAAAAGCGAGTACATCCGTTTGACAACACGAAATGATACACACTTATCAGGATATCAGATTTATTATCAGTTAAAATGATTTGAACAGTAAAGAAACAAGATATATGCAGTCTAGTATCATGTATGGGAAGGTTTTTGAATAGATTTAAGCGGCTACACATTCTTATAAATGTATCATTATGATAGTGGTGCAAAGCGCATGCGCTCGCACCGACTACCGCTGTATTGATTATCGCATACATGTTTAGCGAAAGTCTGTAAGTGAAACACAGAACAAAATTTAATGTAAAGCAAATGACTTCCAAATTAGAGATCTTTTTTCGTTCATTTCCTTTTTTACACTTACTGTATATCCTGATTTCCCCATAAATGTATTCCTCAATTGATGAAAATAATTCCAATTTGTACACTCAATAATATGTATCTTAAAAAACTATTTACTAATTACAACAGATGGTAGCTTAAAGCAGGCTGAAAGAAAAGCAGAATGTGCCATAAGGCACATTCTGCTTTACTTTCAACCTGCTTTAAGAAGTCATCTGCCTTTCAAACTAAAAACAGGGTTTGGGGAAATGGGTTAAGCTACCATGCAGTCTTCAATACTGACAACAAGCAAAGGGGGAGAGGGTTAAATGCAAGTTTTTTATGAGTTCGGTTGTGACTGCTTCATGCAGCAAGGATCTTTCTGCTTTCCTTTCATCATGCATTCAGCACCCACCTGCAATATCAAAGACCCTACATTCCATCTTTTCAGTGGTAGCTGAACACAAATTTAATAAGAGCTTCCGCAAAATTTGGGTTAATCATGAACAACATTCATATTGGCAAAACTTTTATGCAACTTTTGACCTCTAGCATTGATTTTTTCCCATCCAAATCTTTTTAGCTTGTAAAAGTGTTGTTCATTTTATATTACATGAGGATGAATCTATTTAGCTAGTATTTAGATGTTAGATGATTGGATTGGAGATGTCTATAATAGACATTACAATGCTCCCTCTTTAAAATGACACCCAATGGGAGACAAAGATTATTGTGTGTTGTTTGGAGGTAGTCATTATAGTGTGTGTGGGGGGGGGGGGGGGGGGGATAATATCTTTAGATTGCTGAGCACGACTTGGCTTACATTTGCAGACAGCTTGAATCCAGATCAGACACTGTGTAACATGGCGTCTGATCTGGATTCAAACTGTTTGCCACTAGTCATTAACTATGAATAATGATTTTTGTCAAACTATCCAATAAATTATGTAACTCTAAGAAACTGCAGCAGACGACAGTTTGAAGCAAACGATATTGTAACAGTGAAACAGTTAGACGTAATTGTCTTGGGAAACAGCAGCAAAGGTCATTGTTAGGAGGGAATCATTGTTCCGAGGGTTAATGTACTCCATAGAGGGGTATAAAAAGAGCAGAAGATTTAACCCTTTACACCATAGCCTGTTTCTAGTTTGGAATACAGGTGACTACTTAAAGCAGGTAGAAAGTACAGCAGAATGTGCCTTTAAGCGCATTCTGCTTTACTTTCTGAAGTTTCAGCTTACTTGAAGCTTCAGTCTGCTAGGATATGGAAAATATTTCTTATGCTGCATATTCATTACCTGTGTAGTAATTCTGCTTTTTTGCTTTACTTTCAACCTGCTTAAGTGATCACTTGATTTTTGAGTTAACTAAAAAGATTATTTCTGCTTTAATCCTTATGGTGTCACTACTCATTAGAATTGCTATATGAGTGAGAAAATGTTGGATTTGTTCAGATTATTCCCCCATATGACGAGCCCTGTTGTTTACAGCTCATTTGTCAAAGTTATTCTATCCATGAGCTGACTTTATCTGTTCAAAATAGCAAAGGTGGCTATGCAGGAAGGATTAACATGCGTATCACTCAATCTCTGAGATAATTGAGCAAATAAGAAAGATTACCATCATAAAATATGTAATAAGTATAGAGCAGTTATTCCCCTTTGATCAGCCGTCTCTGTATTTAAATAAAGATGGAGGATTGAGACATATAGCAATAATATGCTTAACTAGCAACATAGGGGTCATTATATACGAGCCCCGGCTGCACCGAAAAAATTTACTAGAATGTTTCCTAGGACGAGATCGTATAGATAATAGACCAATGTCGGATGTATCAGTGCTATGACTACACAGGGCATTTAACTCATTACCCAATAGATACCTCATTTTACACATTTAAATTATTCCTCCATTATAGAATTCATGTTGGATGTGATTGGTTTTACGGTACTGGGACACAAAATAGTCATTGCATTCTGCTTCATTTATCATCATTTCTTCAGTCTCCACAGTAATATATAAAGTCCAAGATTTAACCCATTCCCCCATAGATACGCCTTTTTACGTCTATAATTTATTCCCCCACTGAAGAAAAAAGTTCCCTTTTATACACTCATGAATATGTATAAGTCAAGAAATATTTTCTATATCCCAGCAGATAATAGCTTAAAGCAGGCTGAATGTAAAGCAGAATGTGCCTTAAGGCGCATTCTGCTTTACTTTCAACCTGCTTTAAGTGGTCAAAGTTCTATCATTAAAACTAGAAACAGGCTATGGGGGAACGGGTTAAACTTTACTGCTGGTGGGGGGCATTTGTCAATCTGACATATCTGCCGGGTATAACACTTTCAACACCATGGACCTGTTTAAATTTACTCATTGAATTAGCAAACAGTGTAGACCCAGATCAGGAGCCCTCTGACCTGGGTCTACACGGTTTGCTGATTTAGACCAGTACAGTGTTCAATCTAGGCTGCCCCATTGCGCCTATGGCCCTTAAAAATTTAGAACGGCGCAATTAATAAACTACAATGGGCCCGTCGGGCGCACTCTGCAAGTCAGTCTTTTTTTTATTCAAAGTGTAAATAAAACAAATTTGTGAATCTATTTTCGCGACTCCGTATCGTATTTTCGCTTTTCCGTGCAGTTCTTCGAGTACTAGGCCAAAATAAAATATAAGTCGAATACAAAAAGTCGGCGCCGCAAAATAACGAACGCTTTCTAATTTTTACTGGCTAGTCAAGGTAGTGCGGTCAATGTTTTAGACCTAGCCTATTTATAATTCCAAAATGGCGGGTATCGGACTTGACAAGAATCGCCCCAAAGTTTAAAAGGTTTGACGCAAAGTATTTGATTATTGTAGCATGTGCGCGCGAATTATCGCGCACTATCTGTATCTAAACTTTCTGTTTCTAATACGTCGTAGAATCAAACGACGTGGGAGAAGAACCGTCATTAATTAATACTTGCGAAAATATCGTAGGGCAAGTACCGTGTAGGGCTGATGAAATTTAATTGCACTAATAATATTTTTGTGCGAGATTTTCGAAATCTATGCGAGAATCGGACATCATAGCTGCAACACTGTTTTAAGTACAGAAACATTGTCAGTATGTTCGTGAAAAAGTAAAGTTTGTTAGAACAGTAATTTCAACACTTGCTAGACGTGCTGCAAAAATGGTTGACAGCTGATCGTTTTAAGAACAAAAACAAAGTTTAAGAGTGACAAAGTTAGATGGGCTTTCTCCAGCAGTCATTAATTTGCTAAACAAGTATTCAATGGTAGATCTATATTATCATGATAAGCACTAGTTAGGTCTATATGATATACACCTATTACAATTTGACTACAATCTAGAACTTTTTTCTCTAATTTTATGTTTGGCCCTCAGTTTGAAAAAATGGCCCCCTTTCTCAGGACTTGTGGGCCCGCAGGGCCCCCTTTGGGACAAAGCTGGATTGAACACTGCCAGTATTTATCAAACTACCCAGAATTCCAGATATAATTATAAAATTATATATAGACTGGTTCATGTTTTGATAACTTAAAAGATCCACATGTGACATTATATAAATAAGGGAACCTAATAATCCACAAGAGTAACTAACTAGGTAAGTGCTGAAAAACATTGAATCAGCACCTGACACCCATTTAGAACATTTGTTTTCTAAGGTCAATCTTGATAGTTGATATCAACCACTCAAACCTCTTACAGTTTTAAAGACATTGATCAGTGTTTGTCCATACAACAGATCTTTTCATATGAAATATTTAGCAGTTCAGACCCCGATTAGAAAGTGCAGGTTGAAGTGTCTTATCTAGGTCTAGTCTACACTGTTTGCTAATGACTACTTTTGTGGAGATATGCATTAAAGTGTATGCATTGATGTATACAGAGCTCCAGATAAGGGGAGTATTTCAAAAACTAAAATCTCTATTTCTGCTTTAAACCCTATGGTGTCACTACTCATTAGAATCGTCTCGAAGAGACGATTCTAATGAGTAGTAACACCATAGGATTTGGTGCTAAAATAAGTGAGAAAGTGTTGGATTTGTTCAGTTTACTCACTCTTATCTGGAGTCTTGGATGTATATACTATATATCATTCTCACAAGGATCTGATCTTGGTCCACACTGTTTAGCCTGTTTACCTGTGTTTTCACCACCCTAAGCTATATTTTCGCGCATGGCCTATCTGATGTAACATTTCTTACTTGTTCACGGATCTAATTCTGAACTGAACCTTCAATGACACGAATGTATACAAATAAACTTGTGAAATAAATACAAAATGTAAATAACTGCACCGTTTTCGAACGAGTTCATTGCTCTGGATCACCGGGATGCTTTCTAATCAATTCGCCACCTCTGATTGGTCGTTGAATGATTAGTTCAATGTAGGCTCTGTCAGTATCTTAAAGTTTGTTTCATGAAACTTTATAACATTTTTTAATGATTTTGAAATATTTAATTTTTTTTAAAGTAAATAATAATTTTTACAAGTTAACAATAAAAATAAAAAAGTAACAACGGACAGTACTAACTTTTCTGTTGAATTGTGATAATTTTTTGTGAATAATTGTTATTTTACCTGTTCTTTCGCATTTTCTGCGCTTGAAATCTTCTGTTGTTAAAATGTCCCAGTATTCGGATATCCTGTGTAGTTTTCGGCCATTCTCGGTAGCCTGCTCGTGACGGAATTCTAAGTTTTGCTTAGGTGGCGAATTGACAAGAAAGAGGCGAATTGACAAGAAGCAAGGATACAATGCAGTGAAACCTCCCTAAACCAAACACTTGTCTTAAATAACTTTTGCGGTCTCTAGAGTATCATGCATTGAGAAGTCAGTTTTGGACGTTTAACTTTACAGACTCAGTACGCGTTAACTTGATTTAACCAGTTGGACCCTAGTAACCCATCCTCTGCAAATAGTGTACATGTGAAGAGTACACTATTTGTTTTGTTAACAGCGATAAAACCAAGATCAGCCCTCCAGGCCTTCAACTGGTCACAATGTAAAAAAAAAAAAGGAAAAAAGTAGGTTTTCAGGGGGAAAAGTAGGAAAAAAGTAAGATTTTTAATAAAATGTAGAAATAGTAAGAATTGCTTTATAAAAGTTGTTACAAGATAACCTACAGATTCTTCATTATAGACATTTAAGCAAACTCAAACTCTAACCTTAAAATTGATTGATAGTTATTCACACCAAAATATATATTTTTTGTCCTTCTTTTATGATTTGGTTCAGGCCCCAGAGGCAATTCAACGGGCCCTGTCAAGTGGGGTACTCCTGGAAAATTTTGAAATCACGTGCTTCATTTTATGCATTCTGGGCAAATGATTCTGAGGGCGCTTGAAGACTTTAATTGCAAAAAGTAGGAAAAGTAGGAGGTTTTGGCAGAAAATAGGAAAAAGTAAGAATTAACGGTTCAAGGCCTTGATCTCCAGGCGCGTAGCTACCTGTACGCAAAAAATGCAACTGCGTACACATTGTCCGCAATCATAGAAAAATTGAAAAGTCCAAAAATGCAATAAAAATCGTAGGGGGTAGGGGGTAGAGATCAATGACTGGAAGACAAGCTTTCAGAAAAAATCTTATCCTAGAATCAATAATTTGTTATTTTAAGTCAAATTTTTTCATAGTCTTTGAATGCGGGAAACGCCCTCAGAACGCACCAGAGACCAAGTAGGATTAAAAAATTCCCGGGGGAGCATGCCCCCGGACCCCTCTAGAGTAAGCGTGTTTAAACCAAACAGAGGGGGTAAGAATTATGTTATTGCGAGTCGAACTTTTTCATAGTCTTTGGCGGGAAACGCCCTGAGAACGCACCTGAGACCATCTAGGATTAAAAAAAATCCCGGGGGAGCATGCCCCCGGACCCCCTCTAGAGTAAGGGTTTTAAACAAATCAGACGGGTTAAGAATAAGAGATGAATGACCGGGACACGCGCAACAAATATATATATATATACAATTTATGTTAGGGGGAGTCAAATTTTACATATAGATTTAAAAATGCTGTTGCCAGATGGTATTTTTCTGTTTAACCCGTTTTGATTGTTCGAAATGCCCTCAGAACCCACCAAAGCCATATAGGAATATTTTTCCCCGGAGACCGCATTCCAAGTAAGAGTGCGTTCACCAAATGAATTGTATTTGCCCCACGTCGACGTGTGCCCCCCTCAATCACAGTTTGCTTCAGACGGGCCTGCTTTATCAGAACGGAACGTAAATGTAAATGGTTCTGTTGCAGATCTGAATGTTACTCATTGTCGGTTTGAAATTAACATCCATGATTTTGTCGTGACGTCAATGTCGTTTTGCTTTTTTTATTCATTTTTTTGCATAGATTTATGTACTTTACCACCTGTTTTGAAGGCGGGAAATGCCCTCAGAGACCATCTAGAAATAAATTTTTCCAGGGGGAGCATGCCCCCGGACCCCCCTAGTATAGGACTGCGTACACATCCTAATTGATCTAGCTACGCCCCTGATCTCTGTCTGATCAGGGTCTGCACTGTTTATCACATTGGAAAATACAATTGTAACAATCATAAATATTCCAAAATGGAGTGGAGTTAACTAAATTAGGGAATCTGTAATGATCAACCAAACTTCTTTCAGACACATAGACTGTTGTGTCCCAGACACTGCAGTCTGCATGGCAAATTAATAATCGTGTAGACGGCTTATTTTGATTACAGGCGACCAGAACGTAAAGGGGGGGGGGGCGTTTGTGGGAGCTTGTTGCAAGAATGCCATTACTTTAGTAATGGCCCTAAAATACGTTCAACGGTTCAGGCCCCCTGTGATTTTGATCTGGTTCCAAGCTAATTGCAACTATTATGAGCGTATCCCTAATATGCCAACAGCCTGGTAATTATAAAATATACATATGAAATGAATTAACCTTTTTCTCCAAAGCATCCTTACTGCAGTTTGCCCCGTTGTTTATCATTACTTCAAATCGAAATCCAACATTGGCCTCCATGCAGACTCTGAATCCGGTGTCTTGTAAAAAACGCGTTCTTGTAATAATCACTTCACGTGGCGGGAAAATATCAATATCCTCTGCAGAGTTATCTTTCTTTACAATCACCATTGATCACCTACATCTTACTGTGCGTTCAAGCCATGAAGCCATAGATATCTTAAAACAACCTCTTAAGATATCTATGGTTCAAGCACGATACGACCACGAATGAATAACTCATACGCGATAGGCTACTGTTTTTCTCTTATGTTTAGATTTCTAATGCTGATTTTAAAATCGAAGTGTCTATTGACACGTACGGTGTTAGGGTAAAAATTACACTTATCGTGAGAATCACCCACCATGTCAGAAAGTTTCCGCCCTCAGAATTGCAATCATTGTATGCGATTTTATATGATGTCACTGTTTTTCCGTATACTATATGTATATACCACAGGTACTTGACACATACTTTATTATCTATGAACCCCCTCCCCCCTTAAAAAAAAAAAAAAATTTTTTTTTTTTTTACTATACTTCTATTATAGATACAAGGTAAACAGCGCAATTCGACACCTAGTCTTTACTATCCACTTAAACTGATGCTAAAATAGACTCGATCGCCGATATTCTCTTGTGGTATCCTCGGGAAAGGATTAATTTATCAATATCTACTTTTTATTTCATCAAATTCCGTCAAATAACGCCACAGTACGTGAATTATAACGAAAATAAGCATAAAAAAGTTTTCTGTCGTTCTCTTGGTACAGAATTTATTGCCCAAAATAAGGGGTAATCTAGTCGGTTTGCACATTTAACGGCCTTTACGGCTGGAACTTTCACCTAATTTCATTAGAGCAAATGCGTTTGTGTCGGAACATGACCCTCTTCACTATCAGCTATATGAAATATACATGTAATTTGGCATGAAATTGACAAGTGAAAGACTCATTTCATTTTCAATGCCATTTTGAATACCGGAATGAATCGAATGAACGGAGCGATCTCATTGGTCAAAATTAAACAGGTAAAGTTTCTTTTAATTTTGCATTCTATGTAAATTATATAAAACTGATAATATTTCATTTAAAGATGATTTATAATATTTGGTGAAAGTTCCAGTGGCACAGGCCGTTTATTGTGGACAAATAACAGATCACCCCTACATGTACATTCGTTGCTATGTACAATTCTGTACCAAGAGAACGACAGAAAACTTTTTGAAGCTTATTTTCGTTATAATTCACGTACTGTGGCGTTATTTGACGGAATTTGATGAAATAAAAAGTAGATATTGATAAATTAATCATTTCCCGAGGGTACCACAAGAGAATATCGGCGATCGAGTCTATTTTAGCATCAGTTTAAGTGGATAGTAAAGACTAGGTGTTGAATTGCGCTGTTTACCTTGTATCTATAATAGAAGTATAGTAAAAAAAAAAAATTTTTTTTTTTTTTTTTTTTTTAAGGGGGGAGGGGGTTCATAGATAATAAAGTATGTGTCAAGTACCTGTGGTATATACAGTGAACCCTCTCTATTTAGCAGCCGCTATATTGAGTCGCCTGCTTATGGTATAGCTATTTTGTGTATTTCGGTGACTGTTGTAGAGAGGTTTTACTGTATATGACGTTTTGACGTTAACGCGCCAAAACGTCTACAGTATTTGTAGTCTATAGTTTAGATTAATGTTTTACCTGTTTAATATTTTAATCCGCATATTTCAATCAATACCAATAACGAAACAATAGCAACACAACTTTGACCGTAAAACGGTATACATTGCCGTACGTGTCATTAGCAAGATTTTCTCTTCATAAACGTACAAGAAAGACAACTCCAATTCTGAACATTCCTATTACGAGTTATCGTTCTTGTATGTGTCAATAGATAGAATCATAGAAAACTTGCTAATGACACGTATGGCAATTTATACCAATTTTTACTGTGTTTAAGCTCTGCCAATATGACAGTTTCCCAACGATAGGTTATTTTTATCGACATAATGGCTTATTAGAGGTAATAGAATAACGACAAAAAAAATCTGGTAAAAAATGTCATCTGCTTTATTTTTTAGAACATTTAATGATATGACCTGCGTACTGAAACCTTGATTGTAATTAATGTTTTACCTGTTTAATATATTAATCTACATATTTCAATCAATACCAATAACGAAACAATAACATCAAAACTATGACCGTAAACGGTATAAATTGCCGTACGTGTCATTAGCGAGTTCTTGCTACAAAAACGTACAAGAAAGACAACTCCAATTCTTAACATTCCTATTGCGAGTTATCGTTCTTGTACGTGTCAATAGATAGAATCATAGAAAACTTGCTAATGACACGTATGGCAATCTATACCAATTTGTACTGTGTTTAAACTCGGCAAATATGATAGTTTTCCAACGATATGCTGGTTTTATCGACTTAATGGCTTATTAGAGGTAATAGAACAATGACAACAAAAATCTGGTAAAAAATGTCATCTGCTTTATTTTTTAGAAAATAAAAAGATATGACCTGCGTACTGAAACCTTGATTATAATTAATAGTTTACCTGTTTAATATTATAATCCACATATTTCAATCAATACCAATAACGAAACAATAACATCAAAACTATGACCGTAAACGGCATAAATTGCCGTACGTGTCATTGGCGAGTTCTTGCTAAAAAACGTACAAGAAAGACAACTCCAATTATTAACATTCCTATTGCGAGTTATCGTTCTTGTACGTGTCAATAGATAGAATCATAGAAAACTTGCTAATGACACGTATGGCAATTTATACCACGTTGAAATGTCTTAATATTTCATCCATACGATAGGTATCCTCTATTTCATCGACTTTATGGATTAATAGTGTGGTAATAAAATAGAATAAAAACAACAAATCATAAAAATGTCATCTGCTTTTTTAGACATTAACAGATATGATTTGTGTACGGATTTCAGTATGGATTAACCTTTCACCTGTTCAGTTATTAATCCATATATATATATACGTACGTGTGTGTGTATATCAATTCCAATAACTAAACAATATACAAACAAAATAACGAACTAAAACGTATTATAAATCGCCGTACGTGTCATAAGCGAGTTCTTGCTACAAAAACGTACAAGACCCATTTCTTTACATCGCTATTTGTTCTTATGGTCATCATAATATTTTATTTTTCGATTTAAACGTATGCAAATTGATTCAACTTATGTGAATTTAAATGGATAATTCATATCAAACCACTCAAAAATGTGAGAAATTCTTTGCTTTGTTATAAGCAAACTGTGAGAACATCAACAGCAGGTATATTCAATTAAAACGTTTGTTTATACCTCTTATTTACAAATTCATCAAAATAAAAAACAGATTCATAAAAATACTTACCTATAATGTACATTTATCATGATTGCATTTTATAAAATGCTAAAACATACCGTTTTAATGCGTTTTGGTTACTTTCAACAAATATAGGGCGGAAACTTTCTGGGGGTGAGTGTGATTCTTACGATAAGGTGAAAATTATGTGCATACGTGTCAATAGAAGCTTTTTTGTTTTTCGTACGTACGTGTCAATAGACTCGGCCTTTTAAAATAAATAAAAATAAACTGTGAACCAGACGATAGCCTAAATCTTACGCCTAGTGAGAACAAGTTGTTAGTCATAGAAAGGACCGAGGAAATGTCTTAATCTTGAGTTTCATGTGTATCAAATACAGTAAAAACTCTCTATAAAGACCACTAAAAAGAAGGTTCATTCATTACATAAAAGTCAGGAGACAGCTTATTACAATGTGGCAAAAAGCAGAAAGGTCCTAGAGGAGCTTATTGTTTTATTGTCACCTTGCTGAAAGCGGTCATCACAAAATTGAGCGGTCGTAATAAAGCGAATTTACTGCAAGCGAGTTTTCTATCAACCTGACACGAAGTCTCGGAGTAGCATCTACAGTGGAGAATCTGTTATTCTTTCCCGTTTAAACGCAAACGTACGCAAACGCAAAGCACTAAAACGTAGAAAAGAACAACTTTTGGACAATTCTAATAATTCTTGTTTATCTTGGTGGCAAACAGTTTGGAGCCTGATCAGACGCCGGGTTACCCGGCGTCTGATCTGGCTCAAAACTGTTTGCACTGCAAATAATAGTTTTAGCGTAAACGCGTTTATTGGGAAAGAATAACAGATTCTCCACTGTATCACGTTTCCGTCTAGTTCATCTAAGTTAACCCCTTACCCAGTAGTAAGTTTCTAGTTTTGAAAACAAGTGACCACTTAAAGCAGGTTGAAAGTAAAACAGAATGCGCCTTTTAAAACCCTTTGAACCACAATCACGCATATACGCGTCATTTGCAAACAGCACAATATGTGCAGTGTACGTTTGTCCTATGCAAACCGTGAATAACCAGATCAGATGGCTCCTCTGATCAGGATCTGCACTGATTGTCATGCTTTTTACCCATCCATCCATCAAACCCGATCGACCCGCTTTAAAAGTTTTTATACATCAAAACTACTCATCCAAACCTTCTATCCGCTGCGAGAGAAATTGTGATTGTGTTTTTACAAAAAGTTAAGTTTCGATTCAGATTAAACACCTCAGTAGTAGTACCTCAGCGTCCTATCTGGATCAAATTTATTTGACACTCTTATTGTGCTTATTGCAAGAATCTGTGGATCTACATTGAAAATGTCGCAAACGACAATGTTTACAGGCAAAAACGCCCCAGTGCGCTAAAGGTTGAAATTTATGTACATGCAGTAAAACCCTTCTTTTACAACCAACCACCAAATGGTGTAAAATAGTATGTGTTTTAGACAGATGACTGCTTAAAACAAGATAACAGTAAAATAGAAAGCTCCTAAAGGAGCTTTCTGTTTTTCTGTCACCTGTCTTTAAGCTGTCACCTGTCTTTTATAGAATTAATTAGCATTCTTTTAGTGGCCGCAAAAGAAAGGTTTTACTGTATACATGTAAAATGATATGTGTTCTTAAAATAAACATTATATAGAGCTCTGCTTAAAGTACAGATGGCTTTTGAACTTATAGTGGTCACTGTAGAACATGTAAACACAAACGGCTAAAGTCGACACAGGCGGCTAAAGTCGACCTAGAAAACAGGCTGGACCTTGTATTGACCAGATACCGTGGAGCCCTCGAGACAAACTATTGAAAAGTTACAAACAGTGCACACCCTGGTCAGATGGCTCATCATTGAGCCCTTTGATCAGGGTATACACTATTTGTACAGGACACGTGTACTCTTCACATGGACACTCTTTGTAATGGAGGAGCATGCTCGTCGTTAGGGTGCAATGAGTAAAAACCTTGTACATGTATTATACATATTGTATTTAACAATTCATAATTGTATTTGAGTTATAGCCTTGTGTTATACATGTATCAGTTTCTTCAGCTTATAACTATATTTGTATATATAGGTCGTTTGCAGTTCAAAAAAACACGATAAAAACTAATGGACGTATTTAAATTGAAGTTTGCATACACTTATGATGTGTCTATACCAACTCTGACAAGGAAATTCAGAATTTTTGGAAGTCTAACTAAAAACTTTTTTTCTTTGTTTTATATAAATTTTGTGTCGCTGAAAATGGTCAATTACGTGGGGTGTTATTGGCTATTACCTTGATCACGTTTGTTTATATTGGAGAATATCCCCAGGTAAAATCCCGTGCAAGTTGCTTCTGTCTGAAAGGTGAATCCCGTGCTGATATTGGTTGTTTAGTTGTACAAAATTAATTGTGAGGCCCCATAATCCATGTCTAAATCCACGAACTCTTCACCAGGAATACAGAGAATTGCAATTACTTTTCAAACCGAAGCTCTAACATTTCTACATAATTACAGAGTTCCAGATAAGAGAGAGAAACTTGAACAAGTCCAACATTTTCTCACCCAGTTCAGCACCAAATCCTATGGTGTGACTACTCATTAGAATCGTCTCGAAGAAAGACTGTTCTAATGAGTAGTCACACCATAGGGCTTAATTCAGAAATAAAGATTTAGTTTTGGAAATACTCCCCTTATCTGGAACTTAGTTATAGTTAGAACGTATTAAGTGAAATCTTAATGATTAAGAAGGGGCGTAACGAGCGTTAGCGAGTGGCCCCTTCTTAACCATTAAGATTTCACTTAATATGTTCTAACTAACTTAGAATATAACCTATATTTTGATTGGCCCATTCAAACGCTTCTAGTAAACATTCTGGTTGTGAGATCGCCAAATATGGCAGTGTTTACAATCAGTTGCTACGAACCGGAGCTATCTTATAGCGCGCGCGCAGACACCACGCGACGTCGAAAAACAACAAAATTCTTAATGATTAAGTGCCGTACTTAAAGCGACTCGCACCCAGATGGTGCATTAAAAATAGTAATTTGTAAATATGTGTCAAACGCTTATATAAATGGTAAAGAATTAGTTTAGGATAAGAAATTCTGTTTAAAAAATATGTATTTCAATAAAAAAAATATTGGTCTCTGGTGGGATTCGAACCCGGGGCCCGGCATTGGCGGACAGAAGGCAAAATAGGTGAAACCGCTTATACCAATGGACCACGGAACTATCCGTTTATCTCGGATCGATTTAACGTATTTCAATGTGTAGCGATCGGAAGTGCATACAACTTCGTAATTCGGCTCGTGTTTATGTCTGACCCCGTGTAGAGAAGCAACAACAACAACTATACCGTTAGCTAACGCTATGGAAAAACGATGGAAAATATCTAAAAAACTAAGATTCGGTGACGATTCTTGAGACGTTTTTTGGACTGATCATATTTTTTTAATGTCAAAAGCCAAATAATGCCACAAATTTGCTTTTATTTGAGTATTTTATTTTATTTTGACAAGAACACCATCCGGTTGCGAGTCCCTTTAATGGGTAGCAAAAGGCAGTTTGATTGGTTTAAAATGTAGGTTATATTCTAAATATGTATCAATGTTCGAGCTGTATTGCACTTACGTATACATTACGTTTCCTTTAAACGATAAAATAATAAAGGTTTTCGAACTGATCTGGAAACATTCTGTTGAAAATTTGAGAATGGTAAGTTGGTGTAGATCGTCTGGTATGAACATGTCTCTTCTGCTATTTATCGCATTTAGTTATTTTACTTTTTGTTGATAAAACTTTCGTATGAGTGGCACATGGTTCGGATCCTATTCAGATACGAAATTGCCCCGGTGTCCGATTAGGATCTAACATGTGCGCAAATGACAGTATGGTCGGTTAACACGTTTAACGTACCCCAGTCAGGGCCTCGTTCGGTTAGTTGTAAACTGCTATGTTATGCGATGGCTTAACGGTGAGGCGTTGCCGGGTCGTGAAAGATAGGCTGTTAAATAACTTGAAATCACCCTTCGGAAAACTGTCCCTTAGAAGTGTAAACTTTATATAGAAGTTATGAATAAAACTTTTGTATTACGAAGAGAAAAAAATATTTCTTATTTGTCAGAGTTGGTATAGGTATATCATAAATCTATGCAAAATTCCATTTGTCTCCGTGTTCTTGTTATGGAGATATTTGAAAATTATCGTGTTTTTTTTAACTGCAAACGACCTATACATGTATATTTAATTTGGATATTCTTCCCACTTTGTTGGATATAAACTAAAAAGTCCCTTGTGTATTTATAAAGCATGTTTTTGGCAGTGGGGGAATGTTATCGTATCAGACTGTAAGAATTATTATACAATGAAATCTTTCTAAAACGGAACCTCTAAATACCGGAATTCTCTCTAAACCGGACAAAAACATTGGTTCCGTTTCCAGCATTTCTTTATTGATTACACCTTTGATTTATTTCATCACTGAATAAAAAACATTCACGAATACATGTACGTATCATCATAAACATTTTCCAT
Organism: Gari tellinella; assembly: GCA_922989275.2. Classification (NCBI taxonomy): domain Eukaryota; kingdom Metazoa; phylum Mollusca; class Bivalvia; order Cardiida; family Psammobiidae; genus Gari; species Gari tellinella. The sequence continues at coordinate 22,605,326 of OV277858.1, forward strand.
ATTGTAGTAGATGATAGCTTGAAGCAGGTTGGAAGTAAAGCAGAATGCGCCTTAAGCTATCAGCTATCCTCCATACTAGAAACAAGCTATGAGTTAAAAAACCCTCTAAACCGGAAACGCCTCTAAACCGGACATTTATGTTGTCCACTTACATGTAGACATTTATGTTGTCCCCTTACATGTCTGGTTCAGAGGGTTTCACTATATTATCATAGTACATGTAATGCGCTGCAGACGTTTCAAAATGTGTCAACTAAGGATGTTACCATCACTAACAGGAACAGAGTGCACACGAATCTGCAAACAGTTTGGACCTTGATCAGACGCCGAGAAACTCGGCATCTGATCCAGATTCAACCTGTTTGAAATTTGCTTTTTTTTCAGTCAACATATGCTGTTTATAGTAGGCATATTCGAGAAATGAAAGCAAGAGTCCTTTTTTGATCAAGCGATAAAAGTGATTTAGATAATTATTCAACTCGCCTCTGCCATGCGTGAAATGTATGATAAAGGGCCGTTTATACTGTATATGTGTATATGTTAAAAACACACAAAAAACCACATATTTACTATACAGGGTCCAAGGTTATAAAGCGTTTGAGCTGATTCTGAGTGTGTTTGCTTGAAAACGACTTAAGACTCAACTGAAAAGCTTTATAACCTTGGACCCAGATCTACACTTGTTTGTGTCAAAGTACGCAGAAAACTCACACGACAATATTCTAATCTTTAATTTAGTCACCGCTGACACGTTTATTGGAACATTTCAGTTTCCGATTAAGTCTAGTCTAGTGTCTTTCTATTTATATTGCAAACTGACAAACAGTGTAGAACCTGAACTGTTTGCATATAGGACAATTGTACTCTTGCTAGGTGTATGCTGTGTTCATGACGAGTATACTCGTCGCTAGGGTTCAATGTGTTTACGCATTGAACCTTAGCTGACGAGTATTTAAAAAAAAAAAATACTCCTGTCATTAGTGACAGCATGCGCATTGTGTGACAGATGCCGTCTCAGGAATAGTGTCCGATACTAATATAGCTCACTATTAAGTAACTGTACACCGATGTTGACTAACTCTCATTAATTAACAAACAGTGTACCTAATAGTGAGCTATATTAGTTTCACTTACTGTACTCCCATATTTCATAAGAATATCCTAAATTCAACCCTACAAATGAGTCACATAATTGGAAAAAACTTTTTTGCCTTTAATTTAAGTTTCTTACAATTCATCATAAGCATATTCAGAGCTTTAAGAACTTTATCAGCCAAATGGTCTCTGTTGTGTACAAAACCAGTACATGTATAGTTAAAAATCGTACCAAGCTATTTAAAATCATTTACAAATTCTAAATCACTATTGTCACATGAAATATTGAGTTATCTAACACTCTGCCTCTTTTTCTAAACAACATCTCTTTAGTTTGCATGGGGTTCGCCTCCAAGCTACATTTATTACAGTACGTTTTCAGTAACAGATTCAGATCATTTTGTTCAGGGGAATCCCCAAGAATTACCTCATCGTCCACAATGGGGCAAAAACATTAATACAATATCATCTATCTTCAATCCAGAATTAACATTTTCTTGTAAATCTTCCAAGTAAACGGAACACGTTTATTTATATAATTTACTGAATTGAATTTGCGTTTCATTTCGTTTAAACTAGAAAAATAAGCCCCATCCACACTCATCCGTTGCAATAAATCGTATGCTAGAAAACTGTATACTAGAACCTTAGTTATTTTCAATGGGAACTTATTAAACACCCCTCTCTGATACTGACCGAGTTTGTTTAGTTTTTAAACCCTGATCCTTTATCAAGCTAATCACGACTTCCACAGCATTTGCAAAAAGTTTAAATTCAGATCAGAAGCGCCGTGTAGCGCGACGTCTGATCTTGATCCAAACGGCTTGACTCACATTAAACATTTCTTCAGTTTAAAAACACAAAAACTTATTTTAATTCATATTTGTAGCAGACGACAATTCAGCATGATAATGGTGAATGTACTATTCAATGTTTTTTTATTATCAATTTGCGTCTAGTGTTACAAATGTTATACTGAACAAACCATAAGACAAGTGTTCGAGGATCGTACACGCATTGGACGAAAATACTGGTCATCTCCGTGTACTGCTGCATTGTAGATAGATGTTCAAATGGAGCTATTAGTGTACTTTGCTTTAGGATTGTTACTGTTGTATTTTCTGCTGAACCGATCACCAAAGAAAGGAAAACTAATACCCGGTCCGAAAGGATGGCCAATTGTTGGAAATATATTCGACATGAGAAAGGGACACCTTCATGAATGGTTCGCAGAACTCGCAGAAAGGTATGGTGATATCTTCCAAGTAACAGCATTTGGTAAAACTTTCGTAGTTTTGAACTCAGCAAAAATGGTTCGAACTGCTTTGAACACGATGCCATATGCCCAATCAATGAGCGATAGAGCGGATACCTTCTTTGGCAAGTCCGTTCTTTTCGAGAGTCGGGGTTTCGGACTAATGCCAAAGGCGTTTGAGTCGCCGCAGAGTGAACTGAAAAAGAGGTTCGCAAAAGGTTTACGTATTTATGGTGATGGCAGAAATGAATTTGAGACTGTGATCACGTCAGAATTGAAACGATTTATGGCAAGATTGGAGGAGTTCAATGGAAAAGAGTTTGATATGGTAGAACTGATGAAACGTTCACTGAGCAATGTGCTGTCAATATTAGTAAGTATACCACTATTCCTATAGTACATGTATAATAATACATGTAAGTATTTCATTGATCAATATTTGAGATGTGTCATAACAAAACCTGCCTTATTGCATTGCAACATTGTACAGCCCAAGCATCCTTATCATACCAGGCTCTGTATCTGAGTTTGGTCAACACTGTCAAATACCGTATATAATAGAGCTACATAAAATGCCTTAGATGCATGTGGGTGTTAAATGATGTAGATCAAGGTCAGCTGCATCGTCTTGATCTACACTGTTCGTAATGCAATAAGGCAGGCTTTCTCATGGCATTGCTCATTTGTTTTTGACCAAATAGTCAAATAAAACCACGCTGTCTTTTCTACAAAACCACAATAGCAATGAGACTACATGAAACATAATACGATCGTACATGTAGCAGCGAGACAGAATAAACACAATAGCCATGAAACCGCATAATTTTTCGGCGGAGCTGTCTGATTTCTCCTTGAGCCTCAAACCTTATATGGCCCAACCAATCGTGAATGACCAGAAATGAAAGCTTAAGGACACGTGCTTAAAATCGAATAGTCTGATTGGGTAGCGGTTAGACTTGACTACTGACTTTTACAAATTTGTAAAATAAGAGACACAGACTGTTATAGGCTGATTTGCTATGTAGCGGTACCAGTAGTAAACACGATTTTTCCGCTACTGCTAGTGAGTTATAACCGAGAAATTTTACGTGTCCCGACCGTTAGGTAGTGATTTGAATGACATAGTGTTTCTATTTTAAGATATGACATATTGTCTCAAGTTCGGCAATGATTTGATGCGTTCTGCAAATCAGAACGAAATTGTTCATAATAGAATTGATCATAATTTTAATCTAATACCAAGTATATGAAAAAGAAAGAATAACAGTAACAATTCAGTGAGATTACGAGAAAACTGGCGTTTGAATTTAACCTAGATATCGAAAAGATTTCGAGCATGATGGGTATTTTTGTGTTAACACCGTTTTCCTCCAGGGCATGCGCAACTCTGTGACCTCAAATGTAAACAAACCGTGATTTTTTAACGCGATCGCAATCTCTGGGTTAAATGCGAAAACCCAACAACACGTAGATACCTAAAACGTACATCGTTCACATTGTAGATATTTTTATAATAAATCAGAACATAGAACTAACTCTACAAGACAAATTCCATACACGAATTCTTAAAGCGGACACTTGCTACCGGTGGCAACATGAATTTCTCATTTGAGGGGTCGTTTCAAACAATTCATATTCGGCATATTTCGGGGGTGCTTTCCAAAAATCTCAAATCAAAGGTGATTGAGAATATTTAAACAATCAAACCATGTTTAAAGTATAAACAACTAACAAAAGAGCACACACATACGAATTTTAGTAATTTATGGTATCTACAAATTACAAAATAAAAATGATACACGTAGATCTAGACATGAAAGTATAATTCCGTGATCTAGATAGAAATTCTCATCACTTTCAGTCACATCCTAGGAAGAAGTAAGTGCAATCCCTTGTGAACCAAGTAGAAGATCCATGTGCAAACTGTACCTTCTGTCAAGATTTTTCAAGTAAATCTCTCTACAACCACCTCTCTGAAAAAGAACTTATTGGTGGAGTAAAAACAGCTGACAAACAGCTGACAACTTGCAGCAAAATGTAGCCCGATCAAAAGCATAAACATGTGTAAATGCTCTCTGCTGTACTTTCACCTTCAGTCTTTGAGAGACCAACTGCCTTAACAAACTAATGATTAACCTCAGATCCAGTAGTTTAATGATTGCAAACACTCATTTTTGGCGACTCTCAAGACCTTCAGTCTTTGATTATATGTATGTGGTCGTAGATTACTGCGCGTATCTTATTAGATAAATATTAAGCTTAATATCCTGATTTACCATCCTATTTATTGCAACTTGGATAAAATCAATTCCATATACATCATTACCTTGAATACCTTCACCACCCATTCCGCCGAATATCTTTTTTAAAGATATTTCTTGTTACTCAATAGCAACGAGACTGAATAAACACAATAGCCATGAAACCGCATAATTTTTACTCAATAGCATGACTGCATGAAACACGATAACAATGAGGCTATATAAAACAAACCACCTTGAAACTATATTTATGAGAATACTTGCCATGATTGAGGAGTTTGGGGTTGGGGGTTCTTTCTAATAAACGCGTTTATAATCTAAAACCTAGTGTCAGTTGCAAACAGTTTGCAACCAGGTCAGGGGCCCGTTTCATAAAACTTCGTACGACAAATGTTGTCGTAAGTCAGATTATAAAAGTCTCAATATTTTTTTATTTCTCCATCTAATCCTGTCTTGTGACATCTTTTTGGAATCGTCTTGAAAAGACGATTCCAAAAATATGTCACATGACCGGATTAAATAGAGAAATAAGAAATTAAATGCATTTTAAAGTTTTGACTTACGATCGATTTCTTCGTACGAAGTTTTATGAAACGGGCCCCAGACACCGAGTAACTCTACGCCTGATCTGGCCCAGTCCTTATAAAGCGTATGAGTTGAGCATGAGTGCGTTCTCAATCATTTGATTGGTCGGATTTGAGCCTAGGCTCAGACTCAACTCAACCGCTTTATAAGCATGTACCATGGCTTCTAACTATTTGTCCCTTAGATCTAAACCTCTTTTACTTTTTATAACATTATATTTTTCTTCGTTTTATTGTATACTATAAATTTAAAAGGAGAATAGTAACATTTTATCCACGGTAATTAAACATGCTACTGCATGTATATCCAATACTATTTCAGCTCAACGGTGAAGCTATTAAGGATGACGACAAGGATGGGAATATGTTCTGGGAATTGGATGAGGGGTTTGATTTCTTCTCGCAGGCAGATACTGACGCACTCTTACGAATGTTTCCATTTCTCCGCCTTATCCCAGGAAATATTAAAGACAGCTACGACGCCTTGGTGAAAGCAACAGAAAAATGTTTAACACGAATGTATTATGATACCAAGGTAGGAACTTTGGTTTACAACCGTTGTGAAGTATATACATTATTACGGCACTTATTTTTAATGCAAATAGACAAGTCTAATACCGGACTAAATGGATACATCAAATACTGGAAATGTTTAAAGCTGTGAATGAAGATATGTAGACAATTAAACACTACAAGTCGCGTCTTGAGAAAACCAGACTTACTGAATTGTTTAAACAGTGTAGACCAAGACCAGCCGCCTATCAATAGAAAAAGCATCTGATCATGACCTACACTTCTTGACACCCACCACCATAAACAGAAGTGTGTGATCTATATTTATTGTCAATGTAGACCCTGATCAGACACCTTACGGTATAAAGCATTTGGGTTGAGACTGAACTTGTTCTGAATCATTTGATAAGCCAGATTTGAGCGTTTGCTCAAATCTGGCCGATCGAATGCTTGAGAACCATCTCAGACTCAATTTAAACGCTTTATACTGATGGGAAACTCTAATCTGGCCAACTAAATGATTGAGAACGATATCAGACTCAAACGCTTTAAAACATTGGGCTTATGAATGAGTCACTGGCGACGGTTCTAGGTCTACACTGTTTTGCAATGTTATAAGTCTGGTTATCTCATAGCCCATATTGTTTTACCACTCCTATAGGCCACGTATAACGAGGGGGAGGTCCGAGGCCTTGTTGATTTCTTCATCGAGCAGCAACAGCAAGCCAAGAAAGAAGGAAGCAATGTTCTCTATACAGATGACACTATAAAGGCCACCGTATTAGAGACAGTCATTGCAGGTAAAGTAACGTAAATTTCAACACCCCATGGAATCGTTGTCTGCAAATAATATCGTCTGCACTCTGAAATAGTTTAAACCATTACCCCCATAGTCTGCTTATTGGTTTGAACTCAAATGACCACTTAAAGCAGGTTGACAGTAAAGCAGAATGCGCCTTAAGGCGCATTCTGCTTTACTTCCAGCCTGCTTTAAGCTTCCAGCTGCTAGGATATATTAACATTTCTTATTGTACATTTTCATGACTTTATAAAATCGGACTTTTTTCTTTAGTGGAGGAAAAGTTCAGGACGAAATAAGGCGTATTTATTGAGTAATGGGTTAATCGTCAGCTCGTTATGTCATTGTCGTATGAAACAGTTTTAAAAGTTTACTTATCTGCATGTACTTTATGAAAAATGATACCAGGGTGTTAGAAAGTGTGGATCCAAATCATACATCGAGTTACTCGCAGTCTCATCTGGATCCAAACCTCTTGCAGCTGTTTTAGCAATTTTGTCCGTACAATGCACATGGTTAATGGTATAAATAAACCACTACGTAACAGATGTGTTAAAAAGAGCTATCTGCTGAAAAAAGCACCAACCCGCTTTCAAAATTTCAAACCATTTCAACATTAACTCTTTGCATGCTACATGTAGCGGTGGATATATCTGTCGCAGTGATTGCCTTTGCAAACAGTTTGGATCCAGATGAGACGCCGCGTCACGCGTCGTCTCATCAGGATACAAACTGTTTGCCATTCTGACACTGAATTTAAAAGAAAATCTGAAAATTCTAATTTTAGAACGATGGCAGACGACAAATTGTTGCAGACGAAAAAAATACCCAGCATGCAAAGAGTTAAGTAGACATCTTGTCGCCATGTCGTCTGCTTTGAAATTGTCGTCTACAAATTTTGTCAGATTAAGATCTGTACTGCTTTTAATTTAAGAATCTCACAGACGAGTGTCAAACAGTTTTGATCCAGGTCAGGTGCAGCGTTAAGCGGCGTCTGATTTGGATCAAAACTGTTGGCAAATATCAGCATAGTCGCTATAGGCAGACAAATTGCAAATGGTTAAAAATAGCCATTACCATAGTGTAGTTTTCGTCTGTAAAAAGTGTTAGTTTCTTTTAGGGAATATCACCAGAGCATAATAATATATATACAGTCGAACTTCGATATCTCGAACTAGCTTAACTCGAATTATTCGATATTTCGAAACATGAATGTGCTCGGTTTAGGTGAACATATCCGTGTTTCAAAGTTAAAACGCGGCTTAGCCGCGTTTTAACCTTTAAATACGGGTATGTCGACTTAACCGAGTTCGAGATATCGAAGTTTGACTGTAGTATATATTATATCGTGCTTTAAGAGTGGTGGTTATTAAAGTAGGTTTTTAACTTTTACTATATCTCGTATACATGTATAAGTTCAATCATAGAGCCAGTCATCCATTAAAAGTACAAAAAGATCATTTCTGATGGTATCACCATTTAACCTTATACATGTTGTTGGCAAAATATATTGCAAACAGTTTTATCCAGATGTGTCACCGAGAAAGTCGTGTACATATATATCAAGAAGATCTCAAAGAGATGTCACAAGACAGTATTAGATAGAATGTGAATAGGACACTTGTCCTATGCAAACAGTGAAGACCCAGATCAGAGGGCTCCGAAAGGAGCCCTCTGATCTGGGTCTTCACTGTTTGTCATGATGCCAAACATTGAGAAAAAAACCAACCCTTAAAAGTCAGAAATGGACAAGACTAAACTTGAAACTGGAATTGTCCATTTAAAGTTTCAGGGAGGAAAGAGTTAACCAAGAAATGACACTTTAAAAAGTTTTAAAATATCATAGATCAAAAAGAGGTCCGAAGGTCAATGTCAAATTGAGGTTGGGTGATATGGGTAAATCGGGAATGGTCCAAGGCAACAACTGTATAAGTATAAAAGCATTCTAGTAAGCGGTGTTGATGCTAGAGGAAACATTAAAATCTGGCTAACCTCTTACGCACGTACGTACGCACGGATATAGCAATCACTATATGCCTCCGCATCTGTCGATGCCGTAGAGAATGAAAATGGACTTCACTGAATTGGAAGTCTAAAGGTATCAGGGTTCAACTCTCGAGTGAAATGTAAAAGTCAGTATTAACCCTTTCACTCTCAATGACGCATTAAAGTGCGTTTGCAAACAGTTTGGGTCCTGATCAGATGCCACGCCACGTGGCGTCTGATCAGAATCCAAACTGTTTGACATTCTTATCGAAATGTATCAAGTCATACAACCTTAAATGTAACTTTGAAACGTGTCTTGCAGACAACAATACTGAAGCAGACGGCAATAAAGCGGTGACGGGGTAAAACTCTCCCAAATGATTTGATCATGAAAGGGTTAAGTTTTAATACTAGGCTGGACCCACATCGTTTGTTGTATCTACAGTACAATGACAAACGCGGCGAAAGGAATGACTCATTGACCCCTGAAACGTCAAATGAACAACTTTCTAATTGCCAAATAATTACATGAAAATTCCATTTTTACCATTAATGATTGTTTATTACAACACATTCGTATATCGTCGGTGGCCCTGTTTGACGAGGGACCTATTTCGGTGCACTTTACATTGACAACGCTATCTTCCTTTTTGAAGCGCTAAGTGACGTCATACTTCATTGCAATTGCATTGTATATATCAGCATTTCAATTCGTATTTAAAAGCGGCACAGAACAACGTCTTTTATTAATGTACAGTTTAACTTCGATATCTCGAACTCGGTTAATTCGAACAAACCCGTATTTAGCCGCGTTTTAACTTTGAAACACGGGTATGTTCACATTTACCGAACTTGAAATAAGGCACACCCATGTTTCGAAATATCGGATATTTCGAGTTAAGCGAGTTCGAGATATCGAAGTTCGAGTGTACATGAGTTTGTGTCTGATATTGTAGCGCTACTCGCGGTCACATCATCTCTGTCCGCCACCTTCCTCTGTCTTATAAACCACCCACAGTACCAAACCAAGATTCAAGAAGAACTGAAGAGGGTCGTCGGTACGGACCGGCTACCTAAGCTGGCGGACCGACAGGAGTGTGTCTTTATTGAAGCCGTTTGCCTCGAGTTCCAGCGATATTACACGATTGCGGTGCTCTCTTTTCCACGATTCTGCGAGCCTAATATCGAATTTGAAGGATACGACATACCTGCCAATTCCTTGGTATGTATGTTAACAGTTGCTTAACCCTTTACCCAGAGTCTCTCTCTTCATTTTGATAACAGATGGTCGCTTAAAGCAGATTGAAAATAAAGCAGAATACACATACAGTTTCAGCATGATTAAAGCTACCATCTGCTAGAATATGGAAACTATTTCTTAATGATACGAATTCATGACTGTATACTTTGGAGCTGTATACTTTTTTCAGTGGAGGAATAAATTAAAGGTGTAAAACATCTTTGTATCACCGAATCTTAGTTTTTTTAGATATTTTTTCTATCGTTTTTCTATAGCGTCAGCTGACGGTATAGTTACTGTTGTTGCTTCTCTACACGGGCTCAGACATAAACCCGAGCCGAATAAAGTACTATCAATCGCTACCAGTGAAGTACGTTAATTCGCTACCATATATAGAGAGAGCGCTGGTAGCCGAGGGGGTAAAGGCGTTTCCTCATTTTTCATGTTTGTCTCCGCATGGAGGGCCACGGGTTCGAATCCCACCAGAGCTTCTTCTTTGTTTTCTTTGAAATGCATTTTTTAACAGAATTTATTATCCTTTAGAAACTAAATCTTATCCATTTATATAAGCATTTGACATATATTTACAAATTACTATTTTTAATGCTAAATCCGGTTGCGAGCCTCTTTAAAACATTCAAACCGTTTTATACTCATTGCGACATTACTGGAGTCAATTTACCTATATTTAGAACTGTTAACAGCAGACGACAACTGTTAACAGCAGACGACAACTGTTAACAGCAGACGACAACTGTTTACAGCAGCTCCCATCATGGCAGTGAGAGGTTAAGACGGGGGCTTTCTGCATTTCCTTAGTACAGCATAAATAAGTATATTGTCTTGAAATATCACAATGCTTCATCCTCCAGCGATCGCTTAATATTTTCGGACTTAGTACATGACGTATTATAAGTTATGGGAGGTCTTTGTTGATATTTATTCCAATTATCCTTTAACCCTTTGCCTGCTGATCGCTACTTCAATGTTTGTGCAAACAGTTTGGTTCCAGATCAGACGTCGGGTCACGCGGCGTCTGATCTGGATCCAAACTGTTTGACACTCGTCTTTATGTTTATCTATTTGAAAAGTAGATCTATATAAATCTAAATTTAACACATTTTGCAGACGACATATTCAAAGCAGACGATGTCACAGCATGATGGATAAGGGTTAAAACGTACTTCTCAACAATCTAACTTATTACCGCTTCCCTCCCTGAAACTACAAATGGACAATATAAAGTTTCCAATTTAGCCCTTGTCTTACAGTGGAGAAAACGTTCTTCTCATCCATTTAAACGCAATCGAAACTCCAGCGTACAGTAAAGCCTCTCTAATACGACCACTAAATAGTGTCAATTAGCAGGTGTTTGCGACAGGTGACTGCTTAAAGCAAGGTGACAGTAAAACAGAAAGCTCATATAGGAGCTTTCTGTTTTACTGCCACCTTGCTTTAAGCTGTCTCCTGCCTTTTTTTACAATCAATTAGCATTCGTTTTAGTGGTCGTAATAGAGGGGTTTTACTGTTTTTCAATATAACGTAGAAAACATGTAGGACAATTTTCGACAATTGTGACAACACATGCTAATCTGAGTGGCAAACAGTTTGGAGCCTGATCTGGCTCCAAGCTGTTCACAGTGGAAATGATACTTTTAGCGTAAATTCGTTTAGTTTTGTGAAATACAGTGGAGAATCTGTTATTCTTTCCCAATAAACGCGTTTACGCTAAAACTATTATTTGCAGTGCAACCAGTTTGGAGCCAGATCAGACGCCGGGTAACCCGGCGTCTGATCAGGCTCCAAACTGGTTGCCACCAAGATAAACATGAAATATCAGAATTGTCCAAAAGTTGTTCTTTTCTACGTTTTAGTGCTTTGCGTTTGCGTACGTTTGCGTTTAAACGGGAAAGAATAACAGATTCTCCACTGTAATAACGCCTTCTCCATTGTAGTGGCTGTCAGTAGGACAATATACATGTATAACAGCAACTACAATGTACCATTGTTCTCTATCCTTCATTTTCAGATCATTATCTATTGAATAAGATTAACCTCGAAACTAGAATTGGCTGAATAAGTCAAACCACCCCGCATTGCGATACACTCGTGCTTCCAGAACACTTTCGGTGCCAAACTATCGTGAGATTTTTTACTTCACCGCTATGTTGTCGTCTGCTTCAATATTGTTGTCTGAAAGATCGTTTCAATGTTAGTTTTAAGAATTTCGATAGGAGTATCAAACAGCATGACGCGGCGTCTGATCAGGATCCAAACTGTTTGCAATGTCCACTTTATGCGACTTCGGCGACGAAAGGGTTACCCTTTCCTCCCATAAACATCATCAGGACAATTTCAGTTTCAATAAGAGTCTAGTCCATTCCTTACTTTTATAATTAGTTGTTTAGGTCAATGTATTGCAATAGAACAAATAGTGCTGACCCTGATCAGAGTTACTATAGAGTTGAAAGGATTGAGTCGAACATACCCATATTTCAATTTCAAAGTTTACTTGTAAAATCACGATTTAACTTCGAAATACGGACACGTTTAATCAAAGCAAGTTTTGAGTTATCAAGGAATGGCATTAGATATGAGCCGTGCCTTATTGCATTTCAAACAGTGTAGATCAAAACCAGCCGCCAAGTTAATGACGCGGCAGCTGGTCTTGATCTACACTGATAAAACTGGAGAAAACCTTATTCTTTCCCGTTTAAACGCAAATGAAACGCAAACGGAAAACACTTAAATGTAGAAAATAACAACTTTTTGACATTTCCCAGGATTTATTTAAAGCTGAATGGCAAACAGTTTGGAGCCTGATCAGACGCTGGGTTACCCGGCGTCTGATCAGGCTCCAAACTGTTTGCAATGGAAATACAGTGATGCTCACTTATAACGAACTTGGATAAGATGAAAAACTGCTTAATACAAAATAAAAACAATTCCCCGACTGCTTCCTTCTTTATTTCAATGGTCTCATGCTTGCTTAAGATGAATAATAATAACTGGATATAACGAAAAATTGGATAAGACAACATGATTTTTAGGTCCCTAAACTAGATTTTACCTGTAAAATGGTTCTGTTAAGGTTCTTGTAAAGTGTTTTTTGGTGCATTTTTGAAAGGTGATATTTTGGTCATTTATGGAGCAATGTTGCATAATTTCATATCAAAATGTTCGTATTGAAATGAACAAGCTTATGAGATAGCTTACAATTTGAAAGGAAAACTGTGTATCTTGATTTTGAACAATATGTTTGGATTTGCACCAAAATGTGCAGCAAATTTTCTGTACTGAAATTCAACAAATCCTTCCTCTATATTGAAGAATATGCTTTACATGAGGTAGTAGGACCAAAATCCTGATGAAATCCACTCAAATAACAACAGAAGAAGTCATGGAATATTTGACAATTTTCAAGGACAACACTATTTTGCAATGGGGGACTACTTATTTTTTCCAAAGTATGATGGGCAACACGAGCCTCTGTTAAACATTATTACATGTATAAATATGCAGGCTGTATTATTTTTTCATCCTTTTTTAACTGAATTATACCTTGAGAATACATTGAGAATCGTTGTTGGGCTCTCGCGTGAGGATCTGCTTCTTTATAACCCCATCCTCTTCCTAGAATTCTTCTATAACTGTGTTTTAACGCATGTTGCAAGGTACATACATGATTATAATGACTTCATTGCGTATAACGATTACACAATTGCTATTCAAATCCCAGGTCTCTTTATGCGTCTAAGCTTGCCAACGTGTTCCTTACTTTGCACGTGCGCAGATACAGATGTTTCACTGTAAACAGCGCTACATTCATTACCGCGAAGACAAGAGAATCTCGCCACGGTCCGCTCGCCTCAATGCGCAAAAAGGAGGAGTGACCGTGGAGAACGATATGTTTGAGAGAGAAATAATGGGTAGTGGCAGCGCTATGGTTTGGTTTGGGAAAATTAGAACTCTGGAAATTGACTTGGTTATTATTCAATAAAATGCCAATGCTCAGCGTTACATCAATGTTTTAAATAGCAAAGTGATTCGATTCATGCAAAAGAAAGGAAGGGCCTGGCATTTTCAGCTTGACAATACATGTATAAAGCATCACACGGCGCGTATCACCACACAATTTCTTGCTAAAATACATTAACGTTCTGCCTTGGCCTGTTTTATCCTCGGACATGAGCCCCATAGAACACATATCGGATGTATTTGATAACAAGGTCGGGTCAAATCATCAAATTTATACCATAATGACCTCCTAGTGCATTTTGGTTGGAATGCCAACGTATTTGAAACGTTACGTAAAATCAATGAGGGGACGTATTCTGCAATGTATCCGTAAAATGGAGGGAACAGTGGTTACTAGTGCTTTTTTAAACATCATTTTAAATGCCCATCAAGTAGATGTTTGTTTCCAGATGCTGTGTGGTCATTCTAATTATTAAGAATATTCCATTTCGACCCCTCTCAACTGAATTATTCATTAAACAGTATGCAATATTTGATTCTAATCCAATGAAGTGCACAAACACATGACTATGACATTGAAGCTTCGATTACAAAAATAATTCACCCGGCATATAAATGTATCAACAAAATTTTTTTTTTTAATTCTATATAAACTGAAGTGAGATCCGGTTGTTTATAATTCTCTGTGAAAAGTGTTGTAAACTTAATGATGTTTTTTTAATTCGAAAAATATTTTTAAGGTAAAATCTTTCTATATGTATATCCTCCATTTCTTAAAATAATTTTCAACATTGTATCATATCACCACGACTTCGTCGATGACCAAGCAATTTTTGAAAACCAATCTTTCGGTACATGTAAGGTTGACAATCCAGGAGACGCTTATTGGTAGGCTTACATAATTTTTAAACACTTCTTTTAAGAATATATACCACAATACATGATAATAGTGTTAACATATTGACCTGACGAGTGCTTTGTACAAAAATACGAAATAGCTTTTCGAAATGTAATCATACATTCTGATTATTAAGGATAATACACTGTTGGATTTGTTATCTTTTTCAGCTATATGTCTACTTACTTTTTAATCCTAATATTACCCCTAAATCCCCCTTTTCACTAGCATACTCAATGTCCGCAAAGTTCAAAGTATACTGATAATATTGGTTGTCTCTTCCAAAGTGTATGGTTCTGTAATTTTTCACATTAAAACGCAACAGCCACTTTGACTATATGTAAGGCATCTAAGTCGTGCTGGATAATATCAATCTTAATGTCTTTGTTGTATAGTTTGGTACCATAAGCTAATAATTTCACAATACTACGTATAGCTTCAGGGGTATGGGGTCATTTATTATAAACATATGAATACTATAGGTCCCAGGATGCTTCCCTGGGGTACTCCACTTAAAATGTCTTCCCACGAAACAGACCAGGGTCCTTTCACAGATACATATTGCCTACGTCCAGTAAAAAAGTCACGTTTCCATGACAAAACGGGCCCTCTGATACCAAATACTGATACTTTGCGAGAAAACGTTAATGTACAATGCTCTCAAAAGCTTTGACAAAATCTAAATATACAATATATTTTCCCAAATTCTATCACCCTCAATGTAATGTGACTAATCATCTATGTATTCAATTAACTGTAAAACGCAGGATCCCCTAGAACGAAAACCAAATTGAGCATCAGATAAATTAATATATGATTGTTTCTGACTAAATTTTCAAATATCTGTGCCCTTATGATTGTTTTTAAATTCTTACAACTACTGAAGTAAGGCTATCAGGGTGGTAGTTGCATAATTATACTCATGAACTATTACGGTATTTTAATGTGAGTGTATGTGTGAAATGCAGAAGCAGAATAAACGTGAAAAAAGTAGTAAGGACAAAAAAGAATTGTGTGTCTCTGCCCAACGAAATCGTCGGTTGTGTCCCTACTAGGACACCATAGAAAGCCTTGTCCAACTCGTGCAATAGTATATACAGTGGCGATTCTGTTATTCTTTCCCGTTTAAAAGCAAACGTACGCAAACGCAAAGCACTAAAACGTAGAAAATAACAACTTTTGGACAATTCTG